>CM066036.1:642989635-644189635 GCA_033557465.1 Ichthyophis bannanicus | reverse complement strand
GGCCCATATTCTATATAGGATGTCTATTAACACCCACATAGCAGAAGGTTTGCGGTATGAATGTAGGGGCATGAGCGGATCAATACTTTGTATGTCTTATCATGTGCATCTCACTTTTTTCCATAGGTGTTTTAGAATTTTGCACAATATGGAGACCCTGAAGACATGTTTCAGGGAGATGTGGAGGAACCACTCCAACATGCTGCAGTAGGAATGACAGGAGCTACCACATAGACAACATGCCTCTCAGCATGTTCCTCATCCCTTTGTGTGAGCTGCTGTGGCCATGACCATATGCCACCTTAGAGTTGAAGGAAGACTGGGCCTCATAGAAAACAATTATACATGCAGAGCTAATACTGTAGGCCTCCAGGCCTACTAAACAGCATTGTTAGATCCAAATATTCAGAAAGTGCTAAAATATGAAAGTAGATGTCCAGAATCTATCACCATCATTGAACTTGAACAAGCATTCTGACAAGTAGAAGGGATGGTTGAGAATCTACCAGCACACATAGGGAAGGTAGAAACAGAATTTTCAAAAGAAGAGAAAACTCATCAAAGAATATGTCAGAAAACAAGGGAAAACAAGTGGCAAATAGACAAATAGAGTGAGAAATAAAAGGTTTTTCTCTAGGAATCATTTGTAGATCAAAACCAGACACATGAATGGTTAAGGAGAGGTGAACTGAAATCAAAGGATTAAAGATTGATAGTTATAGCTCAGGACAGTACATTATGGATGAAATGGTTTATAGCAAGCATTGAAAAAACTGCTAAAAACAAGCATATCTAAATCTTGTTATAAAAGAACTGGAAACAGTTACTCATCTCATAGCTGGCTACAAAGTTCTGATGGCAGAAAATTTCTATGCAGAAAGGTACAAAAAGATAGCACATTACATCCATTGGAAACTCTGTAAACACTAGAACATCACTATTCCGGAAAAGCACTGATCCTAAAAAAATTATAGAGAATGACAAGGTTATGATCACCTGCGATACTGCCATTCTGATGGATAAGAAACAGGATGCAAGCAAAGCGTACATTGTGGTAAAGGAGAAGAACAGCAGAACTGCATTGATAAAAGAGGTGTTAGTTCCAAGTGATTATTTGTGAATCACATGGAAAGGAAGATCTTCAAGTACCAAGACATGCAGTCAGAGACCAAGAAAATGTGGCAGAAAGATACAGAAATATTTCCCATTGTATTGGGCACCACAGGCCTTATTTTATCTATTTATTTATTTGTAGTTTCATTACACCAAATCCAGCATGTGACTTCTGTCTAGTTCTCTAGTCACGCAGTTGAAGAAATCAATAAGATTAATTTGATACAACCTGATTGGTGAAACTATATTGGTTTTGATCTTGCAACCTACTGGACTCTAAAAAAAAAAGTTCACTATGCTGTTCTTCCACAGCATTTCCGTTAATTGTCCCACCAGGGTCAGTCTTGGGCCATTCTGAGTCTATTTGAAGAATGGAGCCCCACACCCACAAAAAGCCTCACACTAGACTTGTCCATGTTATGCCCAGTCCCTGCTCTAAATGTGCTACCAGAGTAGCATGGGGATTTTAGCATGGGGGCCTCATGCTAACTTTTAGCTCAGTGCCCAAACTGCACGTTAACCCTGTGCTACTCAGGTAGCGTAGTTTAGTAAACATATCCCACATAAACAATTTGCATGACTAGAAAAGGTTCTAGTGGCATACAATGCACAAACAAAGAACACAAGAGAAATAAATGAAAAATATCCCAAAATTTGAAAAAATGTGTTTAAACTGAGCAGAAACCAAACTTTTTTGTCTGTGTTGTTGTTGTTAAGTGCCGTCGAGTCGGAGTCGACTCATGGCGACCCTCTGGATAACTATCCTAAATTGTGTTCGGTCTTCAGTCAGGCGGCTCATTGTTGACAGACTGGTACCCGTAGCTGCTGTTATTGTATCGATCCATCTCATTGCTGGCCTTCCTCTTTTGCGTTGACCTTCTATCTTGCCAAGCATGATGTCTTTCTCTAATGATCTCTCTCTTTGCATGATGTGTCCAAAGTATGAAAGTCGAAGTCTTGTCATCTGAGCTTCTAAAGAAAGCTTAGCTTTTATCTCCTCTAGTACCGACTGGTTTGTTCTTCGGGCAGTCCATGGTTTACACAGTATTCGCCGCCAGCACCATAATTCAAAGGCATCAATTTTCTTCCTGTCTGTCTTTTTCACTGTCTAGCTTTCACATCCATATGATGTTATTGAAAATACCATGGCTTGAACAAGTCGAATCTTTGTATGGAGAGAGACATCTCTGCTCTTGAGAATCCTATCTAGGTCTTTCATAGCCATTCTGCCAAGAGCAATGCGTCGTTTGATTTCTTGACTGCTTGTTGCTTCTTTATTGATAGTTGATCCAAGTAGGTTAAAGTTGTTCACGATTTCAATTTCTTCTCCTTCAACAATGAACCTGTTGATTATGCCAGTTGTCATGATCTTTGTCTTCTTTACATTAAGGTGCAGGCCCATTTTGAGACTATGTTCTTTGACTGTGAGAAGCAAATGTTTCAGATCATCTTCACTTTCAGCCAGTAATATAGTATCATCAGCATAGCGAAGGTTGTTGATGAGTCTTTCACCAATCTTCACACCTCTGTTGTCTTCATACAATCCTGCTTCTCTGATGATTTGTTCTGCATATAAATTAGACAGGTAGGGGGAAAGTATGCAGCCTTGCCTTACACCTTTGCTTATTTTAAACCATTCTGTTTCTCCTTGTTCCATTCAAGCTGTTGCTTCTTGATCAATGTACAGATTGCGCAAGAGAACGATTAGGTGTTCTGGTATACCCATGCTTCTTAATGTGGCCCAGAGTTTCTCATGGTTTACACAGTCAAAAGCCTTGCTATAGTTGATAAAGCACAAATAGATATCCTTTTGGTATTCTTTAGTCTTTTCAAGGATCCATCTCACATCCACAATGATGTCTCTCGTTCCTCGCCCTTTCCTGAACCCTGCTTGCACTTCAGGTAGTTCTTGTTCCAGGTATGGTTGTAGTCTCTTTTGAATAATCTTCAGTAGAATCTTGCTGGCATGTGGGATCAGAGCGATTGTTCGATAATTTCCACAGTCAGTTGGATCACCTTTGGCAGAAAGGCTTGTCTGTGTACATTCCTATAATTTACACCTGTTTTGAATCATACATAACTGTCAGATAACTTCTCATTTAGGCTTGGGCTTAGAAGCAGGACTTGAGGCGAGAATTATGCTTACCTCTCTAGCATTCAAAACTATCTTAAATTGGTAAATACTAGAATTTTTATAGGACAGCTCCTTAATCAGTTCCTTGTAGAGGTGCAGTTTTCCAAAATCTACCACTTTTATGTGTAAGTGGAGGAGTAGCCTCATGGTTTAAGCAGTGGACTAGACCTAGGGAAGCCAGAATCAGAATCCCATTGTTGCTCCCTGTGGTTTAACCCTCTGTTGCGTTACATACAAGCTTAAATTGCAAACCCTCCAGGGACAGGAAAATACCAACTGTATCTGAATGTAACTCACCTTGAGCTTCTGAGACTAGACATGAGCTAAAACACGGAGTAATGCAACTACTTTTTTTGAACATTCTCTTTTATAAAATAGTTTCTTCAACTGTGTGTAGGCCCGTATTTTATAAATTATGTGTGCACTGTTACGTTCTGCCCAAGCTGCATCCATGTGCACACTGAGAGAGAAAGTACACACCACTGGTCCTATGCATGTACTTATAAAATAGAGCCCAGTTATTAAACACATAAAGGTCCAAGTACATACACAAATCACTGAAAATACGTTATTTATGTCTGTAGATGGAAAGTAATTTAACACAGCTCCTTCTAAAATTACCCCTTTTATAAAATACTGTCATAGCTTTGCACAAAGGAACAGGTACATTTGTTTTCCAACCTAGATGGCCTATATGGAATTATCATCACAGCACATACTATTTGGTAATTTGTTCTGCACTAAGGATGTGCATTCGTTAGCACACATTCAGTTCATTAGTGTACCTTAAAGGATTTTCTGCATGCAAAATTAATTTAATCCCTTTTAACCTATGAATTAACATACACACAATTTGCATGCACTAAAATCTTTATCCTCACTTAGTTTGCAGCTTGTCGTGCTGTGAACTTTATCCTCACTTGGTTTGCAGCTTGTGTGCATCAGTGATGCTGAGAGCTAAGCTATAGGTAGCTTAGCTAATGGCAGGGTCTCCCAAAATAGACAGGTCTCAGCTGAGGTGCCAGACTAAGACAAATCACCCATCTGGGCAGCAGCAGAAAGGGATGGTGTTGGCGGTGGTAGATCACATTTTTGTGACAACTGCAACAGCACTAGAATTACCTGTGTGGAAGAAAGTCCTGGCAAACATTCTTCTGTATCTTGCCATGAAAACCAAATGGATAGTCACAAAACAAATTGCACTATAGTGCTAGGAGATGAGACCCCCAGGTCTGAAGGCACTCAATTGGCTACTGGGGAGGCGCTGAGGACTTCTAAGAGTAAAGCCAGCATTTATGATGTGGCTGGATCTGCTGATGTAGCTGCACATGAGATGAGAGTCAGAAGTTGCAAAGATATCTTACATATTAGCACATGGAATATATGAAGCATGAACCAAGGGAAATTGGAGGAGGTCAAGAATGAAATGGAGGGTGTACAACTCAATCTGTTGGGTGTCAGCGAACTGAAATGGACTGACTGTGGGCACTTTGCATCTGATGACCACATGGTCTACTATGCTGGAAATGAAAGACAAAGAAGAAATGGTGTTGCATTTATAATTAAGAAGAAACTTGCAAGAACTGTAATGAAATATAGTGCAGTCAGTGAACGCTTAATTCTAAATTTGTCTACGAGGAGTGCCCATCAACACATCTATAATTCAGATATATGCCCAAACAACAGCTGCAAAAGAGGATGAAGTTGATTAGTTCTATGAACAAGTACTATCTGAAATTGACAGAAAATGCAAACAGTATAGCCTGATAGTCATGTGTGTGACTGGAACGCAAAAGTTGGCAAACTAGAGAAAGGCAAAGTGGCTAGAAAATATGGACTTGGAAACAGAAATGAAGCTGGAGAAAGACTGATAAAATTCTGTAAGACCAATGATCTATTTATCTCAAACACCTTCTTTTAGCAGCACAAGCATTGACTATACATGTGGATCTCACCCAATGGATTGTACAGTAATCAAATTGACAATAATGGAAAGGCTCGATAACGACAACAAAGACAAAACCTGGAGCTGACTGTGGCATAGATTACCAATTACTAGTATGCAAACTCAAGCTAAAGTTGAAAAAGAGCAAGCCAATCATGAATGTAGCAAAATATGACCTTGAGAATATACCACTGGAATTTAAAGACTGCCTGCAAAATCAATTTGCTGCTTTAGATACAAATGACAGAGTTCCAGAAGAGTTATGGGATGACATCAAGACGGTTGTGTAGGAAGAAAGCGAGACATCTCTGCAAAGGGTAAAAAAGCAAAAATAACCAAAATGGATGACTGAAGAAACTCTGAAAATTGCCCAGAAATGCAGAGAAGATAAAGCCAGAGGAGAAAGAGAGGCAATCACAGAACTGAACAGAGATTTCCAACGTGCAGCAAGATAAGACAAGGAGAAGTATTACAATAATGCATGCAAGGAAATAGAATCTGAAACTATTAGAGGAAGAACAATATCAGCTTTTCTAAAGCTATGAGAGTTAAAGACTTGGAATGCTACAAGATACTCAAGGATCCATGTTGACTGAAACATAGAAACACGATGGCAGAAAAAGACCACATGGCCTATCTAGTCTGCCCTTTCATATCAACTTCTATAATAGTTACCTTTTTTTTTTCCTTTTGAGATACTCTGTGCTTGTCCCATGCTTTTTTGAATTCAGATACTGTCCTCAACTCTACCATCTCCACTGGGAGACTATTCCATGGACTCTTTACTTAAACAAATATTTCTGCATATTACTCCTGAGTCTATCACCTTTCACCCTCATCCTATGTCCCCTCATAGCAGAGCTAGCTTTCAGTTGAAAGAGGCTCTCATCCTGTGCATTTATGCCATGAAGGTATTTAAATGTCTCTATGATATCTCCTTTATCCCACCTTTCCTCTAATGTAAACATATTAAGATCCTTAAGTCTGTCCTCGTATGCTTTATAATGAAGACCACTAACCATTTTAGTAGCCACCCTCAGCACCGACTCCAACATGTTTATATCTACTGTAGAATTACACACAATACTCCAAATAAGGTCGCACAAAAGACCTATACAGAAGCACAATCACCTCCTTTTTTTCTGCTCCCGCTCCTTTCCCTATACACCCAAGCATCCTTCTAGCTTTCACCGTTGCCTTTTCTATCTGTTTAGCTACTTTAAGATCATCAGACACCATCATGCCCAGGTCCTGCTCTTCTTTTATGGATAAAAGTACTTCACCCTCTACACTGTACCGCTCCCTTGAATTATTGCAGCCCAAATGCATGACCCTGCATTTTTAGCATTAAATGACCCTGTATTTTTTAGCATTATGCTGAAAAGACCTCTCTTCCTTCTGGAAACAATTAAAGATACAATTATTCAGAGACCACTTAGGCGCCAACTCATATGACACCCCATAAGAAGTACACAGTGTAAATAAGTAATCTATGCCCTATGGCAAGTGACTGGACTGTAAATAACTTATTATTACATTGATTATATAATCTGCTGCAAATAACTTATGATTATGTTGATTGTTTAACCTCCCCACTTCCTTGAAACCCTCAATCAGATTGTACATATGTTATAACCTGTTTGATATATCGACTGTTACAGTTGTTTAATGGAAACCACTTTGACACGGTGAAAAGTGGTATATAAGCATAGATAAATAAATAAATAAATAAAAGTTCAAGAAAAGGTGAAAAGAAAATACAGAGTCATTATACCATAAATATCAAGTGGACCAACTGCCATTTCAGCCTGTACCTTATGATGAAAGAAGAAGTCGAAGCAGACTTCCAGAGGGAGGACATGATGCCAGCCAAGAGGCAATTAAGAAAGATAGAGTGAAGCCCAGGCAAGAGGAAACTTGGGGAAACTGCTAGGTACATATGACCTAGATTGGCCACTGTTGGAAACAGAATACTGGGCTTGATGGACCTTGGTCTGACCCAGTATGGCATATCTTATGATCTTAGGAGAGCAAGAGAGTCAAGAGGAATCCAGGAAGAAGGAATAGGATCAGAAACACAGATGGTTTTATGCAATGAGCTTATTAACTGTGAGAGAAACAAAATTGAAGGTAGGTTACAGGACATCCACCTCCAGACAAGGCCAGGGGATTGGGCAGATTGGCCAGAAATGGGGGGAGACAGGAAATCGGAGGAAGATGAGGGTGTAGCAGGAAACTGGGAACAATGATCAGAGATCTTGTCAATGAAAAACTTACCAAAATGTTCACCAGAAAACACAGGAAGAGGAGACTGCTGGACAGACGGGAGCAATAGGTAGGAGACAAGGGAGAACAACTGCTTAGAGGAATTAGAAGAAGAAGCAATGGCAGTGGAAAAATAGTCTCTCTTGGTCTCAGAAATGGCAGAATGGTAAGATGCATAATGGGCATTGAAAATGGCTAATGAATTGGAGGAGTGGGTCCTTCTCCAGCGACTCTCCGCTTGTCTCAGCTGGAAATTTAGGAGGCGAAGACTGCAGTGATACTGGTGTTGATGGCACCTAGAAAAGAGGGCATGGTTGAAGAGGATCCAGAGAGTCAAGTGAAGAGGTAAGCAGAGAGTTCCAGGTGGCAACCTGTTTGTCAAGGGAGAAGGAGTCGAAAGTAGAGGGAAGAATAGAGTCAGAGGAAGAGAAGGCTGAGAGAGTATCTGGGGTGATCCTACGAGAAGTAGTAGGAAATGGATTAGGGAGAACAGAGAACATTTACTTACTTTCCTAATAAAAAGGTTTGTTGATCTTAAAATATCCCCTTTCAGTTTTGCCCTTTGATTTTCTACATCTTCCAGCTGTTGCCATCCCACTAACGACTTCTTGAGGTATTGTCCCATCTTGGCAAAGTTAGATTTCCTAAAGTCTAGGACCCTCACTTTTGACTGGACTTTTATCAGTCCTAATGCTAATACTCAACCACAGCATGCGATGATCACTGGATGCATGATGATCACCCAATATAACATCAGAAACATTCTCCACATTCGTTAGCATCAGGTCCAATATGGCCCCTCACATGTGGGTTCTGTTACCAGTTGCCAGAATAGTTTTCCCTGTAAATAATTCTAAATGGCACCACAGCAAGGATGTCCCAATCAATATACGAGTATGGCATATTGAAATCACCCGGCAGCAATACCTCTCCTTTCAGAGAGATATTGCAAATGTCTTCAATTAAATCTCTGACCTCCTCTGCTGCCTGTGAAGGAGGTCTATATATCACACCAATGCAAATGGATGCTCCATTCCCTCTTTTCAGTTTAACTCACAATGCCTCCCCCTTCTCTCGTAAGCCCTGCAATGCTGTAGCTTTAATATTATCTTTTACATATAGTGCCACTCCTCCTCCCTTTTTTCCTAGCCCATCCTTCCTGAATAAATGTCAGTCATGGTTCTCTGCAAACCATGTCTCTGTAACTGCTACTAAAACCAAGTCAGCATCTTCCATTAAAGCTTCAACATCTGGAATCTTATTTCCCATACTATGGGCATTAATATACACTACTTTCCAAATATTGCCTTTTTACCCATGTCTACAGTGGTATTTAATGAACAGGAGTTTCAAATTGTGATACTGAATTAGATCATAGAGAAGTCAGCATTTGTCTGTTGCCTTTCTCTCTTGTTTGTTCTTCTAACATTTAGAAGGTCTGCCTGGAGTGGCAGCAGAAAAGGGTCGAGTGTCATCAGATCTGCCAGATTTATAAGAACTGTGGTCTAGGAGAAACACCTTTTCTAGTAGAAGCAGCAGACACAGGTCTTCTGCGGCCTCGGGGTACGAGATTTGAGTAGCTTTGCACATAGAGAAAGCTGGAGTTCCCTGCAAGAAAAGAAAAAATAGAGCTGAAGCCAAGGAAAAATATAAGACCAGTGCAAATAAGTTAAACAAACAATAAACACAAACACGGCTGCATTCATGAGGTCCAATGGGAATAATTTGCATATTATTCAAATGCACAGGAAAACATCTCAACTTCCATGGGTTGATACATCAGCCTTCGCATTTAGAATCAGCTGACATTCCTGAAAATAAAATTTCAGCCAGCATTCTATATCACAAGACAGGTGCACTTCATGACGCTGACCACTTAAAATCTGTTCATAGCTTGACTATGTTGTGGATCTTTATTTACTTCTTGATTAAAATATGGATGTGCAAATCCCTATAAAAAGACATCATCATTTATATACCTGCAGCTTATTGTTTTGGTAATATGTTGAAACAAAAAGGTTTATTTAAAAAAATTGTGAAGAATATATCTCAATATTTGTGCAGGCATTATTGAAGGTGATAGTGCTAGCCATGCTGTGTATTATATCCTAGAGAATTGAGGCTGAATTTCTCCAGGAAAAGCATTTGGCTAAAAACAGCAATTCTCATTTCAGCTATTTTCCTTTCTCTCCTGCTTTTTCTCTCCTTGCCCATTGTATCTCTGTGAATAACCTAAAAACTCCTACACAGAGGAAAATAATAGAATCTGCCTTTGGAGAGTCAGAGAGCAGATTACAGCTAAATAATGGAATAACTTCATGGTTGCCATTCGCAAGGCTCTCCAAATTGTGACTATCAGGCAATGAGGGAGAATAATGAAGCTGCTCCTTCAGATGAGAGCTCTAGTTTAAAATAATGACCTTGTGTACAGCGGCTGTAGGAGAACCATACTTTAAAAATCAAAACAAGCTTGTTCCCTGAGTGCAGGTGAAGTGACTGAGTCAAGACTGTGTAAATCTTAAGATTTACTGGCATATTATTTTATTGTAACAAAAAGTATATAAAAATCGTTTAGGAAAATACAGTGATTGCACAATTCCAAATAATTTTAGGCCATTGTTTCAGGAATACATTTCAAACAATAACATGTCTGCAAAAGTACATCATAACAGCGACTAGTGAGTTTGCAGCTCTCATTTCTCTTCTTAGATGAATCATTTCTAGTGTAGTACCATGAGACTTTCTTTCATGCCAGGATCAGGGTATAGCCTTGTAGCGCTATATAAATGATTAATAGTAGTAGTAGTAATAGTAGGATAAGGAATGGGTAGGACTTCAGCTAAGATGTATTTAGCCACATAAGATAAAAGTAGTAGTACACAATGGCACACCAAACATCAGATTTATTGAAGAATACATTTGCTTGAGCAAAGTCTAAATGTGACTGAGTGATTTGGATCTCTGTGAACATTTAAAGATAAATAATCTGCAGGAAAGAGGAAAGGGGGGCTAGTGAGCATTGATGGTGACTGATGCTTATCACTGAAGCTTTATCTGTATGTACCCTTGTGCCAACCTCATCGTTAATGTGATTTCATCTCTACTGGTATGTGGTGGTGATGTGGTGTGCAGTGGGAAGGGGTTTTCTGTAAAACACACGCCAGACAGTAGTTCAGGGAAAACAAAAGCAGCTTTACTGCTCAGCTTTTTAAACCTCCCCAAAGCAAAACCCAGAAGAGACAACAGTTCAGGGAAAACAAAAACAGCTTTACTTCTGTCCTAGCTTGTTAAATCTCACAAACTAGTTCTTCTGGCCCTTCCTCCAGCCCCAGTTAATGTTCCTATCTCAGAATGCCTCTGCATAGCTTGCCCTGGAAGGACTTCTGACTCCACAGGCCTCTCTCCCTCCTTAGCCTACTGGGTTCTTAACCTCTCCTCGTGAGCCACACCCTCCGAGCCCTGAACTCTAGGCTGCAGACTGTCTTAAAGGGGACTGTTGATATAATCCCTTTGGAGAGGGACGGGTAATATTCTATAGACCCCATCACGTGGTGTTAGGTTTTTTCAAACTGACTAATAGCAATGACTACACAAAGAACTAGGGATACAGCAGAGAAATACAATTAACTGATAAATGAAGATGTAGAAAACTGTACTCATCCAATAACATGTCTCAGAGAGGTCTTAGAATCCGAGTGAATATATTTTCAGTGCAGACTTTACTAGAGACCTACATTAATTCCAGAATTTTTGCCGGAGAAAAAAGATAATTGGATGGTTTTAACTCTAGGTTGGAAGAATTGGAGTGAAGGGAGCTAACATAGAGGACTAGGAGTTGGGGTTAAGACACAAGACACAATAAACATAAACATACCCTTGCAGAACTCCATAGGGAAAGTCATAGACTTCAGGTCCTGTAGATGTAATGTGGGAATTCACCAAAAAAAGTGGAGGGGAATGATTCAGTGGGTTTTGTAACACAATCGCCAAAAGACATTCTGAGACCAGGTACATTTCTACTTAGATGACCTTTGTTTGGCCTGGCCTTTTTCTATGATACTGTGCTAGATGGTCACTATGCTAGATGCAAGGGGTAGGGACAGCCAGTCCCCTTAATTTAGTGCAGCTCACAGCGTTTATAGTGCCATGGAGAGCAACTACATCCACCCATTGTGCTGACGCCAGCACAATGTTCCCTGCCAGGCACCAGCAGAGTAGGCTTTCAAGGTTAAAACTAGCAGTGCTATGGTGGAAACACCCATCCCCCACACAGGCGCCACCCAGGCATGCACTTCCTGGGTAGTGCAGATGTTTTAGTGCAGGGCCCTGTGCTGCTTTGTAATGATGCCCCAAAAATGCATGCTACTCCCACGCTAGCCGCATAGTGTGCTTTAGTAAACATGCCCATAGACGATAATGGAGACAAGTGCAGCATGTTCTTCCCCTTCCCATTAGCCCATCACAATTTAGTTCTAGCTTCAATCAAACACCTTAAACCGTTGGATTTGATCTATGGATATGATCATCTCTTCATTCCTTCCTTTGTTTTGAACATCTCCACCCAGTCTTGAATATCTCTAGAGCAATTCCACTGCAGAGAAGGTAAAACTTACTGCACCTAGTATGTACCAGAATCAGGTAAGTTGATACCACCCTTTTTTTGGGTCTATACAGGCCTTTAAAGCTGATTCTAATTTGCATATCAAGCCACAAGAAT
The DNA here is from genome assembly GCA_033557465.1 of Ichthyophis bannanicus. NCBI lineage: Eukaryota > Metazoa > Chordata > Amphibia > Gymnophiona > Ichthyophiidae > Ichthyophis > Ichthyophis bannanicus. Next base: position 644,177,461 of record CM066036.1, on the reverse strand, counting down.
ACTGGCAGTCATATTTAAATTCATAAAGAACCTTAATAGGATTTTATCAGTAATATTGTTAAGTAAGTACAATGCCTTAGAGAGATAATTCATGCAGATAACATTAGCCCTACCCACCATCTAAAGTGCGACTTCAGACAATTATTTTTAAATTATTTTATAAGGAAGGGGGGAAGGTAGAATTTTTATCAGTGTTTCTCAACCCAGTCTTTGGAGCAGACTTGGGTTTTCAGGATATCCAATAATGAATATGCATGAGATAGATTTGCACACAATGGAGGCAGTGAACATAAGAACATAAGATATGCCATACTTGGTCAGACCAAGGTCCATCAAGCCCAGTATCCTGTTTCCAACAGTGGCCAATCTAGGTCATACGTACCTAGCAGTTTCCCCAAAAGACACAGGTTCCACAATGCTTGTACTGGGTCAAGCATTGATATCCTGGGTCCCTTCTTAATAATGGTTTATGGACCTTTCCTCCAGGAACTTGTCCAAACCTTTTTTAAACCCAGCTACACTAACAGCCTTTACTACGTCTTCCGGTAACAAATTCCAGAGTTTGATTACACGTTGAGTGAAAAAATATTTTCTTTTATTAGTCTTAAATAGTTTACCCTGTAGCTTCATTGTATGTCCCCTAGTCTTTCTATATTCTGATAATGTAAACAATCAATCTACATTTACCCGTTCCACTCCGACTTCGACTTTCATACTTTGGACACATCATGCGAAGAGAGAGATCATTAGAGAAGGACATCATGCTTGGCAAGATAGAAGGTCAGCGCAAAAGAGGAAGACCAGCAATGAGATGGATCGATACAATAACAGCAGCTACGGGTACCAGTCTGTCAACAATGAGCAGCTTGACTCAAGACCGAACACAATTTAGGATAGCTATCCAGAGGGTCGCCATGAGTCGACTCCGACTCGACGGCACTTAACAACAACAACATCATATCTCCCCTCAGCCATCTCTTTTCCAGGTTAAAGAGCCCTAACCTTTTTAGCCTTTCTTCATAGGAGTATCCTTCCATCCCCTTTACCATTTTGGTGGCTCTTCTCTGAACCTTTTATAATAACACAATATCCTTTTTAAGATATAGCGACCAGAATTGCACACAATATTCAAGGTGCGGTCTCACCATGGAACGATATAGAGGCATTGTTCTTCCCTAGGTGCATAACTTTGCATTTGTCCACATTAAATTTCAACTGCCATTTTGATGCCCAGTCTTCCAATTTATCAAGATCCTCTTGCAATTTTCCACAATCCTCTTGGGTTTTAACAACTTTAAATAGCTTTGTGTCATCTGCAAATTTGATAACCTCACTCGTTATTCCCTTTTCCAGGTCATTTATGAATATGTCAAAAAGCAGCGGACCAAGCACAGATCCCTGGGGTAACCACTATTCACCTTTCTCCATTGGGAAAATTGGCCATTTAGCCCTACCCTCTGCTTTCTATCTTTTAACCAGATCCTGTTCCACAATAGTACACTGCCTCCTATCCCATGACTCTTTAGTTTTGCCAAAAGTCTCTGATGAGGGACCTTTCTAAAAGTACAGACACACTATATCAACTGACTCACCTTTATCCACCTGTTTATTCACACCTTCAAAAAAACATAGCAGATTAGTAAGACAAGATCTTCCTTGTCTAAAGTCATGTTGGCTGTCTCCCATTAGGCCATGTCAAAAATTCAAAATGCGAAACACTCAATTATAATTATTTTAATAAAGGATCTAGATCTCTTTCCAAACCTTTTGTCTTTTATGGTTATTACTTAATGTTATTGAGGGTCTCAGACTTTATGGCACATACATTTTTAGACTTGTTAAACGTCAAATTTTTGTGCCCATTAGCATCAATGACCCTCAATGGACTATCTATCCTGAATTTTTTTAGAAACATGAAAGTAAAATATTTTTAACTCTCTGTTTTTCACCCAATGAGCTAGTTGCTTCTATGACTTTCATAACAACTCCTATATTTTGTATTCAATATAACCAACGTCGAATGCTTAACTTGTTTTTCTATATATCTTCACATTTCAAATTCACTCCAGCAATAGTGTTAGTTCTTATCCCAACGCCTTCCTTAGGCGCCTCCGTCGTGTTTCACTATGATGAGTTTCCTCAGGGGATTGCTATCCTCTTCTATCGCTAGAAAACATAAACCTATATGTATAACCATTCTCTATCAAAACTTCTCCTAAATTCCTTTATGTTGACACTACATTATCATGTAACTATGTTGAGTCAATTACCTACCGGAGAGACGAATAATGCTACACACATTTCATAAAACCTCTGCTACTAAAACTTTTCATCCAACTCAGTGGTAGAAAAATGCCATGCATGCGGGTGCGGTGTCACTGCTTCCAATTTTAAACCCTTCTTATCTACCGATCTATTGGTGGTTTCTAAACTCCGCCCTCTCATGACATCATTCTGGCTTCTAGTATTACTGAAACTATGATTCAGACATTGGCGTTCACCGAAGTGAATCTTGTATTCTCTCATAGTTAAATATTATCTATTATCCCTACCTTATCTAATCCTTAACCAAAGGACTACTGAATGAATAGTACCCTATTTAATCTCACTCTCCCGTTCATTTTCTATCCCGTTGCCTTGCTTTATAGACAAGATGTCCAATCAATGCCTGCATTGAGACCTTCGGGTGTCACTGATTTCAAAGTAAATATCCACTTCTGTTCTCTTATGAGCAAAGTTTCTAAAACAATTTGGGATAGATAGTCCATTGAGGGTCATTGATGCTAATGGGCACAAAAATGAGATGTTTAACAAGTCTAAAAATGTATGTGACATAAAGTCTGAGACCCTCAATAATATTAAGTAATAACCATAAGAGACAAAAGGTTTGGAAAGAGATCTAGATCCTTTATTAAAATAATTGAGTGTTTCGCATTTTGAATTTTTGACAAAAACTTACTTATTACTTATTATTAGTTGTTTCATCCCATTAGGCCATGACTATCTACATGCTGAGTAATTTTGTTCCTTATGATGGTTTCTACCATTTTTCCCGGTACTGACATCAGCCTCACCGATCTGTAGTTTCCCAGATCACCCCTGGAACCCTTTCTAAAAATTGGCGTTACATTGGCGATCCTTCAATCTTCAGGTATTACAGATGATTTTAAAGAAAATTCACAGATTACTAATAGCAGGTCTGCAATCTCATATTTCAGTTCTTTCAACACCCTTGGATGTATGCCATCCGGCCCAGGTGATTTGCAGTTTATCTAATAGTTGTAATACATCTTCCTGATGTATCGATATTTCCTTCAATTCTTCCGCACCTTTAAATAGCACTTCAGTCATGGGTAGCATCCCTATATCTTCCTCAGTAAAGACTGGAGCAAGAATTCATTCAGTCTTTCCGCTATCACCTTGTCGCCTCTTAGTGCCCCTTTAACCCCTCTATCATCTAATGGACCAACTGACTCTCTTACAGGTTTTTTGCTATGAATGTACTTGAAAAAGCCTTTATTTCATGTTTTTGCTTCCGCAGCAAGCTTCTTCTCAAATTCTCCCTTTGCCTGCCTTATCAATGCTTTGCATTTGACTTGCCAGTGCTTGTGGTGTTTCCAGGTTTCGTCGTTTGGCTCTTTTTTCCATTTCCTGAAAGATGCTTTTTTGGCAACAACAGCCTCTCTGACCTCACCTTTAAACCATGCTGGAAGTTTTTAGGACTTCCTTCCACTTTTCTTAAAGCATGGAATAGAGCTGGTCTGGGCTTCCAAAATAGTAGTTTTCAACAACACCTAAGCTTGATATAAGTCTTTTAACCTTTGCAACTGCTCCTTTTAGTTTTTTCTTAACTATTTTCCTCATTTTATCATAATCTCCCTTTCAAAAGTTAAATGCTTATAAATCTATCTCGTTCATATTCATTGTGGGAACTGTGAAATCACAACTTGCTAGATGTGCCCTAAGAACATTTAAGAATTACAGATTTAAATAAAAAATTCCTTTGGCTCTACAATATTATAGTATCTAGATACTTAATAGGTTTGTGACTCTATCTGTATGGGCATTGTTTGGATTTACCATTATTACTATTATTAATGTTAAATTGAAGGATCTAAACTCCGATAAGATCTCTAATAAAACAGAGATGAAACCCTATAGATCTGAAAGATAGAGTAAAATATTATCCATAAATAAAACAAGTTTTTGTTTTAGAATTTGAATACAAATTCCCATAATCTATGCAGAATGCCCAATTTGACCTACCAGTGGCTTAATCAGCATTGCAGATGGAAGAGGGAAAGGAGACATCCTGCTTAGTCCCTCTATACAGTCAAAAGTATCCCAAAGGGAAATCATTAAATCTCACCCCTGGTATAGGTTGTTAATATGGAGGGTACTTTTATAAAAAATAGCTTAAGAAGCAAGGGCAAGTAGGCAATTACTGTGAAACTATTTTATAAAGACAATATAGGTGCCTATGTGTTGTTATAAATTGTCCTATAAAGCCTACAGGAATAGTGGCCAAAATATATCTGTGCACGTTTACAGCTGCTGAGGAGTAGGTACAAATATACATAGGTAGAGTATGTGCGTACTTGTGTATTAAATAAATTATGCATGCACATCATGATTCTGCCCCTACTCCACTCAACCTATGACTGTGGATATGCCTATATGTTGGTCACATAAAAGTATGCACGTGTACCATTGGGTAATTTTCTAAATGCCCTTTTATGTGGGTAAAAACTCTATAAAGTTACCCCCATAATACCTGCACCTGTCTAAAAAAATTGCTTCCAAAGCTGAAGCCCAAGACCTCTATCGTGAACTCTCATTCTACCTGCATAAATTCCTTTCGGGCATCCAGGTACGTGCTAAAGTCCCTTCATTGCAACTACTACTACAGCTCTTAGGAGGTTGCTCCCATCTATTAATCTCCCTATCATACAATTTAACCTAATTATTAGAATTTTTGCAAAAATATTCATATCTACGTTTAGGAGGAAAATGAGTTGCTCTTGCTTGCCCACTTTAGGGAGAACCATAGGTATAGCATCATACTATGCCTAGCAAGCACAGATGTAGCCAAATTCCAATTTCCAGTCCATAACCATCGCTACCAAAAGCCTACCCAGACTTTAAAGCTTTAATATATTGTTGCACCTCCAAAACTGTAATGGAGGGATCCACACTATTACAGTCTTGCTTTTCAAGAAACTTTTGGATTGCTCTCATTTTCAGACATTTCCTTTCCCATTGGGATGTATAAAGCCCATCATAAGATTCTCTGATATCTTGGGCTATTTTTTGGGGACATTGATAGTCTCTCTTCATATTTGGATTTCTATAGACACGTGTAGTATTCTTTTCCACCTCATTTGTCTTGCCAGGAATCTCTTGGGCATATTTTCTTTCTCCAAAAAGTTGCATCTCATTTTCCTCAGACACTCCACTTTGTCATTAAGAAGATCATTGAAATGAGACTTTAGACTACATGGTTCCTTAAAATGGGATTCCTCACACAAACATTTATTCCTTTTCAGGACCTGTTCCTCTAACTGGATATTCTTACACTCCCTCTGTTTTGTCTGGTATAATTACAAGATTGTTATCCTCTCATTTTGGTTTACCTCCTTCTCAGATTGTATATATTTCAAAATCTGACTTGACAGTGAATAAAACATATTTCTTCCATTTCTTCCTTCTTCAACTACATATGGATTTTTGAGGAGGGAACTATTTAACTTTTTCTTCACCTCCTCTTTATTTGGGATTCCCCACAGCAATTCAAGGGGCATGTTCATTAAGCTCGGCTAACAAGTAACACAAGTTATTTGTAACTAGGTCCCTTGTTATTCAGTGGGACCTAGTTACAAATAGCCTGTGTTAACTGTTAGCCCAGCTTAGTAAACATTCCCCAAGTGTCACTGAGGCATGATCAGATAATGTTATACTTCCAAACTCACTTTGGCAGGCTCTACTTATCCACTAGGTTAGTGTTTTTATTTTCAAAGTTGTCCCCATTTTTTGTGTTTTATGCACATTTATCTTAAATGCGTGCCTTCTATGTGTGCTTTAAAACCTTTTTCTATGTGCAAATCAATTTTATGCCTATTAATTTGTATGAATATTCAGGCACAAGTGATTTCCACAAACACAAATGTTTTAGGAATCCAAACAAGCAAATATATGCTGACGATTGCATACACGTATTATCCAACACATGTCTATCTGTGATTAAACCTGATGGTGGTGAGCAAAAACTGTGATCTTGAAAATACCAACCCATCACATACTGCATTAACATTTCAAAATTCTTTTCTCCTGTAGATTGCTCTGAAACTTCCCTTTCATATCTTTCCCGTGATCAAGCACAGTGTTGTAATCACCACCAATCAATAGGACTCCTTTCTCCCTCAAGGCAGAGTAGCTGAAATAGTTCTTGAAAAATTACTTGGAAAGCTTCTTAGGGGCATGCATATATGTTTACCAATGATACTCTGACCTCATATGCCTTGCAAAAGTATAAATGTACCCAGAAAGTCAGCATTTGTCCTATTGCATAGAAAAAATATGGATTTAGTAAGTTGATTAGCTACACCTTTCTTCTTATGATCCATGTAGGAAGCAGGAATGTACACTCCCAACCACTTTGCATGCAAAAATAGTCTAGGAGTGTTATCAGACCAATGAACTTCTTGTAAAAACATCAGCCCTGCCATAGTTTATCGTAGCCCATGTATCACCTTACGTCTCTTTAATGGGTAATAAAAGCCTTTAGTATTCATCGGGAATAATGTAAGTTCCCTGTGTATATTGTATGAATGCACTCACACATTTTTTCATGTAACCACCATTCTTTAATATAATATCCTCCCTAAGTCTTGATTCCATTAACTCACAGAACTCCCACTCCATCTAACTTCCCCACACTCCCACCCATTTTACATTTTCTAATAAGCTAACTCCCATCTTATCCAAAGAATAGGCTGGTAGGTTATGGCTCCCCTATCCAACCTCAAATAACATGACAGCCCACACTTATGAATGAAAGCTGCACTAAATTTACCAAGCCAAACAAAGCATAGCAATTTATATATATCCCACCTGTAGCAAAGTGCATGAATGGAAGGAGTTCTGGTCCTGTGATAAGGCTTTAAGATGCAAATAAGACAAGGTGAGTCCCGATTCAGAATAAAAAATGTGTATTTTCATCAATAAAAGACTTGCCTGACTTACTTTGCAGGCTCAGAGTTACAGTCAATTTCTTGAGCTACAGTAACGTACGGTAGGTATTTCCCTGTCCCCAGACATCTTACAATCTAAGTTTGTCCTTGAGACATTGGACGGTTAAGTGACTGACCCAAGACCACGAGGCATGCCAGTGGGATTCAAATGCTGTCTCCAGGCCTCTAACTACTAGCTACTTCTCCATTCCTCATTCCAAGCTTATTATTGAGACTTTCATTCCTCAGTCTGGGCCTGGAAGTTTTATTTTCTTTACCTGCCTATCTCCCTGGGATCCCCAGCTCTGCTTTCTTTGAAGTGGGATAGGTTCTTGTCTTTTAAGAAGGACTGCGATCTTTTAAACCCATTCATACACCCTTCTCTTTAGCTCAGCTTTCTTGAATGCCTGCATAGGCAGCAGAGAGGGGTGGGCCACAGGGGTCATGCACAACCAATATTTTGCCCAACACAACATCAGCATCTAGAGAGCTTTGGGAGGGGGCTAGAGATTAGTTTGTTTGGCCTCTCCAACCAAAAAGGTGTTCCACTGCCCCTGAGTACCTGCCTTTCCATCTCCTGGAAAAGGAAGTCTGTGTTCTGGTGGTTTCTTCCTTCCCTGTGTTGTAGCTCACAGTTTAATAATCAGAAACTACTACAATACCATACCATTCCTTCATCCTGGCAATCCATTTGAATTTCTGATGATCCATTATCAGGATAAACCTGGGTCCTAGTATTTGAATGTCTCAGTGTACATTTTGTTGCCAGTGCCTCTTTCTCAATCTCTGCATACTCATTCTCCATTTGTGACTTATAAAGGCCACTGGTTATTCTTGGCCATTCTTTTCCTGGAGGAACAAATACAAGGGGAGATAATTCCCTTGACCTCAATATCAAGCAAACTAGACACAGTAGGGAATAAAGAAATCAGATTTTGATAAGTTCAGATTTAAAATAATTTATTATAATCATATCTTTGTGGTATAACAAACTATTTCAAAACTGAGTGTATCAGAATCTGACTTATATCCTGTGTTATGTCTGGTTACTTCATTCTTCTCCTGGGTCAGAATTTTTGCCAAGCCTATTTCTGAGGTATCTGCCTGTATTATGAAGGACTGATTGGTGTCAGGGCTTATTAGAATCATTTTTGTAAGGCTTCCTCCAGCCAGGAAATATTCTCTGGTGATGACTTCTGCATCAGGCAGGTTGATAGTTTTGCCTTCTCTGTGAACTTTGGTATGAAGCACTAGTAATAACCAACAAGCCCTCACCTGCTTCTTTGACCCTGGGAAATGGGCACTCATAGCTTTCCAGTAGTAGTTCAAGGCAAGTTACAATCAGATAATTCCCTGTCCCCAGAGGGCTTACAATCTAAGTTGTACCTGAAGCAATGGAGAGCTAATTAATTTGCCCAGGGCCACAAGGAGTACCACTGGGATTCAAACTGTGGTTTCTTTGGTCAGAGACCACTGCTTTAACCACTAGACTACTTCTCCACTCCCTATAGAATAGCTCAAGTATTGGACCTCTTGTACTTTGACTTTTTGGCCAAGCCAGTCTTTCACAGACTTGTAAGGACAGCTCTTACTTATTTTAAATGGGACACCCAGTTAGCATTGTAAATTATGATATTGTCAAGGCAAGTAACTGCACAACTGCAATGGGGTTGCAGCAGGAGCTGCATGAAGTCCAAATAGCACTAGGATAAACTGTAAGAGTTTCTGAGAGGAAGAATAGGCAATCTAATCCTTGGTGTGAGAAGACACTTGCAAATAGCTCTTAGGGCCAGTGTAGAAATAAAATGGGCTACCCCACGTCAGTCAATAAGTTAATCAACTTGAAATACGAGGGGGAGGGGGCTGATAAGTCTCTGGCCTTGTAATGAAACATAAAGCTACAGGCACATTTCAATTCCGGTGGTCCAAATGATCTCTGCAGTTTCGTTTTATTTGAAACAAAATTGCAGAGAGATCATTCGGACCACCAGAACTGAAGTGTGCCCATAGCTTTCTGTTTTGTTACAAGGCCAGAGACTTATCAGCCCCCCTCATAACAGAAAGGCTTCAAGATGTCATTAACCTTTCTGAAAATGCAGAAGCAGAGACTTCCATTTTACTTAGGGGAAGTATGATGGGAGATTGACAGCTACTGCTGGACTCTTCAGTCACTCTGAGTTTAAGCATCTCCCTCACTTCTGAGGCTATAGCTTGTCACTGCAGCTCCATAATTTAGTACATTCACTGCTGGGTGACTACTCCTGGGTCTATGACAATATTGTGACAAGCTAAATGAGTGCTTTCAGGAATATTGGAGAAAACATCAGCATTTCTATTTCACCAGCCATTCTAAATCAGCCTTCTGTGTAGCTGATAGCCGTCCCCAAGTATCCAGCATCTCCTCTTCCCTTGCCCTCCAGGTATCTAGCATCTTCTATTCCCTTTTCAATCCCCTTTACTCCTTTGAGTCTAGCATCTCCCCTCTTCCCTTCCACATACCTGGTATGCTTCTGCTTTTTGTCCACTGCTGCTGCCCCTATTTCTGTCTAGAATGGCCACAGGCACCTATCTACTGCAGCTCCTAGATTTTTGGCATATTGAGACTTCTCCAGCCAGTGTTTACAGTGGATCTTTGGTCTTAGGGTCCTCAACATGCAATTCTGGTCCTGCCAGAAGGAAGACCTCTAGGAATTAGCTCACCAGTCCAGCAGTCAGCTGGACACATTAAATCCCAAAGTCTTGACAGGGTATGGAAATCAAGGCATTAGGATAACTTTGATATTGACTTTCCCCAGAAATGTTCTAATCGAGACCTGGATGATTGAGTATTGTCTCTGGTCTCTATGAACATAAGCCAAGATCATTCTTTGCTATAGTTAATCTGGATTCTCTTAACCCGAAGGCCCACATGCAATTGGGAGCCAAAATAGCTCCCAAGGTCTGTGGAAGACCTCATAGCCTAGGCATATGGATGGGAGAGGGAACACTGTTCATGGAGCTCCAACCAAGCTAACCAATTTTCAATAGTGAAAATATGGGTAACTGCTCAGAGACAGTAGGCCAAATATATTTCCTCATATTGTCAGGGTAAGGGGACATCTGCCCAAAGGAACAGGGTCCATGGCCCCCAGGTGTATGCATGCATCACTACATGCCCCTCCATTCAGGGAAGATGGTGGTCTGACAGCACAGTTTGGTGCCAAACCTTCTTTTTGCCAGTGATTGGACTACTACATTTGCATGTCCCATCCCTAGTTGGACTCTGCTGACTCCAACACTGGCTATGTAGCCATTGCTGGCTTTTACACAGAGCACAGACCTTATCTCCCAACTCCACCACAGCTGATCATACCAGAAGCCCTCTCACATCTATCCATATGCAGATGTGAACTGCATACTGTCAAGTCAGCTATTGCTGTGTACACCCATGTGCTGCAGGAGCAGGTTTTCTGGTTGTCAGGCTGTGGTGCCCTGCTGCCATGGCAGCTGCACAAATGCTATCTCTCTGATACAGGTGCTCTAGGTGACCACCTGGTTCACATGCAAACATCGCCATCCTGCATTGTGGTTTAGGCACTGTATGTACCAGAGCAGTTTACAGATATGTTTTAACAGGCACTTTTTATTCACTCATTCCCAAAGGGCTCACAATCTAAGTATACCTTAGGCAATGGAGGGTTAAGTAGCTTGCCCAAGGCCACAAGCAGTGGCAATGGGACTAGAAACCCCAGTCCCTTTCCAGCCTGAGGTTAATTGTCCCTATGTGGGAATTGAACCCCTGGCACTCCAGCCTGAGGTAACCTATCCCAGCCACTGAGACACTCCTCCCTCCCTGTCCCATTGTCAAGAATTGTATATGCATGAGATGGTTCTGGTCTTTACACCATTTGAGATTCTCTGCTAACTGATGTGTTCATGATGCATTAGCAAGATGGGTGCAACTACCACCTGGTTGGAGGCTGGTGATCATTGCATTTTAGTGCCTCTAGTGTGCCACTAACTCAACTGCGTATAGCTACTACTCTTCACTCTTTCCCTCATCTCCACCCTAACTCTTCCATTTTGTGCGCTGCTTAGGTAGCATGGTGTTTTTGGTGTGATTGCAGCAGACAAAAAACATATCCTGGCCCTATGTGTCCTGTGCACTGCCATATTTTCCAAGGTCTGTCTGACGAGGAACATTTTGGCACCAGGAACAGAAGAGCACATGCTGATACTACCCCACCGAGGCTGGACATAGCATGATGTGTGCCCACATCCCCCGATGGAGGGGGGCAGGAGTGGCAAGGTGTGCAGAGCTGTGCGGGTGCAACATCAGTGAGGACACCTGCAGCACTGAACCGGTGGGAATGCCAAAATGGGATGGAGGGATGGAGCAACTGACAGGTCACCCACTCTGACCATTGACCCATGCCACTTTTCTAGGGAACCATGTGGATCACTCAGTCCATGGACCAGGACACCACTGCAAGCATGGGGGGGGGGGGGGGGAAGTATGGAAGAATTGCTATGCAATTGGATAGCGGGACATGTCAGAGCCATAATGCCCACTTAGTGCTGTCACCAGCCAGAAGAAGACACCACCACTACCACTGTGCATCATTCATAAGGCATTACAAGGTATATGCAGCACTGTATGAACACACAGAAAGACAGTACCTGCCCAAAGAGCATACAACATGACTGACAATACTATAGAAGAGAAATAAATATACAATAGGGAGAAGAGACACCAGGCAAACACGAGATAGAGATCTAACAGCAGGCCCAAAGAAGTATGCTGTCTGCATGTATTTGAAGAGGGAGAGAGCTAAGACATGACATACGGATAGAGGACACTTTTGCAAGGCAGAAGGAACAGCAAAGTGAAAGGACCAGAGCCTGGAAATGGCATTAGAAGAACAGGGCATAGAGAGGAGGTTGCCAGAGGAGGAGAGGGGTCCTCGGGAAGGAGTGGAAGGAAAGAGGAGAAAGGTAATGAGGGGATGAGATGCATTCATAGGTTAGCATACATCTCATGTGTGCTATGAATGTGGGAACAGATGGGGAGTCAGTGAAGTGATAACAGGAGAGGGGTCATATGAATGCATCAGAGCTGGCGGAAGATCAGCCACACATCAGCGGTCTGAAGAGATGGAACAGGAGAGAGATGACTCTGAGGGAGACTAGCAGGGAGGAGGATACAGTGGCAAGATGGGAGGTAAGTATAGGAAGGACAACAATTCTTGATGTGTGTTCAGAGGGCATGGAACTCTGTGAGAACTGCGCTCCCCTCCAAATTTGAGAATACAGTCATCACCATCCATGTGAGGTAATGTCATGACTGCCCCATAAGCACATACCAGGTATGGGGAACCAGGGTCAGTGTGCTACTTTCCCATGGCATGCAATGTGTGTGTGTGCCTATTTCATGGGCTGTCCCACTAAAGCAACATATCCCATGTGTAAGTCAGGAATGTCAGTTGCATCAGCAGCATACACAGCCATTGCGACATACAGACCTGTCAACACGTCCCCTCCAACACCTGCCAAAAACACCTTGCCAAACAGGTATGGCACAGGGCATGCAGTGATCACAGCAGATATAGGAAGATCCCTGCACATTACCACATTCATCCTGTCAATGACCACAGCTCCACACAGGGACTACTGACCCCCCCTACGTAAACTCTGTGGCTCAACACACAAAACCAGGGTGTATAAGGGTGGAGGGGGTCACAGGTTCAAGATATAGCTGTAGATCATGTATTGCATGTCTCTGTGGGTAAACGTTATTCTACAGTGCAGGTACAGCACCAGCATGTACAACCCCCAATGAATCGGTTAGCAAGGATACAAACACCCATCAGCCACACAGACAGCTGGATGGAAAGGCAGGTTGATAGCACCAGCACACTGAGCGGGCATTAACTTCAGGTGTGAATGTCGAGTGCGCTAATAGCACCTGCATAATGAATACACGTTAACAATGCTTGAGCTGATACGGAAACCAAAGTGGGAGGCAGGAATGCCAACCATCCCCATTTTTGCACAGTGCAGCAATGTGTGTGCATGTCCCTCCAGAGTTTTATGGCCTTCATCACTGCACTGTGCTTTGCATTTCCTAAGCTGTTCCCAGCTTTAGTCTGCAAATATGCATGATGAGGAGCAGAGGACTGTGGGTATGGCCTGAAACAGAGTGGTTTGGTGAGGATGTGCCTGTATCAGAGGTAGGATCAATCACTGAGACTTCATAGTGCTTGTCTCCCATGTGCATGGCCTGGGTGGCCACTGGATTTCATGCTGAAAGAGCACTCTCACTCTGACCGAGCAGTGACCATGTAGCCACAGAGTGCTTATATAATGTCCAACTCTAGTGATGTAGAAGCAATCCCTGTCCTGGGAGGCTAAATGCTGGGTGTGTTGACCAACCGACTGGGCACAGTTGAAACAGCTCTGTAGAATACAGCCTGACTGTGCTTGCTGTGGTAGATTGGTAGTGCCAGATGGTTGGGGCCACTCACTGTGGTCATGGCAAGACTAGCCTCATTGCATGTGCCATCCATAGCATTAGCTTCTGCCACACTGGCCACTGACATGAGATGCTCTATGAGAGTCCCTGTCCAAAAGTGGCAGGACATAGGACCCAGCTGTGACAGGCAACTACAGCATGCTGCAATTGTGCAGGAAGCAAGGTGACTAGCATAACACACTGGCAGTGATGTGGATTTATAGCATGGCTATAGAGTCCATCTCTAGTAGTCACGCTCTGGGGACCAGGTGCTGGGTGCCCATCCTCACCCTCAGGGTGACCACTGAAATTGCTCAGTAGCATGGTTTGCAGCTATTATGTGCTTATAGCACAACTGTCAGTGCGTCTTAGTCAGCTGATGTGATGGATCACTACATTCTCCATTTGGTGATCAGTGGCAAAATGCTGTTCTGTGTGTGCAGTGCATCATAGGTACTGGAAGGGCTAACCTATACCAGGACACACAACAGACAGTTGTCACAGAGCAGATTCACCAGAGCCTAGGAAGATAGACAGAGAAGTAGTGGATCAGGCTGACAATGACGTTTTTAGAAAGCACATGTCAGGAAGTTGCTATGAGCAACAAAAACAAATGTGGTCACGAGCCAGAGAGACACACCCAGCCAGCAGGAAAGCTAGGAGGTTATCACCTGATGCAAGTCAGCTGGGGGGAGGTGCTGCTCGGAGGTACGTAGATAAGCACAGCTCACAAACAGTTAGACAGAGTCATGGTCAGAGTCGTGGTCAGAGTGGTGGAGAGAGCTGGAGAAAGGGCCAGAGAGAGAGCTGTGGAGAAAGCCTGCATGATAATCACTACGGAAGCCTGAATGGAAGTTTGAATGATTACCATGAGTGCTTGAGAGAGAAGCCAAGACAGCTGGACTCAGAGTGTGAAAGTGAGGATAACAGCAAGTGTGGAAAGAGCTACAGAGGAGGTAGCAAAGCCAGGAGAGGAAGCCTCAGATATCAGAGGAGCCCAGAGAGTGTTGGAAACAGCCCAGGTTGGAACGGAGCTGGGAGGAGAGAGGTAAAAGCTGAAGAGTTTTATTTTCATCCTGAAAGGGGAAGCACAGGGCTTGGCTATAAGAAGCAGTTCCCAGAAACGCTAAATCCTTATGAAGCCAGCTTAAGAGAAACAGATACATTTTATTACCCTTTTTACCTGAAGAGGCTAGTATCTCTGGAAATGATTTAAGGAGCAGAGTCTCTGCAAAACTGCCGTTTCAAACTCCAGCCATACACAGGATCCTGAGCCAGTCAGAGCAGAGAGGTAAGCCCATTTACCTTAATAGAGGTGCAAGGGAATATTACAATTCACCTAACAACCACCAGCAGGGGAGAGGCTCTTACCGAAGGCAGTTCAGTGAATGTGGTAATAGCATTCAGCACACTCTCACAGAGAGAGAAAGAGAGTCACCTCAGAATAGAGGGAGACAGTTTGAAGAGGTCCCAAACGCTGAAAGGAAAGAGATATTAAATGCTTGTGAGGAAGCGATGATTCCATGTAGTATGTTTTGTAAATAGTTACCCCGGTTATCCAAGTTATTTATACCCTGTTACCTGTAAACTCATACGTGTTATATGTACTGAGCATTTTGTTCCATGTGAACCGCGCTGATGATGAATAGTGCGGTATATAAGAGACTGTAAATAAATAAATAAAATAAATGTGAGCCATCAGAAGCTGAGACAAGCACTGAATATATGGATTGCACGATTTCAATAGCAGACAGCATTTCCTCATTAAGATAAAGGGAAGTAAGAGCTGTTGAAGCCTAACATTGTAAAGATGGGCTTGTAGGTGCTTATGAAAGACTGTTTTGATGTACATTTGCTTTATTGGTTAAGAAGCTGAAGAGAAGCTATTTTTGTTCCATTTTTCCTTTATTATATGCACAGGAAGGGTTATGTTTTCCTTTGGTTTATACCACGACAAAAAGTCCTATTGGAAGGGGAAATAAATCCTTTGTTAACCTTACCATCGTTCCACAACTGATTTTTAACTGGCAACTCACAACTACAACTCCCAGAGGGCCAAGCAAGGCCTACGCAGCTAATTAAGCCAGTTACACTGAAGCCCCAGCGCAGTGCCCTGCCCAACCAACAGGTACACAGCACGGAGGGGTGACACAGTGTAGGCAGTAACTTGCAGTCTCTTTGATTCCAGACATTGATATATCACACAGTGTAGAGGTATAGCTTAATGGTTAGTGCAATTTCTCCATAATCAAGGGCCAAGGATTCAATTTACACATGTTCTTTTTGGGCCTGTGTGCTACTCAGTTCATTTGCATGCCTGCAACAGTCCAGGCTCTACTGTGACTGGAAGATACACATCCTTGAACTTTGTTATGCATTTTGGCCACATTTTGGGTCAGCAAACATGCTATTCCCCATCATGCCCTTCTGAGAGCATGGTTTTATTGGCTCCTCTGCAGCCAATTGCATGGGACAAACATGCTCACTCTGAAGATGTCTGGCACCTACTTGGAGGTGCAATATAATAGTCATAGCACTGGCTTGGTAACCAAGATACCAGGGTTCAAGGCCCACTCACACTTTTTGTGTGACATTTTGGAATGTGTTACTGTTGTGTTTTATGTATGCCACAACCTTCATGGAATGACCACACCTCCTTGTGACCTTGGGCAGGTCAGTTAACTCTCCATTGCCTCAGCTGACTGCAGGTTCCTACAGTTCCTGTTTTTCATCAGACATTACCAGGTTTTTGGTACAATGTCCCTCAGCGTGACTGCACTGATACTGCGGTATACTAACAGGCAGTTACATGCATACAGCTCTAACCTACATGTGAAACATGAGTCAACTATGCCATCATGACTGTGATTGTAGAGCTTTGGCTCCATCACAATTCTGCATTACATTCAGACAGATCCTATCCCTCGGACAGCCACCTGCAAGTATCAACTGATATCCACACATGCACTTTTTGCCCAGTTTGAATGACTCCTGTCCAGTTGTATGCACATTTGTCTGGGGGATTGTATGGTGGTTAGGTGGCTGGGACAGGTGTGAGACCCACATAGCTGATATCAGGCCTTCCACGTGGCACTAACACACGTTTTCTTCACACAGTACAAATGCATGGAGGATGGCACCTCCGGTACATCGGTGCTGCCAGCCCATACCACACTCTCCTCTGCTGCCCATCCATCAGCCTCTGGCAGCTATGTGCAATCACATCTTCTCATGCAAGCTGCTACACCATGGCCTACACGGGTACTCTTTTCTGCATTTTGATGCTTCACTCACGCCTCTCCTGTGCCTGATCTGCACGTCCCCACTCCTGCTCCATCCTCCTTCGCTGCACAGATCATGCCACTTCTGACTCTGCTGGGGGACATGTCTTCCCCATCCAATGCCACTCACTGACATTATCAAAAAATAATTGCCAAATCACTGATCTGTACAATCAAATCCAACTAAACAATCAGATCACATAAAAGGACATACATTAACCAACACCAACAAAACAATTATATAATATGAAATGTAGGAACATCCGTCAGGTCAGGGGACAAGAAACCCCTTCGAATGAATGGACTTCTCCCTTTAATCTTTTTTATTACTCATGCAACAGTCTTACTAATGTTAAAAACAAATCGGACCCTCAAAGCCACAGTGCTAAGAACACAAATTCATGACAGCTTAGTAAATCAAAATTGAACTTAGCTGGCAATTGGGTCCTATTAATCTTCATGAAGAGATAATCCCGATGACCTTAAATGAAAAAGATCTCCTCTTATGCAACAGTTCCATAACCCAGCGCTGTGTTTTCATTAGTCTTCTTTTAAGATGCATCGAGGAATATATAGATTTTTCCACAAAAAAAAATCTGACCCTCCTTATTAAATTATTAAATATCATCTGAAGCAGGGTCGGAGGATTTGAAACACAGCACTGGGTTATGGTGTTTTGAAGAATGTTTTCTCAACAAAGGATGTCTTGAGGAAAGTTTTCTCAACGAAGAACTGTTGCATAAGAGGAGATCTTTTTCATTTCATTCGAAGGGGTTTCTTGTCCCCTGACCTGAAGGATGTTCCTACATTTCATATTATATAATTGTTTTGTTGGTGTTGGTTAATGTATGCCCTTTTATGTGATCTGATTGTTTAGTTGGACTCACTGACATTATGGCATTTTACGTGGTGACCCCGAAGTGCATCGGTACAGCTGCCTCCCACATGCTCGTACAACTTATTTGCTGCCACGTAGATGCCCACGGATCTGTCAGGTCAATCAGCTCCCACCTGTCCTTCCATCCATCACCTTTACATTGGCTTTCGCTGGAGTTCCTTTATCCAGTGATAAAGTGACAGCCATTTTTGAGTGTTAAGGTGCACGCTTGATACCTTAACACCTGATGTCCTGTTGGTGCATGTTAAATGGCCCATTGTGCCTCCTACCTGCTCAGAGCCTTTTTCACACGGAAAGCCCCTTATCGCTGCCGTTAACGCTAGATAACACCTGCCACCTTAATGCCCTTTAGTAAACATTCCCCTTAGTGTAATTACTTCATGCATGTAAAATGTTAACATTTTGGAAGGATTTGGGAAAAAGGATTAACAGCTCCTATTTTATGCCTATTTTATAAAGACAAAACTAATCTAACCGCCCGTCTTACTCTTATAGTATTTATACAGTAGAGTTATTTATAAAATTATTTTTGTCAGACCCCCACACTTAAATGTTAGAGAGCTATCAAAGCTATTGCTGTCCCCACGTGAAGTACGTTTTACTTTTAATTCATACTTCACTACAAAGTCTTAAAAATATAGTCTAGTCTACAATGTTATCAGCAAAATGAATATATAGCTCTCATGGACTTTCAACACAACCCTATTAATGCTTCACGGTTTTATAGAACAGGTAGTTTCAGCAATTTCTTTCAGAAAAAATGGTGTGGCTATGTGCCCTTATAAGATAAATTCCCCAAATTATCCTGATAGTGCATAAAGGCTCTTGCACAAATATGTAAGTGCTTTAAGACAGGTGTCACTATGTGTGTATGCATATGCCTGCCTTTTATAAAGTGGGTGCATAGTTTGCAACTCTGCCCTTGCAGCACCCACAGAATGCCCATATGCAAATTCTGTAAAAATCGACACTATCTTTTGCTGCACCTTACACATACATGCTCCCACACAATTTCAAAATAACTCTTTTTGGTGAGTAAAACTTGCATTACATGCAGAAGGTGCTATATAAAATTACCCCCATATTGTGTGGCTATAAGCAATAGATTTAAAAAAAATAATCATCCAAGCATATAAGGTATTCTAATTATACAAGTTTTAAAAAGTGATAAATAGTATATCTGTACTATAGTTTGTAAATGTCAGGTTTAAGAACACTGAACAATATATTTATATCTACAATCTCTCTCTCTCTCTCTCTCTCTATATATATATATATATATATATACACACACACACAAACACTATAGAGAATTCTAGCAGCCCTTCGTGACTTTTCTTTGATAATTCTTTGCAAACAACCATTATCAAACCAGAAGAACCACTTCAAAGGTACACACTTACAACTTGCTGTTTACCTAAACCCTCATAAGATCAAACTCTAGTCTTACTGTTTTTGTTAACAAGAAACACAAAACGTCTGCCCACATACTGAGTTTTGGGTTTCATTTTACAACCTAAGATGACAGATAGCAATAAATGATGAGAAAACTGTAGGGAGGCTTCCAGAAGATTGATTCTCTCATCTGCTGATTCTTTTCTAGTTAGTCTTTTATTGACTACAAAGATATAGGCAATGCAGAAAGGGAAAACTAGACTGGCCTGTTTAATCCTGAGGGCATTGGCAAAAGGTGATCACTTTTTTGAGAAAACAGTGGCCTACAAGGAAATCAGCACACTGTATGAGCTGTTAAGCTGATTTAAACACACAAGGGATGCCTGGGGTTGAGCACAAGATCTGTGAGGTGTGAGATGAGAATGAAACCATTCCACAGACCAATATTGTTGAGCTATAGTAGCAGGTGGTAGAGTTGATCAGTCAGGGGTTTGTCATTTGGAGAATAAGGCAACATATCTGAGTGGTACGAAAAATCCATTTATTCCTCTTATCAAGACGAAAATAACACAGATCTTAACTGTGATATCCATCAAGTAGGGATGAGTGTAAAAGGTTTTTATTTTGTTTTTAGATTTTTTAAACATTTTTGGACTTTTTTGTTTTATTTCCCATATCCATTTAATAAAAATTGTTTAATTTATTTATTTGAGTGCTGTTTATACCACCTTATCAATAAATCAAACTGGTTTACATAGAACTAAACAGTGTACATGAAATGAAGGAAACTCAAAAGAACTCATTACGAGTACAGTTAATAAGTTATAACATTGGAGGTATATAAAGAATTAATTGAAGGCTAAATATCTGACAACAGAATGGAGTAACATAACTATTATGCATGTCATAGGAGTTAAAATCATGGTAGCTGGTGATTATGAAGGGTAGATGTTATTTCCGTCTGTCTTCTCTCCTTAATGTTCTGAGAATAATTATGTTTTAAGCTGTTTTCTGAATGTGGAGATGTCATTTATAGTCTTTAATTTGTCTGGGAGTGAGTTCCAGAGAATCAAAGAGTAGAATGTAAAAGCTCTGTTGCTTGCTGCACGATTGGTTCTCCTGTATTCAGGTGGAATGGCTAGGGTGTTTTGTGCACCGCCTCTCCTTTGCCTGTTTTTTGGTATGGTGGACATAAGGGAACATAAATAGGTGTAGGATAGGTTGTGTAGTAGTTTGAATGTTATCGTTATGGACTTGAATTTTATTCTGCTTTCAATAGGTAGCTAGGTAGCTGTTGGAGTATGGGGGTTATATGTTCTGATTTTGGTGACCTAAGGAGCATGCTTGCTGCGGTATGTTCGGCCATCTTAAGTTGGTTCAAAGTTTGTTTTGAGAAGCCTTGTAGGATTCCATTACAGAAGTCAAAGTGTGGCAAAATCATTGACTGTAGTACTGTGTGCAAGTCGTTGGGTGATAGTAGGTGTCTCAGCTGCTGGAGGATTCTTATCTTGTTGTATATTGCTCTGGTTGTTTTATCTATATGTGCACTTGGTTCAAATTTTGGACCAAGGTTATCCCTAGATATCTTACTTAATTTCTTACTACCAATGATGCTCCCTTGACCTTTAATTGTGGTGGTGGATGGAAGTCTTTATGTTTATATTTGGAGACAAACAGTACTTCGGCCTTTTGTAGATTTATCCTAAGGTCATGAAACGCAAGCCATTCTGAGATTTCATTGAATGCTTTAGTTATTTGTTGGGTGTTCAGTTGGGCTGGATTATATGGGAGGTAAATATAATGTCATCCGCTTATATGTTGTAACTTACATTATGTTTGTCAAATATATTGCATATCGATTGAAGATAAATATTAAAGATGAAAGGGATGAGCCTTGTGGTATGCCTTGATGTTGACTGTAGGGTTTCGATGAGGCTTAATTTATCTTGATTTGCTGGGTATGATCTAATAGGTATGATTTAAACTATTGCAGTGTCGACTCTCCAATTCCGAACTATTGGAGTCTGGCTATGAGGGTGTTGTGATTAATGGAATCAAAGCAGCTGAAATATCTAAAAATATTAGTATGAAGTATTGCTTGGGTTTCCCTAGTTCTTTCAAGAGTCTGTCAATTAAAGATATACAGTGTTTCATCACCATGCCCTGGTCTGAAACCATGTTGATGTGCATATCTATGTGATCCTGGAGTTGTGTTTGGACAATATTCTCAGTTATTTTAGCTATAAAAGGAAGGCTGGATATAGGTCTGTAGGAGTTGGGACATGTTTTGTCTAGGGAACTATGTTTTAGGAAGGGACGAATAGTTTCTTTTTTAACATCTAGGCTTGTAAACCTGGGCTAAAGATAAATTGAATATTTTGCATATTATGTGCGCTCTGGTTGGATTAATTTTATTCAGCTGACCGGGCATGGATCCAGTGGAGATGTTGTTGTATTGATAGAAGTGATATGTTCCAGCTGTTCAGCATTGATTTGGATAAACGCTTGCCAGAGTGGGAGGTCAGCAAGAATGATGGTGTTGGCGCATTACAGGCTAGTAATTTGATTTTGCACATATAATGGTTACTGAATACTTGTGGTTTGATAGGATTATGGGTGTCCTCTGAGTTGGGTGTTCTGATGAGAAATTTCACAATATCAAAAAGTTCCCTTGGGCGATTTACGGATTTCATTATTAGCTTTGTGTGGTAGTCTTTTTATTGTCATTAATCATCCCTCGGTATATATGGAGGGTGTCCATATATATGTTTCTGTCTTATGGTGACTTGGTGATTCTCTATATGCATTCTAGTTTTCTTAAACGCCTTTTTATGTTTCTTAGTTCCTGAGTGTACCAAATCTCGGATTGAGTTTGTTTTATGTGATGCCTAGTTTGATTATAGCAGCCTTGTTTATGACAGTATTCCGGTTGTTTATCAATGCATCTATATCCTCTAATTCTGGGTTGAGTTGTGGTAAGATGTCATTTAATAAAGATTCCTTGTCAAATTTCTCAAAGCAGCATTGTATACTTGGTCCAGTTATGTTTTTGTTTATGTGCGGTTGATGTGTTATAGTGAAGTTGACTAAGTAATGGTCAGACCAGGGCACAGATAACATTTGAACAGGAGATTGCAGTGAGCTATCAAGTATGTCATTAGGTAGAAATATTAAATCAAGTGTATTTCCCTTATTATGGGTCGGGGTATTGACTTTTTTTTTTTGAAAATCCATATCATTCATTGCACTGAGGAATGAGTGAGCATGGGTGTATGCTAGACTGAAGTCTCCTAGAAAGATTTGTTGCTTTTGCAGTGGTTTGTTGGCACATGTTAGTTCTAGAATTGATGTTAGGTTATTTGGATCAGCTGTGGGAGATCTGTATGCCAGACAGAATATGAGGTGCTTGTTTTCTACCGATAGTAAGTCTAGCCCATTCGCATTTACAGCTGATGTGAGTGAAGCTTTGAATTCCTCTTTTATTATGATGGGCACCTTATTATGACACCTCCACCTGTCTTGCTCTCTAAGGGCCAATTAAATATGTTGTAGTTTGATAATTTCAGTCGATTGAGAAGGACCAAGTCAGTGTTTGCCAGCCAAGGTTCAGTAATGGACATTATGTCTGGCTTGTTTGACTCCACATAGTCTGTTATATCAGTATTTTATTTCTTACTGACCTTCTGTTTATCAAAGAACATTTCATAATGGGTACCGTTAAGTTATGGTTTCAGTTTTGTGTAGTCAGGCTGTCTGCCTGGTGTAATAAGTATTAGTCTTTCTGGGTTGTGTGCGTTTGTGCTATATGCTTTATATTGTGCTAAGTATGGTCTAGCATGACTATGATTGTGTATGCTAGGTATATTTTGGGGTATGGTAGTAAGTGGGGATCCAATTAATCAGTAGAAAGATAATTAGTGCACAGCATGTATAAGCATGTGGCTTTATTTCCATTGTTTATTCATTGTGATGTTATGGTGTGATGGGCTATGGAAATCAGGACTTGGGTGCTGAATACAAACATTTGCTGTTCCGTCTCTCTGTATGATGGTCAGCTGATAGCGTTTTCTTAGGGGTATGTTTACTAAACCATCCTAATGTTACTGGCGCTAGTTGCAGCGTTAATGTGAGGAATGCCATATAAGGTAGTGGGCGTTCTGGTGGCAAGGTAGCAATGAATCTGTATCGTGTGATAGAGGCGCCGTGGCTCATTAACACGCATAAACCTTAAGTCCATGCCAGTGCTGTGCTAAAAAATATATAGAGACGTAGCCCACTGGTTATTGCAATGACTGCAGAGGCAGAGGTCATGAGTTCAATCCTGCAGTGGTGTTATTTAATAAGGCTGTCTGAGGGATTTCCTTTTAAATTAAATCAGTGCTGCCAGCAAAAACACCCTCACAGTGCTGTAACCTAAGGTGCCTTATAAGGTGCTCCATAGGGCACATTATAAAGTGCCCTGTCCACCAAGGCATGGCATGGCATGTCCATGTACACACATAGTGCTATACAGTGTTTTTGTCAAGTGATATTTGTGCGTTCCCATTTCTGGCGCACAATCACTGACAAACCTGCTTGGTGTTTGTGCCAATTCCCACATCTGGGTGCACAGAGTTCCTGTACGAACATGCACTATGTATTGGCTAGCAGACTGTCTGCAGTGAGCATGTGTATGGCCGCAACACCTTGCAGGGTGCAGCAGGTGCAGACTGACTGGCTGCTGCTGTTGAATGTCAGATCGTGGTGGGGGGCAGCTGAGCTGACCAGGCAGACTACCTGTCTGCCAGTGACCCTGTCACAAGTGAAAATCTGCATCAGCTGTGCATTCGCTAGCCAGACTGGGGTTGCTGGTCCCACAGCCCATCGTCATGTACCTCCACCGTCCCCATTGCAAACGGTGAGAGTGTGGGTCTGTCGGGGCCAGATCATGTCCCCCACCCAGGCCCAGTGAGGGTCGTTTGTGACATACATCACCGTCATGTGAGTCCTGACATGCACCTGCTCCCTGAACCTGTGCCCATGCCAAACACACTGGAAATACACTATATTGGGTGTATCATGGTCCACAAGGATCAGACATGACTGGCAATGACAAACACACAATGCTCTGTGGCGTCACTGCAAAGAATACCTGTCACACACTGATAGTGATGGTGACCTGCATCAAAACATACCCCCACCAACTCGGGTGATGCGGACCTGGTGCACGGCATGCCACGTCACCCTCAGGGTGACCACAGAACAGCCACATCGGCATGGCCAGTAGGTACCCAGTGGCAGTAAGACGCACGCTCAGTACCCCCAACCAAGCTGACATGATGTAGAGGTGCATACACCATCTGGTGAGCAGATGTACACTGCTGTTCCACATGTGAATTGCATTATGGGTATCCCTGGTTCCAGCTTATCCATGTAACCACAGCAGACAGTTTGTTCGGTGACTCGTACTCATGCTGTGGCCAGCCATTGGGAGCACAAAACACACATTGATGTATCACAATGGGTAATACAATGAAGTCAGTGGCAGAGGTCATGGGTTCAATCACACCGTGGGCCTCCTTTAGTAAGACTGTTGGAGGCTACACCCTTTTATGGCAGTAGCAGTCAGACATATAGCAAATATCAGTGTGTCCACCAAAAAGAAACCATCACCTCTGCTGGAAAACCTAAGGTACCTTGTAAAGTGCCTTAGCTGGGGGTCCACCCGATCCTGGTAAGCACAGCTGACAGTTTATGGGTTGACCTGCAATTGTTGTATAGTCAGCCCTTGCTATGAGAAATGGCATAGCATACTGGTTAATACAATGCCTTCAGAGTCACTGCTTATAGGTTCAAGTCCCCAGTGCACCAACATCAAGATGAGTGTCTGTAACAGTCAGACACATCTCTACAATCAGTGACTTAAGTCTAATACACTTTAACCTTTGTCCCATACCCTAAGGAGTGGTGTGGCATCACCGAAAGCGCGTCATTAGGCTCACTAGATGCGGCCCAGGCCAAACGGCTTAAAGCATGTGATGCTGTAAACTAAAGCCAGCCACCGTGGCCGCCATTCGCCGTATCCGATGTGTATTCATGTGGCCCCAGAGATAGTTTGCCGTGTGGCGGCTTTGACATGCGCACGTGGCTTGTGTGGCATAGTAGGGCTTGGAACGCCACATGCGTGATACAGCACATGCGCGGTGTATGTGCGTGCATCACCAACACATGGGCATCACCCAAACTGGCGATGCAATCCCACAAGCCAGCATTTACCCACTCGGACCTACGTCAGCTGGCAGCATTAATCTGCACCAGTCAGCCGCACCTCTTTCCAGGCGCATCAAAATGCCAGGATTTTGAATGCGTCAGGAGGGCATGGGTGCACGTCACAAGGTGCTTCAATCATGTAGCAGACTACCCATGTGAGGTAAGTGTATGGGGACAGGTCACAAAATGGAGGGTGTGCAACACAAGATCCAGCAATCAAAACACATAAGACATGCACCACATGGGAGAGACACCTGTCTGTGGACAAACCTGTGATCAATCTATCTGCGTATGTTGCTGTGTGCACGTATGCCCAATCCCCAGGAGCCCCAATGTTGCAGTGCACACTTCTGCCCAACCCCCAGGAGTGGCAGCCCCCATGACAGAGCTCTATTAGGCATCCCGGTGTTCTGATGGCTGCTGCTGTGATGCATTACCAGCTCTGGACAATCCCCAGGAGGCATCTGACCAGATCACAGAGGTCAAGTAGTCATCATGATGTACTGGTAGTTGCTGCAGTTGAAGTATCACAGCCCTGCCCCATCCCCAGGAGCTATCAGAGCTGATGACAGAGGTCCAGTAGTCATCCTGATGTTGTGGTAGTTGCTGCTGTTTATGTGTGTAACATCACCTTAGGCCACGAAGGCCCCCAGACCTGCTTACAGATGTGTATTAAACATCCTGGTGTCATGGTGGTTGCTCCAGTTGCAGTGTCCCAGCTCTGCCCTATCCTCAGGGAGCCCCAGACCAGATTGCACAGGTCTATTAGACATGCTGGTGTTATGGTGGTTGCTGTTGTTGCAGGTTCCCAGCTCTGCCCTATCCCCAGGAGGCCCCAGACCAGATCACAGTGGTCTCATATGCATCCTGGTGTTATGGTAGGTGTTGCTATTGCAGCTTCCCAGCTCTGCCCTATCCCCAGGAGGTAGCAGACCAGATTATGCAGATCTGTTCTACATCCTGGTGTTATGTTGGTTGCTGTTGTTGCAGGTTCCCAGCTCTGCCCTATCCCAAGGAGGCCCCAGACCAGATTACACAGGTCTATTCTACATCCTGGTGGTATGGTGGTTGCTGTTGTTGCAGGTTCCCAGCTCTGCCCTATCCCCAGGAAGCCCCAGACCAGATTACACAGGTCTATTCTACATCCTGGTGGTATGGTGTGTGCTGCTGTTGCAGGTTCCCAGCTCTGCCCTATCCCCAGGAGGCCCCATACCAGATTACATAGGTCTATTTTCTACATCCTGGTGTTATGTTGGTTGCTGTTGTTGCAGATTCCCAGCTCTGCCCTATACCCAGGAGACCCCAGAGCAGATTACACAGGTCTATTCTACATCCTGGCCGTATGGTGATTGCTGTTGTTGTAGGTTCCCAGCTCTGCCCTAACCCCAGGAGGCCCCAGACCAGATTGCATAGGTCTATTCTACATCCTGGTGTTATGGTGGTTGCTGTTGTTGCAGGTTCCCAGCTCTGCCCTATCCCCAGGAGACCCCATACCAGATTACACAGGTCTATTCTACATCCTGGTGTTATGGTGGTTGCTGTTGTTGCAGGTTCCCAGCTCTGCCCTATCCCCAGGAGGCATCAGATCAGATTACACATGTCTATCTTACATCCTGGTGTTATGGTGGTTGCTGCTGTTTATGTGTGGAACCCCACCCTCATCCCAGGAGGCCCCAGACCAGATGACAGAGGTCAAGTCGTCATCCTGGTGTACTGGTAGTTGCTGCTGTTTATGTGTGGAACATCATCCTATCCCCAGGAGGCCCCCAGACCCGATGACAGAGGTGTAGTACACATCCTGGGGTTATGGTGGGTGCTCCAGTTGCTGTTTCCCAGCTGTGGCCCACCCCCAGGAGGCCCCAGCCCACATCACAGAGGTCTATCAGTCACCCTGGTATTATGGCTGTTGCTGCTGTTGCAGGCTCCCAGCTCTGTCCCATCCCCAGGAGGCAGCATACCAAATTCCAGTGGTCTAACAAGCATCCTGGTGTAATGCTAGTTGTTGTTGGTGCAGGTACCAGCTCTCCCACACCTCCAGGTGTCTGAGCCCGCACCATAGAGGCGTGTTCAGCGTCCTGGTGTCATGGTGATGGCTCCTGTTGATGTGGGATGGGCTGCCCAACACCGAGGTGTGTGCTGGACTGCACTGAGGGTATGGCGTCACATCCCCTGGAGATCAGAATGGCAATGCAGCACATGCCATGTTGCTGTCATGTCATGCAAGGAGATGGCAGGGACATGGCATGGGAAGGCTGTGAGGCAGCACACAGGGCACATAGGTGTCACACCACACATGCCCAGCCTCACGCCTATACATGCAGGTGGTGGTGCCAACAGCTAGTATGGGACCCACTGCCCATAGCAGGAGCGGCCCCCATTGCACACAGACCTGTGTGCCATGTGGTTCATCATGGACAGGGATACAGGACCCTAATGGTTGCAAACATTGCTTATCCCCCCAGGTAGAGGACCTACGGAAGAAGGGGCGAGAGATGTGGCTACAATGCCCTGGATACCTCCGCCGCATGCAGCAGAAGGCAATGACCGTGGGTGACGGTGAGTGTCCCAGCCTCTGCATGGCGCAACACCATGTCCCAGTGGCACGGCAGCCTGTGATGTCACATATAATATGTCTGTGCTGTAACAAACGCATGACACCCTGTTCATTTCTGCCTTCTCCACAGAGGGTGCAGATGCTGGGGAGGGGACCTCGGAACCCACACCACATGGTGACAGCTCCCCCGCGACCACTGGAAGCACCGACGTGGAGGGTGTACCTGCATCGGCGGGGGATGCCATGGATGTGGGGGAGGAATACATGGAGGGGCTGGAGGGTGGGGAGGGGTGGGAGGAGGGGGTGGTGGAGGGTGCTGGGGAGGTGGAGTGGGAGGGTGAGGAGGAGGGCGGCGAGGAGGGTGAGGGGACAATCCAGGGTGGGGAGAGTGGGGGGGGCCATGGAGGGTGGGGAGGGGGAGCCTGTGTCTGTGGGTGGCCACAGGACAACACAGGGCACTGGGGGCCCCTGCCACCTGCCCCATGTGCATGGCCAAGGTGTCAGCCTAGGTGTGGGACCCCCACACATTGCCACACACAGGGACCATGCAGATGCCACCACCCAGACAACAGCCGCATAGTGTGGGTGTGGTGGCAAATGTGTGGGTCTCCTGTGTGTGCAATGGGCACTGTTATGCGGTCCCTGAGCGACCATGGCCACGCCATCCGGCAGCTGACAGCTATGTTGAGGGTATGGCTGAGGTGATGCACTGCCAGCATTATCATGGCATGTTCACGGCGCATCCTCAGCCATACCCTCATGGCGGGCCCCCGTGTGTGTGAGGCACACCTGTGCACATGGCACACCTGCCCTGTGCTGTCCTGGGACCTAGGACCAGCACATGGGGTCCACTGGGAATTGGCATCATGTGACCTACAGTTGTGCCAAAAGATCTGTGACAACCTGTAAATAGATGTGTCTGCAGCCACGTGACCGTGTAGCTTCATGTCATGGTCCACCCAGTGGCTGCCTCTGTGTATCTCATGATAGGTGCTACATTTGGCTATTAGGGTTAACCGGCAGTGCGTGTATGGCCCAGAATACAGGGTTTGTTCCCCATAGTTGGCCTGGTGATAGGTATTATGTGGAAACAGCATGATGTATATTGTCAGGCAATGATACAGTATTGTATATATGCTCCCATACATCATGGACGCACACCAGGTTTCCCTCATATGAATGTATGTCGCCTTGCAGATGTCCACATGTATGCATCAGTGATGGCTCCATATCTGATGCGACACCCATTGTTCCTGTTCACCAAAGTGCACCTTGCCATCATTGAATGAGGCTAACAAGGTCAACGTCAGTGACAACGCCATTCCAAGCTGCAGTGAGTGACGCTATCAGCTGATGCTGTGATGTTGGATGCAACCTGGATATTCCCCACGCCACCATGTGACACAGGTTCGTGGCTGTATTCCGATCTGGGCATTGGGCAGGGCAGTCCATTGACGTGATGGTCTCCCGCAGTGTCCAGCTCATCACCTATCTGGAGCACTGACAGGGTGCATTGTCAACTCGGAAAATGAACTGTCCAGGAGCCAGCTGGTGTGCTGATGGCAACATGCACATATGCTGTATGGTGATGTACAGGGCACTGTTGAGCATTCCATCCCTGATGTACGGACGTACAACGCCACTGGCAACCATGCAGCTCCAGACTGTGACCATCAGAGGATGGCGCACACTGAAGTTGAGACACCCTGGCTGGAAAATCACCTCGGGGACCCCCTCACATAGGTGCGGGCCTGGTTACCAAATAGGCAGAAGGTGCTCTATGCGCAGAAGAGCACCGTTTCCCACATCATAGTTGACCAGTCTGAGGGCCTCCACGCCCACACGATCCTGTTGCGCACTGGTATGTCAGTAATCAGTGGTTTGTTTGGTGCTTGCCACACCTGTAAGACACAATTGCTGGCACCGGTGATGGACTGTTGAGGAGCTGACACAGACCTCACTCCTGTCTGACCAGCCCCGATGTAGCAGAGGAGAGGTCAACCTGCGATCAGTCAGTGAAATGCGGTGTAGTGCGCGGTCGTGGTGTGATGCTGATGCACATGGAGGAACTGAATGGGGCATGTCCATCACTGAAGCCGTTTCCCTCTTCATCTGTACAATTGTAACAACAGCGCCCAGACTGCAGCCAATGTCTCTGGCTATCTGGTGGCGTGCAACCCCGTCCTCACCCATGATGGGGCCACAGACACGCCCCTTGAACATCAGGGTCCGAGTCATCCTCATGCCCGATCCAGTAAGCGTATGACAATCAAAATGTCTGTGCATGAGTATAGCTGTACCATTGCCCAGATATCTGTAATGTGATAGGTTGTTGGAACCTGCCTCCTCATTGGCAGAAATGACGAGTGCATATTGGATAATCGAGGACCAGTTTGGACGCACGATCCACATAAATAGCTGTGGCCATCTCCCAGTGTCTGCAAAGTATTTTATTTGGATGCACAGAAAGCAATAGGGGCAACTCTAATAGCCAAATGTACCCCCATTAACGTGTGAGATGGATGTACATGCTGGGCTAACACCAAATGTGATATATATGATATATAGTACTTCCAGCCACCGTAATGCTATTATAATATGTCATAAGACAGATTCTTATGCATAACCACTCCATAAGACATACCTTCAAGAACTAAAATGTTGATGTAATTATGCTCGCTGCTAATTGATTTTATGTAAATAGTTCAATCGTTATTGTAGATAGTTACCATTGTTACCCAAGTTTATTGCCCTGTTATCTGTAACTCATATGTGTTTTCAAATGTACTGAGATTGTTTTGTTCCATGTAAACCGCGCTGATGCTAAAGAGCGCGGTATATAAGAAACTTTAAATAAATAAATAAATATAGTTGTAATGTTAACCCACCTGTGGGAGAGTGTTATAGTTTTTGTACCCTTTAACGTTTGTATGGCACGTACTGACTCATATGTGAAGTAAAACATTGTGTAGTCAGCCAACTCTTGCAATGGTCATGTGTCCTCTGTACATGCATACTGTAGCGGTGAGTGTGACACCCATGTGCATTTTCCATTGTGTATGTGTACCACATACATGTCCCAGGCCCCACAAAAGGCTGTGTGGAGCACCATGTGCACTGCTGGATGTATCCCCTGGTGACAACGTGATGTAACCATGTGCTGCATGGTCCAGCAGTCATGGACACATTCACGTTGTCATGGATAGCCAGTCTGTAGCAGGGATGCGCTACATGACAGGATGGTGAGGAGGTGAGGATGTGGTACCTATGATGCAGCCTAGATGTGATGTATTCGGGTATCCACGTGTATGACAGGGTGTTAATTGGTGAGGCTCACTGAGGTGGTGTTTGGTGGGGTGGAGGTGCAGCGGCCCCCTAAAAGCACTGGAGGGGGCTAAACAACTGACAGCCGATAAGTAGTGTTTGTCCTTCAAGCATGTGCAGTTAGTATGACATGGAGACCCTGGTGTGTGTCTGACAGACGGGTCACCCATGTAGATAGTGTGATATGGATGATATGCGGTGACAGAGGTGAGATATCCCTCACAATGTCAGTGAACATGCAGACATATACAGCAGGTAGAGGGGGAGTTAGGGTGTGCCCCAGGCATATGTATAGCTATGCACACATGGTACGGTGCATGGCACACAGGGCATGTGTGGACCTATCTGACATGACTGCTGCTGGTGCAGACACCCTGTCAGCCTGTGACATGGTAGTGCACATGTGACCATGGTAACCCCAATTGGGACAGCCCACTCATGGAACCCCCAACACAAACAGTGGACACGTGCACATAGGTAACCAAACGTGCTGCTGTGTTGAATGTGGTGGTCAGTCCTACATGCAATTACAGACCTACGGCCTGTGTGTCTGCACATGCCCATGACCCTCACACCCCTTGCCGCTGCTGCTGCTGCTGCCTCTGGCACCACTGCTGGCTGCTGGATACGTGCCGCCATGGCCCCGAGGGCATCAGCCACCTGGCCTATCCCAGCTGTGACCTCTACGGTAGTCCCTCGCAGCTTCCATGTCTCCATGTTGTGCTCCCTGACGTCCCTGTGTAGCCCACATACCAGCTGCGTGAGGGACCGAACCGCCTGGCAGTGGGCACGCTGTACCTGCTACTGTCCGCGCATTTCCACCCATATTGCAATCTGCGCATGGTGAGTGCCTGTGGGTGGGACACAGTGTGATCTGTTGCACACACCCCAACGTGTATGACCTGCCCATTCCCCAACGTGCCACACCACCCACCCCAGACATGACCAGGGGGGCATATGTATGTGTGGAGGCCCACTGTCACTGTGCGTGTGTGTGCCCCCACCACTGTGTCTGGGGGTTGGTGCGCCACTCCAGCACATGCAACCATCTTGCCAGTTGCCTACCTGCAGCGTCCCTGCATGCCGATGCTGTATGTGCCCGCAGCTCCTGGAGGACGACATGCATAGCACTTGGTGTTGCATTTGAGGGTCCTGGCGGTGGCAATGTAGGCCTGACTACCACATCCTTTGGCCCCTCCACAGCCACTGTGGTGTGTGTTCGTCCTCTGGGGCGGCCACCACCCCAGGCATCACATCTGCCCATGGGGTGTCTGGGGCAGTGCTGGTGCCAGCCTCTGCATGCGGCACCTCTGTGAACTCCACTGGCTCAGACTCACCGCCATTGCCCTCCTCGGCCACCTCGATGGTCTGGATGTCACCTGGGGGGGGGAGTTGAACAAGATACACAGTAGATATGGGGTTGACACAGACACATACGTAGAGCCCATTGTGATGTCACCACCATGGGCAATGTGTGTACCACCTGTAAGTGATGTCACAGTGCCTACAATGGGGCAGCAAATGTGTGTCGACTGTGATGTACCTGGGATGGGGGTGGCAGCACGTTGTGGTGCGTGAGGTGCAGTGCCACATTGTCATGTCTGACTTGGGGGTTGGGGTGGCGAGTTGCTGCACACACCATGCGCAGCAACAGGTGCACACTGTGTAAGAACATAAGAACATAAGATATGCCATACTGGGTCAGACCAAGGTCCATCAAGCCCAGTATCCTGTTTCCAACAGTGGCCAATCTAGGTCATACGTACCTAGTAGTTTCCCCAAAAGACACAGGTTCAGCAAAGCTTGTACTGGGTCAAGCATTGATATCCTGGGTTCCTTCTTAATAATGGTTTATGGACCTTTCCTCCAGGAACTTGTCCAAACCTTTTTTAAACAGCCTTTACTACATCCTCCGGTAACAAATTCCAGAGTTTGATTACACATTGAGTGAAAAAATATTTTCTTTTATTAGTCTTAAATAGTTTACCCTGTAGCTTCATTGCATGTCCCCTAGTCTTTCTATATTCTGATAACGTAAACAATTGATCTACGTTTACCCGTTCCACTCTGTTCATTAATTTATAGACTTCTATCATATCTCCCCTCAGCCGTCTCTTTTCCAGGTTAAAGAGCCCTAACCTTTTTAGCCTTTCTTCATAGGAGTATCCTTCCATCCCCTTTACCATTTTGGTGGCTCTTCTCTGAACCTTTTCTAAAATCGCTATATCCTTTTTAAGATACGGCGACCAGCATTGCACACAATATTCAAGGTGCAGTCTCACCATGGAACGATATAGAGGCATTATAATATCTTTTGTTTTATTTTCCATTCCTTTCCTTATCATACCTAGCATTCTATTTGCTCTCTTGGCCGCTGCTGCACACTGGGCCGAGGGTTTTAACATGTTATCCACAATGACGCCTAAATCTTTTTCCTGGGTGGTGGTTCCTAATGTGGAACCTTGCATTGTGTAACCATAGTTTGGGTTGTTCTTCCCTAGGTGCATAACTTTGCACTTGTCCACATTAAATTTCATCTGCCATTTTGATGCCCAGTCTTCCAATTTATCAAGATCCTCTTACAATTTTCCTCTTGCAATCCTCTTGGGTTTTAACAACTTTAAATAGATTTGTGTCATCTGCAAATTTGATAACTTCACTTGTTATTCCTCTTTCCAGGTCATTTATATATATGTCAAAAAGCAGCGGACCCAGAACAGATCCCTGGGGTATACCACTATTCACCTTTCTCCATTCGGAAAATTGGCCATTTAGTCCAACCCTCTGCTTTCTTTCTTTTAACCAGTTCCTGATCCACAGTAGTACACTGCCTCCTATCCCATGACTCTTTAGTTTTGCCAAACGTCTCTGAGGGACCTTGTCAAAGGCTTTCTGAAAGTCTAGATACACTATATCAACCGACTCACCTTTGCCCACCTGTTTATTCACACTTTCAAAAAAACATAACAGATTAGTAAGACAAGATCTTCCTTGTCTAAAGCCATGTTGGCTGTCTCCCATTAGGCCATGACTATCTACATGTTGAGTAATTTTATTCTTTATGATGGTTTATACCATTTTTCCCGGTACTGACGTGAGGCTCACCGGTCTGTAGTTTCCCAGATCACCCCTGGAACCCTTTTTAAAAATTGGTGTTACATTGGCGATCCTCCAGTCTTCAGGTATTAGCGATGATTTTAATGATAGTTCACAGATTACTAATAGCAGATCCGCAATCTCATATTTCAGTTCTTTCAACACCCTTGGATGTATACCATCCGGCCCAGGTGATTTGCTACTCTTTAGTTTATCTAATAGTTGTAATACATCTTCCCGATGTATCGATATTTCCTTCAATTCTTCCGCACCTTTAAATACTACTTCAGTCATGGGTAACATCCCTACATCTTCCTCAGTAAAGACCGAAGCAAAGAATTCATTCAGTCTCTCTGCTATCGCCTTGTCACCTCTTAGTGCTCCTTTAACTCCTCTATCATCTAATGGACCAACTGACTCTGTCACAGGTTTTTTGCTACGAATGTACTTGAAAAAAATCTTTATTTCACGTTTTTGCTTCCGCAGCAAGCTTCTTCTCAAATTCTCCCTTTGCCTGCTTTATCAATGCCTTGCATTTGACCTGCCAGTGCTTGTGCTGTTTCCAGGTTTCGTAGTTTGGCTCTTTTTTCCATTTCCTGAAAGATGCTTTTTTGGCAACAACAGCCTCTCTGACCTCACCTTTAAACAATGCTGGAAGTTTTTTGGACTTTCTTCCACTTTTCTTAAAGCGGGGAATACAGCTGGTCTGGGCTTCCAAGATAGTATTTTTCAACAACACCCAAGCTTGATGTAAGTCTTTAACCTTTGCAACTGCTCCTTTTAGTTTTTTCTTAACTATTTTCCTCATTTTATCATAGTCTCCCTTTCGAAAGTTAAAAGGTAGTACTGTGGATTTCCTTACTATCCCTCCTCCACTAATTAAATCAAAGGCGATCTTGCTATGATCACTATTGCCAAATGGTCCCAACACCCTTATCTCTTGCACTAGATTTGGTGTTCCACTAAGGACTAGGTCTAATATGGCTTCCCCTCTGGTCAGTTCATGAACCAGCTGCTCCAAGAAGCAGTCATTTATTTCATCTAGGAACTTTATCTCCCTAGCATGTCCTGCCGTGACACTGACCCAGTCGATAGCGGGGTAATTGAAATCACCCATTATTATTACCACGCTGTAACTTTTTTTTTTTAAATGTATGTTTATTACAAATTTTTCACCAACAAATAGAAATACAACAAAACACAAACATAATTCCAATGATACTGAAAAGATACATCACTAGAGCCAACCGGCCCACTAGCACCCAGAACATGATCTGAACCTAGCTTAAGTATCAGAAAAAATGGGCTACATTACAGAAGACTCAAGAAAGAAAAGGAAGAAAGGAAAAAATAACGAAGGAAATTAAAAACAACAACAAAAAAAACCCCACTGAAAACCCCACCCTCCCTCCCCAAACATCATCCTCCCGAGGTAGCACCCTCGAGAAAGCAGGAGAACATCAAAAACAAAGGGGGAAACTACCCCACCACTTCCCCCCAGAGTGCCGCATACCCCTGGGATGTCCACCCAACCTCTCACCTGATCCCAGGCGGAAGCCTGAGAGTACACCACAAGTCTAGACCGGAGCACGCTAAGTTGCATAACTATCTAACGCGACCCACTTAGAGAGCTTGGCCCCAATCCCCCTAGCCTGTTGAACTCTATCAAAAGCTTGTTCATATTTGGCGAGCAAACAAATCTGGTTCCACCATTCTAAATATGAAGGTTTACATGGGTTTTTCCAGCGTGAAAGTATAAGTTTTATCGCCACCATGATCATAAAGTTTAGGAGAAAATGATTATGCTTAGCTATGCCTGGGATCATTGCTGCATTTCGAAATGTTATTATCTGCCATGATAAAGCCTCTGAGAAATTAAGGACTTTCTGAATGGTATCCCAGACTTTGGTCCAAAAATTCAGAATGTGAGGGCATTCCATCAGCATATGCCGCAGTGTGCCCACATCACTGTTACAGGCCCAGCAGAGATTAGTCTCATTTCTAATGCATTTGCTTAACCTAAGTGGGGTAAAAAAGGCTCTGTGCGCCAAGAAAAACATAGACTGAGTGAGAGCAGCAGATCTCGATGCGCGAATCGTAGATGCCCAAAATTTCCTCCACTCTTTCTGTGACAGCCCTTTCCCAGTCTCATCTTCCCAGATGCATCGCAACCCACTGTTCAGAGGTGCATAAAACTCCATGAATAAAGCGTAAAAATGAGAAACTGTACCTCTTCTGGAATTTATTTCTTCAATAACCTTCAGGAGTCCCCAGGACTCAGACAGCCCCTCCAAAGACGGGAAAGCTGCCCCCAGACAATGATGCAACTGCAACCATTGAAAGTAGCAGGCGGATGGGAGGTTAAACTCTTGCTGTATTCCACAGAAGGTCTTCCACCGGGGTCCATCCATTAGCTGACCAATTGACCATATTCCCAGCTTCTGCCACCGCGGCCAGGTACACGATTCTTTAGTGATTTTAAAAGCCGGATTAAACCATATTGGGAGCAACCGTGAAGGAGGGTTCTTTTCCCTGATGATCAACATCAAAGCTCGAAAAGCACGCTGCGTGGAAATGATGACACTGCCAACCCCAGAGGAAACTGGATTCAACATGCCCGCTAATAAGTGGATGGGACACGGAGCAACCATGCGCTCTTCCATTCGGAGCCAAGTCGGAGTATAGACTTCCTCTTCCCGCATATTCCACTTCGAACCCTGGCTTAGTAGAAAGGATCGGTGATACCACAAAAAATCTGGGAAATGTACCCCACCACTCGCCTTGTCTGCCTTCAACTTCTTGAGCGCGATGCGGGGAACTTTCCCATCCCAGAGAAAAGCACACAGGATCCGATCCAAACCCCCATATATCGCAGGGGACAGCAGCACTGGTAGCATGCTCAAAAGATAATTTATTTTGGGAACTAAAGTCATTTTGATGACCTCTAGCCGGCCCCACCATGTAAGATGAAGCGGGGACCACTGCTGAGTATAAGACCGCGCTATGTCCAAGACGTTTTTTGAGTTTAGATGCATTGTCTCGTCCAGAGAAGCAGAGTAGTGGACTCCTAGATATTTTATCGATGCCGCTTCCCATTGGAAAGGGAAATTATCCACCATCGAGGCATTTGCCCTTCGATTGAGGGGGAAGGCAACCGACTTTGCCCAGTTAACTTTATAGCCTGAAAGCATTGAATATTGAGCTATCACCTGCAACAGCGGGTCTATTGAGTCCGGATGAAGAAAGACCAACAGATCATCTGCGTAAGCAGAGAGCTTGATATGGAGATCTAACAGCTGTATACCACGGATCATCTCTGATTGACGAATCTTCGCTACCAGTGGTTCTAGTGCCAAATTGAAAAGTAAGGGCGATAAGGCGCACCCCTGCCTGGAGCCTCGCAACAGAGGAAGAGGCCGAGAGAGAGTACCATTGACCAGAATTTGCGCCATAGGATTTTCATACAACACTCGCACCATGGCTATAAACTCTTCGGGCAATCCGAACCATGCCATCACACTGTACAGAAAAGGCCATTCCAGCCTGTCAAAGGCCTTCTCAGCATCTATTGAGAGGCCCAGCAGGGGACTATCTAAGTTGGCTGCTATTTCCAGTACTTCGCAAAGCAGTCTTCCATTATCAGCCGTAGATCTTCCCGTCACAAATCCACACTGATCCGGGTGGATCATTAGATGTAACACTTTGCTCAGACGTTTTGCCAGAATACTAGAGTATACTTTGTAATCCGCATTGAGAAGGGAGATGGGCCTGTAGTTACTAACACTTGTTGGGTCTTTTCCCGGTTTCTCTAATACAACAATTGTAGCCTTAGCAAATGCACCGGTCGCCTGCCCCTGCTTCAGGAGCAACTGATAATACGCCAAGAGCTGAGGAAGGAGGACATCTGCAAAGGTTCTATAGAATTCAACTGGGATGCCATCCGGTCCGGTCGCTTTCCCAATTTTCATACTCTTTAGCACCTCTCGTACCTCCTCCAATGCTATGGGTTTGCCTAACTCGGCCGCCAGGTCGGGCTGCAACACCGGTCGATCAATGGAAGCCAAAAAATCTTTACAAGCCGTCTCATCAAAGGATATCTCCGAGGCATAAAGACGGGTATAAAACTGGCAGAAAGTTTCTGCTATTTCACAGCTGTTGGTCAAAAGATCGTGCTGTCCAGATGAGATATGAGTAATATGTGCTTTACTCCTCCGGGCCTTCAAGTTTGCAGCAAGTAGCTTGCCCGCCTTATTCTTTCCAGTATGGTATCGGGCTCGGCTATCAAACAATTGCTGTTCCACTTCCGTGCTTAATATGGTATTATATTGATATCTTAACTTCTGCAATTGATTCAGCACTGCCGGAGTGGGAGCTCTCTGAAGGATCCGTTCTCCTGCTCTAATCTGCTCATCCAGCTCCTTGAGTTTGACTCTTGCCTGCTTGGCTTTAGCTATTGAGAAGCTGGTAATCTGCGCTCTAATCGTAGCTTTAAAGGCTTCCCACCATGCCCAAATCGCTGTGTCTGCTTGAAGATTGCAACTAAAGTATTCCTCAATATTCCTCTTCATGGCCTCCTGGAAGGGTATGTCCGCAAGAAGAGATCTGTTGAACGACCATACTTGCTGGCTGGATATACTTCCCTCTAGGACTAAATCAAGCACAACGGCAGCATGATCTGAAATATGAGTGCTGAGAATATCCGCATCTTCCACCGCTTGTACTAAGGGTCTGGAGATTAAGAAAAAATCTATCCTGGAGTGAGAGCCGTGAGGCATTGAAAAAAAAGGTATAATCCTTCTCCACAGGATGCAATATTCTCCATATATCCACAAGACCTATTTCTTGTATTAGTGAGGTTAACACCTGTGAGGTGCTGCCACCACGAGGCCTAACTGGGTTGCAGTCAAGCAGGGGATCTAAGACTCTGTTAAAATCACCCCCGATAATCACTGGGACAGGGGAACTCTCTTGAGCTACTTCTGCAAGGGTATGAAAAAATGAAGATTGTTGACCATTAGGGGCATAGATGTTGATTACAACCACCTGTTGGTTGCCAGCTGCCAAGTGTACTTTGGTCCACCGCCCCTCACAATCCGCCCGTGTGGCCAAAACTTGCAGCTGCACCTTGTTATGTAACAGAATGGCTACCCCATTTTTTTTCCCCAAGGCAGGCGAGTGGGTAATCACTTTGAAATGCTTCGACACTAATTTCAGGGCCTCTTTAGAGGACAAATGCGTTTCTTGCAGCAAAACTAAGTCTGCTTTTTGCTTTTGGGCATACACTAATATCTTTTTCCTTTTCACAGGGTGCATAATGCCCTTCACATTCAGCGACAAGATTCTAAGGGGGCACATTGACAGGGAAGCATATGAAATTAAGGGCCAAGCTCTCTATCACCAAGTCTAGCATGCAACATTGTACCTCCTCCCAAGCCTCCTGGTCATCCCAAGGTGGTCTGCGGCACCACAACCTACCCCTCCTCATACGGAGTCACATCATTGGGTGAGACAGCAGAGGGGAAAATGGCTACACAGAGCAAAGATAATCCCCAAGCCCCGAGAATCCCATTATCACATTATTGCCAATATCTAGCAAATATTGAAGATGCAAACGCATGTAACACTATCATACAGATCTTATTTAAGCAGACAAACGGTATTAAACATTCTCCATGCACTGCCATACAACATGCATAACCTAGTGCATCTACATACATTCAGAAACTGTTAAGGGAAATATAGAGTCCACAAAGTCCATACATTAGGGCTCCCTTTCCACCTGCATTCTCAATGCTTCCTGGTCCTCTAGGAATCGCAACAGGCCGCTGGGATCATCAAATGTTTTAGTGCGGTTGTCCAAAGTCACTTTAAATCTTGCAGGATAAAATAAGCCATACTTTGCCTGTAGGTGTTGAAGGCGGGGCCGCAACTCAAGGAACTTCTTTCTCTTATCCATCGTGGCCTTGCTGAGATCTGGGAAAAATGAAAGCTTGTGCCCTTCATAAATGACTGAAGTCGCCGTCCTTGCTGCTGCCATTATTTGCATGGCCTGTTGGTGCCGAAATGCGCACAGAATAAAGGGTCTTGGCCTCGGGCTATGCCCTCCCGTATATGCCGGTATTCTGTGGGCCCGTTCCACCTCGAAGGGCTTGGTAAAGCTAATTTTAAGCAACTTGGGTAGGAGTGCTTCAATGAAACCGACCGAGTCAGTACCCTCCGCTCCTTCCGGAATACCAACAATTCGTATATTGTTTCTGCGCGACCTGTTGCTGAGATCCTCCAAATTCGCTTCTAGTGTGTCGACCTTTTTGAGGGCCTTAGAATGGTTCTGTAGGCGTTCCTCGTGCGTAGTAACAGTGGCGTCTATCCTCTCCAGTCGAGCTGTAACGCCCCGCATTTGCTCCTTGAGCTCCTGCATATCACCTTGCATCAGGGCCAAAGTCTCTCCATTCGCCGAAATTAATGCACGCAGTGACCTAATTTCTCCCAGTATTTCCTTCGTTCCCTCTGCGGGGCCACGATCAGGCGCCATCTTAAGAGGAGAAGGGGGATCCTGTTTCGCACATTTAGACCCTGCGTTACCTCCGGAGGGGAACTCCAACTTAGTTTGTTTCACCGAAGCCATCCTTTCCCCTTACTATAATTCTTTCTGCCAAAAAGCGCTGCCACCACCTCCGATTAAGGCAAATTTTACAGGAATCTGCTCAGGGCTTGCAGGAGACACCGCTCTATGCGTCCATCTTGTTCTCCGCTGGCTCCGCCTCCCACCACGCTGTAACTTTTGTTAGCTTCCTTGATTTCTTTGAGCATTTAATCATCCATTTGTTCATTCTGGCCAGGCGGTCGATAGTACACCCCCACTGCCATCACCTTCCCCTTTTTACATGGAATTTCAATCCATAGAGATTCTACAGCAAATTTTGTTTCCTGCAAAACTTTAATCCTTTCTGACTCAATGCCCTCTCTAACATAGAGCGCAACCCCTCCACCAATTTGATCAGCTCTATCATTACGATATAGTTTGTACCCAGGTATTACAGTGTCCCACTGGTTGTCCTCCTTCCACCATGTCTCTGATATTCCAATCATATCTAACCTCTCATTTAGTGCTATATATTCTAACTCTCCCATATTAATTTTTAGACTTCTAGCATTTGCATACAAGCATTTTAGAGACTGTATTTTATTCATATTAATTTGGCTATTGGTAGACATGGGTAATTTGGGATCTTTAAGCTCTGTCTGCTCCATACTCGAGGGCTTTAACACTTATTAAAAGAGGGCTGCTACACAGTACCCTGTCCTGTGCTGCTGAGGTAAGCTATATTCTTATTTGATTTAAATTATAGCTCTTTGCTGCTGCTAGGCTTTAACTTATTATGAAATTTAAACTACAAGCTCTCTGCTGGGTTCTAAATTTAACCAGAAAGCTCTCTTCTGTGTTTTAAATTTAAACTAAAAGTACTTTGCTGATGCTAGGCCCTGAGTGACTATTAAATGTAAACTACAGCTCTCTGCTGGGTTCCAAATTTAACCAGAAAGTTCTCTTCTGTGTTTTTAAATTTAAACTAAAAGTACTTTGCTGATACTAGGCCCTGAGTGACTATCAAATTAAAACTACAAGCTCTCTGCTGGGTATTTAATGTAACCAGAAAGTTCTCTTCTGTGTTTTAAATTTAAACTTAAACTGCTGCTACTAGGCCCTGACTGATTTAACAAAAAATAGTGGGTTCACAGATTAAATAGCTTTAATAGAAAGAATTCCTTTCAGAAAATTCCCAGAAATATATACTCACAATTGCAGATCTCTCTCCAGAAGTAACAGTTCCCTTTTCTAGTCTTTCAATGGGTACATGTCCACCTATCGCTGGACATGTATGCCTCCCACTTCCCAGGATGGAAGGAATGCAAACTCTATAGTCCACACCTAGAAACATCACGTAGTTGGAGGTCTCATGAGTATGAGGGTCAAGTGTCACTCATACATGCTCTGGGGACCAATACAACATCTATACCTGATGTGTGTGAGACATGGGCTCTGACCACAGAGCTACATGTGGCCAGTGTGTGTGTGAGACCCTGAAAGGTGTGTGGGGCCTGTCACAGTGTGTGTGAGCGACACGTATGCACTGTGGGGTGCAGGTATGGACGGTAAATGTTGCTGTAGGTGTGGCGGTCAGTCAGACATGTGTGGGGACTAGTGCAGTGCTGACTAATGTGTGTCATGGGTGGGGAGCTATGCAGGACTGTGTACTCTGTGATGCAGTTTTCCGGGGGATGTGGGGCCCTGGCATGCATGAGGTTGCACTAGGGGGAGGGT
Source organism: Ichthyophis bannanicus (assembly GCA_033557465.1). Taxonomy (NCBI): domain Eukaryota; kingdom Metazoa; phylum Chordata; class Amphibia; order Gymnophiona; family Ichthyophiidae; genus Ichthyophis; species Ichthyophis bannanicus. The sequence continues at coordinate 644,134,625 of CM066036.1, read as the reverse complement.
ATTGGAACAGTGTCCCCGGCACTGCGGTGTCTGTTTGGGGGTTGACCCCGGGTGGTGTCGGTGTTGGGGTAGGTGCATCTGTTACAGGGGTCTCTGGGTCTGGTGATAGGGACATGACATGGGGGCAGGAGGGTGTGCACACTGTGTCTGTGGGGGTGTATATGCACATATGGCCATATGTTGGGTGTCCTGGGGTGGTCAGTACAAAGCCTGCCTGACTGGGGCCACACCTATGCTAGTGGCGGTGGAACGGGGTGGGTGGGCCTGGTGTGTGTGGTTCATTTGTTCATGTGCAATTACATCGAACATGGCATGGTGACATGACATATCCCTCACCGGTAGATACGTAATATACAACATACTCCAAGGTGTCACACACCTATCGCTGGACATGTACGCCTCCCACTTCCCAGGATGGAAGGAATGCAAACTCTATAGTCCGCACCTAGAAACATCACGTAGTTGGAGGTCTCATGAGTATGAGGGTCAAGTGTCACTCATACATGCTCTGGGGACCAATACAACATCTATACCTGATGTTTCATGGACATAGTTAGTGGAAACACAGCCACGGTGTGACGGTGGTTGGTAGGCTAGGTGGTCAGCTGGCAAGTAATAGATCTGTGAAGGCGTGCATTTCAGTGTATACACAGGGCCATCAGGGATCACAGATCTGCGGCTTACAGGGTGTGCAGAGCTGACAGGTCAAAGGGATGCATGAGTGAGAATGGCAGATGCATGGCAAGGGCTACAATGGGACTATGGTGAATGGTCACAATGTAACATGACAGATCTGTTACTGTAGTTATGCTGTACACCTCATGCCCTCGAGATATTGACTTACAGATTCCCTCGGTATGTCAGCAGTAGTGTGTGTCATACGTGTGTGATGTCTGTGTGACATACACCCCAGCTCATCTCAGGGTTTGGCTGTGTATATTCCCTTTCACTGTGCTGTGTTCTCTCTATGGACAGGACATATCTTGTTGTCGTATGGCTGTGATCAGCAGATGTTGTGTGGATCCCCCAGGGAACTCGGTATCTCTGTTGCTTGGTTTGCATGTTGTGTGTGTTTGTCTCTGTGACAAAGGTTTGAGATGCTGCATTCCTGCATGTGTCCGATGTGTGTGACATATGTGACTTGTAGGGGTACACGCGGCATGGGCTCTTATGTTTCTGGTGGGGGTGGTAGGCCGTCCCTGTCTGCAGATCATTGTGTTCTCATGTGCACGGTGGGGGAGGGGTGTCATTCTACCTGCCCAACTGTGTACCACCCCCCCTCTTGTTCGGTACACCTGTTCAGCGCTGTATCGTATCCACCACTGTGCATGTCTGGAACACACCCCCAGGTACCTGTCGTGGCCTCCCTGGGGACACTTTGCAAACCGTTGCTGCCCCTGTGGCCTCCTCTGCATCTGTTTGGCCACACCTGTCCTCAGGACATGGGCCCGCACCACTCTGTTGTAGGACCAGCGTGTGCTTGGTGGATAGCTGTACGTGTGCTGCATGTCTCGAACATACCTGCTTGTGGGTCAGCCATGTCCAGCGCTGGGGAGAGTCCATGTATGCAGATTGGGCCTAGATGCTCAGCAAGCTGCTTCTCCAGGGGCATGAGGCTTGAGATGAAGGGGTCACCCCACCAGTGCCGCTAGCATGTCGGCAATCGGCAGTCATGTGTGCACGGACCCCCCGCCTGATGTCATTGAATCTCTTTTGGAGGCTATCAATGTCCCTTGGTGGCCCCCAGCCTGTGCCATGGCCGCTTGCACCTCCTCTCACACCTGGGTCCTTACGCTCACAGTTGTGCATGAGCTCATGCGCCCATACAGCTCCTTGTAGTGTTCGAGGACACTTGCCATCAGGTTGTGATTTTCCTGCTGGCTGAATCTTATGGCCCTCTTCCTCTCCCCATCTGGCACAGGCTTCCGTCTATGCCTGCCTGTGTGATGCCCCTCAGGATGCTACTGGGTGGGGTTGGACATACCCAATGGGCCTGCAACCTCAGACTCTGGCTGACCCATCCCTCCTGGCTCTAGGGACTGCGGCCCTGGCGTTTCCCTGGACGCCCCACCTGTCATGTCCAGATGCAGCATGTTCCTGCTCTCCCTGTCCTCCCTCTGCTTCTCGTACCTGTCTGACCTCCTGTGGCCCTTGCCTCCTCCCCCTTCACCTACACCAGCCCTCACCACCTCAGCCACTCACCAGCCCTGACTCTTATCACCCCCACCACTCACCAATCCAGCCACCTACCTCCCCCATCACTCACCAATCATGCCACTCTCCTCGCCTAACTTGCCTCTGACCCTCTCTTCACTTCACCAACTATAACGCACGCCTTCTATCTCCCTCGCCTACACTAACCCCTCAGTGTGTACCAGGTGTCCATGTTTATTTTTAGTATGTTTTGTGGTCTGCGCGTCTGTGCGTGCATTGCGCATATGCAGCAATGATGCATAGGGTACATACGTGGATCCTGGTGCCGCACATGTGCATGCAGACTACATATCTGTGTGGGAGGCGTACGCATGTGCGGTGGCATCTTCCACTACAAGATAGCCTTAGGGACGTGTGCAGAACCATGCGGTGCATATGCGCAGAAACATACAGCGAATGCGCATGTGTGGCGCCTGGTTCCATACACGTCCCACAGGCTATGGTGTGGCAGCAGGCACCACCGCACATGCGTACGTTCCCTACACAGACACGTAATGGGTATGCGCATGTGCCGTGCCGTGCTCAGCGCACACCGCAACATACAGGGTATAGCGGAACCATGCGCTGCACATGCTCAAGAGGTATATGTGTCTGCTCATGTGAGGTGCATGGAGCCGTGCAAGCCACAATGGACAGGGTGTAATGGGAGCTGGCGTTGCACATGCATATGCCTTAGACGCGGATACGTCATCTGCATATGCATGTGCGGTGCCAGGTTCCGCATTCACACCTTACCCATCACCTCTGCACATGCGCAATGCGCACACAAACGCGCAGACCACAAAACATACCAGAAATAAACATGGACACCTGGTACATGCTGAGGGGTTAGTGCAGGCGACGGAGATAGAAGGTATGCATTGTTGTTGGTGAAGCGAAGAGAGGGTCAGAGGCAGGTTAGGTGAGGAGAGTGGCAGGGTTGGTGTGTGGTACGGGAGGTGAGTGGCTGGATTGGCTGAGTGGTGGGGGAGGTATGCGGCAGGGTTGGTGTGTGGTGGGGGAGGTGAGTGGCAAGGTTGGTCAGTGGTGGGGTGGTGAGTGGCTGGTTTGGTGAGTGGTGGAGGAGGTGAGTGGCAGGGTTAGTGTGAGGTAGAGGAGGTGAGGAGGATTTGGTTTATAGTGTCCATTATGGCGGGGGTTGCAGTTGCCTGACAAGAGAGATGGTGTCTATGGGGCTGGGGCACGGGGCAGTGGTGCAGTCCCGCTGCAACACAGACCTGCAGCTGTGGGGACAGGCCAGGCAGGGGCTGTTCCAGCATGGCGCAGGCAGCGTGCCGAGTTGCAGGCTCGCCAGCCTCACCTCTACAGGCCCAGGGCTCGGTTCCAGGACATGCGTGAGGACCAGGTCATCTCCCTCTACCACCTGAGCACAGGGGCTATTAGGGAGCTCTATGAGGAACTAAGACCTGACCTTGGGCCCCTGACTGGTCGGTCACATGCCATACCGGGTTTGGTAAAGCTCCTTGGTGCCCTACATTTCTTTGCCTCTGGCTGTTTCCAGTCATCTGTGGCTGCAGTGGGTGTCATGAGCCACCCCACCTTCTCACGCTGTCTCCACCAGGTACTGAGTGCCATGATCAGCCGGGTGGGGAATTACATTGCAATTCCCAACACTAGGCAACAGTGGGGGACCCTGAACCAGGCCTTTGAGGCATTTGTCAGGTTCCAACACATGATGGGAGCTATTGATTGCACACATGTTGCTCTGGTCCCGCCCAGAGACAGGGAGGCATTGTTACGCAGCCACAAACACTACCACTCCCTGAATGTTCAGGTTGTATGTGATGCAAGTATGCTGAATGTGGTCCCGAGGTTTGCAGGGTCCACCCATGACTCCTATATCCTGCATCACTCGGCACTATACAGACAATTTGAGGCCGGTCAATTTGAGGACTGTATACTGCTGGGTGGGTATTTGTCATCTCTGACATGCACATCGTGTACCCCTGACTAGCCGTCTGCACACGTGTCTGTCTTTGACGTGTGTCCCGAGTTGTGTGTGTGTGTGTGTGTGTGAGAGCTGACGCCTGGGGGCTCATTCCAGGTTTCTGTGCTGTGGTTCTGTGTGTTGATGGCACACTGACTTCTGACGTTTCTGGCCATTTGACATTGTGTGTTGTGTTGGCACAGTACAGCAAACCTGTATGCTTCATGTTTATCAACAGTGTGGTGTGGTCTCTGCCATCCTGTCTGCCAAGGTGAGGTTACCTGTTTCTGTCACACCATCTTTGTGTGGACAGTATCATGACCGTCACATGCTTGCACGTGTTCATCTCTGCCCTTGTCCAGGGAGCATTGCATGTGTGTCTCTGATGTGTTCAGGGCTGGCGCTACTACCTTTAGGCCTCTGGTGTCTGCCCATGTGTCTGCTGTGGTGCCGGATAATGTTGTTTGCACCCCTTATACCTCCCCCGTGCTCTGTATCTCACACCTCCAAACACTGGCGCATAGTTGTTGTGTCCCATCATGTGTTGTCCTATGTTTCTGTCTGACCTGTATGTGCTGTTGGTTTGCACATACATTCTTGTGTGCATGTGTGTGGACATCAGCTCCTGGTCTAACGTTCAACATTTCTTTCTGCAGGTGATGCAGAATATGGGTGTTGGCCCTGGTTGCTGACCCCTGTGCGTCTACCACGGACACATGCAGAGATGAGGTACAATGAAGCCCATGCCTCCAGTCGCTCCATCATCGAGCACACCTTTGGCGTTTGAAGAGTCACTTCAGGTGTCTGGATAGGACTGGCGGGGCCTTGCAATACAAACCCGTGACTGTGGCAGAGATCATTATGGCCTGTTGCATCCTGCACAACATTGCTCTCAGGCACGATATCCATGTCCAAATTAATGAGGATCTGGAAGATGATACAACGTGCCCTCCTGTACATGCCCATGGTGACACATGTGAGGGCACAGCACTCAGGTGGCAGCTGATTGAAGTACTGGATATTTTGGAGATCACATTTAGATAGATATATGAACTACTACTACTACTGAGAATTAGTATCGCACTACCAGTCATACGCAGCACTGCACTGACATTGCTGAGACAATGCCTGGCCATCAGAGCTTACAATGTAGTCAAACCTCTAACACAGAAGGTATAGGCAGGGGACAACAGCGGGTGGAGGGGATTAGTGTAGTCAGGATTATTAGGCATAGGCGATGTGGTAAGCTGTCACACATGGTTTTAAGATGGTTGGAGAAGGTGGCTGCCCTGCAGCCACAGGTTGTTAGTTCAAGGCGTTGAGTGCTGCAAGGTGACAGGTGTGTGGTCTCGTGTTAACAATAGGGGAGCGGACCATAGATAGGACCAGTTGCCTTGATGTGTAGGGATCACATTTGGGGGATATGAGGGGATTGATTGGAATGTATGCTCTGATGAGCAGGGACTGTGTGTTACATGTTTCGGTATGGCGATGCATACAGGTGTGAGCACTATTTACATGCTCAGTAGTAGTAGTATTTGGAGTACTTGAGTTATGCAAGTTATGTGAGCCTGTGAGGTGTCCTGACAGGTGGAGTATTATTGCCATGATGAGGCTGTCGGTAGATTAGCCGTGCAGCGCAGTGTTGCATACATTGCGGCGGACAGAGATGATTTTGAGGCAGACCATCAAGGTGTAGGTTACAGTGAACAGGATGGCAGGTGATGAAGGGGGACATTAGTGTTTTATTTGTGTGTTCTGGGGTGACGGCAGGAATCTTGCTGATGTTATGTAGAAGGACACCGCAGGCCTTAGCTACATGATGGGTATGTGTGGGGAAGGGGAGAGAGGGGTCATAGAGAACCGCTACCTTGCATACCAAGTAGACAGAAGGTGTACCAACCTATATACAGACACTGTAAAGGTTGGGGAGGGTTTAGGGGAGATGATCAGATGTCCGGTCTTGGCCATACTCAATTCATGCAGCGGGGGAACATGCAGCCAGAAATGTCAGGAAGCAAGCTGAGATCGGGGTGTGGATTGCCAAACATAGTTCAGGCGTGGAGAAATATTTTTGGGACACATCAGCATACAGCTGCTACTGAAAGCCAGGGGATGAGCTTGCTGCACCAGGGAACTGGGTATGGGGCCAGGGGAAAGTAGCAGCCCCTGCATATATCCCTTTGGTACAGCAACTGGGAGCGGGTTATCAGGGGAGGTGGACCCACAGGAACACATATTGAAAGTGCAATGGTAGAGATATTTGGGAAGCAGGATTGTATTGAAGCCTTTGGGCCGAGCAAGGACAGGGTAGCAAGGTGACGGTTGTGGTCAACGGTATCGAGGGCATCAGAGAGGTCACAAAGGGGCCGGACAGACTACAGGCCCTTGTATTTGGCCAAGGAACGTCAGTGGCGGGTTTGGGTGGTGGAAATTTGGTACAGTGTCATGACGAACTGCCAGACTGTGACGGATCTAGGGGAGTATGAGAGCTGAGGACGTGAAGGTGCTGTGTTTGTTGCATAGGTCCAACATGACATATGTATGTTTCTCTTGTGTTTATCAACCCACAGGACATGCTTGGTGATGTTCCTGGTGCTGTAGTGCAGTGGTAGGACACTGGGGTAGGTGGACATACAGGTAATTTGTCTGTGTGGACAGTCAGGAGCAGCACATGTCAGAGGTTATCTGTCTAATGCACATATGTTGTGGATGACCTATTAACGTGCTCCCCCTTACCCCATATGTTGATGTTGGCTACACATATCCACATGTGTTCGTGCCCAGTTTGTTTTCTCCAGCACTGTCTCCCAGACACATCCAACAGAGCTGCGTGTGTCTACAGGTCCTAGGTGTTCTGGTGGTGGGCCGCACTTACACCCTTCCCTGACATTGTAGCATCGGCCAACAGCAGTGTATCATAGCATTTGCAAGACCTTTATCTCCACTATTCTCCAATTGTGCACATACAGGCCGTAAGTTACTGGTGGCATGCTCGCCAGTATTGTGTGTGTGTGTTTGGGGGTGGCTCTGTAATGATGCAGTGTGCATGCAGTTTGCATTATCATGTGGTGGGCGGGGTCTGTACACCTGTGGAGCGGTGGTGGGTGTGCTATCTCTACCTTACTGGTGTTGACCTTGTGCACATTGTGCGCGTGTGTTGTGTGTTGACCTATCTCATGTGTGTTGACAGACCACTGTGCAACAGCATTTATGTATCCCAGATATCACCATAATTTGGACATGCGGCAACGGCAGCTGGACATAGGGACATGGTAATTCTACACAAAACTAGGCTACACATGGTAATTCTACACAAAACTAGGCTAATTTGCTGTAAATAGTTGTGAATATTTGTTATTATCTTTCTCATCTTTAACCCCAGTTATCCCTGTTTCAATACCTGTTATCTGTAAACTTGACATATGTTTTATGCTTAAGTACAAAGTTGTTAAAATGTAAACCGCGCTGATGATGAATAGCGTGGTATATAAATACTGTTAAATAAATAAAAACTGTTAAAATTTTGATGGCATCCTCTGCCTTCACTGTGATGTGTTGTGGACTTTGCCTGCCTCTGAGGATCCCAAACAGACATTTGCTGCAGACACACAGTAGGTTGCACCTTGGATCGTTTGGGTGTGACATCAGCCTTTATATGTTTGTGTTTTGCTGTTTGTTTCATGGACCTTTCCTGTTGGGTCTCTGTGCACCAACGCTGATGGACATGGGGTGCAGCTGTGAGATGTCTGTGTAACATGGGCATGGACATGACCATATCCATAGGACACGCTAGTCTGCGGTTGCATTTCCAAATGTCCACAACATGCACAGTGTTCTGTGTTGTGATCATGTTATTTTTGCCTGTGTGACTTTTAATTATGTAGATATTGATGTTTGACTCCCTGCAATGTGCCCTGATATTGCGTCCAGCATACCAAGACAGTGTTTCCCCTTATTCCGAGACAGGGCAGCGGACACACACAGCACATCTACTACAGTGCATCTGCGGGCGACATCACCCACCTGTTGGAAGATACAACAACACCATGCAACTATCCCTGAGAGATGGTGCCATAGGATGTTTGACCTCTGCGAGTGGGACACATGCCTATGATGAACATTACTATTGGACTGCTACTTTGAGTATAACAGGCCTGTCCAACACACCGTTGCTACTGTGGTCTGGCTGGGTGTCGTGTTGATTGCGCGAGACACACATGACCTTTCGAGTACTGTGGCACATTGAGATATCACACTTGACTATGCATGCCCAGTGATTCATGGACAGTCTTAACGGGATATGTTGGGTTGCAGACGCCCTTTGCACTGTGGACACTGTGTACTGGTCCCTACGTGTGCATCATGGACTGAAATAGATGTTCTACATCCATCTGACATTGTGTTAGTATGTGTTGGCCATGTCTGTAACATGCACCGCAAGATATCATCATCTGTTGAGGTCACCGGGAGCATACAGCCATGCGTGTGGCACAGGGGCAACATTGTATACGTACTCTTGTATATGTCGGCCTACCCTGCACTTGGACATGACACAGTTGTTACCACCACACCAGTTTAATAGCCGCCAACATCTTGGATTGATGCTTGCCCTCACCAAGGGAGTTACAGTGCATCTGGGGCATCACTATGTCATGGTTCAATGTACATGGTGCATGTGCATGTGACTGAATATGTTGGTACACCAGAGCATGTGGCAGTGTGGCTTCTGTGTTGGGTACAGACGCATGTTTGACCTTTCATTCAAACGCCATATACAGGTCATTGTGTTTAGTTACTGTACAGACGTGCCACTGTACATTGATTTACAAACATAGCATTGCATGTCTGCACAGTCCTCTTTATCCCCTGACGTTCCACCACTCACATTGGTCCATGACATTTGCAGTGTGGCAGTGTGATTGTCCATTTTCATCCTTCATTTGTGCATTCCATGTACTGTGATCTATGTGTACGGTTCACTCCTTGCTTCGATCCTTGCATACCAATCGCCTGTCCTTACCCTCTCCGTCTCAGGTACATCTAGAACAAACCCATCACTCAGCCTTCTTCTTTCTCAGCCCCGCTCTTTGGAATGCCCTCCCATCCTCCCTCCGTTTGGAATCCTCTTACCCAAAGTTTAAGGAGTTATTGAAAACCCACTTATTTCAGCAAGCCTTCGCCCTCCCTCCTGCCATCCCTCCCTGAGTTTTGTTTTGTCTACGTCTGATATACTTATTGTGTGTTTTTGCACTGTCCTTTCCCCCCCTTTCCTATCTTACTATGGCGTTCCTTTTCCTATAGTCAGGGTGCGTAGTCTTTTTTGTTATTGTAAACCACTTTTATGTTTCGACCAAAGTGGTACATCAAATTAAGAAATAAAGATAAAGATAAAGATGTATCCACACCACCCATTGCAGAGGACCTGCTGCATGGTGATATCTCTGCTTATCTGTGAGGTTCCTTTTTTGGTCTTCTCTGGGATCATGTGCCTCTTGTACCTGTTACCATATCCTCATTTTGCATTTGGCCTTTGTTTTGGGTTACATTGGTGATGCTTTGATTGCTATATCAGGCATTATGGAGCAGCTGTGACATATACTGTATATCTATATCTGTGTGTACACTTGCGTACATGTTGCTACTTATGCTTTTCAGGCTTTTGCCTACTGTATTGGCAGACGGATATGTTTTTGGGGACAATTCATGACTGATGTGTGTTGGTCCCTCATCATGCACTGCCTAGTGTCTACATGCACACATATGTGACTAGGGCATTTGGGCAGTGCAGCAGCATGTGGGGGGTGGGGGGATACTGCATAGTGAACACCATGCAGCTACGGAACATTATCTCTCCTGCCCATCATCTGTAGACATGCCAGTGACATTTGGGTGACATGTGGGTAGCTGGCATGCTCAATGTGTTTTCAGTTTGTTCACTGTAAACCAACCACCTTGATATGATGACAGGCGGTATATACGATATGTCTACTGATTGACCACATTAAAAATATGTGTTTGATGCACATTTGTCTCTGCTGCTGCTTGACCACACTGACACATGTATTTCGTGATTTTCTGGTAATGTACATGGCCCACCTGTGCTCACATCCTTGTACGGTGGCAGCTGTCTATGTGGCAGCTGTCTGACACATCACAGGGTGCTAAGGGTTTCCATACCGACATTCCCTTTGAGGGGACATATTTGCATTGTGCTTGCTGTGGTTGTTTGGGATAGTGGTTGCAGACATGTGTTGGAGCACCATAGGTTGCAGGTTCAATTCCCACATGTCCTTTCTTTTTGTCCTTGTTTTGTGCTAACCTGACCATGAACTGCCTGACGATTAGTCACCTCTCCACACACCCTTCCATCTCTTCACTGTGAACCACAGCATGCCCTTGATGCAGCCTATCCGTCGCATATTAGCTGTTACATATGGCTCTTTCTTTGTACTGTCCATGTCGGCTTGGGGGATTGGTATTGCTGTTGTTGATCTGATCTGGGCCATGTCTGTTTGTAGGTTCATGTCTCACATGCTCCTTTTCCATTCTGTTCCCCATTTTGCCCTGCTCCACAGAGCATCCCCTGCCGCCCATTGGGTTTAGGTTCTTTGCTCTTTTGCATGCTGTCTCCACTGTATAACATTTCATTGTGTGTGTGCATGTGTTTATATGCGGCTCTCGTCCCAATTACTGACTGTGATATGAGCTGTACACACCGGTTCTGCATGTGCATTATATCTTCATTACTGTTGGGGTTGCCCTATCCTGGCAGCCAGCTGGGTTTTGGTGTGGTGCCCTGCAGTGTTCTTGTATGCTGCCTTTGCTGTGGCACTCATGTTGATGTTGTAGCCTACTGGTTTGTGCATTGACATTTGTGCTAGTGGTCATGGGTTTAATTCCTTTCTGTTTTAATTGTTTTATGCCTCTCGTACACAAGTACTTTTCATTCCTGTCACATTCCTATCTGTGACGATCTGTGCTGCTGGCACATTATACCCTCATCAAAATCTGCTGTAGAATCTATATGGATTGAAATTCCATATAAAAGGGGGAAGGCGATGGCAGTGGGGGTGTACTTTCGAGCACCTGGCCAGAATGACCAAATGGATGATGAAATGCTCAAAGAAATCAAGGAAGCTAACAAAAGTTACAGCACAGTAATAATAATGGGTGATTTCAATTACCCCGGTATCGACTGGGTCAGTGTCACGTCAGGACATACTAGGGAGATAAAGTTCCTAGATGAAATAAATGACTGCTTCTTGGAGCAGCTGGTTCATGAACCGACCAGAGGGGAAGCCATATTAGACCTAGTCCTTAGTGGAACACCAGATCTAGTGCAAGAGATAAGGGTGTTGGGGCCACTTGGCAATAGTGATCATAGCATGATCGCCTTTGATTTAATTAGTGGAGGAGGGATAGTAAGGAAATCCACAGTACTACCTTTTAACTTTCGAAAGGGAGACTATGATAAAATGAGGAAAACAGTTAAGAAAAAATTAAAAGGAGCAGTTGCGAAGGTTAAAGACGTACATCAAGCTTGGGTGTTGTTGAAAAATACTATCTTGGAAGCCCAGACCAGCTGTATTCCACGCTTTGAGAAAAGTGGAAGGAAGTCCAAAAAACTGCCAGCATGGTTTAAAGGTGAGGTCAGAGAGGCTGTTGTTGGCAAAAAAGTATCTTTCAGGCAATGGAAAAAAGAGCCAAACGACGAAACCTGGAAACAGCAGAAGCACTGGCAAGTCAAATGCAAGGCATTGATAAGGCAGGCAAAGAGAGAATTTGAGAAGAAGCTTGCTGCGGAAGCAAAAACACGAAATAAAGACCTTTTCAAGTACATTCGTAGCAAAAAACCTGTGAGAGAGTCAGTTGGTCCATTAGATGATAAAGGGGTTAAAGGAGCACTAAGAGGCGACAAGGCGATAGCGGAGAGACTGAATGAATTCTTTGCTTCGGTCTTTACTGAGGAAGATGTAGGGATGTTACCCATGACTGAAGTGGTATTTAAAGGTGCGGAAGAATTGAAGGAAATATCGATACATCGGGAAGATGTCTTACAACTATTAGATAAACTGAAGAGTAGCAAATCACCTGGGCCGGATGGTATACATCCAAGGGTGTTGAAAGAACTGAAATATGAGATTGCAGAACTGCTATCAGTAATCTGTGAACTATCATTAAAATCATCTCTAATACCTGAAGATTGGAGGATCGCCAATGTAACACCAATTTTTAAAAAGGGTTCCAGGAGTGATCCGGGAAACTACAGACCGGTTAGCCTGACGTCAGTACCGGGAAAAATGGTAGAAACCATCATAAAGAATAAAATTACTCAGCATGTAGATAGTCACAACCTAATGGGAGACAGCCAACATGGCTTTAGACAAGGAAGATCTTGTCTTACTAATCTGTTATGTTTTTTTGAAGGAGTGAATAAACAGGTGGACAAAGGTGAGTCGGTTGATATTGTGTATCTGGACTTTCAGAAAGCCTTTGACAAGGTCCCTCATCAGAGACTTTTGGCAAAACTAAAGAGTCATGGGATAGGAGGCAGTGTACTATTGTGGATCAGGAACTGATTAAAAGATAGAAAGCAGAGGGTAGGGCTAAATGGCCAATTTTCCCAATGGAGAAAGGTGAATAGTGGTGTACCCCAGGGATCTGTGCTGGGTCCGCTGCTTTTTGACATATTCATAAATGACCTGGAAAGTGGAATAACGAGTGAGGTTATCAAATTTGCAGATGACACAAAACTATTTAAAGTTGTTAAAACCCAAGAGGATTGTGGAAAATTGCAAGAGGATCTTGATAAATTGGAAGACTGGGCATCAAAATGGCAGATGAAATTTAATGTGGACAAGTGCAAGGTTATGCACCTAGGGAAGAACAACCCAAACTATGGTTACACGATGCAAGGTTCCACATTAGGAACCACCACCCAGGAAAAAGATTTAGGCGTCATTGTGGATACCATGTTAAAAACCTCAGCTCAGTGTGCAGCAGCGGCCAAGAGAGCAAATAGAATGCTAGGTATGATAAGGAAAGGAATGGAAAATAAAACAAAAGATATTATAATGCCTCTATATCGTTCCATGGTGAGACCGCACCTTGAATATTGTGTGCAATTCTGGTCGCCGTATCTTAAAAAGGATATAGCGATTTTAGAAAAGGTACAGAGAAGACCCACCAAAATGGTAAAGGGGATGGAAGGATACTCCTATGAAGAAAGGCTAAAAAGGTTAGGGCTCTTTAACCTGGAAAAGAGACGGCTGAGGGGAGATATGATAGAAGTCTATAAATTAATGAACGGAGTGGAACGGGTAAACGTAGATTGATTGTTTACCTTATCAGAATAATAGAAAGACTAGGGGACATGCAATGAAGCTATAGGGTAAACTATTTAAGACTAATAAAAGAAAATATTTTTTCACTCTACGTGTAATCAAACTCTGGAATTTGTTACCGGAGGATGTAGTAAAGGCTGTTAGTGTAGCTGGGTTTAAAAAAGGTTTGGACAAGTTCCTGGAGGAAAGGTCCATAAACCATTATTAAGAAGTGACCGAAGATATCAATGCTTGACCCAGTACAAGCATTGTGGAACTTGTGTCTCTTGGGGAAACTGCTAGGTACATATGACCTAGTTTGGCCACTGTTGGAAACAGAATACTGGGCTTGATGGACCTTGGTCTGACCCAGTATGGCATATCTTATGTTCTTATGTTATCACTGTTGCCAACCATTATTCTGTCAGTCTATCTGTGTCTGCCAGCTGTGTGGCGTCATACCTTACTGTGCAGGCTGCTACCCCATGTCCTGCAGTGGCACCCTTTTCTGCATCGCGGCTCTTCATTCTTGCCTCTCCTGTGTCTGCTCTGCATGGCACTGCTACTCCTCTGTCCTCCTGTCATTGCATTTCTCCTGCCACCTCTGGCTCCTCTGCTGGATACGTATTCCCATCCTCTGCCACACACCGTCATTGTTGCACTTTACAGTACCATCACCCTGTGCATTGGTACAGCTGCCGCTGATATATTTATCCACTTTGCCAGCTGCCACATGGGCTGCTCGCAGATTTGGCAGGTCCATCACCTCAGACATATACTTCCTTACATCACTTCTTCATTGGCTTTCGTTGCTGCTCTATGCAGTGTTAGGATTACATCTGTGTTTGACCCATACATTTCATGCTTGTGAGGTTGGTTTACCTTACTGCCCTTGGCCAACATTTCTTTAGTCACCTTAACATCCTTGGGGCATCTTTAGCACCACCTTAGGTTCGGCCAGCTTCTGGGGTGCCTTATATGATGCCTTGGAGGGTACCACCCATTCGTGCTGCCCTCTGGGGCACATTCTGACCCGCCTTGGTTGACGTGGCACTTTATGATGTGCCTTATGGTGCTCCCTAAAAGGTGCTTTAGGTTACGGAACTGGGATGAGGTTTTTTTTGTAGGACAGTACAGATTGTTGAGACATGTCTGACCGTTACAGGCAGGAAAAGGAATTGCCTTGGACAGTCTAATTGCATATCACCACTGAGGAATTGAACTCATGACTGTTGTATCAACAGTCATTGTATTAACCAGTGTGCTAGACCTCTAGTCCTTTGAGCACAGCTCAGCGCGCAAACTTAAGGTTACCGTGCAATGACATGCCATGGCGCGTCTATCACGTGATGACGGCCAGGACATCCTCTATCACGCAATACCCCACCATTGGTTCCTTTATGCCGGACCGCTCACTACCTTATATGGCATTCCTCACGTTATCGCTGCAACTAGCGCCGGTAGCATTAGGACTGTTTAGTAAACATACTCCTAAGTTGAAGATGTTGCATACTAAAAATCAGAACATAGCCACACACATATATTTAAACTAAAGAATTTTAACTGTTTCCCAACTCTGCCACTTGGTTGCATACCCCTTTCTAATTCCACAACTTCCCTAGGCAGTCACTTTCCTAAAATATTTTCCTACAACTTTCAAAACTTCCCATTTGCCCTTCACCTTCTCAGCTCCCCTTCCCAAATATTCCATTTGCTATAGAGCTAAAATCTTATAATAATAACTTGTTCAGGTACATTCAAATCAGGAAGCCTATGAGGGCATCAACTTGGCTCTTAAATGTTTGAGGAGTAAAAGGAACACTTAGAGAGGAGAATATAGCAAAGAAACTGAGAGGCCCTTTAACTAAAGCATGTTATGCAATTATCATGTTATTTGATGCTTGGACTTGCAGTAACAGTGACCGCTGGGACAGGAAAGGTAAGGCACACTGATTTTCATGCTGCCAATAGAGTGTCAGAGTGCTGAATGGATGGATTGGGACAGAGAATAGGCATGGTGTACACAATGCAGTTAGCACTTGGGTACACATCGTGTGCTGTCAATGTTGCCATTAGCATGGGTTCACCTAATGCCACCTCCATGGCGTGAGGTAAGTACAATGTGCATTAGAGTATGCATCTACAATTGGAAAGGATCATTTTAGAAGCTCTGTTCATGGTGTTGAATTCAGACATACAATCATAAAACATCCCCAAAGCCATTTTAAAAAGTTGGGTATCTAGATGCCACCAATGGGATCATGTCCAAGTTGCAAGGGAGCATGTTAGAGGCATAGCTTTGGCAGTGCTATGGACAGGGGCGGCCCAAGGGGGGTGCGGGGCCATGTGCGGAGACTCGGTGCGGGGCCTCATTTGCATAAGTGGCCTCATTTGCATAAATATTTGCATAATGTTACCATACACTAACTTTTAGTAAACATGCCTCTTCATGAGTGTATGGATAAAAAAAGACAAAGATTTCTACATTACTATAATCCAGTGCCAACCGCCAGGCACATTAGGAACTACTACAAACACTGCCCATTTAGAACCCATAGCAAAACCGCCGTATCCTAACAGCACTACCAGGATTCACAAAGCGCCAAACCCTACCTATTAAAAGACAACACTGCAAATATTAAACCAATACATTTCAGAGAATAACAATACATGACCTACTGGGGAAAGAGAACAAGTGACAATGTCAAATAGGAATTACATAAACAGAATACCTCAGCTCAGTTACACATGCAGAACATAGACTATCACCAAACAAGGAATCACAATTTAAAAACAGGAAGACAATAATTAAACTGGGAACCCTAAAAGTCAAACTTGGAATGTACAACAACAATGTAGAAATAAAACCATAAATTAATTTCCTCTTGTACTAAACAAAGCACAGACATTAATGATGCACATTTCCCAGAGCTGACATATTCCAGTTAATAAATTCAAAATAAAGAGATATCTTTGTACCTTTTGTGCATTTTTTTTTCAGTTGCAATTGTTCCAGCCACTTTCTTCTGGTATGTGTCTTCTGCTATCTCTCCATCGTCTGCTGTCCATTTGTCCTTTCTTCTCTTCTAGTTTTTTCCATTCTCTCTCTACATCTGCTTTAACATAATAATCTTTCTCCTTTTGCTCTTTCCTCATTCCTATTTCATCCACTCAAATTTTACCCCTCCATCCTCAATCCCCACTTAGTCTCCCAATACCCGGCCAATTGTACATTTTTCTTCCCTCCCACACAAAATATTTTTCCTCTCTCCATTTCATTCTCCCAGCCCCATCCCCTTCTAATCTCCCCCAACATCAGCTCCCTTTTAGTTCCAGCCCCACCCAGTATCCGCTCCCTTCTAGTCCCCACATCAGCCCATTTCCAGTCCTGGCCCCTCATCAGTCCATTTCCAGTCCTAGCTCCCCCATCCATTTCCAGTCCTATCCGAGTCCCTTCATCAGCTCATTTCCAATACCAGCCTCCCATCAGCCCATTTCTAGTCCTTTCCTAGCCCCACCATCAGCCCATGTCAAATCCTAGCTCCCCTCCACTCAGCCCATCTCTAAACCAAGCCCCCCATGAGCCTACTTCCAGTTCTAGCCCCTCCATGAGTCCATTTCAATCCAAGCCCCCACCACAGCCCATTTCCAATCTTAGCTCCCCCCAACACCCAATTCTCAGTTCTATCCTAGCCCATCCATCAGCCCAGTTCCTGTCCTAGCTCCCTCCCCTAAGAGCCCATTCCAAGCCCCCCTTCCCATCAGCTATTTGCAGTTCAAGCCCCCTTCGACTCAGCCCATTTCCATTCCAAGTCCCCCTCCCCATCAGCTATTTGCAGTTCAAGCCCCCCACTTCCCCTCAGCCCATTTCCATTCCAAGCCCCATCCCCAACAGCTATTTGCAGTTCAAGCCCCCTTCCACTCAGCCCATTACCAGTCCTAGCCCCCCCATAGCCCACTCCCAATCCCACTAGCCCATTTCCAGTCCTAATCCCCCATCACCCAATTTTCAGTTTAAGCCCCCCCATAGCCCATTACCAGTCCTAACCTCCCCATCAGCCCACTCCCAGTCCTAATCCCCCATCACTCAATTTTTAGTTTAAGCCCTCCCATAGCCCATTACCAGTCTTAACCCCCCAACAACCCACTGTCAGTCCTAGTCACACCAGCCCATTTCCAGTCCTAATCCCCCATCACCCAATTTTTAGTTTAAGCCCCGCCAGCGCCCATCACCACTCCTAACCCCTCCCCAGCGCCCATCACCACTCCTAACCCCCCCAGCCCAGCACCCAGCACCACTCCTAACCCCCCCAGCCAGCCCAGTGCCCATCACCACTCCTAACCCCCCCCAGCCAGCCCAGTGCCCATCACCACTCCTAACCCACCCCAGCCATCCCAGTGCCCATCACGACTCCTACCCCCCCCGCCTGCCCTGGGCCCATCACCACTACCAACCCCCCCCCGCCAGCCCAGTGTCCATCACCACTCCTAACCCCCCCCAGCCCGCCCCGGCCATCACGAATCCCAACCCCCCCCCAGCCCAGCCCATCACCACTCCTAATCCCCCCAGCCCAGCCCAGCCCATCACAACTCCTAACCCCCCCCCCAGCCCAGCCCAGTCCATCACAACTCCTAAACCCCCCCCAGCCCAGCCCATCACAACTCCTAACCCACCCCCCCCCAGCACTACTCCTAACCCCCCCCCCAGCCCAGCACCACTCTTAACCCGCCCAGCACAGCACCACTCCTAGCCCAGCCCAGCACCACTCTTAACGCCCCCCAGCCCAGCCCAGCACCACTCCTAACCCCCCCACCCAGCCCAGCACAGCACCACTCCTAACCCCCCCCACCCAGCCCAGCACCACTCCTAACCCCCCCCACCCAGCCCAGCCCAGCACAGCACCACTCCTAACCCCCCCCCCCAGCCCACCACCATTCTTAACCCCACCAGCCCACCCCAGCCCAGCACAGCACCACTCCTAACCCCCCCCCCCAGCCCAGCACAGCACCGCACCACTCCTAACCCCCCCCCCCAGCCCAGCACAGCACCGCACCACTCCTAACCCCCCCCCCCCCAGCCCAGCCCAGCCCAGCCCAGGGAAAGTTAAAAAAAATGAAAGAACCTGTCTCCTGCCGATGTCGGGGCCGCCGCGGCAGAATCGAGCGTGCCGCGGGGCCCCCCTGTACCCGGCACAGCCTCTTCTCCCCGTAGCAGCTCTCTCTTCTGAGCTGCAGTCAACGCGCCGGCTTGCAGAGCGCGAGGGAAGAGTTTTTCCCTCGCTGCTCTGTTAAGCCCGCGGGGGCTGATGGGAAGTTCCCATCAGCCCCCGCGGGCTTAACAGAGTCGCGAAAGGGAAACTCTTCCCTCGCGCTCTGCAAGCCGGCGCGTTGACTGCAGCTCCACAGTGAGAGCTGCTACGGGGAGAAGAGGCTGTGCCGGGTACAGGGGGGCCCCGCGGCACGCTCGATTCTGCCGCGGCAGCCCCGACATCGGCAGGAGACAGGTTCTTTCATTTTTTTTTTATTTTACTTTTACAAAAGAATGTTTTTTGCGCGGGGCCCCCTGAAACGCGGGGCCCTGTGCAAAAAACATTCTCGCTCAATGGACGGGCCGGCCCTGGCTATGGAGAAGCACATCATTACATGATTCTGACTTTGGCTGTTGATGTATCTATGCTTATACTTGCTCCTGACCACAGATAGCTTGCAAAAAGTGCATGTTTCATGGTAGCAACACTTGCAGGGGGGAGATCAAAATGTTCTCTCACTGCTAAAGTAACTTTCGCCTGGTCAAATAAAACTTGCATGTTCATTAAGAGTCCAGTCATTTTACTGCCCCACTGCCACATGTCTGCAAATCTGAAATGACCAGTTGGGACCAATGTTCCCTATAATTTTCTGAAGGCTGTGTGCGCATAAAATATCAGCTGTGTGCAGTTTTTGAAGGAAGGTTAAATTTTTGTGCGCCACATAACGACACTCGGAGTTATATACTTTAAAATTTGACTACACATCAGAATACAGTATGTACACCACACTTGTTTTAATCAAATTAAATGAAAATAGATGATTACTAAATGAAGCGGGAAATTTCTAGTAATTACAATCATAACTTTTAAATTTTAAGACGTCTGTGTTTTCTATCAGAATCAGAGCCGTAATTTTTGTGCGCTCTGTTATAAGGTATGTGCGCTCGCTCGGCGAGGTGTGTGCGCGCGCACACGCGCACAGCTTTGAGGGAACAGTGGTTGGGACATACATGTATCATAGCATAGACACCCCTATACTGAAATACCTCAGTCAGCATATATATGTGCCCCTTTCTGCATCCATGCATTTCAGCGGCATCCATATTTCTAAAATGGCCTGCAAACAAGCAAATACCTGGCCTTGCTCTATGCACGGGCCTGTCTCCAGGACTAGTTGCAGGGATGTGCATCTTTTGGAGAGATTTCAGATAGCACTTACGTTATGTGTGCCTCCTTTCATTGGTATTCTGGATTTGGTGATCTGGATGTGCAAGATTCCTCAATGATGACCATTCTAAAATGTCACTTTAACTGCCAAGAACATGATGGTCATGCCCCAGACAGTTACTGTGAAAACTTTACACTTAACATATGTACGTTTTTGTGGTAAACACAAGTTAAGTACAAAAACCTAACACACTTTAAGAATCCCTAATTGAATTATTTGCTTTGGTCTTTACTGAGGAAGATGTAAGAATGATACCCATTCCAGAAATGGTGTGTAACAGTGACAGTTTGGAGGAACTGAAACAAATTTCAGTGAACCTGGAAGATGTAACAGAGTAAATTGCCAAACTAAAGAGCAGCAAATCACCTGGACCATTGACAATGGGGGTCATTGCGATTTGCGAATAGCAGGGATGGACATCCGACTTGGATGACCAACCCCTGCTAATCACAGGGAGCAAATTCCCAACACCAGGTTCTCCCCATTTACAGCAGTGTTGTGCAGGGAGCTGTGGATGGGGGTGGGAGGGGGAGGGCTGGAGGAGAAATGTGGGCTGGGTGGAGGTGGGCCATGACCCTGAACATATAGGACCGATTCTGGTCACAGTCCTGTATGTCTGGGGCAGCAAGGATGTCCAGGTAACTTATTCTACCTTGGAGGTGGAATAAGTCACCCCTGGGATGCAATCGGCACCAGAGGCCCCCCCCCCCCCGAAATGGTGAGGAGCACTATGAGATTTGCCGCAGCCCAACCCCAGTCTTGGCAGGCCCTATCAGGGGTTGGGTAGCAGGGAAACACATGTTTAAGCATCTGTGGGGAATCAGGGCTCCTGCATGGTGTCCCGGTGCCATGGCAATAGGATGCCATGGCAACGAGGCTTTATACAGGAGCACTGGGAGGGTTACAGTAGATGGGGCGGGATCTGTACATGCAGGGTGGTGGAATCAGGGCATGCCCTGCCCTTCCAAGCCCTTTGCCCTGATTCTGCTCCCATGGGAACATATAGCTCCCACAGGTGCAGAATCAGGTGCAAATCTGGCCCATCCAAATGTTGGATGTCCAGACGGGCTGGACTTGCCCTGATCAGAATTGGCCTCAATATGGATTTTGAGAATTTGTTCCCCCAAGATCATGCAAAGATTCAGATAAGTTTTTAGAATGAAGTATATTTATAATATCTGATGTTATATTATTTCACTATTTTGGATATCAGTATCAATAGAGTGTTGAATGACTCTTAAATTGGACCAATGACGAAATGAGCAGTAGAACAATATATGGTTCACAATTTCCACATGTGTAGAAGCTGCAGCTGGTGATGGTCCTATAAACTTTATGAAGTTACTGAGAGATATTTGCAGAGGATGTAATATATGATTTTTATGTTTTATAAAATATGCATATAAATTGCAACTTTGCCCATCTCTGTCCAGAACAGCATGGGCAGGGGAGATAGGGCCCCGAGGAGACCGTACGGCCCCGATGAGAGAGAAAACAGCTCAGGCTTTGGGTAAAGAGGGAGAGTTACAGGAGAGAAACATGGACCTTCCCCGGAGAGGTTGGCAAAGTGCAGCAAGAACACCGCGCAAATGGCCCCTGCCTCGTTTTGACGGCATGCAGGGGCGAAAAGGAAAGGAAAAAGGGTTGCTAAGTCAGCTTGAATGGCGGGCGCAACTCCTTTTTCTCCCGGATGATACGGGGAGGACTAAGAACAGATGGAAACAGTTTTTACGGCGATTTTCCTCCCCCCACTTACCGGGCCCGTGGGATATAGGCAGTCTCTCGAGGGGGCAGAAAAACACAAGAGGTGCGGAAAGAAAATTGTTTATGAGTGTTAGTTGATTGTTAAGGAATATGAAGTGTATAAATGTCCCAAAATTCATAGATATGAAAGGCATGCTGTGGCTAACAGTTTGTACTGTTAATTACCATTGTTAATAAATAAACAAAATGTGTTGATGAAAGAAAACGTGTGGTGAAATGTGTAACGGACAGGGGGGGGGAGGAGATGGGATGAGGGTAGGACAGACACGAGGCCTTCATGCCGATTGCGTGGCTGTGAGCAGTAGAACAATATATGGTTCACAATTTCCACATGTGTAGAAGCTGCAGTTGGTGATGGTCCTATAAACTTTATGAAGTTACTGAGAGATATTTGCAGAGGATGTAATATATGATTTTTATATTTTATAAAATGTGCATATAAATTGCAACTTTGCCCACCTCTGTCCAGAACATGCCACCCCAGAACATGCCTATACATGGACACATAAAAGTATGTGTCTTGTTTTCACTGCACTTATCTTTATGTGCATGAGCCCAGGGATAATTGCATAAAATACCTTTTACATAATTAAATAACTAATGAAAAATTCTTTATAAAATTTCTCCCCACAAGTTCTTGATTTAAGCGGCATCTTTACTAAAGGTTAACCTGTGTTGGTATGCACTTTAAGTGCCGCAATGGCCCTTTTATTTCTATGGACACAGTGGCATCTAATGCATGTTAACATTAATCTCTAGTAAACATAGGTCTCTATGCTTTATACTCTGCTAAATTAACTATACTGGTTGCAGAAAAATGAACATCAAAATGAACTATTTGTTACTGACCTATCTAGTAGAACACAGGGAAATGCTCTCTTGTCCTACAACTCCCAATGTCTCTTTTATATTAACCTGGACTGTCGATGAAGAACAAAAAATATATATTGCAGACTCAGTGAATTTTTTGTTGGTGTCTTTCTAACACTCCAACTCCTTGGAACCACTTTATTCAGCAACCTTCTGTAACAATATTGCAGTCTTTAGAGACTAGAATTGATTTTTCTGTTCTGGGCTTGTGAAGATCCGGACTGTTCCCCTTGTCACAGAGTTCGAGGTTATCACCAATAGAATAGTATATGAAAAAAACAGACTAAGTTGTAATAGTCTTGGTGCAGTGAAAAGAACATCAGAATAAACAACTAATGTGAATCAGTTTACCCATATAATTTGATTTTACCAGCTAGTCCTGATTCATGAATGATGTGAATTAATTTTTATATAATAAATATCATCAGTGTGACAAGCAATGGCTAAGTTCTAAATCATACAATGCAAGTGCAGCCCTTTTTAAAAGCAAGATATTTAATTCTTTAATACATCCCTAAACAAAGGCATTGGGGGGGGGGGGGGTGCATTAATTTAAGACTGATGACATACCCCAGGCCCAGAGATGGTGTAAATGATCCTGCCTACTTTTTATAAGAACATTATAATCTCTGTGCATATTGCTTGTACCACCATGCTCTATGCAGTCTGCCCACTTGCATGCCCGCAGTGAACATGTGCACAATGCAAACATGCGCACACTTTTACATTAGTCAGTATTTTATCAAAGGTCATTTATACATATAACTGGCCACTTATGCCACATTCAGCTGGCCACACTCTTGACTTAATTATTTCACCAACTGCTTCGACTTTTCAATTATAACACTTCTCCATTACACCCTTACCTTGGACAGATCATTACTGTCTGACTTTCCCAAGGTTCTTTTACTCCGTCTTCCTCTACTTTTTCTGTTCCTTCATCAATTCCTTTGAGATACTCACGTCAGATCACCCCTCTCACCCTCTGTCACTTTCTACCTGCCAGCGATCTTCTCTCCGCTGAGTTCCCTTCCCTCTCTCCAGACTCACAGGTTTCCCATTGGTATTCCTGTCTTTCAGATGCACTAGATCTCTTGGCACCACTTGAACCCCGTCCCTCTCATTGTTTGTCACAGCCCTGGTTTCACTCGGGCCTCAGCCTCCTCCGTTCCCAACTCCGTAGAGTAGAGCGGTTTTGAAGAAAGACACGCTCTCCATCTTCCTTGTTGTCATTCAAGAATCATCACTTCCACTATCGTGCTCAAGTTCACCTGGCCAAGCAATCATATTTTTTTACATCCATCTTCTCTGCCCCAAACCAAACTCGACATCTCTATAAAGTCCTGAGGTCCCTTACTACACTGCAGTCAGATCCTACTGCCATGTCTGCTCAGCTGGTACCATCTCCTTCCCCCTCGCAATTGGCTTCCTTTTTTTGTACACAGGTTCTTGACCTTAGGACATCACTACCACACTGTCCTCCTCTTTTCTCCTTCCCTCTTCCCTCCTCCCCTCTCTCAGTCTCCCCTCTTTCACATGCCTGGGTCTCTTTTCACCAAATTACAAGCTCTGGGTTGATTAAATCTATTTCCTCTTCTAAGAAGACCACCTGTTCTCTTGATCTTATCCCCTCCTCATGGCTTCTCATACCCTCTCTTGCTCTTCTTCCCTCAGTTCTTACTATGATCAACTCTAGAGTTTCCACTGGTACCCTTCCACATCCCTGGAAACATGCCCTCATTCGCCCTCTTCTTAAGAAGCCCTCCCTTGACCCTCTTCTTCCTGCCAACTATCGTCCTGTCTCTAACCTCCCCTTTCTTGCCAAAATACTGGAGAAAGCTGTCTTTGCTCAGTTATCCCACCACTTGGACACCACTCACTTTCTACATCCTCATCAATCTGGCTTTTGACCAGGTCACAGTGTTGAAACAGTTCTTCTGGCATTCTTTAATGAATTGCATGTTGCACACAATCGTGGTGATTTCTTGGTGGCAGTTTCCCTGGATCTTTCAGCAGCCTTTGATCTCATTGATCACTCCCTTCTTCTTTCCCGTCTGCATGAGGCCGGTCTTCATGGCACTGTTTATAGATGGTTTCACTCCTATCTTTTTGCCCGGTCGTGTACTGTACTCTCTCGCTCTGCTTCAGATGCTCCCTCTGACCCTTTTCCTTTATACTGTGGTGTTCCACAAGGTTCAGTATTGGCTCCCATGCTATTCAATATCTTCTTAGCACCTCTTGCTCTTTTGAAACAACAATCTGGAATCTCCGCCTTCTACTATGCCACTGACATTATTCTTTTACACTACACCTCCTCCCTGCACCCAAATCTTTCTCCACTAAACTCTTGTCTATCCATGGTAGCTGAATGGTTGACTGCTGTTTGCACCTAAATCTTTCTAAGACACTCATCATTTGGTTTACTCATTGTAGTCCCTCTCCTCAGGTAGCACCGTCCTTCTCTGGCTCACCTAACCCTTTGGTGTCTTGCTTTCGCTATCTAGGTGTTCTTCTTGACTCTGATCTTTCCTTTTGGGAACACATCTCTCATACTACAAGATCCTTCTTTTTTCTTCGTCAAATCCGTGCTATCCAACCCTTTTTAACACCACAGGCCCTCGCTACTCTTATGTTGTCCCTGGTTGTCTCACATCTTGACTTTTGTAATTCTGTTCTTGCCGGCATTCCCCAGTCTCAAATACACAGATTATAGTGTATTCAAAACACAGCTGTGCACATCATCTCTCACTCTACACGCTGGGAACCCATCACAACCCTCCTCATTAACCTTCACTGACTGCCCGTGGAATTTCACATTTGTTTTAAGATTCTCACATTGGTTCACCAGGTCATTTACAGTCACACTCCTCAGTACTCGTCAGACCTCATTCACTCATATACCCCCTGTCGCTGTCTCCAATCCATGTACATAAATCGCCTCCACCTTCCTTCTCCTGCTCGTGCCCACTTACAATCCACCCACAACTCTAAGAACATAAGAACATAAGACATGCCATACTGGGTCAGACCGAGGTCCATCAAGCCCAGTATCCTGTTTCCAACAGTGGCCAATCTAGATCATACGTACCTAGCAATATCCCCAAAAGACACAGGTTCCACAATGCTTGTACTGGGTCAAGCATTGATATCCTGGGTCCCTTTTTAATAGTGGTTTATGGACCTTTCCTCCAGGAACTTGTCCAAACCTTTTTTAAACCCAACTATACTAACAGCCCTTACTACATCCTCCGGTAACAGATTCCAGAGTTTGATTACACGTTGAGTGAAAAAATATTTTCTCTTATTTGTCTTAAATAGTTTACCCTGTAGCTTCATTACATGTCCACTAGTCTTTCTATACTCTGATAGCGTAAACAATTGATCCACGTTTATCCGTTCCACTCCATTCATTAATTTATAGACCTCTATCATATCTCCCCTCAGCCGTCTCTTCTCCAGGCTAAAGAGCCCTAACCTTCTTAGCCTCTCTTCATAGGAGTAGCCTTCCATCCCCTTCACCAATTTGGTGGCTCTTCTCTGTACTTTTTCTAATAATGCTATGTCCTTTTTAAGATACGGTGACCAGAATTGCACACAATATTCAAGGTGCGGTCGTACCATGGAGCGATACAGAGGCATTATAACATCCTTTGTTTTATTCTCCATCCCTTTCCTTATGATACCTAGCATTCTATTTGCTTTCTTGGCTGCCGCTGCACACTGGGCGGAGGGTTTTAACATGTTATCCACGATGACTCCTAAATCTTTTTCCTGGGTGGTGGTTTCTAATGTGGAGCCTTGCATCGTGTAACTATAGTGTGGGTTGTTCTTTCCTAGGTGCATAACTTTGCACTTGTCCACATTAAATTTCATCTGCCATTTGGATGCCCAGTCTTCCAATTTATCCAGATCCTCCTGCAGTTTTCCACAATCCGCTTGGGTTTTAACAACTTTAAACAGTTTTGTGTCATCTGCAAATTTGATAACCTCACTAGTTATTCCCTTTTCCCGGTCATTTATGAATATGTCAAAAAGCAGCGGACCCAGTACAGATCCCTGGGGTACTCCACTAATCACCTTTTTCCATTGGGAATATTGGCCATTTAGCCCTACCCTCTGCTTTCTATCTTTTAACCAGTTCCCGATCCACAATAGTACACTGCCTCCTATCCCATGACTTTTTAGCTTCGCCAAAAGTCTCTGATGGGGGACTTTGTCAAAAGCTTTCTGAAAGTCCAGATACGCTATATCAACTGACTCACCTTTGTCTACCTGCTTATGCACACCTTCAAAAAAACATATCAGATTAGTAAGACAAGATCTTCCTTGTCTAAAGCCATGTTGGCTGTCTCTCATTAGGCCATGACTATCTACGTGCTGTGTAATTTTGTTCTTTATGATGGTTTCTACCATTTTCCCTGGTACTGACGTCAGGCTCACCGGTCTGTAATTTCCTGGGTCACCCCTGGAACCCTTTTTAAAAATTGGTGTTACGTTGGCGACCCTCCAATCTTCAGGTATTACAGATGATTTTAAAGAAAGTTCACAGATTACAAATAGCAGGTCTGCTTTTTTCTTTGCTGGACCTGCACTATGGAACTCTCTGCCAACCTCACTTGGACTAGAACAGAACCTCAGCACATTTAAAACCCGCCTAAAAACACATCTTTTCTCCACCGCCTTTGACCTTCCCGCTCCCCCTATGTAATCCTCTGTCTCCCTCTCTCTCAGTATTGTCTTTCTTTCTGTGTCTGGTATGCATGACTATACTATTTACTATCCTGTAAATAGTAACTTCTTTTTCTTTTCTCAGGCTATTGGCCATCTTTGTACTTTTTAACATTGTAAACCGCCTTAATTATCCCATGAAAGGCGGTATTTGAAATGAAATAAACATAAACATACATGATTAAAATCCCGATTTATACTCACACTTGTTACACAAAATTTAGGCAATTTTTATTAAATTATCCCTAAATGTTATTTATTTATTTATTTATTGCCATTTGGGTGGCCAGTTTCCCAGTCTCTTAGGTCCTTCTGAAATTTCTCACAATTTGCTTGCAATTCAACAACTTTGAATTATTTAGTGCCATCTGCAAATCTGATCACCTCATTCATTGTTCCCAGTTCAAAATCATTTATACATATGTTAAAAAGCAATACAGTTCCCTGGAGTACTCTACTATTTACCTTCCTCCATTGACAAAATAAACCATTTATTCCTACTTCCTATTTTCTGTCTTTTAACCAGTTCACAACAGGACATTGCCTTCTATGACTTTTAAATTTTATCAGGAGTCTCTGAGTTGGGACTTTATCAGACATGTTCTAAAAGGCCAAAAATGCTATGGAGGTCATTCTAGAACATGAATAAGGATTTTGTATGTGCGGGGGGGATATTTATCTGCCGAACATGTCCCCGACCGTAATCTGAAACACTGCTGATGTGCACATCCACGGTGCTTGCAGGCACTGTTCCCTCTAAGCTGTGCGCGTGTGCGCGTGCACACACCTCGCTGAGTGAGTGCACATACTTTACAACAGAGCGCACAAAAGTTACAGCTCTGATTCTGATAGAAAACAACACAGACTTCTTAAAATTTAAAAGTTATGATTGTAATTACTAGAAATTTCCTGCTTCATTTAGTAATCGTCTATTTTCATTTAATTTGATTAAAATCAATGTGGTGTACATACTGTATTCTGATGTGTAGTCAAATTTTAAAGTATATAACTCCAAGTGTCGTTATGTGGCGCACAAAAATTTAACCTTCCTTCAAAAGCTGCACACAGCTGATATTTTATGCGCACATAGCCTACAGAAAATTAGAGGGAACATTGCTTGTAGGGGATCTCGGAATGTGCCAAGAAGGGGCAGAAAGATGGTGTGGTTAGCTGCAGAGACATATAAAACATATTCAGGAAAAGCCCGTGTATGTTCAGTGTTTCCCCACAGACATCTACGTTATTCCTGAAGAAATGTGGAATAAGGCCAGGACTTAGAAAACATTCTGCTCTGCTCTTCAATACATCTCATATTGAAGAATGGTTGTGACAAGTATGTTTTGAACTGGTGTGTCTGCAGTCTGAAAAACACAAGATGCAGTTTTAAAGAACGGAAAGCAGAGGTGAGGGAAGGTTGTAAGGTAAAGAAAACACCCCTACAGAAATATTAAGAACAGAATGGTGTTTATTCTGACTATGGTGACATTTGCCGTTTGTGCTAAAGGAACTAATCTAGGGTTCCCTAACAATTCCTATGTTCTGAAAAATGGGACTGTTGATGTAGGGATAGTATATGAGTGAGTACAGAAAATATTCTTGTTTGGGTGAGAAATGCAGATCAACTGTTCTTGATAGGTGCAGGGCATATTTTTGGCAGAAGTATGTTTTTTGTGACTGCAAGTGAGAGTGTGTGTGTGTGTGGTTTGAGTGTTGCACGGGAGGGTCTGGTGTGCTCATCCACCATTCTGGGGGGGACATGAATATCTGGCCAGTACCTGGAGTGCAGGGATGATTGCAGTGTCACCAGGCGCCTGTATGATGGGGCAGAATATATCAGCAAAGGTTCTCTATAGCGAAATGCAAAACATATCCCTGTCAATAATAAGGAACCTTCAGAATGAGAGCATGCAGCAGTGCAAACAGCACTAATATATGCCCAAAAGCATCATCATCGATCTCCAAAAATGTGCACATTTGTAGAGATACACATTTTAACAGAGGAGGTGTGGTCACACAGAGATGGGCAAGTTCAGAAACATGCATCTTTTCAGAATACACTGAGTGCAGGCACATCCAAGCCATTTGATACATTTACCCATGTCCTGTTATGACAGCAAGGGACCATGTTTCTCCATAGTGGTTTGTGTATGCTGTGTTGGAAAGGTCTATGTCCTTGACTCTGGAATCACAGGTGCATCTATACTCATGGTTGTGGAATCAGGTTGAAATCATGCCTGTCTTTGATTTGGATGTGTCCACAGGATGGATATGCATGTTATGGAATTGGGCTCCATATAAACTGGTTCACTTTTATCCACATGTTTATTCTAGAGATGTTCATTCATTTGAAACAACAATTTCATATCATTTTCATATCATATCCTTACAACCCTCTTCAACGACTTGGTCACAGGAATAAACAACACCCAACAAGGATTCGTCCTCATCTTTCTGGACATCTCTGCTGCCTTTGACTCTGTGAACCATGATATACTCTTACAATGCCTAAAAGAAAAGGGGATTCAAAGCACGGCACTAGAATGGTGCAAATCCTACCTATCCAATAGGTGGCAACAAGTCAAGGCAGGCCACACATCCTCAGAACCATTTCTGCAGACACAGGGGGTGCCTCAAGGTTCGTCCTTATCGGCACTGATATTTAATATCTACATGCAGCCGATATGTGACTTGATCCGATCCTTCAACGTACAATGCCTTGCTTATGCAGACGACATCCTCCTTTACATGCCGTTCACAATTGACCAACCAGTGCTCTCCCCAATAATAAGATGCTTCGAAGCTGTAGCTGACTGGCTGTTGACACAAAATCTACGGATCAACCATGACAAAACTGATGTTCTATTCGTCACGAGGAACTGGAAGTTCATACCTCCCCCATCACTACAGGCCAACAATGCAGAGTTGAAATCCAAATCCACTATCCATTATCTAGGCATCACGCTCGATCAGCACCTTGATATGACAACACATGTAAAAAACGTCACAAAGGCAATATATCATAAGATCAGAACGCTGCGTCACCTTCGCCCCCTACTGGATTTTACCGACTACTGGACAACCTTCCAGGCATTAGTCCTCCCACATCTGGACTTCGCTAACATCTTCCTCCACGGACTCTCACAATCAACATTAAATCTGCTCCGCCTAGCTATGAACGCAGCTGCAAGAGTCCTTTCTGGATCGTCAAGATCTGACCACATAATGCCAATCATGAAAGAACTGCATTGGCTACCATTACATGCCAGACTCCAATACAAGTCAATAGTCCTTACATTCAAAGCCCTAAATAACCACCCCTCTACGCCAATCAGCAAGCTAATCCACAGTACCCCGTAAAATAGAAACAGGAGACCTACAACAATGAACACCTTAGTAGTCCCCAAGATGACGACAAAATGCACAAAGACAACCTCCAACAGGGCCTTCTCCATATTTGCTCCTTTAAACTGGAACGCCCTTCCCCATGAAATCCGAGGCATCAAAAGTCTAGCCCCATTCAGAAAAGCCTTGAAACACCACCTGTTCACAAAATTCTACCCAGAAACAATCCGAGGTAAACACTCAATCAGCAACCTACCCGCATGTCCCAGCCGCCCTAATACCCTAACACAAACAGAAAATGGTTAGCCTACACCTAAGTCCCACTGCTAACCATCACACGTGTACTGTCCACCCACAAATGCACATGTAACAACTAGATAAGTTAGAGAAGTGTACATAGTATAAAGTTAGCTTGTAAATAGTTTTCCAGGTTTTCTCCATGTTTAATATCCTGTTTCACTGTAAACTCAATGTTGCCTGTATGCATTGTAGTATGTTTTTG
Organism: Ichthyophis bannanicus; assembly: GCA_033557465.1. Classification (NCBI taxonomy): domain Eukaryota; kingdom Metazoa; phylum Chordata; class Amphibia; order Gymnophiona; family Ichthyophiidae; genus Ichthyophis; species Ichthyophis bannanicus. Next base: position 644,103,475 of record CM066036.1, on the reverse strand, counting down.
ATCGATGTACACCGCACTGATTATAATAGCGCGATATAGAAGAAATGTTAAATAAATAAATAAATAAATTTTTAAATTCATTTTTCCCCTTCAGTTTCATCACATGCTGGAATCCATTTTCCCCTCCAGTTTTGCTATAGGATGGCTTTGAACTTGTAACTTTGGGGTTGAAAGGCAGGTATCTTGCAGAAGAGTCATCACTTCTCCCTGAGGGTTGGTTTTAGCCAGCCTGCTCTTAACTTTGCTGATGTTTTTCCTTCCTGTTTCCTGATTGGCTTAAGATTTATATGGTCTGGAACTCTATGGAAAATGCTATCTGGATTTTTTGCCTTCAGAATCTATTGACTCCTACTGTAGAGATTTACTCCAAAGATTTTTGTTTTGCCATGTTCTTGTGCCAGAAATTCTGTGAAACTTTGACTAATGGGGTTGTTTACAAAGCCGCGTTAGCGATTCGCGATCGTTATCAGAGCCGCGGCCCCATTGAAATCAATGGGGCCGCGGCTCCGATAACGATCGCGAACCACTACCGCGGCTTTGTAAACAAGCCCCTAAGTATACTATCAGAGATTTTTACCAAGACTAATCCAGATCCTGGTTGATCATCAATAATTGGACTTATATGGAGGCACTAGACACCTTCTTTTCCTACTTGTTATTCCTCTTCTTATGCACCCAAGCATTTTTCTGGCTTTTGATGTTACCTTTTCTGTTGTCACACCTTAAGATCATCTGATATGATCACTCCCTAGTCCCACTTGTCCTTCATGCATAGAAATATTTCACCCCCTATACTGTACCACTCTCTTGGGGTTTTGCAACCCAATTGCATGACTGTACTTTTTAGCATTAAATTTTAGCTGACAAATTCTAGACCATTCTTAAGGTTTCACTAGATCCCTCTTCATGTTATCTATAACTTCCAGGGTGCCTATGCTATTGGAGATTTTGGTATCATCTGCAAAAAGGCAAACCTTACCCAAAATCCTTCCTGCAATATTGCTTGCAAAATTTTAAAAAGAACTGGATTAAGACCAATATTTGTAGTATACTACTAATTATGTCCTTAACCTCAGAGTGAACTCTATTTACCACTATCCTTAGTTGCCTCACATTCAATCAATTTCTAATCTAGTCAGTCACTTTTGGTCGCATACTAAGGGTGCTTGGTTTATTTATAAGTCACCTATGCAGAACTATATCTGAGGCCTTACTAAAATCTATATATATGATATTTACTGCTCTCCCTCAATCAAGCGTTCTCAATCAGGTTCATCTGAAAAGACCTACCTTAAGTAAAACCATGCTGTCATGGCTCCTGCAATGCATTGGCTATCAGAAATTACAGTATCCTCTATTTTAGCAGTGTTTCCTTAATTTAATAACACAGAAATCAGACTTAGTGATCTGTAGTTTCCAATCTCATCTTTATTTCCGCTTTTCTGGAGAGGAAACACATTACCCCTTCTCCAGTCCTACGAGAACAGTCCCAACTCTAAAGAAGCATTGAAAAGGTCAGACAGCAGAGCTGTCACAACCTCCCTAAGTTCCTTCTATACCCTTAGATGTACTCCATCCAGCCCCATTGCTTTGTCTGTTCAATCCTTAAGGCATCAAGCAAGGCATGCCAAATTAAGGGAGCCATGATGGAAAACAATGCCGCCCAAGTTATAGACAATCTTCCCTGCCATTGAAAAGGAACTGTCAGCAAACGTGCTCCTGCCAAACACAATTGACACCAAGTTATGTAAGACATTAAGATATCCCTCAAATAAAAGAGAGGACCATCATTTAAAACCTTGAAAACTAAACAACATATTTTAAAATGGATGTGAAACACAGCTGGCAACCAGTGTATGGAATGCAACACAGGCATCATCTGGACCCTTGGCCCACATCCTGCCAATAAATATGCTGCCAAATTTTGTAACAGCTGTACAGCGCATTAAAGTAACCAAATGAAACAGAATCAGTGAATGAAATACAGAATGAAACTCCACAACGGGGTGGTAGCACCGCAAGTTAGTTGCTGCTTATAAAAAGCTGTAGAAAGTACAGACCAAATCTGGGCTTCACATGACAATTCGAGGTCCACCAAGATCCCAAGATTTCATACCACAGATGGCATGGGCAAGTTAACTTCACAGGGACAGTTTCTTACATGTCTCTGTACAGTGCTGCATATGTCATGTAGCACTGCATAACTGGTAAGCAGCAGCCATAGTAGTAGTAACTTCCCTACAAGTCAAGTCTTGGGGGTCAGAAGATACAGATGCCCTGACAGCCCCTATGGCAATTCTGTTTTCTGAAAATGCAGTGCCAATAAGTTGGCAGCCATCCATGAGTCAACATGATCCAAACAACTATTCAAGAAGGATCTGTACATCGCCTACATACATATGGAACTGAATGCCCTATGACTGAAAAACTCAAATAAAGATTGAGAAGAACAGATTATCTGAGGGCCATAGAGATGATTGGTTGTTCTACCATCCAAATTTTCAAGATCTTTAAGAGGCGAGGCTATAATTCCAAAACTGGATGAGAGCTAATTGATGGCTTTTATCTTGATTAATGCAGTTAAGCATTTTTCATTTAGTTATAGTTTTCTGTAGTACTCTGCTGATTTTTTTCTGTGAATAATTTGTGGTGCATTATTTCAGTCATTTGCTCCTAGATACTTATACATATTTCCCTGATAGATGATAGAAAGGAGACATTTTGAGAAAAATTCCAGAGGTTTCTTTATTTAATTCTTGGAGAACCTGTCAAGGAGAACATGGGGTGATGAAAGGCAATAGTCATTTCTTATCAAACTTAAGCCCACTGTGGACATCAACCTTGTTCATGGAGATCAAGAAGATCCATCCACAGAGGAAGGAGGCCTGTAGGCATGAAAAGAGTATGAAGCTTGGGATGTTTTGGGGTACTAAATGTTTTATTGTATGCTGGATCTTGGTCAGTTTAGATGGATGGTTTGGAATGGTTTAACATTTTCCGCGTGATTTTTTGTTAAATATAAAGTAGGGGGTAGGGATGGATGATTAGAATATCAGGGTAACATTCTTTGATTTATACTTTTGGGGCCCGATATTCAGCAGCAGCAGCTAACGTGATTACAATGACTAGCCATTGCCATTGAGCCCTAGACCCAGATAGTCAATGCCAGAGCCATATCTGGCCACTTTGGTGGTGAAAGTTAGGTCAGCCTTTACTACGCCTGACTTTTTCTGCTGAGGAATAACCTGGCAGCTGCTAAATATCACCAGTTAGAAATGGGGCACCTGGCAGTGGTGGCACCCACAGGTGTGTTAGTACCAGAGAATAACCTGTTCACCTCAATTAATATGGTTAGCAGGACTGCTAACCAGGTGAATCATTTTAGATATCAGGACCATCATTTTTAATTCTCTTATTATTGTATGAGTTTGGGAGGGAGTGTAATTTTATGTTACTGTTTTAGTTTCAGTTTTTCAACTCTGTATTGGAAGCGGTGAGAGTGTCAAATTGTTGTAAGGATTTTGCTCTTGATGTCTTGTGTATTCAAAATTTTAGGATGCAATTAATTTATTGATATACATATAAAGTGCCATTTTAGAAAGAGTGTCCAAGTGCATTTTGGGACATCCAGGGAAAATGTGCAGAAAAACTATGGGAATATCTATGCTTTAGACTGAGGCATTCCTAACAGGGGCTCTGCATTCCAAGCAAAGGTAAGAGTGTGTGGCTTTTTAATTACTAGCTTTCTGCCTGAGAGCTCTTAAAAGGGTTTTGGTACATTTTTTAAACAAAGTTACATTCTTTTTGGTGCTATAGTTCAAAAGAGGAAATATTTTCTTTAGTGGTGTAAATTTAGAACTCTGCTTTTAGTATCTTTCTCAGCTCTTTGAAGCTACTGACACCTCATCAAGAGTTAGTTCCCTCCCTACCCCCCAACTCCAACACCCACCCCATGTAAGCAGTCTTGCTTTATAGGGCACTTCCCCAATTAGCTACACACAGGGATTTGGAACAGTGCATTTCAAACTCACTTAAAAGAGGTTAACTGCGTTTTCTCTGAAAGGACAGTTGGGAAACCGGCTGGTACTGTGGTAGGTCTCTCTCTTTTGCTTCAACAGGTAGCTAAGCTCTACCATCTGAACAAGGGCTGGGAAAAAATCATAACACCAAAGCTGTTTCCCCCATTAAAGATTCTGCCTCTATCCAGACAGAGATCCCAATGGCAGTTGAAGGACCAGTTCCATGTGCAGGATGCATGTATGCATGCATGCTGAAGCTCTCAGGAAACAATTGGAGGAGCTCAGAGAAGAAGTGGCGAGGCTGAGAAGAATTCAAGACAGTGAGAAGTACATTGATGAGATGCTTCTTAGAACATCCAAGCACTTCAGCAGAGGAGAAGATAGGAACCTACAGAATGACGAAAGTTGGACACGAGTCACCAGTGCCTGCAGAATCACTAATCCAACTCCTCCAGCCCTTGAACTGAAGAACCATTATGCAGCCTGAAAGTGGAGGAGGTGAAAGCATCCCTGGAAAGGGAAGAACCACAGCTCAAGCACCTCAAAGCGGTAGAATCAGTGACCACAAGGAAGCAAAGGATAGTGGTGGTTGGTGACTCTCTTCTGAGGGGTTCTGAGGAATCCATTTGCCAACCAGACGATGTCTAGAGAGCTATGCTGTCTGTCAGGTGCCAAAATTTGAGATGTTATGGAGAGTTTGCTGAGACTCATCAAGCCCACTGACTATTACCCAAAGTTGCTCATCCATATCAGCACAAATGATACTGCCAGGTATCCATCTGAGCATATCAAAAGTGACTTCATGGCTCTGGGACAGAGATGAAAGTGGATAGGGGAGCAGTTGGTGTTCTCTTCAATCCTCCCTGTTGAAGGTAAAGGCCAAGGCAGAGAAGCTCGCATCCTGGAGATAAATGCATGGCTGCGTAGATGGTGTCATCGAGAGCATTTTGGTTTCTTGGACCATGGGATGCTGTTCCAAGGATTGCAGTAGCAGACTGGCTGATCTATTAAAGAGGGATTTAAACCAGATTCATTGGGGATGGGTGAAGAAAGCCCCAAGGTAAGTGAAAGCCCCCAGATAAGTGAAACATTAAATAACTTTATGGAAATGGGTTAAAGGGGCAACATATGGAAAGCAGTGTGTATAAATGCCCGTAGCATCGGAAATAAGATCCCAGATGTTAAGGCTTTAATGGGAGAGGTTGACTTGGATTTAGCAGCAATAACATAAACATGGTTCAAGGACAACCATGACTGGGATGTAACTATATCAGGCAATACTTTATTCAGAAAGGACAGGGTAGGATGAGAGGGAGGAGGAGTGACACTATATGTAAAAAATAATATTCAAGCTATGGAAATACAGAGATTAAAAGGGAGACAGGAGCACTGTGGATTAAACTAGAAAGAGGTTAAGAACAATCTATTTGTATTGGCGTGATAAACAGACCTCCCTCACAGGGAGAAGGAGTGGGCGGAGAGTTAATTGAAGACATACGCACCATTGCCAGAAAAAGGGAAGTGCTATTGATAGGAGATTTCAATATGCCAGATGTTGATTGGCACATTCCTGCTGCACTGTCATCTAGAAGTAAGGAGATCTTGGATTCTCTACAGTGAGAACTATTCAGGAAACTGGTAACAGAACCCACACGTTAATGGGCCATACTGGACTTGGTGCTTACCAACGGTAAAAGTGTTTCTAATGTTTCACCTTCAGTGATCACCATATGGTGTGGTTCAGTATTAGGACTAGGGCAGCTAAAATCCATTCAAAAGAGAGAGTCCTAGACTTCAGGAAAACTAACTTTGCAAAAATGGGACAACACCTCAGGGAGTTGTTAGCAGGATGGGAAGAGCTGGGGGATGTAGAAAAACAGTAGACAAAACCAAAAGGGGATATTTTAAGGGCAACCAAACTTTTTGTTAAAATGGTAAATAAAGGTAAAAGGAAAAGGGCGCTGCTATAGTTTTCAAAAGAAGCTGCTATGGTTTTCAAAAGAAGCTGAAAAGGTGAAGAAAAAGAGGGAGGCCTTCAAAGAGATCACCGAGAGAGGAAGACAGGCATCCATATTTTTAAAAACTTAGAGAAGCTAGCAAAGTAGTCAGGAAAGCAAAGATTCAAAAAGAGGAGGAAATAGCCAATGCAATAAAATTTGTGTGTGGGGGTGGGGGGGGGGGGGGAGATAAGACATTTTTCAGATATGTTAGTGAGAAGAGGAAGGGCAAAATTGGTATTATCAGACTCAAGGATGAAGGGGAGGAATATGTAGAAGCTGATGAGGATAAAGTTGAATTACTTAATAAATATTTCTGTTCTGTGTTCACAGATGAAGATCCAGGAATGTGACCTTAGAAAACACCTGCAAACAGGAACAGAAGTGAGGGGCATCTTGAACAATTTTCAGAAAACTGTGTTCGTGAGAAACTAGCTAAACTTAAAGAAGACAAAGCGATGAGACCAGATGGGATAGACCTGAGAATACTGAGGGAACTTGGGGACGTTCTAGCAGCTCCACTGACTGACTTTTTCAATGCCTCGTTGGAGTTAGGAGTGGTGCCAGAGGACTGGAGAGAGACACATGTGGTCCCTTTATACAAAAGTGGAAGTAGAGTTGTGGTTGAAAACTGCAGGCCAGTTAGTCTAAACTCTGTGTTTAGAAAATTATTGGAAAGGCTACTAAAAGAGAGAATAGTGAGTTTTCTGGAGTCCAATGGATTGCAGGATCTGAGGCAGCATGGATTCAACAGATGCAGGTATTGTTAGACAAATTTCTTTGACTGGGTAAACAGGGAGTTGGAGCGAGGGAGAGCCCTAGATTTCAGTAGAGCCTTTGACATTGTTTTGCACCGGCGACTTATAAACTGAGCACCCTTGGGATGGACCCTAGAGTTACTGCTTGGGTTAGAAACTGGTTGAGTGGGAGGCAAAGGAAGTTACCAGTGGTTTGCCTCAGAGATCTATCCTTGGTCTGATTCTTTTTAACATCTTTGGGGCTGTCGGATAATGTTTGTCTCTTTGCGGATGATACCAAAATCTGCAATAGATTAGACACCCATTAAGGTGTAGATAACATGAGGAGGGATGTCGCTAAGCTTGAAGAATGGTCTAAAATTTGTCAACTGAGATTTAATGTTAAAAAATGCAAGATCATGCATTTGGGCTGCAGCAATCCAAGGGAGCAAGATAGTATAGGGGGTGAAGTACTTCTGTCCACAAAAGAAAAGCAGGATCTAGACGTGATTGTGTCTGATGATCTTAAAGTAGCTAAACAGTTAGAAAAGTCAATGGCAAAAGCTAGAAGGATACTTGGGTGCATAGGGAGAGGAATGGCCAGCAGAAGAAAGGAGGTGATAGTGCCTCTGCAAAAGTCTTTGGTGCAACCTCATTTGGGTTGGTAACAGATGCGACTCGTGAATCCCAGCTGCTGCAGCACTCTTATGGTGCAGTGGTCTGCATTACATACCTCCTCTGGCAAGCTGGCTTTTAGAAGCCAGTCGTCCAGACAGAGGAAGATGAAAGCTTAGTTACTCACCTGTAACAGGTGTTCTCCAAGGACAACAGGAATCAGTCCTCACATATGGTTGATGTCGGCGCCGACTGAGTCCGCATGGAAGAATCTCCCCAGCTTTCGAAGAAAGTCTTTGGGAGATGCACCACGCATGTGTGGTTCCCTTCCCACCCAAGAGTGCCATCTTGCCTCAGTCCAATGACATAGCTAAGATGACAAAAGGATATAAACAGATTGGAATCAGTACAGAGGATGGCTACTAAAATGGTTAGTGGTCTTCATTATAAAACCATATGAGGACAGACTTAAGGATCTTAATATGTATGTTTTAGAGGAAAGGCAGGATAGAGGTGATATGTTCGAGACATTTAAATACCTCCATTGCAAAGGAGGAGAGCCTCTTTCGATGGAAAGCAAGCTCTGCTATGAGGGGACATAGAATGAGGGTGAAAGGAGATAGACTCAGGAGTAATATGCGGAAATATTTCTTTACAGAAAAATGCACGGAATAGACTCTGAGTGGAGGTGGTAGAGATGAGGACAGTATCTGAATTCAAAAAAACATGGGACAAACACAGAAGATCTCTAAAGGAAAAAAGGGGGCTGTTGTAATGGTTGATATGGAAGGGCAGACTAGATAGGCCATGTGGTCTTTTTCTGCCATCATGTTTCTATGTTTCTATGATTTTAGAAACAGATGCCTCCAACGTGGATGCCCACACTGACATCCACATAGATGTCTCTGCTGCAAGACAGTGGGGTGGGGACATCTATGCATGCTGGTTTGTATACAGGGACATTCATGTCATGGTAAAAAAAAAACAAGAGCCCCCATTCTCTTTGGTGCTCATAGTCAACATGGAAAACATAGAGGATATGTACTTCTACACCCTCCAGATGTTTGGCTGCGAAACAAGAACTTTTCTGATGCCTATTTGTGCATGGAGCAGGTATAAGCTTGGATGTGGCTCAGGGTGTGCAGAGGGTTTCTGAAATTTAATGAAGATGTCCCAGGTTCTGGGGAATACCCTGAACACCCTTACACTAGGTTGACTGTTCTGATTGGATGTCCTCATGCTGGGTACGTCTTTAAAACTGCTTTCTAAAATGGCTGTCAGGGCTGTCTCTGTGCTTTGGCCATCTGTATGCCCATTTTCAGATATCCAAAGCATGAATAGGACTTCTAAAATAAACCCCTATGCTGTTTGTAACAAATGTTGGATATAGGATATACCTGCAGAAAGGCATACATAAGCTGATGTTACATTACCTTCAAAAGTCATAAGCTTCTTGCAACAACATCTAGTGAATTGCTTACTTGTATCAACATCTATCATTTTAATATTTTCTAAACTGCTTTGACGCCTTTAGTATATTTTTTAAGTACCACCAAGTCAATGCTGACCCTATTTTGACTGCTGTTTTGCACAATATTTCAGCTTCCCCATTTCGGGGACGCTATGCATGAAAGGGCGGGTGAAGTGGCTGTTTTATAAAACAACTGCAAATAATGTCAAACAACTGCAAATAAATTTCCAAAACTTATTATAAATGAAATTTAATTAGTATTATGTGGAAATGATCTTTATGTATCAAAACTGTATAGCCATTCACATCACATATGACAATGGTGTGTGACATGTACAGGGGGCAGGATATGGAGAAGGGAATGGCCCAGAGTAGGCCATGGATGTGGCAGACTCAAGTCACGTGGGTGGTCCAGATGTGTGGGTATGCCCAAGAAGGGATGTGGAGGGACCCATGGCAGGGTGGGTGGGCTGGAGGAAGGGGCCACATGCTGCCACAGACATCTGTCCTATGCATGGGGCCACCTGTGCAGCAGCCCTACCACCCCATGGTGACAGAAACAGGCCTGGGACCGCATCCACATTACCTGATGGCTGACATGCATGCCCTGTGCAGCTAGATGGTGATATGCTGGGGGTACAATGTGTATGCAACACACCATGCACATGTCCCGCCCCCCATGACAGCCACCATGTGTGTGGCACTGGCATTGTGCAATGGGCAAGTGACATTGCACCCTTGGTATATCTCAACAAAAATATTGGCGGAGTGGGCCTCAAACCCCTGGACCCAGAGGCAGTCCCCATACCAGCAGACCACGATGGAACATTGCTGTGACCAATGTCCCAGGCAGGCAATGTGCATGATGCACAGAGGCATGGGCCAGCCACACATGGTGTGGACATGAACAGGCCCGTGGCAGATGCTGCACATACCACAGCCCCTCCCCAGTTGCTGACATGTGCATTGAGTGGTATGGGCATATGGCTAGGCAGTCATGCAAAGTAATGTATATGTCGGCTGCTATCCATTCATCATCATCCTCCAGCATTGAAATAACTTCATGTAATTTGTAATGCCTTGACATTCTAAAGTTGAAAATGTGAAAAATCATAAACAGACAACACAAAAACACCAAATAGCATGGTTTCTGGAATAATTGCATACTGCACATGCTCTATTGCACTTAACTGCTCATATTATCACTCATCACAAACGCCCTACCCATTCACGCATAGCGTCCCCATAACGGGGACGGCAGAAATATGTATCGTACTCAGAACGGAATCACTGTAAATTCTACACACAAATATATTTGATTAAAAACAATATATTAAACAAAAATCAAGCTTACTTGAGAGAATGACTGATTGCATTCTTGTCGAAAAAACGCTACGCCTTCCTCGCCCTCATTCAGGACCTGTCTCTCCACCAGCATGTCCCCTTCCCCACTCACTCTGCTGGTCACACCCTTGATCTCTTTCTGACCCTCTCCTCCTCCACACTCTCACTTTACGATCTGTCTTCTCTTTCTCTCCCCTGGTCTGACCACCTTTGCCTAATGGTCTTTTGCTCCTACCCTCAAGCCTCGACTCTAGCCTCCTCCCCAGTATCTCCACCTGCTCCACGTCTCTCACGCTCCATCAACCCCTCTACGACTCAGCATTTTCCCCCAGCCGCAGAACTGCTCCCCTCCAATTTCTCTTCTTTATCTCCCAACTCCCAGGCATCTGCTTGGTTCTCATCCCTTTCAACTGCCCTCGACCAAGTTGCCCCTCTTCGTCCACGAGTAACTTCTCGCCGCCCATCACACCCTTGGTATCATCCCGGTCTTCTCTTACTCCGGTCTCAGCTCTGAAGAGCCGAAAGGCGTTGGCGCAAATCCCCCTCCTCATCCACCTTGTCCTTTTTTAAAGCTCAGCACTCTTATTACCGTTCTCAGGTCCACCTTGCCAAATCCACTTACTTTTCCACTGCCATCTCCAATGCCCCCAACCAGACCCGTCACCTTTACTCTACACTATGCTTCCTCACCTCCCTACATCCCTCTTCCACCACTGTCTCTTCTCACCCTGTCCCTGCTCCCTCTCTTCTAGCCTCAGCCTTCAGCAATAAAATTGCCACCCTGAGGGCCTCTCTGCCCTCCCATCCTCCACCTATTCCTTCCCCCCCCCCAGTTGCTTCCCCTCCCCCCACTTCCCTGCTGTCCCATACCTGGTCCTCCTTCTCTCTGACCACCACCAGTGAGCTCCACCACCTCATTTCCTCTTCAAACAAAACCTTCTGTTCCCTTGACCCTATCCCCTCTGCCTGGCTGCTTATCCCTTCTTTATCCCTCCTTCCCTACCTCAAACTATGCTGAACTCTAGTCTTTCCACAGGAACCTTTCCCTCTCCCTGGAAGCACGCTCTGATCCGTCCGATCCTCAAGAAACCTTCTCTTGACCCCCTAGACCCCAACAACTATCGCCCAGTTTCCAACCTTTCATTCCTTTCCAAGCTCCTTGAGAAAATCGTCTTTGCCCAATTATCTCACCATCTGGACTCTATCAATCTCCTTCACCCTCGTCAATCAGGCTTTCGCACCGGGCACAGTGTGGAAACCATTCTTCTCGCCTTCACTAATTCCCTACACGTGGCTCACGATCGTGGTGACATCTCGGTGGTGGTGGCTCTCGACCTTTCTGCCACTTTTGACCTGATCGATCACTCCCTTCTCCTCTCTCGACTTTGCGATGCTGGTCTCTGTAGCACTGTTTTTCGGTGGTTTCACTCCTTCCTCTCTTCTCGGTCTGGCACTGTTCTCTCATCTTCTCCATCCGTCACTTCCTCTGACTCCTTTCCCCTATCCTGTGGGGTTCCCCAGGGTTCTGTTCTGGCCCCTCTACTCTTTAATCTCTTCTTAACCCCTCTCACACTGCTAATTCAACAATTCGGTATCTCGGCATTCTATTATGCAGATGATATTCTTCTACTATACTACACCTCCCCTCTGTGTCAGGATCTTGCCCCACTTGCCTCCTGTCTTGCTGCTATCTCCAATTGGATGACCCAAAATTGCTTACACCTCAATCCATCAAAAACCACTGCTATCTGGTTCCCCGATGGTCACCCTTCCCCATCACTGGCACCTTCCTTCCCAGGTACCTCTATCTCTCTAGTTTCCACCTTTTGGTATCTTGGGGTGCTCTTCGACTCTGATCTTTCCTTCTCTGCCCACGTCTCACATGTCTCAAAGACGTCCTTCTATTATCTTTGTCAGATTCATGCAATCCGCCCTTTCCTCTCTCCCTCTGCTCTTGCTACCCTCCTGCTATCTTTGGTCATCTCCCGGATTGATTTCTCCAATTCTGTTCTCTCAGGCATCACCAAGTTCCAGTTGACACGCTTGCAAAGAATCCAGAACACTGCTGCCCGACTTGTGTCCCACTCCTCCCCTAGAGACCACGCCACTCCCCTTCTGCTTCGTCTTCACTGGCTTCCCATACCCTTTTGTATCCAATTCAAACTTCTCACACTCGTTCATAAGGCCCTTCATACTACCACCCCGCAATACCTTGCCGATCTCATCCACTTTCATACCCCTCGGCACACCCCTCGGTCCTTCCACCTCAATCGCCTTGCACTACCCCCTCCGTCACAGGCCCACCTTCATTCCACCCGCTCCTCAGCCTTCTTTTTTGTAGGTCCCACCCTCTGGAACTCCCTCCCCGCTACCCTCCATCTTGAACCACATCACCCCACTTTCAAACATGCTTTAAAGACCCACTTATTTACCCTTGCCTTCGACCTTCCCTCTTCCCAGCCTTAGCATCTCCCCTGTGTCTGCTACTCTTTCCCTGTCCTCTTTTCTCTGTCCTATTATTGAGTTGTAACTTCTTTTCCTTTTCTGGCCCGAGCCTTGCTGTATTGTTGTTTTTTCTCATTGTAAACCGCTCTGTTTACCCTGAAGGGCGGTTAAGTAAATAATAAACATAAACATACTTTTCAAGCTTACGATAAATTTAGCAAATTTTACTAAACTCTTATTTCAAGTTCTTTTATCGGTTCTGCAGGTGAACATATCACAGAACTTTTTGTAATGCATTCATTCTACATTTGTTCCTAATAAAATATTGTGTGATTGAATTGTTTTATGCATGGTTAAATATGACCTGAGGCATAAAATTTGAGCATACCCATTTCGGGGACGCTATGCATTTGTAGAATCCTAGATGTTAGTAACATAAGATAGTATCTCCAAGAACTCTATAACCAAGTATAATCATTAAATAATGTTGTTTCACATCTTTTTTTTAAATAAAGGGTGAATTCTCTGTGAAATTAAATTTGTATCCCATTTACTGTTGCAAATTTGTTTCATTACTTACATTAATTCATAATGGGATTTTAGACACTGTGTATTAATGCATTCAATTCACATTAGTATATTGGCTAGAGATCTGAAGCAACACTAACCCACCAATGCAACTATGTGATGGGACTGACCTTGATACAAATAAGAACATTCTGCAATAGAATAAGGGTTTATAACAGTGTATACCATGACAAACATTTCCAAATATACCGAACAATTAGGATGCACTAGGTGGAAATCGACAAAAAGTCTAACAAAACCTTAAAGAAAGAAAGAAGCAAGAGCTATGTTTGGATTTCACTGAAAGCATGCTTGATTGTGGGCCATGAGAAGATATCCTCAAGGTCTGCAACAGCATCCATGCAGTCTCAAAGCATTATGAGGCTTTAGGGATACCTGCATAGACTTAACAGAGTTCATTTACCAGGACCTTTGAAAGAGAAAGTATCGGAGTCATTTTTCCCCTAAAAAGCTTTAGTTTTCATTGTCAATGAGCACCTCCTGTTCAAAACTAATAACAGTCATTTTACTGGTGGAAAGAAAACTACAGTATTTGTAAGACATCATTAAGAGAAAATGAATTCAGTTAACTGGCTTGCACCCTTATTATTTTTATAAGCTTGTCTTTGGATGCCATCTCATTAGACAGTTACTTAAATTAGCATTTCTTAAAACATTTCTCATTCTGTTATTCCTTTTCATAGCTATGCACTATTTGACATGCAGTAGAATAGATGACCTTGGGGTATGTTTACTAAACCGTCTTAACGTCGCACCGGTGGTATTATCGTGTGATAAGTGACGTTATTGCGTGATAACATCAAGCGATAACATCACTTATCGTGCAATAATGCAGCGGCGGAGTTAAGGCACACTAACGCTGTGAAATCTGGGTCTGAAGGGTGGAGTAAGGCTTCCCAGAGGGCAGAGAGAAGGGGTCAATGGGCGGAGAGTGGGAGGGGAGAGGCTCCAGGCACACTAACACTGTGAAATCCGGGTCTGAACACTAACGCCAGTGAAACCCTCACGTTAAGGCACATTTGCAGGAAAGAGAAACCATTTAAGTCAGCAATGTGCAGGAAAGACAGGGAAACCCAGAAAAGTGATAGTTGTGATACATGTGCAGGGACCAAAAAAGGCAAATAAACCTATAAAAGGACCAGAACCACATCTAAAATCCCAATAACCAAGCTGGCCAATAGTAATATTAATGATAAACATAAAGCAACACTACTGACAAAGCGTATAAATTAAGATATCATGTTTGGAAGGGCCTATGCTCTGTCCCCTACAAAGTGAATGATCTCACATTGAAATAGCGCGGATCAGGGTTTCTGTCGTTTAGATTAGGTAGGTTTGTTATGGCGTGCACATGTGCAGCAACAGCAGAGAGGGCATGTAGGAAACGGCAACTGTACTGATGCTGTAAATGGGATACAGGGGGCTGCTGGCGGCACATGCTGTGATCCAGCTGGGGCACAGTGCGGGCTAGGCAGATGCGTAGGTGGCACATAGGAATGCCAAAACTGTAAAGCAGCAAGACAGCAACTGACGAGGGTCCAATATGGGCACGAGTGTGTGTCCCAAAGTGTCACAGGGGAGATTACCCAGCAGGTGTCGCCAAGGGCACATAACATTGGCAGACGGTGCGGGGGGAGGGGGAAGCACGCATGTCCATGTAGGCACCCCTACCCGAGAACCCACACCATAGGCAGCTGCCTACCGGTATAATGGATGGCCTGGGACTGCGCACCACCAGCACCACCTTCATAATGGCATGGCAGCATGGTGGAAGAGGGGTGCTGGTGGCGGAGGGGGCAGTGGCATCTGCCCACAGCAGACCATGGCCTAGCCCCGTTTAGGTGGGTGCCGTGCAATGAAACAGACAGGGTCTGTCTGACAAACAGTCATGGTATCCCCAGGGAATGAGCTGTCCCTGTGGCAACAGTGTGGTGTAGTACACACAGCCAGTGTGTTCAGGAGCAGAAGGTCACAAGTTCAAATCCCAGTTGTAGCTCCTGCCAACCCAGTCCCCATATTTTACCCAGTACTAAACCATGGTAATAAAGACAGAACCCTTATTGCAGATAAAATAAACATGCCTGAAATGCCTATATTTTACCCAACAGAGCACAGACACCATAAACATGTGCAATCCCTAGAGCAGAGTTTCCCCAACTGCAGTCTTGGAGGGCCAAACACCATTCAGGTTTCATGCTGTCCCTAATAAATATGCCTGTGCTACATTAGTATGTGCCGCCCCATTGTATGCAAATGTATCTCATGCATATTCATTAGGGACAGCATGAAAACCCGAACAGTGTTTGGCCCACCAGGACCGGAGTTGGGAACCTCTGCCCTAGAGCAGCAGCCAACAGGGGCATAAACACCCACACCCACAGGCTCCACTATCCAAGTCTCATGGAGAGTCAGGCTGTTGGGCCCTGCACGTAGCAGCATCTCCCAATACTAGCACTTGCATACCTTAGCAATGCCGCCCTAAACTTGGGAATACGTTACACATATATCAAAAGGTTGCTATGATTAATGGCAGATATCAATTCCTAAGTTAAGCACAATTTGCTGATAGAGCTGCATCATAGCAACCTTTCTGATATCTGTGGAGTGTGTTTCAGTTTTGGTTTCTGACAGTGTTTACCATCCCGGGGAGTGACCCCAACAGTATTGCGTACCATAGCCATGCCTGCACTGTGCCCAGGACTGGTGTGGTGGCCAGGGCTGCCAAAAGCCTCTATATTTGCACAATGCTGGCATAGGTGTGGGAGTGTGTGTCTGTCTATCCAGTTTCTTGTGGATGCCTACACCTTACTCAGCCCACACTGCTTGCACTGTTTCCAGTGTTAGCCTGCCAATGTGCATAATGAGGAGCAAGGTACTGTGGGTATGGCCTGGACAGGGTGGCCTGGGTAGGATGCATCTGCACAGGGCATAGGGCAATGGCTGGGACATTGTACTGCCTGGCCACCACCTGCACGGACAGGGTGGCCACAGCATGTCCTGCTGGGAGGTCACTCTCACCCTGACTGAGCAGTGACCATGGCATGTCTAGGTTCCCCCATAGTGCTATACACCATTTCTTTCAAGTGATATTTATGGGTTTTCCTTTCTGGGGCCCAATCATTGACTTATCTAGCTAGCAGACTGTCTGCAGTTAGTATGTGTATAGCTGGAGCACCTTGCAAGGTGCAGTGGCTGGAGACTCACTGTGCTTGCTGCTGGAGAGTGTCAGGTGGTGGTGGTGGTGGTGGTGGTGGTGCAGCTGAGGATTTCTAGGCCTACTATCTGTCTGCCATTGCGTTATGGATGCGTACAGATCTGCATTGATTGCCCTGTTCCCCAGTAGGTCTGGGGTTGATGGTCCCCTCTACTGCCACAATTGCAGGGATATAGAATGTGGATCTGTTGGTGGGAGATCCTGTCCCCCACCCTGAGCCCCAGAGGGCAGGTTGGGTGGTGCTACATAAACCGCCTATGGGTCCAAACACCCCTCTTCACTTAAATCATGTGACCATGGCACCCACACAGGATATGCGCTATTCTGGGTGCATCATAGTCCACAAGGGCTAGACATGACGGAAAAACAGATGGACACAGGTGTATCCTAGGTGTGTCTGCAAGGACTACCTATCACACACTGGCACTGATGGCAACCTGCAGCATAGCCTATCTTAGCTAAGCTAGGTGCTGCGGACCTGGTGCTGGGCACCCCACCTCGCCCTCAGGGTGAGCACAGTACCCCCACAATGTGTCGGTCTGTAGCTACTCTGTGCCAGTAACACACACGGTCAGTTCCCCCTACCAGGCCGAGGTGCTGTGGGGGTGCATACCCCATCTTGTGATCATCTGTAGACTGATGATCTGCATGTGCAGTGCATCATGGGTACGGGTGGGTTAACCCTATCCTGGTAACCACAGCAGACAGTTTGTGTGGTGACCTGCAGTCCTTCTGTAGCCAGCCAGGGGTTTATTAGCATGTATAGTAGATGAAGCCCACTGGTTACTTCACTGACTGTGGAGGCAGAGGTCATGGGTTTGATCCCACAGTGGTGCTATTTGATAGGGCTGTCTGAGGCATTTCCTTTTTTAATTTAAATTAGTGCTGCCAGTAAAAACACCCTCACAGTGCTGTAACCTTAAGGTGCCTCATAAAGCGCCCTATAAAGTGCCTTATAAGGCGCCCTATAGGGAACATTATAACGTGCCTTGGCGGACAGTGCACTTTATAATGTGCCCTCTGGAGTGCCTTATAGGGCGCCTTATGCAGCACCTTAGGTTACGGCACTGTGAGGGGTGTTTTCTGGCAACACTAATTTAAATTTAAAAAGAAAATGCCTCTGACAGCACTGATTTAAAGTAAAGTGTAATGCCTCAGACAGCCTTATTCATTAAGCCCACTGGGGGATTGAGCTCATGACCCCTGTTTTATCAGTCAACATATTAACCATTGTGCTATACCTCTGTTGCTGTGTTTTCAGGTCAGCGTGCTTAGTTAAGGCTAACGCACGTTAACGTGCCACGGCTCCCTCTATGGCGCGATAACCCGAAATGCTACCTTAAGACCAGAATGCCCACTACCTTATATTGTATTCGTCACATTAAGACTGCAACTAACGCTGGTAACATTAAGACGGTTTAGTAAACATACCCCCTAGTGTTTGAACTGTCCTTCTCTATATAGTATGCCTTACCAAAATGGAATAATGTTGAAAACAAGCCAAACACTCCCAATGAAAGCATCTGCTTTGATAACTTACTGAATAAACTATTTTTGGAACTGAAAAACCTTCATCATTGCCCAAAACAAGTATGCCAAGTAATCAGTTTGTTTGTGTTAGTTCAATTATGTATTTATTTTCATAGTCCCTGCATTCAGAGTTTATGAAATACGTCAATCTTTACATAGCCCTTAGTGAAATCTCAGGTGATTTAGAACTACATTTTTCTCATATAGTAAGACTCAAGATATTTTGGTTGTCTCTCTGATACTGCCGCATTCTATGTTTAATTAATATTCATTTTATATTCTACATTTTCCTAGGTCATAGCACAAGGCACATTACATAAAAAAGTAAAATACATGGAGTACATGAGAGATTAGCATCATACAGTAGTGTGCAAAAGTCTGGAATCACTTGTGAGTTTTGCATTTTTCGTACTTTCCAACGTTTTTTTTTTTTTTTTAAATTTTGTGTTAGCCCAGCATATTCATCTTTCTACCACATTAAAAGGGATACATTTGGCTATTAGAGTTGACTTTTTTGCATTCCTTGATTCCAATTTAAATACTTTACAGACACTGGGAGATAGCTACTGCGATTTTTGTGGATCCTGCGTCAAAACTGGATCGAGATTATCCAATATGCACACGTTATTTCTAACCAATCATGGGGCTGGTTTCACTAACCAATCACAATGCAGATATCTAGGCAACAGTGCAGCTATAAAAACGCGCAGAATTTTTGAATTTAGTATGCTTTCTGGATCGACCATGAAGATGACTCAGACCCTGACGCTGGAGGAGTGTGTTTGTGTGTCCTTTATGAGCGAGGAAGGATTTTCAAGCCGTCAGATTGCCAGGAAAGTTGGCTGCAGTCAGAGCACTGTTGTTAAGATTGTACAGAAGAAGAAAGAAACAGGTTCAGTGGTGGACAAGCCTCGTTCAGGTCGTCCACATGCATCAACATCACGCCAGGACTGCGCACTATGATGCATTTCACTGACTAATCGCAAGTTGACCTCTCCTCAGCTACTTCGAGAGTGGTCAGACAAGAGTGAGATCACTGTCAGCTCATCAACAGTTCGTCGCCGGTGCCTGCAGTTTGGTCTCCAGAGCTGCAAAGCATGGAATAAGCCACTGATGACTGACATACAAAGGCGCAACTGGATCGTATGGGCGAGAAAGCACTCAACCTGGTCGACTGAAATGTGGGAAAAGGTGCTATTCAGCGATGAAAGCACCTTCTGCCTGTTTGGTAACCAGCCCAAAACCAATGTGAGATTTCCTGGAGAGGAATTCAAGCCTGAGTGTCTCAACCTCACTGTGAAGCATCCTTTGAAGGTCATGGTCTGGGGCTGCATGGCTGACAGTGGCATTGGACGTCTTCACATCATCGATGGAATGGTCAGTGGAGCCAAGTACATCACCATACTGCAAAAGTGCATGGTGCCATCAGCACACCAGCTGTTTCCTGGCCAATTCGTTTTCCAAGATGACAATGCACCCTGCCATCGCTCCAGACAGGTGATCAGCTGGAAGCAGCGGAACAACATCAAGTCAATGGATTGACCTGCCCAGTCTCCAGATCTGAATCCACTCGAAAACCTGTGGCACAAGGTGGCCTTGGAAATATCCAAGAGGCATCCAACATCAAAGTGTGAGCTGATTGAGTTACTCATTGCAGCTTGGAACCGCACTGTCACCAACGATCACCTTGTCAGACTGGTTCATTGAATGCCGACAAGGTGCAGTCAGGTGATCAAGAACAAAGGGTGGCCCATCAAATACTGAACCATCACTGACACATAAAAACGGCCTTTTTCAAGGCCACATACATTAATTTGAAGGAAACCTGGCTTGTGTCCATAATATTTTAAAGCATACTTACAATAATAGCTGTTGGCCAACAATGTACATTACGTGATTTTCACAGAAAATCTATCAACAGGACAACTTGTGGCTACTGGCCACCTAGTATTTCCCTTTTAAACTTTCAAGTTCTGATGAATACTGTGTATTACATACCGGGTATAGATTTCCCTACAAACTATGGGGAACAAACTCAGAAAATAAGGGCCAAACCAATGCTAAAAGTTGGCCCTAATAGCCAAATCTATCACTTATCATGAGATACACAGAAAAAGCCACTGGGAGGAAAAAGAAATTAAGATATAAGGTCATGAAGTTGAAAAAATGTCAAATTTACAAGTGATTCCAGACTTTTGCACACCACTGTACCTAAGCCTGTGCGAGTGGTGCAGCTTCTTGTCATCTGAGCTTCTAAGGCAAGCTTAGGCTTGTTCTCCTCTAGTACTGACTGGTTTGTCCTTCGGGCAGTCTATGGTATACGCAGTATTCATCGCCAGCACCATAATTCAATGGTATCAATTTTCTTCCTGTCCATCTTTTCATTGGCCAACTTTTGCATCCATATGACGTTATTGAAAATACCATGGCTTGAACGAGTCAAATCTTTGTATGGAGAGAGACATCTTTGCTCTTGAGAATATTGTCTAGGTTCTTCATATCCATTCTACCAAGAGCAACACGTCGTCAGATTTCTTGACTGCTAGTCCTTTCTTTATTGATTGTTGATCCAAGTAAGTTAAAGTTGTCAACTATTTCAATTTCTTCTCCATCAATGATGAACTTATTGATTTTGCCAGTTGTCAGAATCTTTGTCTTCTTCACATTAAGGAAATAAACCATGGGGAATTAAGAAGGATAGCCCTCTTAATCCTTCCTTCAAAGGGCTGACTGAAATGAGCACTTTTTAAAAACCTATTCATGCCAGGGCATCTGTAAATCTTGACGTGGATTTTTGACCCACCCAGGTCACTCCCTAACCACTCCCCCTTGCAATTTTTATGTATTAAGAGCAACCACATGTACATTTGGCCCTTTCTAAAACTGCATGTGGATTCCATTTCCACATGTAAATGCCTGATTTTATGCCTCAAAACTGTGAATGAGTCTTCTAAAATAATCCCTAAAATGTAGTGCTAATGACACTGCAGATAATTCCAACATTACATTTTTTTTGTGCCATCAAGTCAGTGTTGACTCATAGTGACCCAGCTACCTCTGGGTTTTCTTGGCAATATATCACTGGGAGCAGATTACCAGCCTGTTCTTCTGAGGTAATGGATGGTAAAGTGACTTGCCCAAGGTCACAAGGAGTGCCAGTGGGAATTAAACGCTTGATCTTCTGGGTACCAGGCAGTTGCTCTAACCACTAGGCTACTCCTCCACTCTAGCATTACATTAGCGACCTCTTTATCAAATTATATTAATGAACTAAGGCATAGTAAGGACCTCATTTACTTATTAATAATGCATGCCGATGGCATTAGCACACACGGTCTTCTGCCATGACCCATAATATTCCTATGGATATGATTGCACATAAGTGTCTAGGTCGTGGGACAGGGGTCCCCAAGCGTGGGACCCCTGCCCATAGGTTTGTGGCTTGGAGGGCTGGTTGTTGGGTCATTGGGCCTAATGGCTAGCTCTGGTGTGGGGGACGATGAGTGGGTCGAGGTGTGGGGTTTGAAATGATTAGCTCCCCTCCCGATTTCTGGAGGGGAGCCAATTGGCAGATCCCGTATGCCATCAGGAGGGGAGGGAGAGGCCTGGGGAGGCTATTTTTGCCTGCCACCCCAGCCGCCTCCCTTCATTCCTTACCTGATGCTGTACAGGTGTGGCGGTGGTCAGCATTTGTGCCGCTCGGGTGGAGTTTCCTTTGTGGCAGTAGCTGTGTCGGTTCCCAGCTCTCCTGCTTCTTGCCATGCATGCATGCACCTTTTAACCCCCCTAAAAATCACTGCTCTGGAGGGGAGCAAAGGCATGGCAGCACATTGTAGACAATGCGCTAAAGCCTCGGTGGCTGTGGCTACCCCTCCCTTGACTGTGGCAGTTGGGTCATTGGGGGAAGAAGCAGCTGATACAGAGCGGGGTCCTGCAGGGTCTCCTCTAAGGCCAGATTCTTCAGCGGCTGCAGGGGTAAGTCTGACAACCTTGGGGGAGGTTGTCATGCTGGCGATGGGTCCGGAAGGGTTTCCCATGGGGAGGGAATGCTCTGCAGGCCAGCCTCCTTGAGGCCAGTGAAGAAGTCAAGCCAGAATCCTGTCGGGCTCTAGGGTGTCCGTTGGTCCGGTATGCGGCCTGATTTGGTAGGCCTTTCTACAGATGGCCCACTTGGCAGGGGGGCTAGGAGGGACTGGGAGCCCACCTTAGTGGATGGATTAGTGTGGAAAGCTGCTGGGGGTTTGGTCAGGACAGGGGCCTTGGGGGGGGGGGGGTATTTCTGGTCCTGCTGGGGCTGGAGGCTCTGGGGACCTGCCACACTATTCAGGTTTTCTTTTGGTCACTGGTTCTTTGGAGGGTTTCAGTGGGGGCTTTGGGAGGGTTACCTCTTCTCCAGGGGTGGCTTCTTTTGGGGGATTGGGTTGGGTGGGATTGGGTTAGGTGGGGCCACCTGCTTACCCAACTGGTTTTATGGGTATACCCAATGGCTTCTTCCCACATGGGGGGGTCTCTCTGGGATTATTGCTTGGTAGGGAATCAATGTCCATCCAGACCAGCTTGGCCTTCTATTCCCCCTGCCCCTTTTTCTTCTTCAAATGGTAAAAGTGCTTTGGATAGTGTTAAGAGAGATTGAGGGATTTGTCACTTGCCCTGTGGCTGGGCTGAAGGCTAAATGGTCTTGTGGTCGGAGGGTGCAGGACTATTGTTTGTTCACAAGGTTTCCAGTATACAGCTGTATTGCGCATGGTTTTATGACACTTGGGATTGGAGACTCATCATTTTGCCTCTCATTCATTTCATATTGGGGCTGCAGCTGGACTGGTGGACCTTGTTATACAGAAGATTGGCAGATGGCGGTCCAAGGCTTTTGCTGGCTATGTGCGCTTGTGAATCAGGGGGAAGGGGGAATGATTGCTTAGTTGCTAATTATGTTCTCTTTTTCAGAAGCTCGGCGGCAGTCGCTGCACTTTTGGCTGATTGGTAATTCCTTTGTCCACTGGGCCAGTCAGTGGACTGTGGTTTGACCAATTGGTCCTAATTTAGACTTTACTTTGGCCAAAGTGTCTGTGATGTGGCTGGGTCAACACGGCCTTCGTTGGAGTCAGCTCTTACCCTTACTGCAACATCTTGCCCAGATGAGGCACTGCCCAGCTTGGATTCTCCTTCATCTGGGTGGCAATGATTGGATTTCATGGACATGCAAGCAGCTCATCAGGGCTGCAAAGAGGGACTTGGCAGAGGTTTTGTGGTTATTTCCAGGGGTGGTTTTGTTGTGACAACATTCCAAGGCTTTCCTGCATGGACCAGAGATGCTGGTCCTGAGGGTTAGCTAAGATTAATTGTCAGATTGAGCATTGGGTTAATGAGCAAGGGGGCAGATTATGAACCCTTGGATGGAGGTTGGATGCTCGGGCCTTTTTAGTTAGGATGGAGTTCACTTGTCCTCTGTAGGTCCAGATTTATTGCTTAATAATTAGCAGGAGGTTTTGGAATAGGTTGCCCAGTATGACTCTTGCTTGTCACAGCTTTAGGGGAGGGGGGGGGGTGGCACAGGGACATTTCTTGGCCTGAGTCTGTGATGGATACCTACTATTGGACCGTAGTCGGGTGATTTTGGCCCAGATATACATGAGTGGGTGGGGACCAGGAATGAGTACGCATGGAAGATTGTCTGCCTTTGCTAATAGTACGGCGAGGTCAATGGGGGGGGGGGGGTGTAGGGTGTTGAGTTGCCACTGGTGCAACTGTGGCAGAGGGTGGAGACAGTCTCACCTTGCTAGTGGTATGGCAGGTGAGATAACTGACTGGTTTGGTTGTTGTTTATTGTTTACTAATTTTCTATGCTGTATTCTGGAGGTTATGATGTTTGAAGTTAATAAAGTTGCGACCAGTATTTTCCCATACACATGTTCAATTTTGTCCGGGTGGTCTGGAGATGGCTGGGGGGTAAAATGCGTTGTTATGGAGGATGGGGGATGGGGGAGTTGATAGTGTTAGATGAGGAAAGGATCTGCCTTGGTCTGTGTTACCCTGGTTACACACGCTAATGCCCATTAGCATTTGTGAACTGTTAGCTAAAGGGTCTTTAAATCCTATATTGTTATTTAATGCATGGTAAAAATATGTTAACACACATGCAAAATATTGAATTTTAGATGAAAAGTGCTGAGGAGCAGTTCATGAATATTAAAATCACTTCCTATGTGATCTCCAGTAAGCTAAAAAAGTTAATTAGACCTCAAAAGGTCTATTTATATTTTTAGGAGAACATCAGCAGACTAATGTAGTCTGTAGATGTCTGACTAGATTGCTTCATTCTTCTTAAAAGGCCACCAGAAGCTAAAAGTTCATCCCTTCCCCCAACACCTCCTAATAGCACAAAGATGCTCTGTTCCATTTGCTATTCGGACTATCCACGCAGCTTTAATTTTGAACATATTCTATTTCTGTTTGTTCATTTTGCTTAATAATAATTCCTGCATGAGGAAAATCATTTTTAACATTTCCTTCGGGTTATTATGTTTTTAATTTAGGTTAATACAGTTAACACTATGTCAAATATTCTTATTTGCTAAAGTGATTTTTAATTTAAATTTGGAAAATGTGCCAGACTCTGCAATACCCTTGAGGGACCCTAATAGCCAACACCTTACTCACTTGGTTACAGCTGTCATGACCCTGCTACAATTATGTTGCATAATGTGTAGCGATGTTGACATTATGGGCTGTATTGCCATTCGACCCAACATAATTGTAATAGGGTTATAAGCCATGATAGACAATCATGTTATTTCAAAGGTACTGTGGTATTAACAAAACAATATAACATGAAAGAAAATATTTTGGACATATAAATCATACATGCAAAATTTTAATATAGAAAACAAATTGAATTATGTTCTGTTGAAATACCATTATTTTGTTTGCAGATGAGATACCTCAAGGCAGTCTAGTGTTTAGAGCGATGTAGTAAGAACCAGGAAAGCCAGGTTCAAATCCCACTGGTGTGCCTTATGATTTGGGCAAATCATATAGCCCTCCATTGCTTAAAGTACAAAACTTAGATGGTAAGCTCTCTGGGAACAGGAAAACAGCTACCATACTTGACTGTGACTGGCTTTGAGCTGCAATTTTTGAAAGGGCATGAGCTAAATCCAGACATTAATATAATTCCTAAATGATGCAGGTTATTTGAACCACGGTTCTTATAGTCTGTTACGTTTGAGATTCAGTTTCTTCAGTGTCATCTTGACTTGCATAGAACAGAGGTGACCTAGATATTCTTATCTTGTTTGTGGTTGTGCAGTCTGTTACAGATCCCTGTCATCAAGTTTCAAGCAAGTTTGATTGACAGTAGATGGAAAGCCTGACTGTTCCATTGCAAGTAACTTCCCCCATAAAGAGCCCGGGGTGAATGGGACCAATGTGCAAATGCTTTGGTTCCCGAATACTAACCAAATGGGTATATTCTGATGAATAAAAATTAGCGCAAACATTTTTGATGCACACATGCCTAATCTTTTATGTGTAAATAGCAGCATTTAAGCTGCAGTACCTGATACTCAGTGACAGCAGCTAGGGCTCCTACAATTGCTAGCTGCCAGCCCTGAACCTTAGACCTGGATATTCAATCCTGGGCACATATCCAGCACTGGCACTGAATACTCGGGTCGGCTGCAGAACTGAAAGCTTACTGGGCAGTGGCAATATTCAGCCGCTGCCTAGTTAGCTTTGGTGGCAAAAAGGACAGTCATTTCTGTGCCTAACCTTTGCTGCCAAAGGATAACTGGGCAGCAGCTCAATAATGTCACTGCCCGGTTATCCCCAAGTGCCACCCCTGAAACACCCTGATGGCATACAGCAGCGGTAGGGCTGGTGCTAAGGTTTCTGGTGCCCATCTGCAACCTATAGATCGGTGCCCTCCTCCCTCATTATTATTAATGCTGGCTACCCCACACCCCTCCATAAAGAGCCTACCCCCAAAAAACACACAGTAAATAATGCAGCGAGCCCTGGAACATCCAAACACCTATTTGAAAAGATGAACAATTCAAATTACTATAGTACAGATCCCTACATACAAACTCCATGTTAACAGAACACCTGGCCTTTGTCACACACTCAGAACACAGACCCTCATCAAGTATAGACCACAACCTAAAAATAAAAATATGTAGACAAAAATTAAACTGCAACCCCAAGAAGCCAGATTCTGCATACAATATAATACCAGAGAAACAGAAAGAGATGTATTTCCCTGTAATGTATTAAATATAAAGACAGACAATAAAATTATATTTTCTACCTTTGTCGTCTGACTATTTTATTCTCTGATCATGCTGGTCCCAAACTGTGGTTTCTGTTTTCCTCTGTCTTCTCTTAGCTCTCTTTCTATGGTCTCTAGTCCATCTGCCATTTCTTGTCTCCTCTTTTGTTTTCTTCACTTTATTCCTTCTTGGATATTGATCTTTTCCCTTCAGCTTTCTTCCATTTATTTTTCTCTCTGTCCACTAAGACTCTTTCTTACTATCTTATTCTTTCTTACTATCCAGTCTTCAATCCCTCTCTTTTTTACTGTATCTATCTACCACTTTTCAATCCTCACCCCAGTTCTCCCATCCCCACCTCTTTTTTCATGGTCCATTATTCCCCATTCTCACTCACTCGCTTTCCCGCCACCCACTCCCCATCCAGCACATTCCATCTCTCTTTTTCTCCCTCTCTCTGTCCTCCCCTCTTGGAAAAAATATTATGTGACATCATCCCCGGCATCTTCTTTCTTTTCTGAGTCAGCAGCAGAAAGATCTCATAGCACCATCCCGAGCTTTATCTTTATTTCTCCAAGTCAGCACACAGCAGCCAGTGCTGCCTGTAGTTGGTCGGGTATGGGAAGAGTAAGTGGGGGCTTAGATGGTGGGCCCAGGAGCTGGCACAACTCATTGCGCAAGCAGTTCCAGCATTGTGCAGCTTCATCCCCAGCTTCATCTTTCTTTCTTTGAGTCAGTGTCTGCCAATGCTGCCCACACTGGAAGCAAATGCTATGGGTAGCATTGGCTGACATTGTTGACGTTGGTGACTCAGAGAAAGAAAGATGAAGCTGGGGATGGTGCTACACGATGCTGGAGCTGCATACACAATGAGTTGTGCCAGCGCCTGGGCCCACCATCTGAGACCCCACATACCCAGCCAATCTTAGATTCTGTCTAATTCTTTTCTCCCACCCAATTTTAAAGTCTCCATCTAAGTCCCAATCCCTGCTCTCACCCATCTCCCTTTCCCCATTACCACCTCCTACGTTCCTTCCGTACACCCACCCAGTTACTTCCTTCTCCAATATTCATTAACCCTGATATTGCTCATTCTTACCCCAGCATTCATTCTTATGCCCCTCCCTCTCAACTGTTCCCGCTATATGACCTTTTTTCTTCCCTCCCAACAAAATATATGTCCCGACTCCATCCTCTTTTTTTTCTCCTCCCAGCCCCACTTTCTTCCCTAAACATCATCCCAGCCCCACAATCCTCCCTAAACATCATCTCCCTTCTTGTTCCAGCCCCTCCCAGCATCATATTACTTCAAGTTACAGTCCTTCCATCTCCCAGCATCAGCCCATTTCCAGTCCTAGGCCCCCCCCCCCCAGTATCAGTACCCCTCCAGTCCCCCCTCCAGCGTTAGCTCCCTTCCAGTCTCCCCATACCCAGCATCAGCCCATTCCAGTCCTAGCCCCCCTCCCCAGTATAAGTCCCCTCTAGTCCCAGTCTTACCCAGCATCATTTCCCTTTCAATCCCAGGCTCCCCATCCCCCATTTCCAGTACTAGCCACCCAGTATCAGTCCTCCTCCAGTTCCAGTCCCTCCCAGCATCAGCTCTCTTCCAGTCCCAGTTCCAGTCCAGTTCCGTCTGAAGCCGGTCAGACATGTGCAGGGACCCTCATGCCCATACATGCCTAGGGCTGGCCCTCCCTGGGGGGTGGGGGCATCTAGAGACAGCACCCCTCCTGGAGGATGGCAACTCCCTGTCACACTTACCCCACTTACTGGGTAGTGCTGGCCCAGAGCAGTGGGAACCACAGATATTCAGTGCCCCTAACTGTGCTAGTACCACTGAATATCTCATTCATGGCAATTAATGTGGTTAGCAGCTTTGATAACTGCATTAATCAATTTGAATAGTAGGCCAGTAAATTGGCTACACTTGAAAATAATAATTTTAGAAGCAAATATTTATGCTAGAGATCCATACCACAGAGAGATTTCAGTGGGCATGGTTTAGGTGTGGATAGGTCATGGTTTGTGCGGATCAAAAAAATAGGTGTGTATTCCCCATGTTACAAAGAGAATATACATGTAAGCTTAAAAATTTCCATATTGGGGGGGCGGAGACAGCCACAGAGCAGAATGGACGTGTGAGTATGTGCTCCCGTTGCCACTTAGGAATCCTGATCTAACACTTGTAAAGAAGGTCCCTATATGAATACCTCTGGATAGCTATAGAGCAATTGAAGATGTCGGCACTAAAACCTGCACGATTAGACTTCCAGCAAAGTGCCGGTTCGGCGCCAAAGCGGTCGAAGCAAGAGGCCGGATCCCCACACAAAATGTCCGCGGCTGAGAAGGAAGCAGCGGGGGAAGGTATCAAGGAGATTTTGGCCAAATTGAGGAGTGTAAAGGACTTGATAGTTGCCAATACTACATCACTGGAGACTATACAGGAGGATTTGAATGAGGTAAAGGGTAAAGTGCAAGACATGAATGGACGATTAACTATCACTGAAGGGCTAGTGCAAAAACACGGCGCCATGTTAGATCACATGGGGTCATTATCAAAGTGTGTTAAGAAGATTGAGAGCCAAATGGAAGATCAAAATAATCGGGCACAGCGCAATAATATTTGACTGGTAGGGGTCCCCGAAGGAGCCGAAGGGGCCGAAGGGGCAGACATGATAGAATATCTAGAGAAGTTGATTCCGGAACTTCTTCAGATCTCTTTTGTGAAGGCATTTGAGCTGGAGCAGGCACATCGCGTTCCTACGCGCAGGGCTGAGAATATCAGATACCCAAGGCCAGTTGTAATGAAAGTGCTTCGTTACCCACAAGTTCTGCAGATATTACAAGCTTCCAAGAAAGAGACATCTCTGAAAATACAGGGACAAAAGGTTGCTTTATTTTCCTGCTTTGAGCAAGCAAACAATGGACCGCAGGAGAGAATTGCTGGCCTGTAGACCGCTCTTGCAAAAACTGCAGGCAAGATATGGATTGTATTACCCTGGTACAATGCGGGTAACGCTAAACAATGTCACAAGGAACTTTGTAGATGCTGGATCACTGAAAACCTTTCTGCTGGAGAGTAGTGCTATGGAGACTTGAACATAATTGTGGTGATCAATGATGAGATGAGTGATAGGAAAGTATGTTGGTTGAGAATAAGAGAGAATGTAATTCCTGAATGGATGATGCGAGTAGGATATATAATGTAGAATAAAGATAGATAAGAAAGAGCCATTTGGACACCTTTATTAAATATAGAGAAAATGCAACGCTGTTAAAAATTTTGTCCATCCTAGTGTCGTTATAGAATTGGAATAAGGCATTTGTGTTAATTAAAATGTTTGAAGAGAATAAGATTACAAAAGGTTATGTCTGGCAATGACTAAGTTGGTGGTGAATGATTTTCTGCTGAGAGGGGGTGGTGTTCACCAGAAGGTATTTAATTATACAGTTTAAATGTTCACGCTGGTCAATCCAATCCAATTGTACACTGGTATTACTGAAGACCATTAAGGGTAAGGTTAATAGAGTCACTATGCCTAGATTCATGCATGTTAACAAATACTGTGAATAAATTGGTCTTGCTCACCCTGAATGTAAAGGGTGTCACAAACCCAGTTAAGCGCAAGAAAATTCTAACATACTGCCAGCATAAGAAAGCTGACATAGTGTATTTGCAAGAGACGCATTTAACGGAAAAGGAGTCATGGAAGGTGGTCTCGAAGCACTATCAAGTAGTAATAGCAGCACCAGCAGTAAATAGAAAAGAAGGAGTTTTGACATTAATGCGGAAATCCTTAGCAGCAGTAGTTAAGGAAACGAAAATAGACCCCGATGGAAGGTGGGCAAGAGCAACTCTGAAAATTGCTCAGAAGTTATATACACTAATGAATATATATGCCCCGAATACAGATGACTCTTCCTTCTACAAGAAAATAGCTATGGAACTAGTAGACATGCTACCCACTGAGATAATACTTGGTGGGGACTTTAACCTGGTTCTAGATTCTTTATTAGATAGGACTCCATACCGGCCAGTCTACAAAATAAAATCGCATGGAGTGGTTCAGAGTATGATGAAGAATTAAAATTAATTGACGCGGGGGGCGGAGCCTGATGTCCAGCGGGTAGGACGCTTTGCGTTGAAGCTCCCGAGAGGCCTACTTAGAATCCTGACTTAATACCTACACAAATTTACTATTTCGCTCCGAGCTGACCGGGGCACCTCGGGGGGATGGCGGCCCATAAACCAGCGCGCTTGGACTTCGGGTCTCCTTCTTCTTCTCACGGAAAACGCTCCAAAACAGAGGTGTCCTCTCCACAGAAGATGGTCCCATTTCGTGAAAACCCCGAAATGCACCTGGAGATTTTGGAGGAAATACGCGGCGTGAAGGAATTGGTGCAGTCCAATGGAGAAGCGCTTTGAGCCATGCGAGAAGACTTTGGAGTGCTCCAGGACCGACTTGAAAGTCTTTCATTACGGCAGGACAACATGGCGGGGGTCCTCGACTCGCACGAGGTGCGCTTGGGCAAACTGGACAAGGCTGAGCGCCAGATACAGAATCTTCAAAAAGAGTTAGAAGATAGCAATAATCGAGCCCGTCGCAACAATGTGAGGCTCCTCGGAATGCCGGAGGGGGTGGAAGCAGGAGATATAAGAGAATTCTTGCTCAAAACTCTTCCCTCCTTGCTGAAGATCACTTTCACAGAGAACTGGAAATCGATCGAGCACACCGTGTTCCTGCCCACATGGCGCTCAACCGCACGACCCCCCGGCCTATTATCTTTAGCTTGCTACGATATCAACAAGTGGAACAAATTTTACATGCTGCCCGAGCGAATCATCATTTGGAATTTGAAGGTAGTAAGGTCTCCTTCTTTCCTGATTTGGCAAAGCCTACCGTTGACCGTCGGAAGAAACTCCTTGCTTTTCGCCCTCGACTTCAACAGCTACAGGCTCGCTTTGGCCTGTTGTATCCAGCGAAGCTCCGAGTGACTCTCCACAACCAAACCAGGACGTTCGAAGATCCTGATCTACTATCAACATTTTTAGACTCCAAAGAAGCAGAGCAGATGCGCTAATCCCAAATCTTGGACTCTTATCTGCCGGCTCTATCCGCCATTTTGAAGGGCCCGATGCGGCGGTCATAGCCAAGCACAGAAATAGCCTGGACTTTCTTTCTTTCTCTATATGACTTTTGTTTTTTTGGTCTCCTATCCCTTCATGATGTGTGCCTCGGTTGGATTCGGAGCACGCACAGTCCTACAGGTTATGTGTTTTTTCAATTTCGGCCTTCTCTGGGGTTTCTCCCCGCAGACACATGGTCGCCAGTAATTTTGGGGTTTTGCTTCTCCTCTACCGTACTGCGGTTTTCTTTGTTAATGTGGGGCGCTTCATTGTATTATATTAGCTTATTTTTCCTATGTCATGTGTATAGCCAGATACAGTCAGTTTGAGGGACATAGTGCAATTATGTGTGCTATCATGCTCAGAATTTTAACTTTTCTGAATGGCCTTATGTAAAATCTTATCATTCACCGTCAAAGGCATTAATGGTCCACTCAAAGGAAAGAAAATCCTTAGCTATCTTAGCCATGAGCATGTTGATTTAGTGTTTCTTCAGGAAACGCATTTAAACTCTGCTGAAACACTGAAACTCAATGCTAAGCCTCACATGGTAGCTGCCTATTCTCCCACCGTTTCCAAATGGTACGGGATAACCATTCTGGTTGAGAAGTCTTTGCATGCTACCGTACCTGATATTAGCGCTGACAAGGAGGGTAGATGGGCCCGTGTACACCTTGAGGTTGGAGATAGTGAATTCACGTGTATTTGCATTATGCCCCGAATGTGGACAACCCTGCTTACTATGCAAGTATTGCACAGTTGGCCTTGGCCTCTGCCAATGCTCCATTAATACTTGGTGGTGATTTTACTTAAGTGTTCCCTCAATCTTTTCTTCTCAAACAAGGTGCTCGTTGGTTGAAAGATCCAGTACCGAGTAGACCTGTGTGGCTAGATATAGAAGCGGGCCTTTGCAAACCGATTCCTCTTACCTTTCTCCCTGGTATGACTCTCCCATCAGACTCCCACTATCCACCAATGCTTTTAGACACTTTAGGTGCCTTTAATACTCTTATGCAATCTTTAGACTCCCGACTCTGGTCAGTGCAACTGCAGCATCGCCCTCGGAGCACTAGAGTACTCCCGCCATCGGCATTCCCTACATAAGGTTGATTGGAGACTTTCCGATCTCTCGGTAGTTCACCGGGTGTAGCATCCAATTTTACTAAACCTTATGTAATGCTATAACTAGAGATACCCCTATAGCGCAGAAAGTATGGGAGAGAGAATTGCATGTGACTTTGACCTCGGAGCAATGGAGCCTTATCTGGAGTAGAGGGACACGGGTTCCCGATCCGCCTCACTCACTCAGACCTTCTTCTTTCTAGCCCACCGGTGTTTTTACACTTCTCACAGATTAGACAAATGGAACACTACTCAGGGCAATGGTTGCTGGACACGTC
This sequence comes from Ichthyophis bannanicus, assembly GCA_033557465.1. Classification (NCBI taxonomy): domain Eukaryota; kingdom Metazoa; phylum Chordata; class Amphibia; order Gymnophiona; family Ichthyophiidae; genus Ichthyophis; species Ichthyophis bannanicus. The sequence goes on along the minus strand of CM066036.1, from coordinate 644,070,720 downwards.
CTGCGGCCATTGGTTCATTGCCTCATGTTATGCATGAATATCCCGCACTACAGTATTACTGGCGTCGGGTCTGGGGTCGTATTTAGTCTATCTCGCACTCTCAGGAGCCCCTTTCTTGGAGGATAGTGGGACTTCGCCCAGTAGCGGGGATCCCCTCTCTCCCAAAAATGGCTTATCTCCTTTCGAACTTTATGCTTGGCATTGCTATTTCCCTAATTAAGTAATACTGGAAAATTAGCTCCCATCTGAGCCCCAATGAATGGTGGAATCATGCCTGTCTTTACAGTAAATGTGAACAAATACCTCGTCTGTTCGCTTCCTCCGTTCAGACTCCTTCTCATTGGTCTCAATGGAAGCTGCTCAATGACTATGTACATTTTGCTAAATGCTCTCATCTGACTGTCTCACTTTGTATATTTCTTTGTCCCATGATCATGCTGTATTGTAGATACTTCTTTGATCGTTTGATGTATAATCACTGTTAATTGGAAGCGCTCACATGCTGATATAATCGGGTAGAGAAGAAGCATCGGGGTGGGGGGTAATGGGTTTACTTTTCCTTGTTGTATGCCTGTTTTGTCTCTTTTGGTGTGTTGTTTCTTTTGTTTGTTGCAAAATGAAAATAAAAGTTTAAAAAAAAAAAAAAAATTAATTGACGCGTGGCGTCTTCTTCATCCTATAGACAAAGATTTCACGTTCTACTCCCTCCAGCATGATACTCAGACTAGAATTTACTTCTTCCTAGTAACGAGTGGGTTAATCAAGCGGTTGGCCGCTTCCGAAATTCATGCGGGGACAGTATTGGATCATGCCGCTGTGATAGGCGATGGCCTAGCATGTAGCAGAGCTAGGTCTGAAGCCCTCTTTCTCCTGCTTTAAAATGTTATTGCTGAAGCCCTTTTTCTCCTGCTTTAAAATGTTATTGCTGATTTTGGAAAATTGCAGAATGCTGTTAGCTGTTAGAAAGAAATACTGTTCTATTCTGGTTTGATAACATGTTCTGCTCTCCTGGAGATAAGAGAATTAAACCTTGGTACTGTTTATTGTTTAGGTAAGTCAGATGTCTCTTTCAGTAGAATGCCGCGCCACTGTATCTTTGCTGATTGTGCACTGACCTCGTAATTAGGCTGAAAATATAGCAGAGAAACTGAACAGTGTAAGAATATTTTGTCTAGCATTATGAAGATTGTTTAGTGTTTTGAGCCAAGGCTAGAGATACGTCTTAACCTTGCTATGTTTGGCCTCGCTTTGTTTTGCTTTTGTTAAGAATGCTTCTGATATGCCTTCCACTATCTTTGTGGCTAACTGACCTTGCAAGAATAGCGAAATATACTGTATACTTTAGTAAAAGTATTATGTTTAGTGTTATGTCTAGTTGCTGACCCGTGGCTAGTAAGAACCAAGCAGGGGGAGCAAGTCCTGGGCCCGGTCAGAGATGTCTATTGGATGAGAGTAAGTGAGCCACTGTGGCCAATGAGGAGTTTTGCCTGTATTAGACTGGAGAAGAAAAGTATATAAACTGTCATTTTTCTGAGCTCTGTGCTCAGACTATTTTGAATGTTACTGCAATCTGAGCCTGTGCACATTAAACCGGCTTGAATCTTTGCCTGACTCCGGGTATTATTTATTGCATTCTTATCAGCTACTACACCGCGGTGTCCCTGGTCTTAGACATTGGAAAGAAACATCAGGTACCCCCATAGTGGACATTTGATAAGTCCTTGCTAGTTGATGCCTCCTTTGTAGCCTGTATGAATAAAGAGATTGAGACGTATGAAAAATTCAATGACCCTTCAGAAACGTCGACATGGGCTTGGTGGGAAGGGTTTAAGACAACGATCCGCGCGCATATAACAACCTTCTCGATTCAAAGGAACAGAGCTAAGAAAAAAGAGCAAGAGGAATTGGAAGGTCAGATAAAAGCGGGGGAGTACTTGATGACAAAGAGAAGTGACCCAATGATATTGCTAAGGCTTCAGAAATTAAGATACAAATATAATAACATCCTCCATATGCAGGCGCAATCTTGTGTTCGGATGCAGCAAAGCACATACTATCATGAGAATAATTGGGCTGGATCACTCCTAGCCAAGCTGTTGAAGGCAAAAAGAAATATGGCTCAAATAGCAGTGTTACATAGTGAAGAAGGAGACCTCCTAATGCAAAATTAGCAAATATTGGGACACTGTAAGGAATTTTATGAAAAGCTGTATTGTTCTGAAGTAGTCTGTAGTAATACGGACTTTGGAGAGTTTGTATTGGATATAATGGGTCCAAAGTTGTCAGCAACCCAGTCGCGGATGTTGGAACAGGATATTACAATAAAAGAGATTCAAAAGGCAATTGGACAGTTGGCCAAGGGGAAGGCATCAGGACCTGATGGAATCCCACTAGAATTTTACCACAAATGCCAAACGAGATTGGCTCCTATGCTACAAACCTATTATAGTGGCTTATGCACTGAGGACCCGGAAGTTGGAGCCTTTGCGGAGGCAACTATAGTTATCCATCCAAAACCGGGACGGGACCCGCAGAGAGTTGAAAACTATAGGCTTATTTCTCTGCTCAATGCAGATTACAAGATATACGCTAAGTTGTTAGCAAATCGTCTGAGTAAAGTCCTGAGTTCTTTGATACATATAGACCAATGTGGCTTTATGGCTGGCAGGTCCACTACGGACAATGGAAGATTGCTTGCCCATGTCCTGCTCAAAGCGCAGACGGTCTCTGAGCCACTGATGGGACTGTCGTTGGACGCCGAAAAGGCTTTTGACAGACTGGAGTGGTCTTTCCTGTTTCAGGCCCTCAGATGGTTTGGAATTGAGGAAGTCTTCATCAAAAGGATAGCACTCTTGTATTCTAATCCCACTGCTCGGATAGCAGCTAACTCGGCGGTGTCAGCGTCGTTCAAACTTCAAAGAGGTACCAGCAAGGCTGTCCACTCTCCCCGCTCCTCTTTAACTTAGCGCTGGAGCCGCTCATGATATCTATCAGACAGCAAGAGACTATTAGGGGAGTGACACTTGCGGATGGTCAATGCAAGCTATCAGCATATGCTGACGATCTTGTACTATTCTTACAACCCACTTCACTACCTACTGCCTTGAGAATATTTGACAGATATTCCGCTGTGTCGGGCTATAAAGTCAATCTTGCCAAAACAACAATAATTCCTCTAAACGCCTGGGTGAAGGAAGATATGCTAAAAAACTATCCATTTCAGTTCGCGCACTCGTCTTTCAAGTATTTGGGAGTCAATTATGAGCGTACGATGGCGGAGACTGTGAGTCTGAATGTTGAAGTCTGCAAAGAAATAGTAAGCGATTGTGCCTTAAAATGGTCACCATTAAATTTAACCTGGTGGGGTAGATTGGAGACAATTAAAATGGTTCTGGTCCCCAAACTTAGTTACATACTGAGTATGATTCCAGTGAACTTTCCACAAGGTTTTTATAAAAAATTAAACAGTATGCTGATATCCTTTCTCTGGAACAAGAAAGTTCCTAGGATAGCAGCGTGGAAACTTAAATTACCTAAATGGAAAGGGGGAGTCCATTTCCCAGATGTTGGCTGGCTGCATATGTCCTTGTTACTTAAGCAAGGAGCGCAATGGACAGTGGATGAAGATTATAAGGAATCCCCCAAGTGGTTGCTGGTAGAAAAAGCTATGAATGACCCTCTGCAGATGAGTATGTTGATTGGAACTTCCAGTATACTACAAAATGAGGTTATCCTGGCAACTCAGCAAGCATGTCGGCTAGTCACCTCGTGTATTGATGGGGGTGAGGATTTTGCCTTGGAGACGCCATTGTAGCTGAATCGAAGATTTATCATAGGAGGTAAATCAGTACTGTGGAAGAAATGGATGAATTGTGGTATCACAACTCTGGGACACTTGGTTCACGTGAACAAGTTTAAAACTTTTGAAATGCTGAAAAGTGAATTTGGTCTGCCAGGTATATGTTACTTTCAGTGGTGTCAACTCAGATACTGCCTGAGTAAAGCAGGTGTGTCCCCATTGATACTACGACCTGGGTGGCCCCTACTCCAGAAATTGCATAAAATTCAAAGTGGAGCCCGAGCAATGTCAAAATTTCTGGATCTGCTCAGGTCAGGGTCAAACAAACAATGTGATGGAGTACAGTCCGCTTGGATAAGAGAAGCAGGAGATCATATACAGCAGGAGAAGTGGGACGCTTTCTGATCCCTAACACGAATTACTAGAGCAGCATCCCTGACGCAGTCGTTGTATTTTCTCGCGCATCGAGCATATATGACTCCTGTGAGGAAAATGAAATGGGCACCGCACGCTGGAAATAGGTGCTGCTCTTGCAATACAGAGATTGGGACACTGGAGCACATGCTTTATTACTACGATCATCTTCAGAGATACTGGGAGTGCGTAATGCAACGAATATCAAAAATTTAGATATGAAACTCCCCATCTCGTACCAAATAATAGTATATAAATCTACGATGGAAGGCCTCATATTGAGAAAGCAAGAGAGCCGGTTACTAGATGTTTTGATCAGTTTAGCCATCAAGGTAATTTTGATTCACTGGAAGAACTTTGAGAAAGTGCACAGTGAATACTGGTGGAATTTAGTATGTCAACACAAGATGTACGAGGAGCTGTATGTACTTAAAAATCCTAATACCGACAAGCTGCTTAATAAGTGGGAGGCCATGAATAAGTATATGGAGTTAAGTTAAAGAAGGTATTACACCAGTTGCATTCCCTTATACCAAGAGAATAGACCACCAGCTAAACGTCAGCTCTACAATTTTTGTTGCGCTGACTATGCAATTTAACTAGCTAAATTAAAATAGCATGAATATAGTGAAAGGATGACAGGTAGATTGGATTGGATTGATAATAGCCAGTTCATGGATGTTTACGTGTTTGTTTTTTTATATATGTTCATGAAGTTTTGTAACTGTTTGAAGGGAAGTGTTGTGAAGGATTCATGTTTTGTAAAATGCATAAAAGATATTAAATTTAAAAAAAAATCCATATTGCCTTTTACATCTTCCTTGAGGCATGCATAAGGGCCAGCATGAAGGGGCTGATGCACAGGCCAATGGAACTCCTTTCCCTGCACCCTTCACATTCCTGACATCATCAGTATCCACTAAACCCCCTTAATATCATAATTAGACTTCTTATACTCACCAAATGCCTTCAACATCATTAGTACCTCCCTTGAGCCCCTGCATTCCTCATGACAAAGGCAGATGCCCTGGCAATCACCCATATCTCCCCAAGCCCCCCAGGTCGCACTGAGAGTTTCCCTAGTGTATATTTGGGGGCAAGAATTACCCCCAATTCTTTGGGTGTAGTGCTTTAAATGGCACCAGTTGACCTCAAATGGTAGTACTGGAAAAATACCACTAGGGGGTCAACCAGCACCATTATGAAGATAGTAGCTGACAGGACAGGAGGGAATGGGGATCACTCCTGTCCCCTGCTAGACACCAGGGAACCTCCAGTAAAGACCACGGGAAGGTCTGGGATGGAGGTGTTCATTGGGGTGTCTGCCTTTGTTTGGGGAGTAAAGGGGATTTGGGGAGAGGACTGATGATGTCAAGGCTATAGGAAATATATTGATGATGTCAGAGGGATTCAGAGGGTACTAATGATATTGAGGGGATGTGGGGGTCTGCCTTTGTCAAGAGTACAGGCATAAGGGGGAATCAGTGCTGTCAGATGCATTTATTTTATACAGCTGCAGATGTGGAAAGTTGGGGAGAGCAGGATGCTCTTTTATTTCATGTATATGTATTTAAAATCATTGCTCCTGTTGGACATATTGGCAAATATACATGCATTCCAGCATTTCATGTTGATATTTTACAAAAGGCTCCTCATTTGGCAAAGCCTTTTTAAAAATATTGGGGGAACTATGAACATCCTGACCAGTTCGAACTGTTGCTTCATGATCAATGTACAGATTGTGCAAGAGACCATGTGATCATCTGATGCAAAGTGCCCGATGCCAGTCCATTTCAGTTCACTGACACCCAACAGATCAAGTTGTACACGTTCCATTTCATTCTTGACCACCTCCAACTTCCCCTGGTTCATGCTTTGTACATTCCATGTTCCAATAGGTAAGACATCTTTACAGCTTCTGACTGTCATTTCATGCACAGCTACATCAGCAGTCAGACGTCCCAAGGGCTTTGATCCAACCACATCATAAATGCTGGCTTTACTCTGAAAAGTCTTCAGCTCTTCCCCAGTAGCTAGTTGAGTGCCTTCCGACCTGGGGGTCTCATCTTCCAGCACTATAATGCAATTTGTTTTGTTGTAACTATCCATTGGGTTTTCATGGCAAGATACAGAAGTAGATTGCCAGGCCTTCCCTCCATGCAGTTTAAGTTTGGTGTTGTTGCCGTTGTCACATAAATGTGATCATCTGCCGTCAACACTGTCCCATTTTCTTAAGTTTTTCCAAATATAGATGCCTGTCTTCCTCTCTGTGATCTCTTATATTTCATGAAGGCCTCCCTCTCTTTCTTCACCTTTTCAGCAGCAGCTTTTGAAAATCACAACAGTCTCCTTTTTTCTTTTACCTTTATTTACCATTTTAACTAAAAGGTTGGTTTCCCTTAAAATATCCCCTTTCAGTTTATTAACAGGATCCCAAATAATTAATAGACAAAGAAGAAAAGATGCACAAAACTCACCAGAAGTCCAACAGAGTTCAGGAAGACTAAACATTTTTGAGGAGGTTAAAGCCGAAAGGTACCAGGATGCTATGAGTGAGGATAGGAAGCAATACTAGACTGCAGCTGACGCTGGTATTCAGTGTAATAGGAAATGCCAAATTAGCCAAATTACCAGGCCGAATTAGCCTGGATGTAGGGGTAGATGCTGGAGAAATTCAGTGTAACTACCTTAAAATGTTGTTGGTGTTTTTGTAGGACATGCGCTGCAAGTGTTTCATTTTACAGCAATATTTGTACAGCAGTTAAAATAATAATAGGGTGAATAAAAAACATTACAGACATGATCAGCAATAGGGAAGGGTAACTACCTTAAAATGTTGTTGGTGTTTTTGTAGGACATGCGCTGCATGTGTTTCATTTTACAACACAGGAAAATTATGATATGCATAGCAATATTTGTACAGCAGTTAAAATAATAGGGTGACTAAAAACATTACAGACATGATCAGCATTAGGTGAGTAACCAAATAACCATTCCCACGCAGACACATGAGCATCTTGTAGCAAGTGTGTCCATTCTCATAAGGGATGGTGTGATTCACTTCAGTGGATGTTGTTTTAAGGTGATCAATATAGGCATGGAGTTCTGTAAAGTTGAGCAGTTTATGTAGTGTCTCTTCTCCCCTGCCAAGTGGTAATGGATGCACAGCATATGAGATAAAGTCTGGAATGTCCATAGAGTCATTGGTAACCAGCGGTGTGGAATAAGTTGTCCCGTTAATGGTGATGGAGACCAGTGGTGTATGACTGCACCAGGTATTGTTTGAACTGTACAACAAAGGGGTATGTTTACTAAACTGCGCTCAAGTGTGAGGCGCACAATAGCTTGCGCTAAGGTACCTTAGCGCACGCTAATGATGTATTTTTGTGCCCCGCACACGTGCGCGCCGCACTAAAGTGCCCGCTCATGTGCGCGGCGTGCTGATGTGCGATAGAGGCGTGGAAAGGCTCTCGGAGGGCGGAGGAAGGCTTCCCAGGGGCGGAGAGACGGGGTCAATAGGTGGAGAGTGGGAGGGGAGAAGCTCCCCGCACACAAGCGGGGCTGAAATTCAAGCAAAAAAATACAGCGAGTGAAAACCTTGCGGTAGAGCCGATTTAAAGGGAAGAGAAACCATTTCTGTCAGCAATGTACAGCAAAACCAGAGAAACCTACAAAAAGTGACCAGTGTGATACATGTGCACGGAACAAAAGGGCAAATAAACATTAAAAATGACCCCAACAAAATATAAAAAAATCATAAGCAAGCTGGGCAATAGTGATAGTAATGGGAAACATCAAAAAACACTCCCAAGAAAGCCCCAAAAAATAAATATGAATTTTAGAAGGGTCTACGCTCTGTCCCCATACAAGGTGAATGATCCCACAGTGAAATAGCACTGATCAGGGTTACGTCCTCCATTGGACAGGTTTCCTATGGCATGCCCATGTTCCACAGCAGCAGGGCGGGCATGTCAGAATGGGCAACTGGACAGATGCTGGGAAAGGGGATACAGAGGGCTGCAGGCGGCACATGCTGTGGTGCAGCTGGGGCACAGTGCGGACTAGGCAGATGCCTAGGTGGCACCTAGGAATACTGAAACTGTACAGCAGCCAGACAGCAACTGATGAGGGCCCAACATGGGCATGAGCGTGTCTATCACAGTGTCACAGGGGATAGTACCCAGCAGGTACCTCCAAGGGCACAGAACAGTGGCAAGTGGTGATTGGGGGACGTGCGGACAGATATGCAGGCACCCCTACCCCAGAAACCGGACCATAGGCAGCCGCCTACCCGCACACAGGATGGCCTGAGATTGCGTACCACCAGCACCACCAGCAGAAGGGCATGTCAGCATGGTGGCACAGGGGTACTGGAGGTGGAGGGGGGCAGTGGCAGCTGCCCAGAGCAGACCATGGCCTAGCCCTGTGTAGGTGGGTGCAATGCACGGCAACAGACCGGCCCTACCGGACAAACAGTCATGGTATCATCAGGGAATGCACTGCCTCTGTGGCAACACGGTGGTGCAGTGCACACAACCAGTGTGTTTGGAGACAGAAGGTTACAGGTACAAGCCCCAGCTGGGGCTCCTGCCAATCCAGTCCCCATATTTTACCCACAACTATATCGTGATAGTAAAGACGAACCTTTATTGCAGAGAACATAAGCATGGCTCAAACACCTCTATTTTACCCTACAGAGCACAGACACCAGAAACGTGCACATTACCTAGAGCAGATTCCCCCAAATGCAGTCCTGGAGGGCCACAAATCCTTCAGGGTTTATGCTGTCTCCAATCTAAGGATGGAGCGGTACTGGTGGTGGAGGTGGCAGCAGCTGGTGGCAACAGCAGACCATGGCCTAGCCCTGTCCAGGTGGGTGCCGTGCACTGCAACAAACAGGCCCTGTCAGATGTACAGTCATGGACTCCCCATGGAATGCAGCATATCTGTGGCAACATGGTGGTGCAGTGCACACAGACAGTGTGTGCAAGAATAGAAGGTCATAGGTTCAAAACCCAGCTGGGGCTACTGCCAATCCAGACCACATATTTTTCCCACAACTAAACCGTGATAGTAAGGACAAACCTTTATTGCAGAGAACATACGCATGGTTAATACGCCTATATTTTACCCCACCGAGCACAGACACCATAAACAGCCGCATTACCTAGAGCAGAGTCTCCCAAATGCAGTCCTGGAGGGCCAAACACCATTCAGGTTCCATGCTGCCTCTAATAAAGATGCCTGTGCTGCATATCTATGCACCACCCCCATGGTATGCAGATGTATCTCATGCATATTCATGAGGGACAGCATGAAAACCCGAACAGTGTTTGGCACACCAGGACTGGAGTTGGGAACCTCTGCCATAAAAGTAGCAGCCAACAGGGGCAGACACACCCACACCCACACCCACAGGCCCCATTGGCCAATGCCTCCTGGAGAGGCAGGACATTGGGCCCTGCGTGCATCTCCCAATACTAGCACTTGCATACCTTAGCAATGCCACCCTACACCTGGGTATACAGTACACAGCTATCAAACGTTTGCTATGATTACTGGCAGATAGCAATTCCTACGTTAAGCACAGTTTGCTGTTTGAGCTCCATCATAACAACCTTTCTGATGTCTGTGGTGTGTGCTTCAGGTCTGGTCTCTGACAGTGTTTACCACCCTGGGGAGTGACCCCCAACAGTATTGCGTACCATATCCATGCCTGTACTGTGCCCAGGAGTGATGTGGTGGCCAGGGCTGCTAAACTCCTCTCTAGTAGCACAATGCTGGCATAGGTGTGGGTGTGGGTGTCTGTCTATCCAGTGTGTGGTGGCTGCAAACACCCTCCACAGTCCACACTGCCAGCACTGTTGCCAGTATTGGCCTGCCAATGTGCATAATGAGGAGCAAGATACCATGGGTATAGCCCGGACAGGGTGGCCTGGCCAGGATGCATCTGCACAGGGCATAGGGCACTGGCTGGGACATTTTAGTGCCTGGCCACCACCTACACAGACAGGGTGGCCTCAGCATGTCCTGCTGGGAGATCACTCTCACCCTGACTGTGCAGTGACCACAGCATGGCTAGGCACCCCCATAGTGCTATATAGTATTTCTTTTATGTGATATTTATGGGTTTCCTTTTGGGGCCCAGTCACTGACTTATCTGCTTGTTGTGTATGCTGACATCCCAGTTCTGGGTGCATGCATTTCCACCAGGAACATGCACTATGGACTAGCTAGCAGACTGTTTGCAGCTAGTATGTGTCTTGATGGAGTGCCTTGCAGGGTGCAGTGGCTGAGGGCTTGCTGCAGGAGAATATCAGATAGTGGTGGGGTGCAGCTTAGCATATCCAGGCTTAATGTCTGTCTGCTATTGTGTTATGGATGTGTACAGAGCTGCATTGACTGTCCTGTAGGGTGTCTGTTCCCCAGCAGGACTGGGGTTGATGGTCCCCCTCTACTGCCACCATTGCAGGGAGGTAGAATGTGGATCTGTTGATGGGAGAACTTGTTTACCACCCTCAGCCCTGGAGGAGGAGGGTGGTGGTACATAATTCTCCTAGGGATCCATAGGGGCTATACCTGACTGAGACAGACAGATATATCCAAAGTGTTTCTGCAGAAACTAACTACCTCACACATTAGCACTGCTGGGAACCTGCAGCATGGCCGATTTCTGCCATGGAAGGTGCTGTGGACCTGGTGCTGGGCACCCCACCGCACACTCAGGGTGAGTACAGTACCTGCACAATGTGACGGTGTGTAGCTACTCTGTGCCAGTAACACACACGGTCAGTACCCCCTACCAGGCCGAGGTGCTGTGGGGGTGCACATGGTCAGTTCCCCCTACCAGGCCGAGGTGCTGTGGGGGTGCATACCCCATCTTGTGTTTATCTGTGGACAGCTGATTTGCATGTGCCGTGCATCATGGGTACGGGTTTGCTAACCCTATCCTGGTCACCACAGCAGACTATCTATGTGGTGACGTGCACTCCCTCTGCAGCCAGCCAGAGGCTTGCTAGCAGCTGTAGAGCTGTAGCCTGTGGAGCCAGAGGTTGTTGGTTCAAACCCACAGTGGGGTTATTTGATAGGGCTGCCCAAAGCATTATCTCTTTTTCATGTACATTATTGCTGCCAGCAAAACACTCTCAGCGTACTGTACCCATAAGGTGCCTCTGAGGGCGCCCTATAGGGCACCTTATGGTTACCGTCCATATAAGGTGCACTATACGTTATCCTGTGGAGCGACTTATAGGGTGCCCTATAGGGGACATTTTAGGGTGCCGTGGCAGACAGTGCACTTTATAATGTGCCCTATGGAGTGCCTTATAGGGTGCCTTATGCGGCACCTTCAATTACGGCACGTGAGGACGTGTTTGCTGGCAGCAATTAATAAAATACAAATAAAGTGCTGCAGGGAACAATACATACATTGCAAAGCTGATGCCTCAGCTAGCCTTACATATTAGGCACACTGGGGAGCAAACTCATGACCCCTGTATCAGCAGTCAGTGCCTTACCCATTGTGCTACACTGCTGTTCTTCCTTGCATGTCAGCGCACCTACTTCAGATTTCCATGCGTTTTAATGCACAGTGCTGCCATCAAACACAGTGCTATGACCTTGCTGTGCCTCATAGGGCACCCTATATGGTGCCCTATAGGCCACCCTTTCAGCAACATTGTAGGGTGCCGTAGCGGACAGTGCACTTTAAAATGTGCCCTCTGGGGTACCCTATGAGGCGCCTTATGCAGCACCTTATGTTACAATACTTTGAGGGTGTGTTTGCTGGCAGCACTATTTAAAATAAAAATAAAATGCCCCCTACAGCAATATTACCTATAACAGGAAATGCCTCAGCCAGCCTTCTTTATTAGGCACAGTGGGGGATTGAACCCATGACTCTTGCATCATTGGTCAGTGTCTTAACCATTGTGCTACACTGCTGCTCTGCTTTGCATGTCAGCGCACCTACTTATGATTTTCATTCCTTAAACTGCACAGTGATGCCATCAAAAACAGTGCTGTGACCTTGCGGTACCTCATACGGCACCCTATAAAGCGCCCTATAAGCAACATTCTAGGGTGCCTTGGCGGACAGTGCACTTTAAAATGTGCCTTATGGGGCGCCTTATGTTAACACGCTTTGAGAGTGCGTTTGCTAGTAGAGATAATTAAAATAAAAATGAAATGCCTCCTAAAGCAATCTTCCCCATAATAGGTAATGCCTCAGCCATCCTTCTTCATTGGGCACAGTGGGGGATTGAACCCATGATCTCTGCACCATTGGTCAGTGTCTTAACCATTGTACTGTGGCTCTGTTCCTGTGCTTGCACATCAGCACGCCACTTATGCTTCCTGCGCAACTTTCTCATGCACTAATGTGCGGGGCGCACATGAGTGCAGCGCACATTAGCGCATGATTAATCCCGGTTTTGCTTTTTTCTGACAGAAACGCCCACTCCTTATATGGCATCCGCACACTAGCGCGGCGCGCACCCTAACGGGGTGTTAGTAAACATACCCCAAAGTGTTCTTAGGAAGGCGGGTGTCATGCATTCTGGGAGCAACTGACAAAGAAACATTCTTTGTCCTGACAGGAAATATTGTACAAAATCTAGGCAGGAGGACCTAGAAAGTAATGTTCTGGAGGTGCCCTCAATTCTTGTGTCCTTTCTAGAGAAGTGGAAACTGGTGGCACCCACTGTACTTGAGTGATGTTTAATGAGTAGAATACTGGCTTGTCCTGTACGGAACAGAAACTCAGGATGACCAGATCCTTTCCTTCCGGGAAAGGTGGGGGTATTTCTTGATAGCGATATTTATTTATTTATTTATTTATTTATTTTATTTAATGGTATTTATATACCGCCTTATCCTTCAATCAAAGCGGTCACAACACAAGTGGGAGATACATTTAACACATGGGGATTTTGAGACACATACACTAATACTTACAGGGAACATGGGCAATGGAGGGTTAAGTGGCTTGCCCAAGACCACAAGGAGCATCTGTGGGACTAGAAACCCCAGTCCTTATGCCCCACCTGTGGAGTTAGCCCAGCCAATCGTGCATATTCGGATAATAGTTCCTGTAATGAGACTGGGGTAAAAGAGAGCAGATACAAGAACAACAGGAAACCGAGACATAATAAAAGCTAACTTGTTTCACTCTACTAGGGAGTAAACTAGTGCTCCCCACTTAAACTATGTAACAACAGAAAAAATGTTTACTACTTATTTACATAACTATTAGACACATGTCCATTATATAGGACACATCAACTATACAGCAGAAGTAAATAGTTACCATCCTCAAGCGACCTTTGCTTAGAAAGCAGTTGTCCATGCTGTCTTCAGAAAGCAGCTGTCCGTGCTGTCTTCAGGTGGTATCTGAAAGCAAAGACTGATAAAACACGTATTACCCATATGGTTTCAACTGGGTGATGTGTTTCCAATACTGCTGATTGTCGGGCATTAGGATTTGGTATAGGCTTGGGCCTAAGGTATCAGTAACTAAGTACGGTCCTTCCCACTTTGCAGTTCCAAAGGGGAGGTTTGGTCTAGGTCTCAGAATCATCACTTTACTCCCAACCTTGAGGGGCCTTAAATCAGAACCTTTTGCATGTACCTCCTGCAAATAATCTCTAGCTTTTTCTTTGTTAGCTAGCACAGTGGTCTGAATTTCTTTTAGATGTTCTTGCATGGATTTCATCCACTCATTGGTGAGAATTACGGTCTGGTCCTCTGGAAGAAAAGGATGCAGCATATTTTCCCACCGTTGCATTGGCCTTCCCATTAAGGCTTCATAGGGTGCAAAACCTGTGGATTTACAGACATTAGCTCTGATACGCATAAGGACTAAAGGGAGCACCAGATCCCAATTTTTCCCGGTCAGATTAAGCATAGGGCTGAGGTGGGCCTTAATTGTTTGATTCATTCTTTCTACCTGCCCTGCTGCCTGTGGATGGTACGGAATGTGGAGTTGTTGTTCTATGCCTAGAAAATCAAACAATTCCTTGATGAGCTGAGAAACAAATGCAGGACCATTATCAGAATCAATAGTCTTAGGGATGCCCCAGCGTGTAAAAAATTGCATAGTTAGGATTTCTGCAGTGGTTCGAGCAGTTTGATCTGGGACAGGGAATGCTTCTACCCAATGAGAAAAGGAATCAACAACAGTGAGCAAAAATCTATTTTACCTAGCTGTTAACGGAAGAGGGCCCACATGATCTATTTGCAATCTCTCAAATGGGCCACGAGGAGGTGCTCTCATTAACTGTCCCCTTCTCTTTTTAGGTTGCCTCCCAAATGAAGCACAGATTACATAGGAGGAAACATGATCCTGTATATCATGTTTCACTTCTGGCCACCATACCAACCTATTGAGGATAGTTTGCATTTCTTCTGCTTTAGGGTGTCCCATAGGACCTGTACCATGTACCCAATGCATCATAATCTGTGGAAAGTGTAGCAATAGCAACCATGCGTGTCTGCTCATACCAGGGCCATATGAGGCCTACATGGCATGCTTTCTTGGCTAGTGAGTCTGCTAATGTGTTTCCTTTCACTAAATGCCTTTCTTCCTATGTGCCTTTACTTTAACTAAATGTACTCTCTGAATCTTCTCACTCAGTTCTTGTGCCATAGTCCACAGTGATGAATTTTTCACTGTGGACCCATCCGTAGATTTAAATGTATTTGCCAGCCACCAGGGTAACAGGGCAGTGGCACTTTTAAATACATAATCAGAATCTAAAATGATTTGTATCTCTGGATGTGAATCCTGATATTGTTGCATACAAGCTACAAAAGCAGCCAGCTCACAGTACTGTGCTGACGCTGACCCACAGGAATACTGTCTCTGCAGTACCACTTGGTTATTTGGGTCCAATTGTACAATTGCAAAACCTGCTAGTTGCCTGCCTCCTTCACATTGGCTACTACCATCAATATATACTGTAGGAAGAAAAGGTGAAATTTTGTCTAGTCCCAGTTCCCTAAAGATCATGTGATTGGGGGCACTGGGTGAGGACTGACAGTCATGAGGTTGCCCCTCCAGCAAAATTCCAGCCACTTGCACATTAGGTTCTTTCAACAATTCAAACTTTACATTCTGTGCTTGCAACATGAGAGTCCACTGGACTATTCTCTCAATCCTAATCTTGCTACATGCTAACTTTCCCTCTACAATGAATTTGAGGGGTGTGTGATGGCTGCATATGTATGTGATTTGAGCACCAATGATGTATGTAAATTTCTGCATAGCTGCATAGGAAGCCAGTACATGTTTTTCACAGTTTCCCATTTTGAGTTCAGGAGAAGTGAGAACTCTGGAACAGAAGGCAATAGGGCGATCTACTCCTCCTAGGCATTGTGTTAGAGCTGCACCTATACTGTTCTCTCCAACTACAGGGTACAGGAAAAAATGTTGTGTGTGATCTGGGTGTGCAAGGACAGGAGCAGAAGTCAGAAAGTGCTTTAATATAGTTACAGCTTCTGTATGTTCTTCCTCCCAAACATAACTTTTACTTTTTAGCAGGGAGTAAAGTGGAGCTGCCACTTCAACATAATTGTGAATGAAGTCACGACAGAAACCAGTGAGCCCTAGGAATGACTGGAGTGATTTATGATCTGTAGGAAGTGGAAGTTTCTGTATCAGCTCTATCCTCTGAGAATCTACGGATTTACCATCCTGGCCAGTAGTAACCCCTAAAAAGGAAACCTGTGATTTGCACAGTTGAGCCTTGGCAGGATTAACTTTAAGACCAGCTTGTAAGAGGGCTTTTAAAACTTCTCTTACATGATTCCAGTGTACAACTTCATTCTCAGACTGAATCAGAATGTCATCTACATACTGAATTATATTATCTCTGCAAGACAATAGTGACAGGGCTTCCTGCATGTATTTATGAAATATTGAGGGGGAATCCTTATATCCCTGTGGAAGCACAGTCCATGCATATTGTTTATTCAGCCACTGAAAGGCTGTTTTGTACTGGCATTCAAGGGCCAGGGGCAGACTCCAAAACCCATTGGATATGTCTAAAACAGAGAAAAATTTACATTTGGGGTTCAGTTTAGAGATCATTTCAGGGTATGAGGCTACCACGGGCACTAAAGATTTTGAAACTTGATTCCGGGCACGGAGGTCCATAGTGAGCCTGAAGGAACCCCCCGGTTTAACTATCGGCCAGGCTGGTGAATTGCATGTGGAAGAAATAGGTCTAATCAGACCCCTCTCCTCCAGTATCTTCACAATTTTAGTCACTGGTTCTATAGCCTGATGAGGTACTGGGTATTGTTTCTGTGGTGGAGGATCCTCGCCTTCCAACAGTATTTCTGTGTGCATTTTCCCACAATCTAACTTGTCTTGAGCCCAGACTGGAATATCAGCCACCTCTGAGGGAATTACACACAGATCATACTGCTGAGCTGCCTTGGTGCACTGAGTTGTTAACTGCATGGGAATGACTTCATGCACTAAAGTTTTAGAAGCACTTGAAGTTCCTGAATACTGCCACAATTTAAGATTAGCCATATCCACCACCAAATTTAACTGGTTGAGAATGTCAATTCCAATTATTTCTTTTGGTGTGTTCACTATAGTGGAGGCAGTGGTTTCCAACATTTCCTTGTTTTGTTCACTGTGCACAGGGATACCCCATTTAACTGGGATAGCCACACCCTTGGAAGCTGTGTCATTAATTCCTTGAATTTCATAAATTTCTATATTTTTCTGATCTGCAGTGGGAGAAGCTCTGTTTGTAAAACTAATTCAAGCCCCTGTGTCAATCAAAGCTAGTTTATCCTGACCCCCTACTCTACTGATAACATTGGGGCATCCACAAGAGTCCAGTATAAAGGATGTTACAAGCCTTAAACTGTATTCTGGGCCTGTGTCTGTTTCATCATCCAGAGGCTCTGGAATTGAGTCCTCTGCTGAGAGAACGGAGGCAGGCTGGGCTATGAAGGTTTGAGACATTTTGATATCTGAACCCAGGAGGTCAGGACATCCCTATGCACTAGCCTTGTGTTTGTCCTGAGCTACTTGTAAGTCCTGTTTTAATTTATCTAGTTCTATCTGCATGTGTTTGTGTTGTTTCCATTTAATTTTCTCCTTTTCTAATCCATCTCTCTGTGCTTTGAGCTCCTGAAAGGGAATGTAACCTGAGGAGTTTCTAAAAGTACCTCTGCTTTGTTCTCTCCAAGGTGTCTGTCCTCGGTATCCTTTGTCTGTGTTTTTTGTGTATTGGGAGGATCCCTCAGCTTGCCACTTCCGTGCTTCTGATACTGTTATGACCTGCGAGGGCTGGGTCTTCCAAACAGACCCAATTCTGAGCATTAAAGTATCAAAAGGGGTTGCTTTAGGGTCTTCAGAAAATAACAGAAGGTGTTTTGTAATCTCAGGGGATAGAAATTCTAATAAAAATGTTTTATGCGTGCTCTCCCCATAATCTTCTGCATTGGGCCAGGACACCTGCTCATTAAGAACTGCTTTTAAAATCTAGGCTCTATATGCAAACTCTTCCAGTGTATCATTTGGTAGAGGTGAAATAATTTTAAATACTTACATTGGGGAACAGTGAAATAGTTTCTCAATGCCCCTTTTAACCAACTGGTATGGGTGAGTGAGAGAGCCAACTTTATAATAGTGTGGCCCCAGAGCCAGATGCATAAGTCTATCAAAGTCTGATTGTTTTCTTCTGTATTTCCCTAGACCCCAGTGAATCAGAATATCAGTGGCCCATTTGCACCAATCATTTACATTAAAAGGCATAGGGCCAATTTTTTCAACTATTCTTTCCATGTCTCTATCTTTTAAATTGTCCTGCAGCATCACTTTAACTGGTGCTCTGAGTTCAGTACTTGGTGCCCTGTCTGAGTCATCTGAATTATCCTCCTGACACAGATCCTGATTATTGCTCTGTTCTGGCTGAGATAAACTATTAGGATTTTCTTCCTCTGATTCATCTTTATTTTTTTCATTCCTAAGTCCAGCTATGCATACTTTTGTATTATTTTGTTTCTCAATAGCTTGGATGCATGGCTTATAGGATGTGTCATAGGCATAGGGGGCTGAGGGAGAAATGGGTATTGGCCAGGGCGTATATTTCTTTTGTCTTTTAGAGGCCAATTGATCCTTAACGTGCCTCAATTCAAGTTTAAGTGCTTCTAATTGCTCACTAACAGTTATAAAAGAATTTGTGGCTTGTATCACCTGAGTCCTTTGTATGGCAATGTAACTTTGTGCCTCCTCAAGGTCTTTGGTCAATTGGGAACAATGAGAAGTCAGTTCAGTATTGTCCTGTTTCATGCTAATGAGCCCCCTGCACATGCCTTAGATAAAAAGGCATTTTCTTTTATTTGTTTTCTTTTCGAATTCTTGATAATGGTTTAACATTTATCTTTGAATATTATACCATGATGACTCAGGGAATTCACCTTCAAAGGAACCACCTTTCCTCTTACAGTATGTCAGTACTATTTGCTTCAGTTCTTTAAAATCAAAGGCTTCTATATTTGAGACTGCAGAAAGGCTGTAGTTGGACTATCTCAAATGTGCAACCTTGGAAGGAGGAATGCTCACTTTTATGAAGAAGTGAGACTTAGAATTATAGTTGGAATGGGATAAATTTTATGGGTGTTCAGTAAAGAGTACTGGCATAAAGACCACGCCTTAAAATTATACCTGGATAGTTACAACAAAACAAATTGTGCTATAGTGCTAGAAGATGAGACTCCCAGGTCAGAAGGCACTCAACTAGCTACTGGGGAAGAGCTGAAGACTTTTCAGAGTAAAGCCAGCATTTATGATGTGGTTGGATCAAAGCCCTCGGGAAGTCTGACTGCTGATGTAGCTGCGCATGAAATGAGAGTCAGAAGCTGTAAAGATGTCTTCTGTCAACAAAGAGCCGCCTGACTGAAGACCGAATACAATTTAGGATAGCTATCCAGAGGGTCGCCATGAGTCGACACCGACTCGACGGCACTTAACAACAACAAAAACAGTCAACAAGTAATAGAGCCTATCCACCTTCAGGAAGAATATCAAGATACTACTTTTCTCTGAATATTATGGAACCAAGCAAACACAAAATGATACTCTACTAACGTAACATAATACCTGATCATGACACTCAACATGCATCCCTAGCACCCTTCTTATCTCCAAATCTATGAAAAGGCAACATACAATGCATATATGTAAATAATCCCAAATCCTCACTGCATATCTATGCACTCATGTAAATACGTTACTGCCTGTTACCTTGGATCAAAGTTTTGTTGATTAGACTTGTAAATACCATATTGTTTGTTGTGAAATGTTATTTTTTGCATTTGTTTGTAAACCGCTTTGATTACTTGATAAGCCAGTATAAAAAAAACCCTCTAAATAGATAAATCCTAGGCTGTATGGGTCATTAAGAGTGCTGATTCTCAGGTTGCGAGTCCAGTGATCAAAGGCTTTTTCATACCCCTGGTCGCTTCTCTCACACTTTTAGGAATCATTTTAGGAATCGTTTTCGATACTCAGTTGTCCTTTTAATCAACAAGTAGCTGTCATTGTTTGATCATCATTAACCGAGGCAGCTCGGAACCGGTGCACCCCTTATTCCCCAACCCCCCTCCCCAACCCCCCCTCCCAATCCCCCCCTTATTCCCCAACCCCCCCAACACACCACCTCCCCTTGTACCCTACCCCCTCAACCATCCCCCCAGCCTCCCCAGCCCTTTCCCGAGCCCAGCCCCATTTCAGAAAATACAACTGACTCAACTTTTGGGAATCAACTGGTCACAGCTTTATCAATTTACATAACGTTCCAGAACACTTCTGTTACAAAATAATCTTCTTAATAACCAACCAGCGAAACAAGCCTTCACCAGCCGTGTTATTAGCAAGGTGACCCCGTTCCACTTCTGCCACGGCTGTGCCAGTGGCAAGCTTCTGTCCCCCCCCCCCCTTTTCTCCGACCTTGCCATATTATTAGCAAAAGCCGGCCAGGGGTTATCCGGGTTGGGGGCAACTGACCCCCGCCCCAATTATAGTTTATGGCTCTGGACCCCGGAAACCTCCGGGATCCTGCCACCCGGCACAGGAGACTTTAATGTCCCTGCGCCGCCCCCCCCCCCAAAACCAAGCTGCAACTAGCGAGCTTCCCGCTGCACAATCCATTCCAAAGCCTCCTGCCAATCGTTGAGCAGCAAGTCAACACCCACTGGGATTAAGTGCACCCCATCCTGCCTATAAAAACCCCCCGCAAGCCACTTCCACCCATGAGTGCAAGATTTGGTAGCCCCAGTACTCGCAGACCCAACGACCAATCTGTCGATTGATCTTTGTGAGTCCACGAGACCAATGCCACTGGTATCGACAGGCAGGCCTTGGAATGATATCAGACCATAACAAAATAACTTCTTGAAACAACTGAAGAACCTCAGCCAAGTCCTTCTTTACCGCTCTGATTAACTGTTTACACGTCCATGATCCCAGGTCATTGCCACCCAAGTGTAGCAATATCGCTGCAGGCTCCTTCCTCAACCGCTTGTGGTGCCGAAGCAAGGGTAATAGCTGTGGCCACCATAGACCACACTCACCCAGCCATAGAACGGCCACCACATCCAGGTCGAGCCCCAAATTAAGCCCTAATGGCCGCACTGCTGCCTGCTTTCCTGCCCAATGAACAAGTGAATGGACAATCATCCAACAGCTGTGAGGACACCGCCAAACATCTGAAAGAGAAAAAAGCAGTTAGCTACCGATGTACAGATACCTCCCCGCTCATAGGCACACATAACCCCGAAAGGCCTGCGAATGCCATCTGCCTATGCGTTGTATCTCCATATCTGGCAGCCCCGCCGCCACTGCACTGGTCACTGCTGCAATATGGAAGGAATGCAGAGAGAATCGGCGAGGGTCCTCGCTGACATGCTGCAGCAGCATCCGAAAGACTGCTGAAACTTGGAAATGCATCAAACAGTGAAAATCCTCATGGAGGAAAAACAACCTGCCTGGAGACGGGCGCACCCATAGGTACTCTTTCACTGCCGCTACCAGACATGTAGGAAGGTTCACAACCTCTCTCAGTACCACCCACAAACCCGTACCCCGCTAATCCATCTTGGACCTGGCCAACCTTACCCTCAGCTGCCCCTCCCCGACCTTCACGTGGCCGCTCCATAGACAACCACAACCTTCGGAACGGCCGGAGCTTGACACCAACTCCCCTATCTGAAAAAAAGCCAAACAAAAAACAGCCTTGAAAAGCCTGGCTTCATAACGTGACACTGCTACCTTAGGTAACGCAGAGCAAAGTCTGACAAGCAACTTGTGCGTAATTGGCAGCATGATATCACCAGGAGATGGCCGTGCTCACTCCCACCCCTGCAGCAGCCTCCGTGTCAAGAACCCCGGTGCCGAGTAGCCCCATCCTGCTGCTTTAGCAAAAAAGGTAAAGCCATCCAGGTGACTACGCACCAATGCCCTGGACACACCATTTCCTTTAGCATAAATTATTACTGCCCCATTAGCCTGTTGGAAGGGAGACCCAACTACCAACCTCGGGCCTCCAAAAATTCGGCCATCTTGTCGCAACCCCTCAGATAGGCCATCCATGTTGCAGCAGACACCGAACTCCGTAGCAGATTCACCATTTCTGCTGGCCAACTTGCCATAATCGCTCGGGGACTGCCAATCTCTCGGTGTCTGCCTCTGGTGCCAGGGTCCGGAAGAGCTCCCACTTGAAATGAGAAAGCGCATCAGCAATTCTATTAGTACATCTGGGTATATGCCTGGCCTTGACAAACACATTCAACTTTAAACAAGCTAATACCACTTCCCGCATCAGTGTGGCTACTTGCATGCAACGAGGAGTGTAATGGTTCACCACACTTACCACAGCCTTGTTATCACACCACCAAACCACTCTATGATTGCGGATCTTATCGGGCCACAAATGCAACACCACTAAAATGGGAAACAGTTCCAAGAAAATAATATTGCTAGTCAAACGAGATGCACGCCATGACAGTGGCCAGCTATCGGCACACCAAGCTCCACCGAAATAAATGCCCAGTCCCGCTCCCCCCGCTGCATCCATGTACAGCTGCAAATTGATGCGGACGTCTCAGGCTCCATCATAACCGATGTCCCATTAAAACCTTCCAAAACGTTGTCCCAAACTCTCAGATCTGCCCTCATAATCCTTGACATCCTAATGCGATGATGCGGCTTCCGTATACCGGCCGTAGCCGCTGCCAACTGTCGCAAGAACACACGGCCCATAGGAATGACTGCACGCAAAATTCAAGGAGCCTAATAGTACTTGCATCTCCCGCAAAGTCAGCTTAGCCAAAGCCAACCCGTTAGCCACCAACACTCACAACTTCACTACCTTTTCCATAGGGAGATGCGCAACCATTTCCAACGAATCAAGCTCCACCCCGAGAAAAGTGATTCTCGTCGCCGGGCCTTCCGTCTTGCCGGAAGCCAACGGCAAACCCCAAGTGCTTGACATTTCCACAAAGTCTTGTAATAGCTGCTGGCACTCATCTGACTGCGCTGCACCAACGAAGAAAAAATCATTCAAATAATGGACCACCTGCGGGCAACCGACCTTCTGCACCAACGCCCAATGCAAAAATGAACTAAACTTCTCAAAATAGGTGCAAGAGATAGAGCACCCCAAAGGCATACATTTGTCCACATAGAACTCGTCCTCAAAGCAAAAACCTAACAATGAAAAAGCTGACGGATGCACCGGCAACAAACAAAAAGCTGACTCAATGTCAACTTTTGCCATCCAAGCACCAGGACCACAGTTCAGAACTAATTCCAACGCCTCATCAAAGGAAGAGTAGCGAACGGCGCACAATTCCCATGGTATGTGATCATTCACCGATGCTCCTAATGGAAAGGATAAGTTGTGTATCAACCGGAACTTTCCTGGCTCCTTCTTGGGCACAACCCCAAGTGTGGAAACCACTAGATCCGCAAGCAGCTGTTCCGCGAAGGGGCCCGCAATTCTCCCCAAGCGCAACTCCACCTCCAATTTATCCCGAACCACGGAAGAAAAATGCCACACAGAGGGGGAATTGCTTGCCTTCCTCCCCACAACAGTCCCCTGCACCGGTATAACGAAACCAAACTGGAAACCAAATTCGAGTGCCTCCCTGTCCCTACTCCTTGTATAGTGTTGCAACCACGCTTCTATTGCATCCCAATGTATCGGTGTCGGTGCCAACCCTGAAACATCCTCGTTACTTGGGAGCCAGAAGCGACACCCCTGTGGTTCCTGTCTTAATGCATTTAATTGCAGAGTGTCCACCACTGCAAACCAAGCAGGTATGTCAGAACTTACAGTCGGGAAAAGGACAAGAGGATTTGTTGAATCGCCAACAAATGTCTCCCGTAGTTCCTCCCCCTCTCTCTGCTGTGGGCCCCCCCCTGCATGAAAGGAACGACCTAACCTGGCTGCAGTCAGTGTCCCACCTCTTGTCCCACCTCCCCCTCCTGCACCGGCCCTAATCAACATCTGCGTCAGCCATAAATGAATGTCCTGCATACCCCATGACAACACTTTGCTTTTCTCCATTTTGTCTCTAAATTTTTCGTCATAGTTCAACCATGCCCACCCCTCATATGTCTGCGCCACCTCCAAAATTGAGTCTGCATATGCCAACAACATTCCGTAATACGCAGAAGAGTGCTGACCCCAAACACTCGCCAACCGCAGAAAGCCTCTCGTCCAATTTACCACGTTACACGAGACCTTTCTAATCTTACCCGCCTTCTCATCCTCCTTCCACTTCTTTTTACTCTCGCCTGACCGCTTCCTGCCTTCCAGCAAATGGAAAATGTCAATGTACCGCCGTTTCCAAATTTTCCGACGCAAATTCCTCGGGACTCCCTCCCATAGCTCCAAAAACGACACCAACGTAGCAGTGCCCTTTCCCCACATGGACCCTGTCTGTGCCCTGTCAACCCCTTTTTCCGAGCTCTCCGCTGCGGACGAGGATGACGAGGAGTTGGAAGCCGAGGAAGAGGAGTACCCTGAACCATGCCTCTGCCTGCCTCTTCTTCTTTTTTGCCTTGTACCCTATCCCCCCCTGTGCGCTCACCTGCGTAGCCCCATCCCCTTGCTGCGTAGGCAACTCACCTGATGTCGTCGCATCCATGGCTTGCCCTGCCCCCGGGAGGGACGTCATTTTGCAGCTCACCGCTCCGTGCTGCTCTAGCCCTTCGTCGTCCGCATTGCCAGCCTCCGGTACCCCAAGCACCCCGATGGAGTCCCCATGTCCATATTCTACTGTCCTCGCTGAAGTACAGTAGGTTGAGATGTTGCCGGATACTGTGAAGGCATAAAAGAGAATGCCGGGGGAGGAACAGAAGGAGGCCAAGAGGGTTTCTAAGCCCCCAACCACTCCGCCCTAGATGAACCTTACCATCCCCAAACCCAGTGCTCCCACGACGCAGAGGCACCAGATGTCCTGAAGACCCCTGGCATTCCCAGCGGACCCACGGGGAAGATAATTCTCTGACCTCCCCTAGGGGCCCCCTGCCAGTGTGCGACCCAGCTACCAACCCCTTGCCCCTCACCCCACCCACCAGACCCTACCCCACTCAGACCTTGCCCCGTGACCCCCCACCAAAAATCCTGCGCCCCCTTCCTCCCCACCCACATCTGTTCCCCGGCTAACATTGGCACTAGGGTTGACGAAAACCTCACAGGACACCACATCTTGCCCTGCAAGCCCCGACTCACTCCCTTGTGGCCCAACCCCGCCAATGCCAGTCCCCCTGCACAATGAACTCCCCCCACCCCGTGCCTGGGTAGGGCTAAAGACCTCCCCCCTCTTTTCCCAGCCCTCCTTGAGATCGAAGGGCCCCCCCATCGCCCCTGCTGCATTGTTACCCGCTTCCAATTCTGGAAGAGGAGGCACAGCTCTGTCACCCGCAGCCCTCCCTCTTCTGCTAGGCCCTCTAGTCCTTCCCTGCCGGCCCCTATGAGATGGCATCACCAGACTTGTCATTTCTCACTTTCTCTTCTTCTTATTATTATTATCCCACTCTACCTCCTCCGAGAAATTTTTTTTTTTACTTGCCTGTCTTCCTGCCTTCAGGGAATTTTGCGCAGCCTGCCTGTTGCCTGCCGTGGCTCCCTGAAGACGGCTGTTCTGCCTGCCCTCACCAGCATATGCTGCCGCTCGCCACCAGCTGCCTCCTCACCGATGGCCGCCAAATGGCCCTGCAGTCCTGTCGCTCCTACTCTCACTGCCACCCTCCACGAACGCCGCAATCGTGTTCCGGCAGGCAGCCAGGCCCTCCGACTCCAAGCCAGCGGCACACCACCTCCTTCCCCACTGCTGCCGAGCCGCTGAATACCGTCAGCCCGCTCTCCGCATACCACTGACCCGGACTCCTCACCACCCATTGGCCCGCCCAGCCGTCAAACAACCAGGGAGACAATGGGTTAAAACAATGCCCCTCTGCCTGCAGCAACTGATGTTGCCGGCAGCGCGCAGAGTCCCCACACCAGGTCACGCGCCTGGTTACCAGCAGTCATCAGGGACCCTGCCCTGCGGTCTTGTAATTCCTTCATTACACAAAATTGGTTCATTTAGACCTTTTCTCCTTACTACTGCCTTATGCATACACATATTTATTTATTTAACAGGTTTTATATGCTGCTTTATCATTTCAATCAAAGTGAATCTTAAACTTGGTAATGTACATTAAACAGGGACATTGACAACTTGGATTTTTCTGTTGCAATGGAGGGTTAAGTGACTTGGCCAAGGCTGCAAGGAATGCTAATGGGACTTGAACCTTTGTCTCTAGGTTCCCAAACCAGTGTTCTTAACCATTAGGCTACTCTTCATATCCATGATTTTGTCATATCTCTTATCGATTACTGTAATACCATCTACTGTGGTCTCTGATCCACTAATCTGAAAAAACTACAATTCGTTCAGAACACAGCAATTCGTTTTATTAACCTTTGCTTCACGATATGATCGTGTCTTCTTTGTTCATCCATTATCATTGACTTCCACTGCCATATAGATTTCATTTTAAGATTCTTGTGCTTAGCAGATGAAGGACCTATACCAGACAAAATCATACCACCTCCTAGAAGACAGGCCCAAGGAGCCTGTAAAGAGGACTGGTGGCCCTTTCTTGTTAGCTTCTGCCCTACCACTAAGGGAACACTGGCAAGATTCCTGGGGGTTTTGGGATTATCATCACTACTGACCTTGGAAACCTTTTCTTTCCCTCTGCTTCAGGGCCTCTGGCTCATTCTTTGTCCTTTTGTGGACTGCGTGGGCACATGGACTCAGTCCCCTCCAAAGGAGGACCCTCCAGGGCTATGCAATATTATTATTACTACTACCACTACCCATTTGTATAATGCTAAAAGGTGCTGTACGTTGTCACACCCCTCCCTTGCCTACCCCCAGTATGGAGGCAGTAAGAGAGGGGGGACAGGTAAAGTTACTCTGTTATCGCTGTTACCTGGATGTGCTTGTGTAGTTGTAGCCCAGTGATCACAGCCAAAGTAGGTTAAGGGTAAACAATATGTTTATTGCTCCCAGCAGGTTTTCTTCCCCCCGAAACAGATGTCAAAGGATATCATAAACATAACAAATAAAGTCCTGTACAACAGCTTTCCTGATACTTCTCAGGGTATAGTAGATAAATCAAAGGTCAGCTTCTCTCAGTGCATCCCACTTTCCAAAACAACTATGTTCTTCTTAAGAGCGATACTCTTTCTCACATAAGACATTCAATAAAGAACTTCCAAAGCTGTGGTTTTTCTGGTCCACATTTACAAGGGTAATTCTCTTCTAGCCTCCAAGTAAACTGAAGCTTCTTCCATGAGCTTAATGCTTCTTCTGTGTAAAACTTCTCCCAGAAGAAATCTATGTTTCCTGAAGCTTTCTCTTAGAATTAGGCACTTAAATAGGCTTGGCAGTCAGACAAACTTCCTGTCTGCATCTAAACTCCAATCTCTAAAACACTTTTATAACAGCCTTAAAATATTGCATATGTTTAAGCTGTACCTTAAAAGTCTCTTTGGCAAATCCCGCATTCCATTTCAGAGCTACTACTATCAGACAATGGAATGTCAGTTTGCATTGGTTCCTCTTCACTGACTTGAGCTTCTTGGCTATCAGGCTTACTCGAGTCTAGTGCTCTTAGGTGTTTGAGGAGACTTTGTAACTGCTTCTCTCCCCTCTCACTATCTGTCCTGCGCTCTTGCAAGGATATCTGTTTATTAACCTTCTTAAAGAGCTGGGCATAAGGATTTCTCTCTTCCTTCTTTTGCCTGTATCTTATTCTCTGGTGAGGAGGTACGTATCTCTTCAGACTAGGCTTTACAGGCACTCTTAATATCTCCTGTTCATCAGAATCTGTATCTAGGCTTGTGTCACGCTGCTGCCAATTAAGAGCTTGCTGACGTGCACCTGTGCTAGCCTCTAGCTTGCAGGTTCTGACACGTTCTCTGCTATGAGGCAACGTTTGTCTTTTATACACTGGGATTTCCCTTCCACCCAGTTTCTCTCTTGTCTGTCTATTCCCAGGGAAACTATCAGCAGAAATGCTTCTGTCCCTTTCAGACAAAGACTCTACACTTTGTTTAAAAGACTTATAGGTTTTTCTGACCTGCTTTAGCTTTTCTTGAGGGCTATTCCTTCCTGGGAGGGCTTTCAGCTGTTTGCCCCGAGACGAGGCTTCCTCTCTGCAAGGTGGCTGGCAACCGTCCAAGTAATTGGTTCCCACCTGGTCCCACTTGCTCTGAGCTCTGCCTCTTCGGGAGGTGAAGTCTCTCTCTGTCCCTCTGCAAAGAATGCCTGACTCCAAGGCTGTATCTGCTCCTCTGGAGTCCCTTTCTCCTGGCTGGGCCAAAGGTAAGTCTCTGGTTTGCCTTCTCCGTTCCTCCTGCTTCTGTTGCCTGTATAGCTCCTCGTCCTTTTCCTGTTGCTCCTCTTGCTCCTCTTTCCCGGGTTCTTCTCTTGAAACTACCACTTCCTGGTTATGAGGACTGGTTTGTCCAATCAGGCGAGAGTCCACCCCTTTCCCTGATAGGCTAGCTCTCCCTGTTAGCCTAGAGCTAGGGTGTGGCTCCCTTTCTCGTCTCTCCTGCACTGCAACTCTGTGTGCTGAGGTTTTAACCCTTTCCTGCCCTGTATCTCTGGCAGGTTCAGAGGAAAAAGTGTGTTTAAAACCCTTTTTCTTGCGCTCTGACAGCTCTGCCTTGCCACAACGTATAGATGTAAGAGACAGTCCCTGCTTATCAGAGCTTACAATCTAGTCAAGACAAAACATATAGTGAAACTGGGGACTAAAGTATGGTAAGATACACAGGTAATGGACAAGAGAATGAGGAGCATCAGGATCCAAAACGGCTTAAGAGGTGGGTTTTTAGCATGGGTTTGAATAGGGCTAGAGAATGAGCCTGACGTACGAGCTCAGGTAGTTTGCTCCAGACATAAGCAGCAGCAAGATGGAATAAATGAAGTCTGGAGTAGGCAGTGGTAGAGAAGAGCACAGATAAAAAAGGGATCTGCCAGAGAGGGGTGTAGAGTGAGATAAGAGGAAAGGTAGTGAGGAGTCGCAGAATGAATTCACTTGTAGGTCAGTAGGAAAAGTTTGAATTGTATATGGAAACTGATATGGGGAGTCAGTGAGAAGAGGGTTTACGTGAGCATAGCGATACTGGCAGAAGATAAGCTGTGCAGCTGAGTTTTGAACAGATTGAAAGGGAGAGAGATGATTCAGAGGGAGACCAGTGAGGAGCAGGTTACAGTAGTCAAGGTGGGAGGTGACTAGTGAGTGGATCAGGGTCTTAGTATGGTGTGTAGAAAAGAAGGGATGAATTTTGCTGATATTATAGAGAGAGAAGTGGCAAGGTTTAGCCATCTGTTGGATGTGCCCAGAGAAAAAGAGTAGTCAAAGATGACTCAATGGTTGTGAGCTGAGGAGTGCAGTGTTATCTAGAGAAATAAAGAATAGAGGAGGTGGGTTTAGGGGGAAAGATAAGGAGCTCAGTTTTGGCCATCTTCATTTTCAGATGGTGGTGAGACATCCAGGCAGCAATGTCGGATAAGCAGGCAGAGATCCAGTACTGGATTCCAGGAGAGATTTTGGGTGCAGAACTCTACAGGCCCAGGGCCCTGCTCCAGGGCATGTGTGAGGACCAGGTCATTTCCCTCTACCGTCTGAGCACAGGGGCTATTAGGGAGCTCTTTGAGGATTTAAGACCTGACCTCAAGCCCCGGACCAGCCGGTCACATGTCATACCGGGTATGGTCAAGCTCCTCTGTGCCCTACATTTCTTTGCCTCTGGCTGTTTCCAATCCTCAGTGGCCGCAGTGAGTGGGATGAGCCGGCCCACCTTCTCACACTGTCTCCACCAGGTACTGCAGCCCATGGTCAGCCAGGTAAGGAATTATATTGTGATTCCTAACAATAGGCAACTGTGGGGGGCCCTGGACCAGGCATTTCAGCAGATTGCAGGGACACCACATGTGATGGGAGCTATTGATTGCACAAATGTTGTCCTGATCCTGCCCAGAGACATGGAGGCAGTGTTCCACCACCACAAACACTACCATTCCCTGAATGTGCAGGTTGTTTGTGATGCAAATATGTGTATTCTGAATGTGGTTCCGAGGTTTCCAGGGTCCGCCCATGATTCCTATATCCTGCATCACTCGGCACTGTTCGAACAATTTGAGAGTGGCAATATGAGGACTGTGTCCTGCTGGGTAGGTATTTCAAATTAATGAATGGAGTGGAACGGGTAAACGTAGATCGATTGTTTACGTTATCAGAATATAGAAAGACTAGGGGACATGCAATGAAGCTACAGGGTAAACTATTTAAGACTAATAAAAGAAAATATTTTTTCACTCAACGTGTAATCAAACTCTAGAATTTGTTACCAGAGGATGTAGTAAAGGCTGTTAGTATAGCTGGGTTTAAAAAAGGTTTGGACAAGTTCCTGGAGGAAAGGTCCATAAACCATTATTAAGAAGGGACCCAGGATATCAATGCTTGACCCAGTACAAGCATTGCGGAACCTGTGTCTTTTGGGGAAACTGCTAGGTATGTATGACCTAGATTGGCCACTGTTGGAAACAGGATACTGGGCTTGATGGACCTTGGTCTGACCCAGTATGGCATATCTTATGTTCTTATGTTCTTATGGTGTTCCTGTGTCCTGGGGTGCTCGTCACCTCTCACAAGTGGGACAGGGTCACCTGTGTTTTGCCATTCGACCCTTCAGACTGCATATCCCCTGTGACACACATGACATGCCCTGATGCAGATCTGACTTATTTTCTGGTAACATTCAGGACACTGGCCGTCAGGCAGTGGCATATCACTGCCAAGCCAGTGTGTGATTTACAAAGTCCCATTGGCAATTATGAACTCAGCATCCCTTTCCTTGCGTTGTGGTGTTGGAGCACTGACCTTGTATGGAGCTGTGCCCACTATCACATGTCATCATCACCGGGGACATGTTCACATACCTTTGTGGGTGTCTGTGCCCACTATCACATGTCACCATCACCGGGGACATGTTCACATACCTTTGTGGGTTTCTACAGTTACATATGTCTACCATATGTGTGTTATGACTCTTCTGTGTGTCTCGGCGCACATGTGATTTCCATTGGTGTTTGGTACTGCTGCTCTGTTGCACGGGTCTTTTGGACAGGGAACCTATGGGCACATATGGTGTGTCCTTTATATGGTGGCCTGCAGCACCTTTCGGTTGACAACTATAGCTCACGGCCTCAGACAAACCATATACGCAAATGTACATGTGTCTGCCTTTGTATTGTATACCTAGTTGTCTCTGTATGCAATCTGTGTGTGGGTGCTACCTTGGGGAGGGTTAGATTTGCTTCCAGGATCGTTTTCCTGCTGTACTGTGTGTTGGGAGCCCATTCACCTTTGACAGTTGCAGCCACATTACATAGTGAGCTTTGCTTTGACATGTTATATCACACATGTATGCTTCATATATGTCAATGTTTTTTGTCGTTTATGCCATCCTGACTGGACCCCTCAGGTATATGCTACTGTAACCCTTGCTGTGTGCGCACAGTATCATGGCCGTCAAATGCTTGCACACATGTGCATCTCTGACCTTTTCCAAGGTGCATTGTCATGTGTCCACCTGATGCGTTCACGACTGCCACTACTGCCTTTCGGGTACAGGTGGTTGGTCAAGTGTTTGGTCTGGATACAGTTGATGTGTGTTGCCCTCATTAACCTTCTCCGGTATTCTGTGTCTCAAACTTCCAGACGCTGGCGCATAGCTGTTGTTTGCCATCCTGTGCTGTCATATGTTTGTTTCATTCATTTATCTGTTGGTTTGCACATACATGCTTGTGTGCATCTGTGTGAACATCAGCTTCTGATTGACCTTTCCACATTTCTTTCTGCAGGTGATGCTGGATATGGGTGTCGTGCCTGGTTGCTGACCTCTGTGCGTCTTCCACAGACACGTGCAGAGATGAGGTACAATGAGGCCCATACCTCCAGCTGCTCAGTCATCGAGCGCACCTTTGGCATTTTGAAGAGTCATGTCAGGTGTCTGGATAAGACTGGCGGGGCCTTACAATACCATCGATCTGTGGCACAGATCATTCTGGCCTGTTGCATCCTGCACAACATTGCTCTCAGGCACAATATCCCAGTTGAAATTAATCTGGATCTGGAAGAGGATCCTACGTGCCATCCTGTATGTGCCCGTGGTGACACATGTGAGGGCATGGCAATCAGGAAACATCTGATTAATGAGCTCTTCTCATGTAAGTCCTGCATATGTGGGGGAATACATGTACATGCTGCCGTGTGTATTGCAAGGCTCTATCATGACATATGTATGTTTCACTTGTGTTTGTGACTCCCCAGGATATGCTTTTCGACCTGCCTGGTGCTGTGGTGCAGTGGAAACTGTGTGTACGTCATTCAACTTGCAGGTGACTGGGGTAGGTAAACATACAGGTCCTCTGGGGACAGTGCAGCATAGCACATGTCTGGGGTTATTTGTCCACTGCACATATGTTGTTGTACACCTCTTTGACTGTGCCCCCATACTCCATATGTTCTTGTTGGCACACATATGCCCATTTGTTCATGACCATTTCATGTGTTTCAACAATGTATTTGAGACACATCCAACCAAGCTGTGTGTGTCTACAGGTCCTAGGTGTTGTGGTGGTGGACGGCACGTATACCCTTCCCTGGCATTGTGGCATTAACCACCATCAGTGTATCATTGCATGGACTGTAATGAGTGTCTCCATTGATCTCAGATTGTGCACAGACAGGCCATATGCTACTGGAGGTATGCTCACCTTGTCCCACTGTGTGTGTGTGTGTATGTTTTGGACGTGTCTATGTAACGATACACTGTGCAGCCCTTTAGCATTATCTTGTGCTGGGATGTGTCTGGACACCTGTGGGGTGGTGATCACTGTGCTATCTCTACCTTTCTGCTGTTGACCTTGTGAACATTGTGCACATGTGTTCTGTGTTGTTGACTGACCTATCTCTTGTGCACTGACAGGCCACTATGCATCAACATTTCATTTTCACACATGTCGCCATACTTTGGACATGTGGCAATGATGGCTGAACATGCAGACATGGTGATTCAACACATTTCAATGACATCTTCTGCCTTTACTATGACGTCTTGTAGCCTTTGCCTGCCTCAGACACTCCCTATCAGACACTTGCTGCACACAGATGGTAGGTTTCACCTTGGATCTTTTGTGACTAACATCAACCTTTACATGTTTGTGTTTAGCTGTTTGTTTCATCGTGCTTTTATGTGAGATCTATGTGCACCAACACTGATGGACATGATGTGGACCTCAGATGCCTGTGTGACATGGGCATAGACATGACCATGTCAAGATGACAACCTGGTCTGCAGTGCCATTTCCTAATGTCCTCGATGTGCACTGTGCTCTGTGTTGTGATTGTGTAATTTTTGCATGTCTGACGTTTCATTATGTACATATTGATGTTTCACTCCCTGCAATGAGACCTAATGTTGTGTGCAGCATACCATGATGGTGCTTCTCCTCCTTTTACCACAGGGCACAGCCAAAACACACAGTACATCTACTACACTACATCTGCAGTCACCATTACCCACCTGTTGGAGGACACAGCAACACCATGCAATGATCCTTGAGAGATGGTGCCATATGGTGATGGACCTATGCGAGTGGGACACATGCCTATGATGGACATTATTGTTGGACTGGTACTTTGAGTATAACAAGGATGACCAACACACTGTTGCTGCCATGCAATGGCTGGGTGTCATGTTCATTGCAGGAGACACACATCACCTTGCAATACTGTGGCACATTGAGATGTCACACATGACTATGCATGCCCAGGGATTCAAGGACAGCCTTGACGGGACATGTAGGGTTGCAGACACCATTTGCATTGTGGACACTGTGTACTGGTCCCTACATGTGCAGGAGGGACTCACATACTCGCTGTATGTTGTAAATCCATCTGACATTGTGTTTGTGTGTGTGGCCCATGTGTGTGACTTGCATCGCAGGATATCCTCATATGTTTGGATCAACAGGAGCGTACAGCCATGAGTGTGGCACAAGAGAAATGTTGTGTAGGTGTCTTTTATTTGTCTGGCTACCTTACACGTGGACACGACACGCTGTTTGCCACCACACCAATGTGATGGGCGCCAACATCTTGGATTGAGGTTTGGCCCTCACCAGGGGTGTTACAGTGCATCTGGGGCAGCACTCTGTAATGGTTAAACTTACACAGTGCATGTGTATGTGACTGATTATGTTGGTACACCAGTGCATGTGCCGGTGTGGGTTAGTTCACCATTGTTGACCTTTATTTCTACCTCCACATACATGTTATTGTGTTCAGTTACTGTACAGATGTGGTGCTTTACATTGATTTACAAACAAATCATTGCATGTCTGCACTGTTCTATCACATGACATTGCACCACTCACATTGCACCGGTAACTTTGCAGTGTGGCAGTAGGTGTGTCCATTTTCTAACTTC
Organism: Ichthyophis bannanicus; assembly: GCA_033557465.1. Lineage (NCBI taxonomy): Eukaryota > Metazoa > Chordata > Amphibia > Gymnophiona > Ichthyophiidae > Ichthyophis > Ichthyophis bannanicus. The sequence goes on along the minus strand of CM066036.1, from coordinate 644,036,415 downwards.
ATTTGTGCATTCCATGTATCTTGACATTTGTGTGATGATCCTGTATCCATAGCACCCATTGCAGCAGGCCTTCTGCATTGTGCTATCTCTGAATGTCTGTGAGGTTCTGCTTTGTTTGTTGTTTGGCAACATGTGCCTCTCGTACCTGTTACCATGTCCTCATTTTGTATTGTGTCACTGTTTCTGGTCCCATTTGGGCATTAAAGGTGTGTATTTGCCTGGGTACCTGATGTCTGCTCCTTCTCGGCACATCACATACTGTTTTCTGGTCATCTACATTGCTGTATGACCCACTGCTACACACAAATATGGTCTACACAGCTGAGGGGTTGTGCTGGGGCATTGGGACATGACATCATTGTCATGTTTGCGCATTAGCCTGTGCACTGCAAATCCACATCTTTGCATGGCAGCATGACATTACATCTCAGTATCTTCCTTACCTACCTTATTGCCTTGTGGTTGTGTGGTCAGCTTGGTGTACCTGCCTGGACCGTGCTCCCTGTCAGTTGTGTGGCCTGACACATATTTCATGGCTGACCCACCTATTAGAGCACTCACATGGTCATGGTACAGTTGGTGGACATTGGACACATGTTACGATCACTTTGTCCTGTCCATTTTACAATGACTCATGCACAGGTGTTTGACACTGACAGCTATACATGTGCAGACATTCCGGCCAGGTATGTTGGAACATCAACCATGTGCCATGTGTTCTCTTGCTATTGCAGTGATGGTGCAGACAATGTACATTGATGCCATCTGGATCACTCACAGCACAATAGCCACAGACCACCTTTGAGACCATTGACCAGTGTGGGTGTTTTATCATACACAGGATGTGTGAGGTGTATCCAATGTTGTGCTGCTGCATTCCTTCCCACAGATCGTTTCACTGATATCCACATAGGTGTTCCATTTTAACACAGCTACATTCTTCGCTTCCATGTGCCTGGCCAGTTGCATGTCGGCTCATTTGGACTATTGTGGATTCTTTTGGGTGGGCATTTCTACTACTTGGCCACATGCATGCTCAGGCTGGTGCCTGTACATCCCCACCTGGGAGGTGTTTGTGGGACAAAGCTGGCATTGGTGTTCATTGGCACTGGTGCTGACAGTTGCGGCGGGGCAGATTAACAATGCGCCTGCCTCCTTGTCTACACATCATCGACGACAGAGATATTCCTGTCATGGTGTGGCGGAGTAGCATAATGGTTCGCACACTGGCTGGAGAGCCAGGAGACCAGGGTTTGATTCCCACTAGCACTCCACGTGGCCTTTTTCAGGTCACATACTCTCCATTTCTGACATGATCGAGGTTATCATTGTCCCTCTTTAATGTACATTACCAGGTTTACGTTCCAATGTACACCGCTTTGATTGATATGATGAAGCACAGCTGTTACATATATATGTCTGTACACTTGCTGACATTTTGCTGTGTATGCTTTTCAGATTTGTGTGTCCTGTATTGCCAGGCAGGTATGTTTTTGTGGACATTTCATGATTGATGTGTGTTGGGTCCCCATCATGCACCACCTACTGTCTACATGCATGCATATGTGACTACGGCATTTGGAGCTTGCAGCTGCATTGGGGGAGGCCTACTGAGCAGTACACACCATGCAGCTCCTGGACATGATCTATCCTGCTCATCATCTTTGGATGGGCCAGTGACTTTTGTGTGACATGTTGGACACACATTTGTCTCTGCTGCTGCATCACCGCACTGACCTGCGTATTAAGTGGTATACTGCTGATGTACATGGCCGACCTCTGCTCACATTCCTGAACGGTGGTAGCTGTCTGTGTGCCAGCCATCTGCCACCTCACAGGGTGCTACAGGTTTCCATACACACATTCCCTTTGGTGGAACAAACTTGCATTGTGGTTGTTTGGGAAAGTGGTTACAGAATGCACTAAGCCACCATAGGTTGCGGGTTTGATTCCCACATGTTGCTTTCCTTTTCTTTCCCTTATGTTCTGCTAACCTTACCATACAATGGCTCCGGCTTCGTCACTTCTCCACACACCCTTCCTTCTCTTCACTGTACACTGCAGTGTCCCCTCCATGCAGCCTATCCATCACATGCTAGCTGTTACATATGATCTCTTTCTTTGGGCTGTCTGGGTAAAAACATAAAAACATAGAAACATGATGACAGAAAAAGACCACATGGCCTATCTAGTCTGTCCTTTCATATCAACAACTACAACAATCCCCTTTTTTCCTTTAGAGATTCTCTGTGTTTGTCCCATGCTTTTTTGAATTCAGTTACTGTCCTTATCTCTACCACCTCCACTGGGAGACTATTCCATGGATCCACCACTCTCCGTAAAGAAATATTTCCGCAAATCACTCCTGAATCTATCCCCTTCACCCTCATCCCATCTCCCCTCATAGCAGAACTTGCTTTCAATTGAAAGAGGCTCTCCCCCTGAACATTTATGCCATGGAGGTATTTAAACATCTCAATCATATCACCTCTATCCCATCTTTCCTCTAAGGTGTACATATTAAGATCCTTAAGTCTGTCCTCATACGCTTTATAATGAAGACCACTAACCGTTTTAGTAGCCACCCTCTGCACCAACTCCATCCTGTTCACATCCTTTTGAAGGTGTGGTCTCCAGAAGTGCACACTATACTCCAAATGAGGTCGCACCAAAGACTTATACAGAGGCACTATCACCTTCTTTTTTCTGCTAGCCATTCCTCTCTGTATGCACCCAAGCATCCTTCTAGCTTTTGCTGTCGCCTTTTCTACCTGTTTAACTACTTTAAGATCATCAGACACAACCACGCCTAGGTCCCGCTTTTCTTTAGTGGACAAAAGTACTTCACCCCCTATACTATATTGTTCCTTGGATTGCTGCAGCCCAAATGCATGACCTTACATTTTTTAACATTAAATCCCAGCTGCCAGATTCTAGACCATTTTTCAAGCTTAGCTAGATCCCTCCTCTTGTTATCTGCACCTTCCTGGGTGTCTACTCTATTGCAGATTTTGATATCATCCGCAAAAAGGCAAACCTTACCGAACAGCCCTTCTGCTATATCACTAACATAGATGTTAAAAAGAATTGGCCAAGGACAGATCCCTGGGGCACACCACTCGTAACATCCTTCTCCTCAGAGTGAGCTCCATTTACCTGTACTCTTTGTCGCCTCCCACCCAACCAATTTCTAACCCTAGCAATAACTTTAGGGTCCATGCCTAGAGTGCTCAGTTTGTTTATAAGTCACCTGTGAGGAACAGTGTCAAAGGCTTTACTGACATCTAAATACACCACATCTAGGGCTCTCCCTCAGTCCAACTCCCTGATCACCCAGTCAAAGAAATCAATCAGATTTGTCTGACAAGACCTACCTCTGGTGAATCCATGCTGCCTCAGATCCTGTAATCCACTGGACTCCAGAAACCTCACTATTTTCTCTTTCAGTAGCGTTTCCAATAATTTACTCACCACCGCAGTTAAACTAAATGGCCTGTAGTTTTCAACCACATCCTTACTTCCGCTTTTGTGTAAAGGCAACACATGAGCCTCTCTCCAGTCCTTTGGCACCTCTCCTGACTCCAATGAGGCATTGAAAAGGTCAGTCAGTGGAGCTGATAGAACGTCTCCAGGTTCCCTCAGTATTCTAGGGTATATCCCATCCTGTCCCATCGCTTTGTTTTCTTTAAGTTGAGCTAGTTTCTCATGAACACAGTCTTCTGAAAATAGTTCAAGATGTCCCTCACTTCTGTTCCTGTTTGCAGGTGTTTTCTGAAGTCCTGCTCTTGGTTCTTCATCTGTGAACACAGAACAGAAATATTTGTTAAGCAATTCTGCTTTATCCTCATCAGCTTCTACATATTTCTCTCCTTCATCCTTGAGTCTGACAATACCACTTTTGCCCTTCCTCTTCTCACTAACATATCTGAAAAATGTTTTATCCCCCCCCCCCCCCCCCATTTTATTGCATTGGCTATTTCCTCCTCTTTTTGAATCTTTGCATTCCTGACTACTTTGCTAGCTGACCTAAGTTTTTCCAAATATAGATGCTTGTCTTCCTCTCTCTGTGATCTCTTGTATTTCATGAAGGCCTCCCTCTTTTTCTTCACTTTTTCAGCTACCTCTTTCGAAAGCCATAGCTGTCTACTTTTCCTTTTACCTTTATTTACCATTTTAACAAAAAGTTTGGTTGCCCTTAAAATGTCTCCTTTCAGTTTTGCCCACTGTTTTTCTACATCCCCCAGCTGTTCCCATCCCGCTAACGACTCCCTGAGGTATTGGCCCATCTTGGCAAAGTTAGTCTTCCTAGTCTAAGACCCTCAACTTTGAATGGATTCTAACAGACTTAGTCCTAATATTGAACCATACCATCTGGTGATCACTGGATGCAAAATGATCTCCTACTATAACATCAGAAACACTTTCACCATTGGGTAGGCAGTTGGCTCAGTGGTTTGGTATTGGTGTTGGTGAGCTGTGTTTGGGCTCTTTAGTGTACCAGTTCACTTCCCTCATACTTCTTTTTGGATTTCTTGCCCATTTTGCCCTGATACACACACCATCCACACAGTTGGCCCTTCAGAGCATCCGCTGACGCCCTTTCCATTTAATTTGTTTACTCCTCTGCATGCTGTTTTCACTGCACACCATTTCATGGTGTGTGTGCATGTGTTTATCTGTGGCTCACACACCATGTCCCCATTACAGACTGCGATATCAGCTGCCTGTGGTTTACGACCTTACACCTACGGCTCCGTTTCTCATGTGGCACCATGTCTACACATCCCTCAGCGTGTCTTCTACTGTCTGCGCGTCTTTGATTGCAACCCCTTTGGATGCACTGCTGCTTCCTGTCGGCTGTGACGTTAACGCGCGGTAAATCCAGGGCTCCCTATACCGCACGTTAACTAACCAGGGCGCTTTGTAACATGGATTACCAGACTGGCTTGCCTTAACTCTGCACCACCCGCTCCTTTATATGGACATCCGTAACATTACAGAGGCACTTAACGATGGTAACATTACCGCGCTTTAGTAAAAATACCCCTTAGAGTGTTTAAAATATAAGCATCAGTTTGACTAACTTCAATGGCGGGTAATACATCATGTCCCTGAGAATAAAAGAGGAGGAGACAGAAATGTGATATTGACTTATAGGGGACAATACTGGATTTTGTGACTGCAGATGCTGTCTTCTAAGTGGCTTAATGTGGATATAGAATGGCACACGCTTATCTAAAAATAAGGAATATCCCTTTAAATTTAATCAGGTTTTCTATTGGAGAACAGATTAAGGGGTATGTTTACTAAACCGTCTTAACGTGCACCCGGCGATAGTGTGCAGGCTGCCATAAAAGGAGTGAGCATTTCAGTCTTAAAATAGCAAAACGGGATTATCGCGCAATAACGCGTGCTGCTGCGCACATTATCGGGCGAAGTGCCGCTAAGCGCGTTAACGCGCGGTAATATTAAGTAGGCGCCCAAACATGTAAACATAGAAACAGAGGTGTAGCACAATGGTTAATACACTGACTGATGTTACAGGGGTCATGAGTTTGATCCCCCGTGTGCCTAATGCATGAGGCATCACCCTTTACTTTTAGGTAGTGATTTTTGAGGCATTTTACTTTTATTTTAATTAGTGCTGCCAGCAAACACACCCTCACGGTGGTGTAACCTAAGTTGCTGCATAAGGCACCCCATAACGCACTGCATAGGGCACATTATAAAGTGCACTGTCCGCCAAGGCACCCTATAATGTCCCCTATAGAATACCTTATAAGGCACCTTATAAGGTGCCCTATAAGGTGCCTTATGGGGCGCCTTATGAGGCACCTTAATGTTACAGTACTCTGAGGGTGTTTTTGCTGGCAGCACTAATGTACATTAAAAATAGACAATGCCTCAGACAGCCCTATAAAATATCCCCACCATGGGTTTGAACCCACAACCTCTGGCTTCACAGTCAGTGAAGCAACCAGGGGGCTACAGCTCTAAAGCTGCTAACAAACACCTGGCTGGCTGCAGAAGGACTGCACATCACCACACAAACTGTCTGCTGTGGTTACCAGGATAGGGTTAACCCACCCATACCCATGCTGCACTGCACATGCAAATCAGCAGTCGACAGATGGGCACAAGATGGGGTATGCACCCCCACAGCACCTCGGCCTGGTAGGGGGAACTGACCGTGTGTGGTACTGGCACAGAGTAGCCACAGACCGTCACATTGTGCAGGTACTGTGCTCACCCTGAGGGTGAGGTGGGGCGCCCAGCACCAGCACCAGCACCAGGTCCACAGCACCTTTCATGGCTGAAATACGCCATGCTGCAGGTCCCCATCAGTGCTACTGTGTGTGCTAGGTAGTTTCTGCAGACACACCTAGGTTACATCTGTGTCCTTTTGTATTTCTCAGTCATGTCTAGCCCTTATGGGCTATAATGCACCCAGAACAGTGCATATCCTGTGTCGGTGCCATGGTTACATGATGTAGGTGAAGAAGGGGGGGGGGGGTGTTTGGACCCATAGGCGGATTATGTACCACCACACAACCCACCCTCTGGGGCTCAGGGAGGGAAACAGGATCACCCACCAATATATCCACATTCTCCCTTCCTGCAATGGTAGCAGTAGAGGGGACCATCAACCCCAGTCCTGCTGGGGAACAGACATCCTACCAGGCAGGCAATGCAGAGCTGTACACATCCATAAAGCAATAGCAGACAGACAGTAGGCCTGGAAATGCTCAGCTGCCCCTACCACTATCTGACATTCTCCAGTAGCAAGCCTCCAGCCACTGCACACTGCAAGGTGTTCCAGCAAGACACATACTAGCTGCAGACAGCCTGCTAGCTAGTCCATAGTGCATGGTCCTGGAGAAAATACATGTACCCAGAACTGGGATGTCAGCATACACACCAAGCAGATAAGTCAGTGATTGGGTGCCAAAAGGGATCCATAAATATCACATGAAAAAAATACTATATAGCACGAAGGGGGAACCTAGCCATGCCGTGGTCACTGCTCAGTCAGGGTGAGAGTGACCTCCCAGCAGGACATGCTGTGGCCACGCTGTCCGTGCAGGTGGTGGCTGGGCACTACAATGTCCAAGCCATTGCCCTATGCCCTGTGCAGATGTGGCCAGGCCAGGCCACACTATCCAGGCTATTCCCAAAGTACCTTGCTCCTCATTATGCACATTGGCAGGCCAATACTGGCAACAGTGCTAGCAGTGTGGGTTGTGGAGGGTGTTGGCAGCCACCACACACTGGATAGACAGACATACACTCCACACACCTATGCCAGCATTGTGCAACTATAGAGGTGTTTGGCAGCCCTGGCCACCACACCAGTCCTGGGCACAGTGCAGGCATGGCTATGGTATGCAATACTGTTGGGGGTCACTCTGTCAGACACCAGACCTGAGGCACACTCCACAGATATCAGAAAGGTTGCTATGATGCAGCTCAATCAGCCAATTGTGCTTAACGTAGGAATTGCTATCTTCCAGTTATCATAGCAACCTTTTGATAGCTGTGTACAGTTTTCCCATCTTTAGGGTGGCATTGCTAAGGTATGCAAGTGCTAGTATGGGGAGATGCACGCAGGGCCCAACATCCTGCCTCTCCTGGAGCCTTGGGATAATGGAGCCTGTGGGTGCAGGTGTGTCTGCCCCTTTTGGCCACTGCTCTAGGGCAGAGGTTCCCAACTCCAGTCCTGGAGGGCCAAACACTGTTCGGGTTTTCATGCTGTCCCTAATGAATATGCATGAGATACATCTGCATACCATGGGGGCGGTGCATAGCGTTCCATTAGCAGCAACAGCATAGTGCCTAAGTATAACAGGGCACAATGTTGATGGTGCAAATGGGGAAAAGGGGGTGGCATGTGGTTCATGCAGTGAGGGTTGCTGATGCACAAGGCAGACCAGGCAGCTGCCCTGGTTGCACATCTGTGATGTCTGCCATGATGCCACAGTGACAGTGGCGGTACACAGACATGCTGCTGCTGCAAAGCAGTGATGCGTAACATAGGGCGATCCATGGGTTCCTGGTACCCTAGGCAGAGACCCCAGCTGTCCCCCTGCTGCCACTGACGCTGGCTCCAGAGGAAGACGCCAGCAGTGCCAGCAGTTATAGCTCTATAGGGGGCTGCAAAAAGCAGCCGCACAGGGAAATACCACTGCTGCGGCTGTCTGCCTCCCCCCTAGATGTATCTGCAGCTAGCGGGTATGGGGTTACGCTGGTGGCAGTTGTTTGGGGGCAGTGTGGCCGCCCATATGTGCCTATGCCCCCCATCCAGAACTGAGGTTTGGCGTTGGGGACTGTAAATAATTCATGTATATAGTTCAACCCCTGTTATCCAAGTTTATACCCCTGTTCGATGTAAAACCAAACAGAATGTGTGTTTTGGTCACTTTGTTATACTGTAAACCGCGCTGATGCCGAATAGTGCGGTATATAAGCAACTGTAATAAATAAATAAATAAAGCACGTCTTGCATTATTTGTAAATTATTTTTTATAAAGCAACATTATAGAGGTCATTGAGGCAAATAGGGCATATATTCAGTAAACTGATTGCAGTCTGAGTATTTTAATGCCCGGATAAGTTTGAGACCTTGTTGCTTATTTAACAGGAAATGGAATCACACAAGCTATCTTCCACAAACTAAGAGTCATACAACCACTACGGAACATCATTGAACCTCATGATTTCAGGACAGTAGCTCAAGCTCTCATCACACCTCACTTCGATTACTGCAACGCCATTTTACAGGGCCTACCAAAGAAAACCCTGAACATACTGCAAGTGGCGCAAAACATGGCGGCTAGAATCATCATGCTGAATACATCACACCAGTGTTAATCGAGCTACACTGGCTCCCCATTACAGCTCACATAAAATATAAAACCCTAATAACCACATTCAAACTCATTCATAACACAGCGCCATCTTTCCTCTCCAATCTAATCAACACACAACCTCTCAACAGAAGCAGAAGAACCACCAATTTAAATACCCTTTGCATACCGAAAAGTATAAGATCTGTCAAAACCGGTACAAGTAACAGAGCATACTCGTACACAGCACCCGCACTCTGGAACCAACTCCCGCCTGAGCTACGCTCTAGCAACGACCTGATGGACTTTAGGAAAAAACTCAAGACTCACCTATTTCAGATTCATTATAACATGATCTAGACAATGAGGACTAACCCTTGCTACCCACAGAACCAAAGATGTACATATGTGTAAAAAAAAAATGTATATATGTAATTAATTCCTCCCATCTTATGGAAGGAAAATCAATTACCTAACTGCTGTGTGTCGTGCTTATCCTGTCAATCACTTTGTATATAATACAAATTTTTTCTGTCCTGATCAGACAGCTCCGACATGTAATCTAATCCACTACTGATCGCTGGAAGTAGCGGTATACAAATGTATGCTAAATAAAAATAAATAAAATAAATATGAAAGGGATTTAATAATCATGATTTTTGCATGAATCACACTACATCTTCAAGATATTGTCAGAGTGTAACAAAGATTAATTGACAGAACATTCAGCTCTGGTAAGAGTGACCACATCTAGTTTTGTGAAACCCCATCCAGAACTGGCATCCTAGGCCCATGCTTAAGCTGCATGGTGGACAGGTAGGAACTGCACCCCACCCCCACTGACAGCATGTCAGCATGGTGTGAGTGTGTTGACAGCAGGTGCAGCACCTGCCATCAGCAGTATACAGAGCCATGGCGACATATAGACCGGCCAACACGTCCCACTCCAACACCCGCCAAACATGCCTTGTCAGATAGGTATGGCATAGGGCATGCATAGATCACAGCAGACATAGGAAGATCCCTATTTATGCCTGCATTCACCCTGTCAATGACCACAGCTCCACACAGGGGCTACTGAATCCCTATGGCAGCACTATAGCCCAACACACAAAGCCAATATGCATATAAGCAGAGGGTCACAGACCCTCACTGCAAACCATCTCTTGCATGTCCCTGTGGGTAAACTATAGCCTACAGTGTAGGTACAGCACCAGCATGTGCAACCCCCAATGAATCGGCCAGCAAGAGTCCAAGCATCCATCAGTCACACAGACAGGCTCCATTATTCCCAGCTGAATGGAAAGGCAGACTGAGAGCACCAGCACACTGAGTGAGCATTAACAATGGGCATGAATATCAGAGCACGCTACTAGCACCTGCACAATGAGCACATGTTAACAATGCCTGAGCTGATATGCAGACCAAAGTGGCAGGCAGGAATGCCAACCATCCTCACTTTTGCACAGTGCGGCAATGTGAGTAGGGGTGTGTGTGTATGTCTCTCCAGAGTTTTGTGGCCTTCCACACTTCACTGTGCCCCACATTACCTAGGCTGTTCACAGCGTTAGTCTGCAAATGTGCATGATAAGGAGCAGAGGACTGTGGGTATGGCCTGAAACAGAGTGGTTTGCCCAGGATGTATCTACATTTCAGGTCAGATCAATGGCTGAGACTTCATAGTGCCCATCTGCCACATGCATGGCCTGGGTTGCCACAGCAGATCACGCTATGAGGGCACTCTCACTCTGTCCAAGCTATGACTATGGCATGGCTATGTATCCACATAGTGCTTATATAGTGTCCAGCTCCAGTGATGTGGGTGCTCGCCCAGTCCTGGGAGCCCAAATGCTGGGTGACCATGCTGTTTGTCCTAAGCCAGAGTGTACATGGTTGCTCTGTGTACATGCATTGAGTGATGATTGGCAGCAGGTTTGGTCTGACTGTGCTCGCTGTGGTGGATTGGTTTTTCTAGTTGGTTGGGACAGCAGTTGTTCCTTGCCTGCTTACTGTGGTCATGGTAGGACCAACAGGATGGTAGCAGCAAGCCTAGCAGTCCCCACTGCATTTAGCATCAGCTTCTGCAAAACTGGGTACTGACATACACTGTTCTAGGAGGGTCCCTGTCCAACAGGGGCAGGACATAGGACCCAAATGTTGCAGGCTCCTATGGCATGATTCAATAGTGTAGCAAACAAGATGACTAGCATAACACACGGCAGACAATACCAGAAACATGCTGACAGTGGTGTGGATCTGTGGCACAGCAGGCAGAGACTATCTCTAACAGCGCAAGCTCTTGGGACTAGGTGCTGGGGGGCCCTTCCTCACCCTCAGAGTGACTGCTGAAACTGCTCAGTAGTATGATTTGTGGCTGTTCTGTGCTTGTAGCACACACTGTCAGTTCGTCTTACTGAGCTGATGTGATGGATCAGTACATTATCCATCTGATGGTCAGCTGCAGACTGTCCCACATATGTAGTGCCTCATGGGTACTAGATGGGCTAACCTATACCAGCACACACAGTAGAAATTTTAGGCAGTGACCTACAGTCTCTTTGAATCCAGACATTGCTGTGCATAGAGGTATGGAGGTCTGACCTATTGGTTAGTGTAATATCTCCATAAGCTAGAGGAAAAAGTGTTCCATTCCAACTTGTTAATTTTGGGTCAATGTGCTACTCAGGTCATTTCCCTGCCTGTAACAGTCTGGCTCTGCTGTGACTTACAGACACTCATCCTTCTACTTTGTTATGCATTCTTGCGACACTTTGGGTTAGCAAACATGCTATTCCCTATCATGCCATTCTGAGAACATGGTTTTATTGGCTCTGCTGCAGTCCATTGCAAGGGGTCAGACATATTTACCCTGCATATATCAGGCACCTGCTTGGAAGCATGGTGTAATGGTCATGGCAATGGCCAGGAGACCAAGATACCCAGGTTTGAGGCCCATTAGCACTCCTTACATGACATTTTGGAATGTAGTACTGTCGCATTTTATGTCTGCCACAACCTTCATGGACTGACAACACTTCCTTGTGACCTTGAGTAGGTCACTTAACCCACCAGTGGCTCAACTGACTGCAGGTCCGTACAATCCCTGTTTATTATCTGACATTACCAATTCATCGGTAAGATGTTCCATTTGCTCATTTGGAAGACACCTGTCCAGTTGTTATCTGCACATTTGTCTGAGGTGTTGTATGGTGGTTGTGTGGCTGGGACAGGTGTGAGACCCACATGTCTGGTATTAGGCCTTCCACATGGCACTGACACACATTTTCCCACTAAGTACAAAAACATTTGGGATGGCATCTATGGCATATTGGTGCTGCCAGCCCATACCACCCTCTCTTCTACCACCATCCTTCCTTCAGCCCATCTATCCACCTCTGTCAGCCGTGTGCAGTCATGTCTTTTCATGCAAGCTGCTACACCATGGCCTGCACAGGTACTCTTTCCCACATTTTGGCTCTTCGTGCATGCTTCTCTGGTGCTTAATCTGCATGTGTACCACTTCTGCTCCGTCCTCCTTTTGCTGCATACATCCTGCCACATCTGACTCTGCTGGGGGACACGCCTTCCCCATTCTATGCCACACACTGACATTGTGCCATTTTACATTGACACCTCCCAGTGCATCGGTTAGCTGCCTCCCACATGCTCATCCAAATTACTGGCTGCCATGTAGGGTGCCCATGCATCTGTCAGGTACATCGGCTCCCACCTGTCCTTCCATCAATCACCTTTGCCTTGACTTTCCTTGGTACTCCCTTATCTAGTGTTAGGGTGACAGCCATTTTCAGATGTTAAGAACATAAGAACATAAGATATGCCATACTGGGTCAGACCAAGGTCCATCAAGCCCAGTTTCCTGTTTCCAACAGTGGCCAATGTAGGTCATAAGTACCTAGCAGTTTCCACAAAAGACACAGGTTCCTCAATGCTTGTATTGGGTCAAGCAATGATATCCCAGGTCCCTTTTAATAATGGTTTATGGACCTTTCCTCCAGAAACATGTCAAAACCTTTTTTAAACCCAGCTACACTAACAGTTTTTATTACATCCTCCGGTAACAAATTCCAGTGTTTGATTACACTTTGAATGAAAAAATATTTCTCTTATTAGTCTTAAATAGGTTACCCTGTAGCTTTATTGCATGTCCCCTAGTCTTTCTATATTCTGATGACATAAACAATCGATCTACATTTACCCATTCCACTCCATTCATTAATTTATAAACCTCTATCATATCTCCCCTCAGCCGTCTCTTTTCCAGGTTGAAGAGCCCTAACCTTTTTAGCCTCTCTTCATATGGGTATCCTTCCATCCCAGGTGCATGGGCCACTGAACGTGCACAGGTCATCTTAATGCCCGAAGTCCTGTTATAACGCATACTGAATAGGCCATTATGCCCTTAACACTGGAACGCCTCCTATCCACCAAGCATCATTTATGCATGTGAAACCCCTTATCACTGCTGTTAACTGCCAACTTAACGCCCTTTAGTAAACACTAAGGGGCATGTTTACTAAACTGCGGTAACGGTAAATAACGCGCGTAATGTAACGTTAACGATCGTTGGCGCATCATAACGCGCGTTATGACGTGCTAACGATCGTTAACGTTACATAACGCGCGTTATGATGCATTAACGATCGTAAAGCTCCGTGGCGCGGTAAAACACCGCAGAAGGTGGAGAGAGGGCAGAGAGAAGGGGTCAGTGGGCGGAGAGTGGGCGGGGAGAGGCTCCCTTCACACTAATGGGCTGATCTGAAGAGCTAAATCCCAACGCGAATGAAAACCTGCCATTAAAAGCACATTACAGGGGAGAAAAACCATTTCAGTGTCAGCAATGTACAGCCCAGGCAGGGAAACCTAAAAAAAGTGATGTGTGATACATGTGCACAGAACAAAAGGGCACATAAACACTGAAAATGACCTCAACAAACTGGAAAAAAAACATAACCAAGCTGGCCAATAGTGGTATTAATGAGAAACATCAACACCCCCCCCCCCCCCAGAAAGCTCCATAGAAAAGATATAAATCGTGGAAGGGTCTACACTCCATCCCCATACAAGGTGAATGAGCCCACAGTGAAATAGCGCTGCTCAGGGTTTTCCACTCCATCGGACAGGGTTCCTATGGCGTGCACATGTCCCGCAACATCAGGGCGGGCATGTCGGAACGGCAACTGGACAGATGTCGGAAAAGGGGATACGGAGGGCCGCAGGCGGCACATGCTGAGGTGCAGCTGGGCCACAGTGCAGACTAGGGTGATGCCTAGCTGGCCCATATGAATGCTGAAACAGCAGAGCAGCCAGACAGCAACTGCTGAAGGCCCAACATGGGCACGACTGTGTTTCCCACAGTGTCACAGGGGATAGTACCCAACAGCTACCCCTAAGGGCACAGAACATTGGCAGGCGGGGCTGGGGGGAGCGTGGACGTCTATGCAGGCACCTCTACCCCAGAACCCACACCATAGGCAGCCGCCTACCTGCACACTGGATGGCCTGAGACTGCGCACCACCAGCACCACCAGCAGAAGGACATGTCAGCATGGTGGCTGAGGGATACTGGTGGTGGAGGGGGCAGTGGCAGCTGACCAGAGCAGACCGTGGCCTAGCCCTGTGTAGGTGGGTGCCGTGTACTGCAACAGATGGGCCCTATCTGACGAACAGTCATAATATCACCCAGGAATGTGGACACCAGGGACAGCACACTGCCACGCAGATACCAGCAACACAGTACGAAAACGTAGACAGGTGTAAGTTCTCACCAAAATTTTATTGATCCATACATGTAAAGGGAGACCTGACCCAACACAGGCTGTGTTTCGATAAAATCTTCCTCAGGGGCTGGCTCACCTTGTACTGAAAGAACCGTATTAGGATATGCTAACACAGTTGATATGTTGCACTGAAAATGATACCACCTTTTGTAGATACTCGAGCGTTTTTATGGTTGTTAAGTACCAACCGTTCGAGTATCTACAAAAAGTGGTATCATTTTCAGTTCTTCTGCAGCCAGCCAGGGCTTTGTTCACAGCCTTATAAGGTGTCCTATAGGGGACATTATAGGGTGCCTTGGCGGACAGTACACTTTATAATGTGCCCTATGTAGTGCCTTATAGGGTGCCTTATGCGGCACCTTAGGTTATGCCACCGTGAGGGTGTGTTTGCTGGCAGCACTAATTAAAATGCACGTCAAATGCCTCAACAATCACTACTTAAATGTAAAGGGTGCTGTCTCAGCCAGCCTTATACATTAGGCCCACTGATATCGAACCCATGACCCCTGTACCATCAGTCAGTGTTGTAACCATTGTGCTACAGCTCTGTTGCTGTGCTTGTATGCCTGCGCGCCTTCTTAAGATTAACGCGCGGTAACGTGCCCTGTAGCGCTCGTTCATTTATGGCACCTTGTAACGCGTGTTCTCAGTAACGATGTACCGCCCATGTCCTTATTTGGGATTTCTGTCTCTACCGCGGCTCCTAACGCGAATCGCACTAACGCAGTTTAGTAAACATACCCCTAAATGTCCCTATATGTCTTGAAAAACAGTGAAATGCTGGGACAGACTAAAGACTCAGATAAGTAAAATTAACTATACCCTGATGCACAAAAGTAAAAAAAAGAAATTGTTTGAAATGCAACATTGAGTCGGTATGATATGAATATTGTTTATTAGTATTTGGTATAAAGGATAAAATGGTCCTAAAGGATTCTAGCTAAAACTGAGCTGGTGTTGTAATTTTAATGAATCTGAAAGATGGATAAATACATGATAAGGGTGGTATTTGAAAATGTTGACCATGTATTGAAAATATTGGTTTGGACTTACAATATGGCTGGATAAAATCTGCCACCTTGCCATGCTCTGAACAGTGACAAGTCATAAACTGCTGTGCATTGCAGGTTGCTGAATTTCAATCGTCTTTTTAAATTGTGCTTCCAAGTTTCCAATTGTTATACCATGGAAGTGGAACACATCAGCTGTATGGCATACCCTTTCCATTTCCAATACAGCCTATTGGAATAAAAAAAAGAAAAAAAAAAAAGAAAATTAATCTTATGTTGCCAGGTGGAAATATATTATTTACAAGCAAGGGTGTATCACTAAAATATATGGAAAGTATAGTATTCCCAGGTTAGCATTCAGGATATAACAATCATAAAAACATTAAAGGTGAAAGAAGAAATATGCCTTAAAGGACCTCTATAGACATTATAGATTGTTTCTTCTACTATAAACTGTTCAGCATGTCTAGCCACACAGGAAGTGTCATTGTATGTTTTAAAGTATTTTTTAATGATTAAAATAATGTTTAGTGTTGAAAATCCTTAGTCCCTGTGCAACCGGCAGTGTTCTCTCTCCTAACGAGGATAACATTTTGTGAGCTTCTGCCTCTCTACAAGTAGGCTTGTTAGTTCCAGAGTGATTCTCTTGCCTTTCAGTTTCCTTTCCACC
The DNA here is from genome assembly GCA_033557465.1 of Ichthyophis bannanicus. Taxonomy (NCBI): domain Eukaryota; kingdom Metazoa; phylum Chordata; class Amphibia; order Gymnophiona; family Ichthyophiidae; genus Ichthyophis; species Ichthyophis bannanicus. The sequence goes on along the minus strand of CM066036.1, from coordinate 644,020,094 downwards.
AATACATTATCTGTATGTGCATTTTCCTAATGTGCTACTGGCTACTTAATGTTAACTCTGACAGTCTTGGTTTATTTCTGGCATTTCTTATTTTTTTCATAGACCTATCCATTAAAAATAAAAACATTCTCCGATTTAAGCGCTATCTGTACCCAATAAAGGAAATAAGGTTGTAGCTCTATATGTACTACACGAAGGGGTATGTTTACTAAAGAGCATTAAGGAAGCAAGTGTGCTGTTAACTCCTGTTATTGGCACCCCTGTGCCCTTAATGCTATGAGAACATTGCATTAACGAGCATTAAAGGCTCCCGCAGTGTTAAGGGAACAGGAGGCGGAGCGTGGGCATTAACAGGGTGGAGAGTGGGCATTGACAGCGGGTATGGTCTTAACATCTGTTGCACAATTGTGAGTTAGAGCCCTTTAACGCTGGGAACACTAACATCAGGTAAATGTTCACGGAAAGGGGGTATTTTGAGGGGAGAGAGTGGAAAAAACACATAAGAAGACAGTCCCTGCCCAAATAGCTTACTATCAAGTGAACACAGGTAGTACACGTCAAGAGAAAGAAGGGTACAATAGGGGAGAGGACACCAGGGAAACAAGAGAGAGAGATCCAACAGCAGTCCCAAAGACGTATGCTTTCTGCATGGATATGAAGAAAGAGACAAATGAGACATGATGTAAGGATAGAGGACGTTTGCACCAGGCACTAGGAGCAGCAAGGTGAAAGGAGGGAAGTCGGGGGATGGCAGTAGAAGGCCAGGGCCTAGAGAGTGGGTAGGCAGAGGAAGAGTGAAGTCCACGGAAAGGGGTTGTGGGTCAGAGGAGAAATGAAAGGTGCTAATGGGCAGTACTGGGAATGCATTTAAATGCTAGGCAAGGATGTCTGCAATGGATAAGTAAACATATAGGGAGTCAGTGAAGAAATATCAGGAGAGGGGTGATATGAGTGTGTTGGGACTGGTGGAAGATGAGCCATGCAGCAGATGGATAGGAAGAGATATGACTGAGGGAGACAAGCAAGGAGTAGGGTGAAGTTGCAAGATGGGAGGTAAGTATAGTGTGGACCCCAGTTTTAGTTCTGCGTTCAGAGAGCAAGGTGCTCTGTGAGAACCGGGGACCCCTCAAAAGTAGCGAACCCAGTCACCAACAGCCATCTGAGGCACATGTGAATCCACGTCAGCCAAGTCCATCTGCAAGATGTGACTTTATGGCCTTACTGCTGCACAAACATCCACCAAGTAAGGGTGACGATGGCCATTCTTCTTTTTCCGCCATGCCATGCAATGTGTGTGTGCCTGTCGCATAGGGTTGCCAACTGGCTCCAGATGCGCTTGACAGGTTTGATCCAGTCCTGGGTGTACCTCAGTGCATGTAGGGACATGTAGTTCTGATTTCTCCATTGCACTCTATAAGAAAAACAAAACTACATCTCCCTGCATGCAATGGGGTAAACCCAGGACTGGATCAAGCCTGTCGGGCGCATCTGGAGCCAGTTGGCAACCCTACTGTCGCATAGGCTGTCCCCCTGAGTGGACATATCCCATGTGTCAGACAGGAATGTCAATTTCACCAGCAGCATAGACAGCCAGTGCAGCATACAGAACAAACAACATGTCTCCCTCGCACACGCACATAACACACCTTGTCAGACAAATATTTTTTTCTTTATTTAGGTGGAACAAAAGAACAGGTAACTTTACACTGAACATAGGGAACAATAAATAACTTAACTGAGTGCAACATAACTATTTACATAAAGCTGAATCGGTGCTGCGGGAGAATCATATGATGGTGTGATTGAAGGGTAGCTAAGAGTCTGTGCCAAAGTGTTCCAAAAAGAGAGAGGTTTTTAGCTTGCACCAGAATTTGACTAGGTCAGTGAGGGCCCACATTTCTGGTGTGAAGAAGTTCCAAATGAATGGTGCATGATAGGAGAAGGCTCTGTTAGTAGTGGTATTCTTGCAGTGGGTGAAAGAAGCTGGAATCAAGAGGAGGTAGTGGACCGTGTTGATAAGTGGTTGTTGAAGAAGGGGGCAAAGGATGTCTGGTGGTGGATGGCCTTGAATATGGTTAGCGCTACTTTCTATTTGATCCTTATGTGGATGGGCAGCCAGTGTAGATGTTTTAGAGTGGGGGGTAATGTGCTCTAGTGGGCCTGTGCCTGTGATTATTCTGGCTGCAGAGTTTTAGGCAAGCTGTAAGGGTAGGAAGGTAGCTTTAGGGAGTCCAAGATGGGGGTGATGAACGATTGGCAGACATTGCTGAAGTCATTAGAATCCAGCAGTGGTTGCAGGTGTCATAGTGTTCTCATCTTGAAGTAGGCAGCTTTAGTAGCCTGTTTAATGTGGTGGTGGAAGCTTAAGTGGTGATCCAGGGTGATGCCCAAATATTTTACATGTTGTTTGATGTGTAGTGTTAAATTGGCTAGATTGATAGAATTTGGAGTGAAGGATGGGTGTTTAGTTATGAGGAAGACTTCTGTTTTGCTGGGATTGATGAGCATGTTGTGCTTGTTGAGCCATTGGATGGTATCTTCTAGGCAACCACTGATAATGGAGTAGCCTGGGTTGGAAAGGGAGAATGGGGTGTAGATCAGTATGCCATCTGCATAGAGATGATAGTGGATCTTATGGTGTTTTGTGAGTGTGCATAGGGGCTGGATGAAATGTTGAACAGAAGTGACGATAATGAGGAAACTTGAGGTAATTATTTATTTACATTCTCTTATATAGCACACTATTCTGCATCAGTGCAGTTTACAATGAACAAACTGAAATTACATTGAACAGGGCATTATAACTTGGAGATAACTATTTTACAGGGAACATGGGCTATGGAGGGTTAAGTGGCTTGCCCAAGACCACAAGGAGCACCTGTGGGACTAGAAACCCCAGTCCTTCCAGCCCAAGGTTGCTGTCCTGTAGTGGGATTTGAACCCCCGATCTTCCAGCCTGAAGTACCTTGCCCCAACCACTAGGCCACTCCTCCACTCCTTCTTGCAGTAGCTGGAAAGATTTGGAGGTTTCAGTTCTGATTCTTACTTGTTGGGATTGGTCAGAAAGGTAAGGTTGGAACCATTGTAGAGCTGTACCTCTGATTCCAATTGAGTGGAGACGGGAGCATAGCTGGGTGTGGGTGATCAAATTGCAGAGACATCGAGAAAGATAAGGATACATTTTTGGGTGATTTTCTGTTATCCAGGTGATCGGGGATGGGCTTTCCTTTCTGTTCACCTCCCCGATGCCGATCAGGCTTCTGGTAGCTGCAGGGGCTTCCTCTACAGGTGCTTCCTGTGCATACCTGTGCAGGTATGGCATAGAGCCTGCAGAGATACCAGCAGATATGGGCAGACTCCTCTACATGGCTGCATCCACCCTGACAATGACTACATCTATACCCATGGGTTACTAAACCCATAAGGCAGCTCTGTGGTTCATCACACAAGGGCAGTGTGTATATGAGAGAAGGGTTGCTGGTCCAAGGCCTGGTAGTGGTGAATTACGTTTAGTATGTTCCTGTGAGTAAACTATACTTCACACTGCAGGTACAGCACTAGCATATGCAACCCCCACTGACCCATCCAGCAAGGAGCCACACACCCATGAGCTGCACAGATAGCATCCACTACCGTCGCCTGCATTGAGGTGCAGGCTGATAGCACAGGCAAACTGAGTGGACCTTAACAAGGTGCCATCATTTCAGAGTGCACTAATAGCACCTGCACAATGAACACACATTAGGAATGCTTATGCAGATAAGGATAAGGAAGTGGCAGGCAGGAATGCCAACCATCACCACTTTTGCACATTTTGGTGAAACGTGTGTGTATTTCTCTCCAGAGTACTGGGACCTTCTGCAATGCACAGTGGAACTCATTGCATAAGCTGTTCCCAGTGTTAGTCTTGAAATGTGCATGATGAGGAGCAGAGGATTGTGGATGTGGCCTAAAACTGAGCGGTCAGGCCAGGATGTATATGCGTTGGAGGTGGGCTCAATGGCTGGGTCTTTGTAGTCCCCGTCTGTCACATGCGGGCCTGGGGTTCCACAGCCTGTCAAGCTGAGAGGGCACTCTCACTGTGACCACGTCATGGCTAGGTATCCACATAGTGCTATAAAGTGTCAAACTGCAGTGATGCGGGTGCTTCCCTTTCCTATGAGACCAAATCACTGTGCTGACTGGTGGGTGTCTATGGCTGATCTGGCATATGCAGTGTGTGCTTGGCTGAAACAGCCCTGTGGTGGGTCTAAAATGTAGGCTTACTGTGCGTGCTGTAATGGATTGGTAGCTCATGATGGTTAGAACAGCAGCTATTCTTGGCCTGCTCATTATGGTCCAGCAAGGCACATGTCAGCCTGGACAAAACACACTACATTCTGCCTCAATGGAAACAGCTACCACAATCCTGAAATTACATGAGATGTTGTAGTAGTGCCCCTGGTCAACAGGAACAAGACACAGGACACAGGGCCCAGATATGACAGGCAGCTCCAGGTGATTGGCATTACACACTCCAGACAATACCTACCACACATTGGCAGTGATATGGATCTGCAGCAGACCAGCACCCCTCATGTCCTTCAGGGTGACCGCTGAAACCAGTCAGTAGCATAGTTTGCAGCTGTTATGTGCTTGTAGCAAACAGTGTCAGTGTGTATTACTGAGCTGCTGTCAGTGTCAGTGTGTATTACTGAGCTGCGGTGTATTACTGAGCTGCTGCCTCTACCCTCTGGAATGAACTTCCACTGGCCCTCCGCATGACAAAAGACCTTCAACTATTCAGAAAAGGACTCAAAACACACCTTTTCACTGAACATTTTGAAAACCCAAATGAAACCCCTCACCTCCCACGAGCTACCTCCCAACAAACACAGAACCAACCTACTAACCTCCTGAACCCACAGTCTATTAACCCCATCCCTTACCTAAACAACCCCAGAGCTTCACCCCACCCTAACCAAAGAAAAAGACAAGTCAAGAAGAGGCCGACTCCTGTTTATATGTAACCACAAAGATGACACATAAGTTTGTTTGTACAATATGTTCCTTGTAAATAGTTAATACCACTGTTCCATGTAAAAGTTGTTTGTAAATAGTTAATACTGCTGTTCCATGTAAAAGTTATTCATCTGTTCTCTGTTCTCTGTAAACCGCCCTTGATCTCTGGAAGGGGCGGTATAGAAGAAATGTTTAAATAAATAAAATAAATGAACCACTACATCCCCAATTTGGTGATCAGTTGCAGGAAGTTGTTCTGCATGTGCAGTGCATCCTGGATAATGGAGGGGCTAACCTATTCCAGCACACACAGCTGACATTGCAGGCAGGGATCTGCAGTCTCTGTGATTTCAGTCATAGAGGTGTAGCCTAATGGTTAGGGCATCGTCTCTATAAGCACAAGACATTGGTATGATTCCTAGTTGTTCTCTGTGTGCTACTCAGATTTTTTTTCATGCCTGGGACAGTCCAAGGTTGGCTGTGACTGGCTGACACACATCTTTATGCTTTGTTATATGTTCCACCCACACCTTTGGTCTGCACACATGCAATTTGCCATCATGGCCTTATTGGCTCTGCTGAAGGCCATTGCAGGCGGTCAGACATGCTCACCTTGCAGACGTCTATCACATAACTGGAGGCATAGCCTAATGGTCATAGCATTAGCTTAAGTGCTAAAATACCTGGGTTCAATATCCAGTGGGTCTGGTGTGATGGTTTAACTGCAGCTTTTTTTGTGTGGCACAGTCTTCATAGGATGTCCACAATTCCTTTTGGCCTTGGGCAGTTCACTCAACACTCCATTGCCTCAGCAACAGTCCCTGTTGTTCATCATACATTAACAAGGTTTCAGTACACTGTACCCTGCTTTGACTACACTGATACAGCGGTCTAATAGAGAGCAGTTACATACATAGAGATGTCATCTATTTGTGATACCTGATTGAGGTATTACATCATGATTGAGATATTACATCATGTGTCTGTACAGCTTTGGTTCCCTCACATCTCTGCATTACATGCAGACACATCCTAACCTCAGATGGCCACCTGCAGGGCTCGACTCATGTACTTATGTGCCCCATTGGCCCAGTTTGAGCATCTCCTGTCCAGGTGTTGTATGCATATTTTTCGGGAGTGTTGTATGGTTGTTGTTGGGTGGGTAGTAGGCCTTCCACATGGCATTTGCACACATTTCCCCCACACAGTACACATGCATTGGAGATAGCACCTCAGGGACATTGCTGCCGCCAGCCCGTATCACACTTTCATCTATTGCCATCCCTCCTTCAGCCCATCCATCAGACTCTGCCAGCTATATGCAGTCATGTATTCTCCTGCAAGTTGCTACACCATGGTACTCTTTTCTGCATGTCGACCTCTCATGAATACCTCTCCTGTGCCTGATCTGCATGTCACCAATCCTGCTCCATCATCCTTTGGCTGCACAAATTGTGCCACTACTGACTCCACAGGGGAACATGCCATCCCCATCCTCTGTGACTTGCTACCAATGCAGCATTTTCCATGGTTGTACCCCAGGGCATCAGTAAAGCTGCCTCCCACATGCCCATACCACTTAATGACTGCCTTGTAGGGCGCCCACAGATCTGTCGGGTCCATCAGCTCCCACCTGTCCTTCCATCCATCACCTTTACATTGCCTTTCCCTGGTGCTCCCTTATCCAGCATTAGGATGACAGCTGTTTTCGGATGTTAAGATGCATGCTTGACACTTTAACGCCCAATGTCCTGCTAGCGCACATAAAGTGGACCATTGCGCCCTTACCGCAGGAATGCCTTCTACCGACCCAGAACCATTTTGCATGGAAAACCTCTTATCGCTGCTGTTAATGTTCGATAACACCTGGTGTCATCGAGAGCATTTTGGTTTCCTAGACCATGGGATGCTGTTACAAGGGTTGCAGAGCAGAGATGGCATCCATCTGTCCAAAGAAAGGTCAACGCGTCTTCGGTAGCAGACTGGCTAATCTACTGAAGAGGGCTTTAAACTAGATTCGTTGGGGATGGGTGAAGAAAGCCCCCAGGTAGGTGATACATTAAATACCTTTATGGAAATGGGTAACAGGGGTAACATATGGAAAGCAGTGTGTATAAATGCCGTAGCATGGGAAATAAGATCCCTGATGTTGAAGCTTTGGTGGGAGTGGCTGACTTGGATTTAGTGGCAGTTACAGAAACATGGTTCACAGAAAACCACGATTGGTATGTAACTATACCTGGCTATACTTTATTCAGAAAGGACAGGGTAGGAAGAAGGGGAGGAGGAGTGCCACTATATGTAAAAACTACTATTAAAGCTTTGGAATTACAGAGCTTAAAAGAGAGAGAGGAGGCATTGTGGGTTAAACTAGAAAGAGGGAAAGAGAAATCTATTTGCATTGGTGTGATATACAGACCTCCCTCACAAGAGGAAGAGATGGACAGAGAGTTAATTGAAGACATGCGCAGCATTGCTAGGAAAGGGGAAGTGCTACTGATAGATTTCAATATGCTAGATGTTGATTGATACATTCCTGCTGCAGTATCATCTAGAAGTAAGGAGATCCTGGATTCTCTACAAAGAGAACTATTCAGGCAATTGGTAACAGACCCCACACGTGAAGGGGCTATACTGGACTTGGTGCTTACCAATGGTGAAAGTGTTTCTGATGTTATAGTGGGAGATCATTTTGCATCCAGTGATCACCAGATGGTGTGGTTCAGTATTAGGACTAGGGCTGTTAGAATCCATTCAAAGGTAAGGATCTTAGACTTTAGGAAGACTAACTTTGCCAAGATGGGCCAATACCTCAGGGAGTCGTTAGTGGGATGGGAACAGCTGGGGGATGTAGAAAAACAGTGGGCAAAACTGAAAGGGAATATTTTAAGGGCAACCAACCTTTTTGTTAAGATGGTAAATAAAGGTAAAAGGAAAAGGAGACCGCTATGGCTTTTGAAAGAAGTAGCTGAAAAAGTGAAGAAAAAGAGAGAGGCCTTCATGAAACACAACAGATCACAGAGAGAGGAAAACAGGCATCTATATTTGGAAAGTATAGCAAAGTAGTCAGGAAGGCAAAGATTCAAAAGGAGGAGGAATAGACAATGCAGTAAAATGGGGGGCGGAGGGGTTGGGGGGTAAGACATTTTTCAGATATGTTAGTGAGAAGAGGAAGGAGAAAAGTGGTATTGTCAGACTCAACGGTGCAGGGGAGGAATATGTAGAAGCTGATAAGGATAAAGCGGAATTGCTTAACAAATATTTCTGTTCTGTGTTCACAGATGAAGAACCAGGAGCAGGACCTCAGAAAACACCCACAAACAGGAACAGAAGCGAGGGACATCTTGAACAATTTTCAGAAGACTGTGTTTGTGAGAAACTAGCTCAACTTAAAGTAGACAAAGCGATGGGACCTAGAATACTGAGGGAACTTGGGGACGATCTTTTCAATGCCTCGTTTTTTATTTATTTATTTTTTATTTAACAGTATTTCTAAATCGCCTTATCTTATTAATCAAGGTGGTATCACAGCAAACAATCGGGTAAAGTGAGTGTGTTAAACATGCAGTGAGGGAGAAATTTTGCTGAGTGTGTGTTGTATTGTGTGCTAGATTGGGTTGAGCTATGTACAAGGTGTGTTGTATTGTGTGCTAGAATGGTTTGAGCTATGTACAGTGTGGGCTATATACAGTGGTGCTACAAGACATTTTCTACATTTCGTTGGAGTCAGGAGTGGTGCCAAAGGACTGCAGAGAGGCTCATGTGGTGCCTCTACACAATAGCGGAAGTAAGGATGTGGTTGCAAACTACAGGCTGGTTAGTTTAACTTTGGCGGTGAGTAATTTATTGGAAACGCTGCTTAAAGAGAAAATAGTGAGGTTTCTGGAGTCCAGCAGTACAGGATCCGAGGCAGCATGGATTCACCAGCGGTAGGTCTTGTCAGACAAATCTGATTGATTTCTTTGACTGGGTGACCAGGGAATTGGACTGAGGGAGAGCCCTAGATGTGGTGTATTTAGATTTCAGTAAAGCCTTTGACACTGTTCCTCACAGGTGACTTATAAACAAACTGAGCACCATAAAGTTACTGCTTGGGTAAGAAATTGGTTGGGTGGGAGGCGACAAAGAGTACAGGTAAATGGAGCTCACTCTGAGGAGAAGGATGTTACCAGTGGTGTACCCCAGGGATCTGTCTTTGGTCTGATTCTTTTTAACATCTTTGTTAGTGATATAGCGGAAGGGCTGTCGGGTAAGGTTTGCCTCTTTGCAGATGATACCAAAATCTGCAATAGAGTAGACACCCAGGAAGGTATAGATAACATGAGGAGGGATCTAGCTAAGCTTGAAGAATGGTCTAGAATTTGGCAGCTGGGATTTAATGTTAAAAAATGTAAGGTCATGCATTTGGGCTGCAGCAATCCAAGGGAGCAATATAGTATAGGGGGTGAAGTACTTTAGTCCACTAAAGAAGAGCGGGACCTAGGCGTGGTTGTGTCTGATGATCTTAAAGTAGCTAAACAGGTAGAAAAAGCGACGGCAAAAGCTAGAAGGATGCTTGGGTGCATACAGAGAGGAATGGCTAGCAGAAAAAAGGAGGTGATAATGCTTCTGTATAAGTCTTTGGTGCGACCTCATTTGGAGTATAGTGTGCAATTCTGGAGAACCCACCTTCAAAGGGATGTGAACAGGATGGAGTTGGTGCAGAGGGTGGCTACTAAAACGATTAGTGGTCTTCATTATAAAGCATATGAGGACAGACTTAAGGATCTTAATATGTGCACCTTAGAGGAAAGGCGGGATAGAGGTGATATGATTGAGATGTTTAAATACCTCAATGGCATACATGTTCAGGGAGAGAGCCTCTTTCAATTGAAAGCAAGTTCTACTATGAGGGACATGGGATGAGGGTGAAGGGAGATAGATTCAGGAGTGATATGCGGAAATATTTCTTTACAGAAAGAGTAGTGGATCCGTGAAATAGTCTCCCAGTGGAGGTGGTAGAGATGAGGACAGTAACTGAATTCAAAAAAGCATGGGACAAACACAGAGGATCTCTAAAGGTAAAAAGGGGACTGTTGTAGTTGTTGATATGGAAGGACAGACTACATAGGCCATGTGGTCTTTTTCTGTCATCATATTTCTATGTTTCTATGTTTCTACCTTAAGGCCCTTTAGTAAACATACCCCCATGTCATTGGTCTGGCATATAAGAAGGGTCTTCTATTTCATTATAGAATCAGAGACTTATGGGGCACTCAGTCCTGAGCTTTAGCCAGTATAGGGATAATTTTATAAGGGTTCATGTACTTTTAGACACCAAGAATGTACCTAACTGGGGGTTAGTTTAGTCATTAATATGCATATGTGGTCATATATGTGCATTGATGACTTCTTATAAAATGCCAATCAGTGTAAAATTATGCCTGTAGCTTGATGGTATGTACTTTGCTGGGAGGCATGGACCTGGTGGCAGGTCCAGTTCAACCATCAAGCAACTAGGCTGTTGCCTAGAGTGGAAGCTTCTGGAGGACAGCAAAGAGCAGAGCATTCGAAGCTAAATAATAGATTCTGACAGCCAGAGGGCATAAGGCTTAATGTTTGCCTAGGGAACTAACACCTTGAATGAATCCTTGTCTCCAGATGGTTTTCAATCTAAGGGGCATGTTTACTAAAGCACAGCAGTTTGTACAACGGAGAACATAAGAACATAAGATATGCCATACTGGGTCAGACCAAGGTCCATCAAGCCCAGTATCCTGTTTCCAACAGTGGCCAATGTTGGTCATATGTACCTAGCAGTTTCCCCAAAAGACACAGGTTCCACAATGCTTGTACTGGATCAAGCATTGATATCCTGGGTCCCTTCTTAATAATGGTTTATGGACCTTTCCTCCAGGAACTTGTCCAAACCTTTTTTAAACCCAGCTACACTAACAGCCTTTACTACATCCTCCGGTAACAAATTCCAGAGTTTGATTACATGTTGAGTGAAAAAATATTTTCTTTTATTAGTCTTACCCTGTAGCTTCATTGCATGTCCGCTTGTCTTTCTATAGTCTGATAACGTAAACAATTTATCTACTTTTACCCGTTCCACTTTGTTCATTAATTTATAGACTTCTATCATATCTCCCCTCAGCCATCTCTTTTCCAGGTTAAAAAGCCCTAACCTTTTTAGCCTTTCTTCATAGGAGTATCCTTCCATCCCCATTACCATTTTGGTGGCTCTTCTCTGAACCTTTTCTAAAATCGCTATATCCTTTTTAAGATACGGCGACCAGAATTGCATACAATATTCATGGTGCAGTCTCAACATGGAACAATATAGAGGCATTATGATATCTTTTGTTTTATTTTCCATTCCTTTCCTTATGATACCTAGCATTCTATTTGCTCTCTTGGCCGCAGCTGCACACTGGGCCGAGAGTTTTAACATGGTATCCACAATGATGCCTAAATCTTTTTCCTGGGTGGTGGTTCCTAATGTGGAACCTTGCATCGTGTAACCGTAGTTTGGGTTGTTCTTCCCTAGGTGCATAACTTTGGAGTTTAGCATGGGATTAACGAATGTTTGTGCTCTGCAGTAGAAAGGAGCGCATGGCCCAAAGGTGACCACACTAAAAATCCCATGCAACCGGAGGCGGAGCCAGCTAACGACCTGCATGGACGCTTAAGGGAGAGCTCCAGCGGACCCATCTAAAGAATCCTGCCCCACCCCGTGTTGTACGGTGACCCGGCTGCCTAAAGCCCATTTTCTATTGGGGGACATGGCATGCAGCAAACAGACTAGGTTAGAATTCTCCAACTCTCAAAATTCTGGAGCTAAAAGGACAAAAGCTGATCCGCTGTCCCCGCTTAAGATGGCGCCGCAGCACGAGCAGGAGGAAGGGCTGCGTGAACTTAGGGCAGTACGCAGCCGAGTGGATACAAACGGCGAGTGCCTGAGTGAATTACAGGCAGACACTAAAGAGCTGACAGAGCAAATGTTATCGCTGGCGACCAGGGTGGAAAAAATTGAATCTAAAACAGCGGTGCACAAGGAAAGAATGGCGCAGTTATGTAAGGCAGTGAGAAAGGCAGAGATACTGGAACGCAGCCTGGAGGACATGAACAATCGGGCACGGAGGAACAATATCCGCATTCTTGGAATCCCGGAGGGTGCAGAGGGGAAGAACCCTATCCTGTTTTTGGAGGATTTAATACCGAGACTGTTGAAGCTGAATATGGACCGTCCGTTTGAAATTGAAAGGGCGCATCGTGTACCATCGACGCTGAACATGCAGTCTAAAACTCCTAGGCTGTTGATTCTTTGCGTCTTGCGTTATCAGCAAGTTGTGCACATCATGAACGCCGCAAGGGCGTGCATGTCTCTTCAGTTTAAGGGCCACAAAGTTTCCTTCTTTCCCGATTTCAGTAAGATCACAGTGGAGAAGAGGAAACAGTTTTTATCATTCAGGCAAAGACTGCAACGTCTCCAAGCACGATGTGGACTATTCTATCCTGCACGTTTCCGAGTCACTCTTAATAATGTAACCAAGAACTTTGATGACCCTACTGCACTTGAGAGATTTATTGAGGATCAAGAGGCACTACAGATGCAGTGACTAATTGTCTTGAATTTATCACCGTTGGAGTCTTTGTAGGGATCGGATGGATTGGGCCAGCAGCGTAACAGGTCCAACTCTACTGATGGACCGAATTGGTAGTGGGCATCCCACTACAGTGCCTTTTGTGGTTTATGACCCAGGTCTGGGTGCTGTGATGATTTGTGGGGAGTGGGGTATTTACTCTTTCTAAAATGGGGGTTTGATGTGCATCATGCATGATCTATCTGTTGGCTTACCCAACTAGGGGTGTGTGTTTTTTTTTGTTAGGTTGTATGGGTTGTAATTGGCTCTCTGAGGGATATGGGAAGGAGGAGGTCAGTGATGGGTGGCTTGCAGTCTCTGCTGGGTTGTTTCCTTTTCTTTTTGTGCCGTGAAAGAATATGGCTAAGGAGGTTCATTTGCTCTCTCTGAACATGAAAGGGATTAAAAGCCCCAGAAAAAGAAAAAAGATAATTGCATATTATAAGCACCAGAAGGCAGACCTAATCTTGCTGCAAGAAACCCACTTGAATTTGATGGAGACTAAAAAATTAGAGGACAAACACTACTCGTTGCTGGGATCATCGCCAGCCTTGCAAAAGAGAAATGGGGTGGCTATACTAGGGCGGAAATCCTTAGGCTACAGAGTTAAAGATATGTGCAGTGATGAGGAGGGGCATTGGGCTCTGGTTTCCGTAGAAATCGGGGAGGTTACTTTCACCATTGTCAATGTTTACGGGCCAAACTCGGATGATCCCAAGTTTTATACAGACTTAACTAGAGTAGTGCAGGAGCACGCCTGGACTCCATTGATAATGAGCGGGGACTATAATTTAACTCTTGATCCTCTACTGGACAAGAACCCTGGTAAGGTGGAAAGATCCTCCAGAGCAAGAATGGTGCTCAAGGCTCTCATTGCTTCCTTAGGACTGATTGATGTCTGGAGGCTTGTGCACCCTACAGATAGGGAATATACTTTTTTTTCTCCACCCCATCAGTCTTGGTCGAGAATAGATTTTTTTTTACTCTCTAAAAGATTGGTTCCGGAGGTGCGGAGCGCTGAGATTTTAGGTATGCACATTTCTGACTACGCTGCCATTTCTTTACAGGTAGACTGGGAAGAGGGGAGAGGTCAGTCGTGGATTTGGTCCTTTAATAGGTCACTGTTAGCCAACCCTTTGTTTCAAGAAGAAATCAGAGCAGCCATAAAGGGCTATTTTGGCATAAACAATCTGGGGGACACTTCAACCTGGGCATGGTGGGAGGCCTTTAAGGCCTACCTTCAGGCAACGATTATAATTACCAGCTTTTCCATTAAAGAACACAGATGGAAGAAAGCCAGGTTGCTCGTTCTGGAGGAGCAGATTAAGGCAGGGGAGAGGCTTTTATTCAAGAAAGCTGATATAGGCATAACGCTCTGGTTGCAAAGGCTCCGGTATCAGTATAATGAGATTCTGAGTTCAGAGTTAGAACACGTATTATTGAAGCAACAATCTCGGTTCTATGGTGAGAACAATAAAGAGGGTAAACTATTGGCCAATACCTTAAAAAGGAAACAGGATAAAGCCCGTATAGCGGTTATTGTTGACAGAAATCGCGGGTCACTGTCTAGTACTGAGCAAATTTTGGAAGTATTTTCAGAGTATTACCAAAAGTTGTATTCCCCTGATTGCGAACCTGAGGCAGAGGCACTTGGAGAATTCCTGAAAAAATTGGAACATCCTAAATTATCACAGCAACAAGCTAAGGAGCTGGATAAACCTTTTTCAGGGGAGGAAATTTTTAATGCTATTACTAGCATGTCATCGGGAAAAGCAGTGGGCCCAGATGGTCTCCTGCTAGAATTTTTAAGGTTTTTCGGCAAAACCTTCTCCCCTTTTTGTTGATTTATTATGAGGCTCTCGGTAACTCACCCTCACACAATGGAAATTTTGGGGAGGCCACAGTAATTGTATTGGAAAAGCCCAGAAGAGACCCCACTCAGGTAACAAACTATAGGCCCATCTCCTTATTAAAAGCTGATTATAAAATTTATCCTACAATTCTAGCAAACCAGCTTGCTAATAGCATGGGAGGGTTGATCCATCCCGATCAGTGTGGTTTTGTCCCGGAGAGGGCGACCTCCGACAATGCCAGGCTTTTATGCAATCTTTTAGAGAGAGCAGATTGTCTAGATGACGCCTATGTAGGCATTTCTTTGGATGCCGAAAAGGCCTTTGACAGGCTGGAGTGGCCCTTTTTTTTCAGAACTTTAGAGTGGTTTGGTTTTGGTCAAAATTTTGTTAACATGATTCGAACTCTATACTTGAATCCTAAGGTCTGGATATGTGCCAATGGGGCTCTCTCGCGCTCCTTCTCGCTGCACCGGGGCACCCGTCAGGGTTGCCCTCTCTCTCCCCTGCTTTTTAATCTGGCTTTAGAACCGTTAGCCATTGCAATAAGACAGCACAAAAGCATTGGAGGTTTTGTAATCGGGGACTGGCAGGTAAAAATCTCAGCTTACGCAGATGACCTTTTGTTATTCATGCAACCATCTGCTCTCCCAGAACTTTTAAATCTGATAGAACATTACTCCTGGCTATCTGGCTATAAAATAAACTGGACCAAATCTGTCGCCTTCCCTATGAATAGTAAGGCCAAAGCTGAGCAGTTGGCTCCTTTCCCATTTTGCTGGGAAGCTGGTAATATTAAGTATTTATGAGTCAAATACGGCTTTCCCATTGAGCAGGCCATACAAGAGAACGTTAATGACCTGCTGCAGACCATAAAGCACTTAGTATTAGCTTGGTCGCCCCTTTATCTTTCCTGGTGGGGAAGATTAGAAACAATAAAAATGACCTTAATGCCCAAAATTAATTACATGTTAGGTATGCTTCCGATTCCACTACCCCCGGGGTTCTATGATGAAGTGGAAAGATGTTTGTGTAGATTTCTGTGGGGTGGGCGACAACCTAGGATTGCCCTCAAGAAGCTAAAAGCTGCTAAGGACAGGGGGGGTATTCAATTCCCGGATTTCCGGTGTTACCATCAAGCTTTCCTTTTAAAACAAGGAGCACTGTGGGCTTGTGAGGAGGAATTGGATTATAAACCAGTGTGGTTAGAGGTGGAGAAACAGATTGCTTATCCCTGTCCTACTCGGCTGCTCTTGGGTATGAAACACCCTGTAAAATCCCTACTACGTAAAGTGGTCTCCGCTACACAAGAGGCCTACTTATCATTGATACGATGTGTAGGGTCAGATGACCCCCCTGACAGGAAATCACCGTTATGGTGGAATCCAAGGTTTAAAATTAATGGTAAGAGGTTTGCTTGGAAGAAATGGCAGGCATGTGGTATCTGGTGTCTAGGTCAGGTGACTGACCTAACGGACTGGAAAGACTTCCGGTCTTTGCAACAAGAATTTTCTCTCCCTGACTCCACCTTATTTCATTGGCTTCAGCTCCATCGTATTCTCAAAGCATCTAATATATGTGCTGCTGAGCTGTCCTCAGACGATCGCTTGGTCCGACAACTGTCGGAGGTAGCAGGGGCGGCGGGAGCTGCGTCCAAAATATATGCGTTCCTGAGGGACGGTAGCCCGCTCTATTTGAGGGGGCTAATAAGAATCTGGGAAGCGGAGGTTTCGAGTCCTGTCCCTGGTAGGGTGTGGAGAACCATATGGGGCCCCATCACTAGGGTCTCGTATCACCCCCGTTAAGTTGGCTAAGTGGGATAAAATGGAGACGGGCAAGTGCTGGTCTTGTCAGATAGATACTGGCACTTTTATGCATATGACCTTTGAATGCCCTCACGTTCAGAGATTTTGGAGGCTTGTCTGGCATAGGATGCAGGCTGTACTAAAGATTTCTGCTACATTGTCTTGGCGTATAGTTTGTTTAAGATCAGCAGCACATGTATCTGACTTAAATAAAGAAAATTGCTTTTTGTTCAACTTTATCATAACCATTGCTTTAAAAACTATCTTTGCAAATTGGAAGGATTCACGAAAGCTCTGCCTAGATATGTGGTGGAATTCTGTTTGTCAATATGCCAGATATGAGAAGTTGTACAGCAAGCTCCATTATCCGGATAAAACAGATATAGATGTGGGCAAATGGAACTTGCTCGACAATTTCGCTGCTTGCGCACAATTAGGTAGCTTTCTCCCCTGAGTAGTAGAGCTTTTATGTCTTTAGTGCGAGGTACAAAGGTACACCATTCATTTCATTTTGGTTTGGAGGCTTGGGCTGCGGGGTTGTCAAAGTCTCAGCCTCGGAGATCCGGGGGGAGGGGGGTGGACGGCAGGGTATGATGTTTTGGTGTAAATATTGTGTGTATTGAGTGTTTTGCTGTACCGTTAAAAGTTATAAATAAAGGTTATAAAAAAAAATAAAAAATCCCATGCAACCAGAGCAGAGTGCGAATAGGCAGGGTTAAGGCAGAGAGTGGGTAGAGACAGGGCGCGTGGCTGGGGTGGGTGTGCTACTTTTGCACTAGCTGCACAAACACACCGCTAATCTGTGTGCAACTACCGCCTGCCTCTCACTAGGCACTAGTTTTACTCACCATGCTCACACGTTCCAAACGTGTTTCCTACAAAAGTGTTAAAAAATACAAAGATCGGAAGCAAAGCAAACACATAAGAAAAAAATACGACCAATAGGTGATGTTACCAGAATGCCTAGGTCACCTGTTTGGAGGGGCTACATGGTCCAGCTGCCATGGCAGTGAACCACAACTGTATGACAACCACAAAACTAGGGCCTACAGGTCAGGAATGACCCTGCTGGGACAGTGGGTAAATAATCACAGAAACATTAACAGCTGTCTTGACTGACTGTTGTTCAAGTCTGCATTTGCACTGGATATTTGTCAGAGAACTGCTGGTGTTATGTGCTGGGGGAGTGTCAAGAGATAGGACATGTGCTCTGTACATCAGCCAGTACTGGCTACATAGCCAGAGCTGGAGCCAGCAGAGTACAGGGCATGCAAATGAGTTATTAAACCTACTGGCTACATGGTAGTGTGGCATCAAAAGGTACCATCTGATGACCCCCTACCTCTCCTGCAAGGGGGGGGGAGGGGGGTGCATGTAGCAGTACACACATGTACCTGGGGGACCATGTTGCTGACATGGCCATGTTCCTATGGGCAGATGGCCCCTCACCCTGACAAAGAGAGGATAGGACTGAGGCCTAAAGGCCCTGAGTAGTTATGTAAACTTTCTAACACTGAGCATGAACTAGTGGTGTTTGAGCTCAATGATTAATATATTTTCTCCCTTGGTTGTCTGTGTTTAGAGGTTGATGTGGTCCATGGAATTGGATAGCTCTTATAGGCTCCCAAGATCCTGTGGGCCTCTGATTTCCTGACAGCTGGGGTGCTCAGACTGGTTTTCCCACCGCTGTGGGCTCTTTCCTGTAGGGGGGAGCATGGGTGCCCTCTGTAAACTGCCCTCACCCCCTCCATTGCAGATATCAGGTTAGAGAAGTAGATGTTCTATATAGTGGACGATGGGGGGGGTAGGGTGCTTCTTGACCCCATGTGGTAAAAGCACTGGCTGACAGACTGCCAGAGCATGTATTTCTCTCCCTCCTCTCCCCCCCCCCCCCCCCAGTATCTGTGTGCTTATTGTGTTTGGCTTACTGATTCACATGCTCTAGTGCCCCCATTCCTCCTACATGGGGGGAACACACTGTCTAGGGGGATATCCAAGCCATATAAGTGAGGTCATTTGTTGCTTACAATTGCAGGGAATGCATAGGGAGCATGCTCACTCTGTGCATGTGCTATGGCCGTGCATTTGCAACTCCCATGACACCGATGCACCTAGAATGGCAGCACGTCCGTACTTTGCCCATACCCTCTGCATCAACCATTGCCGCTATGTTCTGGTGCAGTAAAAACATGCGCTATTCATGTGTT
The DNA here is from genome assembly GCA_033557465.1 of Ichthyophis bannanicus. Lineage (NCBI taxonomy): Eukaryota > Metazoa > Chordata > Amphibia > Gymnophiona > Ichthyophiidae > Ichthyophis > Ichthyophis bannanicus. The sequence goes on along the minus strand of CM066036.1, from coordinate 644,001,603 downwards.
AGCACTGTACTACTTGCTCCACTTTAGTAAACATGCTCCTAAGTGTATATCTGAGATAATGGTCAGTTAAATGATTAATCCGGTCATAATGAGCGTCCGTAAGATTTGAGGCTCAGTCTCTCTGGCACACAAAGCACTAGGCTACTCTCCCACTCCAGGGCTGGAATAATTGTTCGCAAAATAAGATGCAATTTCTGCCACCTAGGCTATTGCTTTATAAAGACAGATAGGAGCCTATTTGCTTTTATATAATAGGCTTAACATAGGCACCTTAAAAAATGCTTTAACTAGGCGTCCCCTAGTCTTTACAGAATTAGGGATTTTTATTAGTATTTTTAAAATCTTGTTATTTTACTATTATTGTTTTTGACAAACTATTTGATATGTTGGTGCAGTAAGGATCCAAGGAATATCCGAGTGAATCCCTAACTTGAGACGCTGGTCAATTCAATTGGTTGATGATATGACAGTAGACATATGGGTGATCAGCTCTTTGAGACTTGTACACAACTTGTTTGCATAATGAGATATTAATATTGATTCCTCTGATGAAGATTCATGATGAAACATGGCCATGTAGGGTTTTATCAATGTGATTATAAATCTTTTGCTTATTAAAGACTATTATGATATTAGAAGGGTTTTTTTTAGTACAGATTATTCACATATAAACATTTATTGCAGGCATTGAGATAGATCTTCAGAGGAAATCCAGGTATATTTGGTACAATACTGAAAAGCATGTATGCATGATTTGGCAGCTGAAAATTAAGGGGGTCATTTCACTCCCGAATAGCGGGGCTAGACATCTGACATGGACGTCCAGCCCCCGCTATTTACCTATACCCAATGCCGAGGACAGAGCTCTCTGCATGTACACAGGAGATGTGCGGGGAGCTCTGTATGAGGGCTGAAGGGGGCGGCTGAGGGAGGATCGAGGGTGGGCCAGAGACGTGTCCCTCACCCTGGACATACAGGGCCAATTCCATTGACAGCCCTCTACAACTGGAGTCGGGGAGATAGACGGGGGACTTATTCTGTCTCGGAGGTAGAATAAGTTCCCTCAAGTGCGTCGGTCTGCAGCGGAGGATCTCCCTGGAAGATGAGTAGTGCACAGGAAAATCCCTGCAGCCCAACCCTGGCCTCCTCAGGCCCATTCAGGGGTCGGGCGGTGGGGAAAGAAAGCCATGCTGGGTCTGGGGGTGAATGCGGCTTCTGCATGGGTGTCCCAGTGCCATGGTGATGGGATGCCACGGCACCGGGCTCAATTCAGGGGCTGTGGCAGGGTTGGATGGGGAATGGGCTGGATGTCTGGGCCAACAGAATCGGGGCACAGCTTGCCCATCCAGGCCCATTGTATCTGATTCTAATCCAGTGGGGACATCTAGCCCTGCACCTTGGAATCGTGCCTCTAATTAAATTAAATCATATCATTATCGGTCTATGTAAATAATTTTGAAAAATTTCCTCATAATAATTTGTATCCGACAGAACCCAAAAATAAGCATTAGAAACTGATTAGGTTTGATCCTGAGATTTCTCTAATATATTCAGGATTTTTTTTTTCAAAACTGAGATGTATTCTTTTATGAAAAGATATTTATTATTCTGATTATAAGATATTTGAGAAACTGCGCTTGTTCAAGCTCATTTCAAAGCCAATTTCAAATACTAGCAATGCAACTGGTTTTAATCATGAAATCAAGATGTCACCCTTAAATACCATCTTCTAAACCTATGTTCTTGAAATCAGTACAATTTAATTTATTGAAAGAGAAAAATACTTCCCTTGATACTAATAACAGTGGTCTGTGTTCCAACTCACTCAACAGGTTTCATTTCTGTTTAATAGCAATTCAGGTTTAATAGGTTCATTGCTTTTTCATTCTGCATTTAGTTATGAATGGTGTTAGAATAATGATAAATGTTGCAATACCGCGGAAATAGATCTTGTACTTCCCATTAAGTGTATCAAATAGCCCCACAGTATTTTCTGTCTGCAGTTTAAGCCTGAATTATGGTGAGATTTACACCAGGTGCTTTTGCAATAAGCATCAAGAATAGATTGCTAGTTGTTTTTTATCATGCAGCTAACAAGATGTTTTAAATGACAGACTTTACACTAATTATTGCCAATCTTAAACACTTTGGTAAATTAAGCAGATGGAATAAAAATAGAAGCAGTAGCTTTTTTTAGACTTTAGCTATATAAAATTAATTAATTGGGTGCCAATATACTTCAAGAGTGTCAGGCATGAAAGTGGTAAATGGGAAAATTAGTAATAAATCCTCTTCCTCTGGTGTGATTATAGGCAGCTGTGTGGTTTTTTTTTATAGTATCATGATTTTCATTAAGGTTCACTGCTCAATATATGTAAGCAAGGCAAAGATAATTAATGAAAGCCTTCATTAAAAAAGTGGAGGAGTAACCTAGCGGTTAGAGGAGCAGCAAGAGTGGGGTTCATATCCTATTAGCACTCCTTGGGTTCTTTGGCAAGTCACTAAATCATCCATTGTCTCAGGTAGGTTTTGGAGGGGGTAGGAAAGAGAAGGGCATTCCTGGTGGAGGTGGAGGGGGAGGGCAGGCATCAGGAAGTGCAACAATTAAGGCGCAGGGTCAGTGATCATTTGGAGGATTGTGAAAAATTTTAAGAGGACCTTGATAAATTGGAAGACTGGGCATCCAAATCGCAGATTAAATTTAATGTGGACAAGTGCAAAGTTATGTACCTAGGAAAGAAAACCCCAAACTATGGTTACATGATGCAAGGTTCCACATTAGGAACCACCACCCAGGAAAAAGATTTAGGCATCATCATGGATAACATGTTGAAACCCTCCACTCAGTGTGCAGCGGCGGCCAAGAAAGCAAATAGAATGCTAGGAATCATAAGGAAAGGAATGGAGAACAAAACAAAGGATATTATAATGCCTCTGTATCGTTCCATAGTGCAACCACATCTTGAATATTGTGTGCAATTCTGGTTGCCGTATCTTAAAAAGGATATAGTGTTATTAGAAAAGGTACAGAGAACAGCCACCAAAATGGTAAAGGGGATGGAAATATATCCCTATGATGAGAAACTATAAAGGTTAGAACTCTTCAACCTGGAAAAGAGACGGCTGAGGGGAGATATGATAGAGGTCTATAAATTAATGAATGGAGTGGAACGGGTAAACGTAAATCGATTGTTTACGCCATCAAAATATAGAAAGGCTAGGGGACATGCAATGAAGCTGCAGAGTAACCTATTTAAGACTAATAAGAGAAAATATTTTTTCACTCAACATGTAATCAAACTCTGGAATTCATTACCAGAGGATGTAGTAAAAGCTGTTAGTGGAGCCGGGTTTAAAAAAGGTTTGGAAAGGTCAATAAACCATTATTAAGGGGGACCTGGGAAATCCACTGCTTGCCCCAATACAAGCATTCTGGAACCTGTGACTTTTGGGGAAACTGCTAGGCACTTGTGACCTAGACTGGCGACTATTGGAAACAGGATACTGGGCTTGATGGACCTTGGTCTGACCCAGTATGGCATATCTTATGTTCTTATGCCTGCATGCTCAAGGGCAAATGTCAGGAGAATGAGAGTCTTCAGCATTTGCTCCTGAACTTACACTATCTTCTCTGCCTTCTGGTTGCTGTGCTGTAGTTGCTCCTCCATTGCAGCCAGCTGCTGTTGAAGTGTCTACAGCTACTGACATGCCCTTATCCAGACAGCCACCACTGGTCATCCAGCTAAGGGTTCTGCATTATTGCGCCCAAAGTCTTTGCTTACAAAAGGTAAAAAATCCAACTTCTTTTATATCTTCCAGCAGAGCATTCCACCATAAAGCACCATTAAACTAAAAGAACTCTGCCAAGTACAAACCAATCATACCTCAGTTAAACCCAGGAGCTCCAAAAGCCCCCTGCAAAGACTGCAAAGATCTGAGCGGGAAGTAGGGTTGAAGTCTCTCTGCCAAATATGGGGGCAACCCTTAAATAAAACTAGGTAAACCATACAAATTACCTTAAGCTCATATCCTCAAGAAATTAGAAGTCAATGCAGGTGCTTAACGATAGGTATGACATGCTCCCACCTATTTATTTAACAAATTTTATATACCGTCTTTCTACAAGTCAAGACGGTTTACATCGAACATATTTAGCAGTATATTTCAACTGTTTACATGGAACAAGATAACGATGAATAAATATGGTAGCGAAAAGAACTAATTACAAAGATCAAAGATCAACTATTTATATATGAATTTACAATGAGCCGTATGGTTGTGTAAAAGAATTTGAGAGTTGCAGAAGGAATAGGGAGGAAGGTGTAAAGGTTATGATCTAAGGTGGAAGGGAAAAATGTTCAAGGAAAAGATGGGTTTTTAACTTTTTTCGGAACTCAGAGTGGTTTGAACAGTTCCGAAGTTCATGAGGAAGGGAGTTCCATAAGGATGGAGCATAGAGGGAGAAGGCCTTGTTACTTGTCGATTGTTTGCAGTGTATCTTGTTTATAGGGATGGTCAGTAAGTTTTTGGTAATAGGGCGGCGTGATCTTGTGCTGTTGGAGGAGAGAAGGAGAGGGGAGAGGCATGGAGCTGACTCGTTAGAAATGATTTTATGTATGAGAGTGAGGACCTTGAATTGAACTCTGTATTGGATGGGGAGCTAGTGGAGATGATAGAGGACAGGTGTAATGTGGGAACGTCTAGGGTTGTTAGTTATAAGCCGCGCTATTGTGTTCTGGGCAAATTGGAGCGGTTGAATAGAGTTCTTGGGGAGGCCATGATAGATATGGTTACAGTAATCGAGAAAAGGGATTGTGAGGGCCTGGCAGATAGTACGAAAGGAGTTAGGGCTTAGGAGGGGTTTGAGGTTGTGGAGGGTACAGATCTTTGCGTATATTATATTAGTGGTTCTCTTTATTTGGTCAGTGAAAGAAAGGTTCTGGTCCAGGATAATACCAAGATATTTCACTTGTTTTTTTATAGTAAGTGTGAGGTCACCCATAGTAAGAGTGGGAGGTGGGGTGTATGTAGGATTAGAAAATACCTGGAGAACCTCTGTTTTGGATTGGTTGATTAAGAGGTTATGTTGGGAGAGCCAAGTTTTTAGGTTAGTTAGGCATTCACTCAGTTTAGAAAAGTCAGGGTTAGAAAGGTTAAAAGGGGTGAAGCACATCATGTCATTTGCATATAGCTGATACTGAATGTCGTAGCTTTGGAAGATCTTGCAGACAGGTTGGAGGAAGATATTAAATAGAAGGGCAGAGAGACTGGATCCTTGGGGGACACCTTGTTTTAGGATGAATGGGAGGGAGCTATCGTTTCTAATACGAACCTGTTGAGTTCTGTTATCTAGGTAGGAACGGAACCAGTTCAGGGTTGTGCCTCTAAGTCCTATTTCATGAAGTCTGTTTAGGAGTTGATGGTGAGGGAGGGAGTCAAAAGCAGCTGATAAGTCAAGGAATATGAGAAGACATCCTTGAGAAGGGTTCTGTGTGTGGAGGTATAAGGAATCGAGTAGGGAAGTAAGAAGGGTTTCGACTCCATGGTTCTTTTTGAAGCCATGTTGGAATAAGTCGAGGGGGGAGTGTTCATCAATATAGTTCTTAAGTTGAGTTTGGACCAGCTTCTCAGTTATTTTAGCCAGGAAAGGGATACTAGAGATGGGTCTGTAGGAAGTAGGAGAAGTAGGGTCAAGCTTTGTTCCTTTTAGGATAGGGCGGATGGTGGCACTCTATGTGCATTCATTATCGCTCTGGTTGCCATATTCTGGAGTTTCCTTAGGCAGACCCATATAAAGATAAGGGAGGGAGGATATTCCAAGGTATTTGCACAGTATGCAGACAAAACATAAATAAAAACTGCATACGTCAATAACAGAGCTGCTGAATGAAAAGGTTTATTGAAACAACACATAAAAAATCTGAAAAGCAAACAATATGGCAGTTATGAAAGACTTGGCTAAGAAGCTAGGCCTTTACTATACTGTATTCCTAAAAAAGACCAGATATTCAGTTATGCATAATTCCCTTATCCGTGAATTTTCAATGGCACTATAAGTATAATGCCTTCTTACAGATCATTCCAGCACTATCCTGGATAGTGGTTATCTGGTCTAACTGTATGACTAGCCAGTGATATTCAACCAATATGGGGTAGATTCTGCACCCCAAATAGTGGATTTGTATATCCGGCTTGGACATACAACCTCTGAAGAGGCCTTGGACGGTATTCCAGCCCCAGCACTCTCTGCATGTACAGAGGGTTTGCGTAGGGAGCGCTGGATGGGGGTGGGAAGTGACGGGACAGAGGCAGAGAGGGGGTAGGGTGGGGGTGGGCCAAAGCTCCTGGATGTACAAGGCTTATTCAGGTCAGAGCCCCTGTATGTCCACCGGCTGCTTGCTGGATGCCCAGATTATTCCATCCCGAAGGTGAAATAAGTGCCAGGCGCCCAGCAATTCTGGTCTTCAGCTCCCACCCCCCATCCCCCACACCCCATTGCGCTACCACAGGAGTGTAGCACAAGCTTCAGCACATCCTTAGGACCCCTCACGGAGGGCAGAACTGTGAGGTAAGGGGTTGGATCAGCTGCTGGGCACTAGGTTGCTCCAGCTGGATGTGCCGGTGCCATGGTGACAGAATACCACTGCACTGGCACACCAGCCGGAGTGTAGAGAGGGTGGGCTGGGCACAACAATGTACATCCTCCACAGCACAATGGAGGGTATTCTGGGCCATCTAAGTGCCCTGATTCTGCAACCGTAGGAACATTTAGCTCCCGCTGTTGCAGAACTGGATACGCTTTGGGCCCCTACATTTTTTGTGCCTACAGATGGCCTGGGCGCACCCCGCACAGTCAGCCTCCACCCGCATAGCTAAATCGTTTAATTTACGCTACCAAAAGGCTGTAGTAAGTTAAACCACTTAGCTGAATATATGTAAAATGTTTAAATGCTGTGGCTGATGTTTATAACAAACATTGACTGTGAGATTTAAATATTGACTCAGAAATAACTTTCTCTATCATATCTTCTGAGGGAAGATACGATAAAGATCTATAAAAGAATGGAGTGGAACAGGCAAACATAGATTGGTTGTTTACTCCTTCAAAAAGTAGAACAACTAGGAGACTTGCAATGAAGCTACAATGTAGCTCACTTAAGAATAACTGGAGAAAATATTTTTCCATTCAACAAGTAATCAAACTCTCAAATTCATTACCAGAAGATGTAATAAGAGCTGTTAGTGTAGCTGGTTTTAAAAGAGGTTTCCATGCCCGGCTCACAGTATCTGAGAGCACATGGCATAAAGGCAACTGCCCTAAAACACTATACTATGGGTGTACCATGCAAAAAGGCGGGGTTAGGGTGGGGTTAGGGCAGAAAGTGGGTGGGAACAGCTGCATACAGATAATGTGGCCACACTTAGCTGGAAGGTTTCTTGTTACTAAAGCCCGACATGATATCATGTTCCAGGCCAAACCGGGCCTTGCATCTGGGGATAAATGAAATAATAACCAACCAGTCTTACATCCTCAACAAATCTTCCAGCTAAGAAGTCTTATATTTAAGAATGTATTAAGTTGTGTATGTTGTATGTTGTTGTAATTGCTTTTGAAATTGTTTTAGAGTGATGCGGATGAGACCAATGAATGAGAAAGCTGGGACTGTTTGCTAGTGGGCTTGTCCTGCTGTTTGAGTCCTAGAGCTATGAAACCGATAGTCTCTCACCTCTCTTCGGCTGTGTTGATTGAGATTTTTAATTAATTGAAGTTGTATGAGGGAGTATGGTGTTGTAGCAGCAAAGCGCAGACAAACCAATGATACCAGGAGTCTGTTCAGAAGGTCCAAATCATTTATTTGTGCACAAGTCTCGAACCAGTCAATTTCAAAATGACTGAGCAAAGTTTTCAAGCATTACAACAACTTTTATAGACTTTTGTTACATTCTAGGTATAGAAAAACATTTCATTGGTCCCGGTAACCTCCCGTACCTCCCGTACCTCTTCTATTGGTCCCGGTACTGATAAGTTTATCCAGTTATGTCCCTTCTGTGGGCATGACACCTGCATGCCCCCCTTCTAGTCCCAATTACAATGGCCAGTTCATCAACTTGTTACTTTCACACTCTCAAGGCCATAGAACCAATTTGTGCGTGCAGAAGAGCAAGGTTCTGTAACTCATCTGTCAGCACTCCTCATTATTTCTTTGCAGATGTACTTTTTCTTATCAGTAACTTTTAAACATGTCTTTTCTGTATTTTTCCATCTTTCAGTTCTGCAGTTCTGCCTACCTAAGCTAATTCAATACTTCTACTGAGTTCTATCTTACAATAGCAGCATATTGGGGGATGTGCAATCCTATATGCCTCTCCACAGGCCTCATTTACAGGTCAAGCTAGCCATGCTGGCCTGCTTATGTCAGACACCGTGGGTCACAGGCCTGCACCTGCCACATTCCCCCCTTTGATTAATCTCACCCTATTACTCAATAAGGTGTGAGAATTAAATCACTTTTTAGAAGAATCACATCATGATTGAAGGATTTCGACTAGGACTGGCTTTGTATAAAGCCATTATTTTAGTTGCGGTCTTCCGCTCTACTGTATTATCAATAGCACTATGAATGGAACGCATACAACATGGGATTAAACATGGTAATAAGAGGATAACAGCAACAAGGATTAGTACTAAAACAATGAAAGTCTTAAATCCTCCCAGCCAAGAGAAAAGGTTAGCAAACCAGTTAGGAAATTTCAATGCGTGCCAAGTCTGTACTGGCACATAAGCATGTCTTTGCATATCTTTAGCAATTTCTTCAACTACTTGACCCTTATCATCTATTTTCAAACAGCAATTAGTTAAATTCAGCTTACCACATACTCCTCCTTCAGCTGCTAACAAATAATCAAGTGCTAAGCGGTTCTGGTATATAGCAGTGCGCATCTGAGTACTTTGTCTAGCTAAGAGCGTAAGAGCATGACTAGTTTCATTGGTTATTATTTCAACTACTGCTTGTAAGCGAATAATACGATTAATCATATAAATTGGGGTACGATAACCATACATACCATCATCATTCCAAGTGGCAGGTCCATAATACTCAATGATTCTTTCTGGTGGCCAATCATCACCTTGCCACTTCTCGCACTTGCCTATCTGTAAGGCTTCTCTTTTCTGTCTCAATGCTCTTTTGTGTCTGTGGGTAGTGTATACAGGGTATCCTAATTGTTCTCCATGTTCAGTGTTTAACAGGAAGAAAGAAGGTCTGATGGTTCCTAAGACACATGCTCCTCCCCAGTGTGGTGGAAGTTGTGCATATGCTCGGTTTCCACAGATCCAATATAGGCCAGGTGGGGCTTGCCAGGCTTGGACTTTGGCAAGGTTAGTCCATAGACCAGCAAGTTCAGGAAATCTAGCTAATGGGTTAGGAGGTTCAGGATGTCTGATTCCTGACCACCATACTATCTTTTTGGTCGTGGCATTATAGTACTTCTGGCTAAGACAGACCAGCTGTCCTACCTTTTGGGTGAACTGGGGTCCAGTTCTGGCATAGCAAAGACGTCCAACGATTGAGTGCGCTAACACCCACTCACTGGTAGTCTTGTGTAGTTCAGTCTGATTGTAAATCATGGAATAATTCAATTCTTGGGCTTCCCAGGGCCATTGATCTCCCATTTGGGTTCCGCCACAGAAATAACAATCCGTGATCTTAAGACTAGATACTACTGCTCCGGCTAATTCTAGAAATAAATTCTGTGAAGGGTGAGGGATCTCAAACTTATTTACATGCATAGCTTCATAAAAAGTATTATGAATATGATATTTAGATGACTTGTGGGCTTGAGTATTCAATCTGATATACACAATGGTCCCTGGATCTATTGCTCCTCCAGCAATGCGTAAACCAAACTTGTATCCTTGTTTCCATGCATGGGGATTGTGTATACGTAAGTGTAAGGGGTTGCAAGCATCTGTCTGACATTTATCATTTGTGGTTGGCTTGGTTAAAGTAGCCATCCGTTTATCTATTTTCTCATCAGTTATACCAGTGTTCCAGGTAGCATAAAAAACACATCCCCAATACGGGCAATAGTAATCTGCCGCTGTAGCAGTACTATAGCCTGATCCTGTTTTACCTGTACACTTCCACCAATTTGTGGCACCTTCTGGACACATATACTTATGGTCATTTCGATACGCTTTCTCCCATGTACCACAGGTGGACTGACTATCTCTATTAATAGCATTACATGCGTCAAAATTCAAAACAGCAGGTTTAGTAATGTCTTTAAGTGGTGGCGTAGCAGCTAATATAGGTCCATCTGCATCCTTCCATCTTATTTCCAACGTGTAATAGGATGGATTCTGATGCGGATTATAGCATGCTTTGATTTTGCCATGAGTGCAAACATTTAGTTCAGTGGTGTTATAGATACACCGAGTTACTGTTCCCTTGCAGGTATAGTAAGAATGATAAAGCAAAGTCTGAGTTACTTTCAGTCCAGTTCTAGTAGAAGTAATGCAAGCAGTGCATGGAGGTAAAGCATAAGTCAGTTCAAAACCTCCAAAGAAGGCAACCAAGGCAAAGCAAAAACAAAGATACATGTTGATGTTGATTGGAGTTCTTCTGAATCCTCAGCTTGCTGATCTTGATCACGACGGTCTTTTATTCTTCGTCCCGTTTGCTAATGAAGCAATTTAACGGGTGCTGAGTGTTGATTGAAGATCCTCAAGATGTCCAGTACACATTAACCAACTTTTTAGCAATTTCAGTTGGCTTGTGAAGTCTGGCTTAGTCAATGTAGTCTCAAAGTAGTGTGTCAAACCACACACAAATTGGGTTCGTTGAAACAAAACTGTCGCTGCATGGAAAACAGCAATCCTCTTCGAAAGACTTGGCTACTGCAAAGCACTTGTGATGAAGTGTCTAAGCTGCTGGTTGCCGTCTCAAAGTAACTCGCAAGGGTACATCAGGATGCTGCTCTGCTGTCCACTGCTCTGGTTCAAGATCGGCGGCGGGCTTGACTCTGCTGTGGTGGATCCAGGCGTCGATCTCGGCTACCTTTACTGCAGTTGGGGTAGACAGGATGACGGTGTACGGTCCCTTCCAATGGGGTTCCAACGGTATCTTCTTCCAATCTTTGATCCACACCGAAGTACCAGGCTGATAGGGATGCAAGGGTTCCGTCAAGTTGATAGGCAACTGGTCTTGGATCCACGTATGGAGAGTCTGCAGAACAAAACTAAGAGCTAGGAGTTCTTGTCTGGTTACTTCTGAACCAATCTGGGCTAAACTTCCTTTGACTCCCTGCACTATTGGTGGGGGTTTACCATACAGAACTTCAAAAGGGGAAAATCCTGTTGACTTTACAGGAGCTGAGCGTATTCTGAGTAAAGCTATGGGGAGCACTTGGGGCCATTTCAAGTGTGTCTCCTGACAAAGCTTGGACATTTGGGCTTTCAAGGTACGATTCATTCGCTCAACTTTCCCTGAACTCTGGGGTCTGTATGCAGTGTGGAGTTTCCACTGTATCTGCAAAGCTTTTGCTAACTGCTGAGTAACTTGGGAGACAAATGAGGGTCCATTGTCCGACCCTATTACTGCTGGGATTCCAAATCTGGGGACAATCTCTCTCATTAAGACTTTGGTAACTTCTCGGGCTTTCTCAGTTCTGGTTGGGAATGCTTCTACCCACCCAGAGAAAGTACAAACTAATACTAATAGGTAATGGTATCCATTGGCTTTTGGCATTTCAGTAAAATCAACTTGGAGGTTGTGCATGGGGGTGACACCTCCTGACTGAACTCGGGGTGCCGTAATAAGGCCTTGCTTGGCATTATTTTTGGCACAGGTTAGACATTGACGTGCTACTGAGGCTGATATGGTTGTCATCAGAGGGATGTAGAAATGTGGTCTGAGTGCTTTTTCCATAGCACTCTTCCCATAGTGGGTGGCTTCGTGGAAAGCTTTGACAAAGGATGGTCCTAACAACTCAGGAATTACTATTCGTCCAGGAGGTTGACTGCCCTCTTCTGGTGGCAGCTCAATCCATCCATCTTTCAGTATTCCATTTTCTCTGTCACAATAGTAATCCAATTCTTTGGTGGTATATCGTGGGGTCCATAGATTCAAAGGTACTGGAAACAATGCTGCTTGCATTGGCATAGCTTGTGGGGCAATCTGTCCTGTCATAGCTGCTTGTCGTGCTGAGGCATCTGCAAATCTATTCCCTCGGGCAACTTCTCCTCTTCCTGCTTGATGTCCTCTACAATGCATGACAGCTACACGTGTTGGGGCCCAGACTGCATCAAGTAACATCAATATCTCGGGACCATACTTGACTGATTTTCCTCCGGATGTGATGAGTCCTCTTTCTTTATAGAGAGCTCCATGGGCATGTAAGGTGGTGAAGGCATATTTGGAATCTGTATATACATTTAGCACAAGTTTTTCTCCTAACAACAATGCTCTGGTGAGTGCTATCAATTCGGCTTTCTGGGCTGATGTGCCTGAGGCTAGAGCTGATGATTCAACTACTTCGTGTTGAGTGACGACTGCATATCCGGCACAGCGTCGTCCATCAAGGATGAGACTGCTCCCATCAACATAATAGATCTGGTCGGGATTGTCTATGGGCACATCTGTCAAGTCAGGTCGGCTGGAGAACACAGTCTCCATGACTTCGATACAGTCATGTTCTGGGAGTTCTTCACTGATGGGTATCAAGGTGGCTGGATTCAAGGCATGGCTCACTTCAAGTTGTATCTGTGGGTTTTCACATAACATGCTCTGGTACTTCAACATTCTGGAATTGGTGAGCCAATAATTTGCTTTCTGTTCCATAAGGGCAAGGACTGCATGTGGCACAGTGACTCGTATGTTCTGTCCTAATGTGAGTTTGTCTGCTTCGCTCACTAGTAGTGCTGTAGCTGCAACTGCTCTCAAGCAGGGTGGCCATCCTTTGGCCACAGGGTCCAATTGTTTCGATAGGTATGCTACAGGTCGCTCCCAATTTCCCAATTTCTGAGTCAACATGCCTAGGGCATTTCCCTGTGCTTCATGTACAAACAAGTGGAAAGGTTTGTGGACATCTGGTAGTCCAAGTACTGGTGATGACATCAATTCTTCTTTTAACTTCTGGAAGGCTGTATCCTGCTCAAGTCCCCACTCCAGTGGTGACTTTTCTTCTCCTTTTGTGGCTTCATACAGTGGTTTGGCAATTTGGGCAAAGTTGGGTATCCAGATTCGGCAATATCCTGCCGCTCCCAGAAAGGCTCTGACTTGCTTTCTGGTTGTTGGAGTTGGAATTCTGCATACTGCTTCTTTTCTCTCTCTGCCTAATTTTCTGCTTCCTTGGGTAATACGAAAACCCAAGTATTTCACTTCTTTTTGGCATAGCTGTGCTTTGGCTCTGGAAACTTTGTATCCAGCTTCATCTAGTAACTGCAAGAGGTCTTTGGTGGCTAATATACATTCACTTTCTGATATGGCAGCTATCAACAGATCATCCACGTATTGGAGAAGCACTCTCTTCCCCGGGGCTACTGGATAGCTTGAAATGTCTTGATTTAGTGCAGCGCTAAAGATGGTAGGCGAATTCTTGAATCCTTGGGGTAATCTTGTCCAGGTGAGTTGGCCCCCTCTTCCAGAGATGGGGTCCTGCCATTCGAACGCAAACAATATTTGGCTTACAGGGGCTAATCTTATGCAAAAGAATGCATCTTTCAAATCCAGTACAGTGAAATGGGTAGCTTCAGCAGGTATCAGTCCTAGAAGAGTGTAAGGATTGGGTACAACTGGATGTATAGTTTCAACTGCATCATTTACTCTTCTTAAGTCTTGTACTGGGCGGTAATCCTCCGTCCCAGGTTTCTTTACTGGCAAAAGTGGAGTGTTCCATGGGGATTGACATACTTTTAGTAGGCCATACTCGAGCAATCTTTGTAGGTGGCGATGAATGCCTTCAATTGCGGCTCTTGGGAGAGGGTACTGTTTGACGTGCACTGGTGTAGCACTAGGCTTGAGGGTTACAATCACTGGAGCTATATGCTTGGCTAGGCCTGGGGGACTGCCTTCTGCCCATACTCCAGGTGGTGCATCGATGTTCTTTAAAGTTTGTTCAAAATAGGTATCTTGGATGGAGTCATCAACGTAATACCTCCATTCTTCTTCTCGGGGCACTGTCAGCAGCATTACTCCTGCTGGTTTGGCTTGGGAATTTACTGTCATTTGCATTTCTCCTTGTTCAGAGAAAGATATCTGTGCTTGTAGCTTGGCTAGCATATCTCGTCCCAGTAATGGTACTGGACATTCGGGCATGTAAAGGAATTGATGAGTTACTTGCTGTCCTCCTAGACTGCATATTCGATTTTGAAGAAAAGACATTGTAGCTTTGGCACCAGTTGCTCCTATAATGGTGACTGCTTTTGTAGTGAATGGGGCTATCTTTTTGTCTATTACTGAATGCTGTGCTCCAGTATCAACCATAAAGTTCATAATTTGGTCTCCTATTTGTATTCCGACCATAGGCTCCTGGAGACCTAAAGCAAACTTGGAGCCCGGTCTGTCCTAATCCACGTCATCCTCATCATGAGCTGGTGTGGCCAATGCTTGAATGGCTCCTCCTCTCTCTCGCTGGAATTGTTCTCGATTGGCTCCTCCGCGATTTTGGGGACGGCCTCGTCTTTCTTCTCGCCACTGATGATCGTTGTCGTCATCTTGCTGGGCGTCTTCGAGTTGCGGGCACGTATCTCTCCAATGTCCTTCCTCTCTGCAATAGGCGCATTGGTTCACGCCTAGTCTCTGGGTCCGGCCTCCGCCTTGACCCCGCCCTCTTCCTCTGCTCCTTCGACTAGGGACACCTCCCCTTTTCTTTTCAACTATGGCCGCAGCCAAAAAATCAGCTTTCTTCTTCATCTTTCTATCACATTCTCTCTGTCTTTCAGTATCACGATTCACATACACTTTATGAGCGACTTCCACTAACTGTGTTGCATTCATGCCCGCAAACCCTTCTAATTTCTGTAATTTACGTCTGATGTCTGGTTGAGACTGGTTTACAAAAGCAGAATTCACCATGCATAAACTTCCTGGTGCCTCGGGATCATAGGGAGTATACATTCTGTATGCTTCAGTTAATCTCTCATAAAAATCTGCTGGGCTCTCATCTATCCCTTGGATAACTCCTGCAACTTTGGAAAGGTTCATAGCTTTTTGGCCCCCCCTTCTCAGGCCTTGTAAAAAGCCTTGGCGAAAATGGGCTAGGGCTGTGGATCCTTCATCTGTATTTGGATCCCATTGGGGGTCTTCATTCGGGAATTCTCTCTGAGCTGCTTCCCGACGGTCTATTATATTCTGCCCTGGTCCCGGAGCTACGGAGTTTTCTGCCATCCATTCAATAGCTGCTTTTCTAATTCTTGCTCGTTCTTCTGTTGTGAATAGGGTGGTCAGGAGCTGACGGCAATCTGGCCAAGTGGGTTGGTGAGTTTCCATAATACTAGTTACTAATTCTGTCAGCTCCTGGGGCTTACTAGTATAGGAGGCATAATGCGACCTCCAATTTAATAAATCAGTTGTAGAGAAAGGGATATATACATAAGTTAGGGGTCCCGCTACCACTTCATCATTATCATTCTTTACGGGCACTCCCGGGACTTGCCGTAAGGGAAACAGTTTGGCCGCCATAGGTGTCTTTTGGGATCTAAGGGTTATTGTCATTGCCTTCGCAGGAGTCACTTTCTTTTTCTTCAACAGGTTTTGCTTTGGGTTTCTCTTTTACTGGCGTGCTACTGCTAGCGCTGGCTTTCTCAATTATTTGTACACTGTCCTCCTCGTCTGGGGAATTCTCTCTTTCTCCTTCTTCTATCTCCACTTCTGACTCGCTTTTTATGTCCTCCTCTTCTCTTTCCACTAATTCTTCCTCCTTCTTTCCTCCGGGAGGGGGATCAGGGGTTGGGTCCCGCCTCGGCTCTGGCCGTCTCTGGGGTTCTGGGGCAGGACGCCGGGCTACTCTTACTGGACCTGGGGTTCGGGGCTGCCTGAGGACTATTTCTGGGGAATCAGGATCTACCAAGATGGGCTTCTTCTTGGCTTTCTTATCCTGCTCTTTCATTCTAGGCTGTTCCGTTTTCTGTCTAGAATCTGTTCTCGCTAACGTTATTCTGCACTGTTCCTCATAACAGCGCTGCGCCCAGGGGGGCGGATCTTCACAAATACTTAACCAGGAATCTATATAGGGGTACTGATCGGGGTGCGCTACCCGCATTCTACGGTGTATTGACTGAATAATCTCTACATTGAACGTTCCCTCTCGGGGCCAGATGGGGTCTAGATCGGGCCACTCCCTAGTACACAAAATCTGCAAACGGGCTGCTGTCATTTTAATACCATAATCTCCTGAATATCCCTCTTTAAAATGTGCGATCATACATTCTAATGGAGTGTTTCTAGTAGACCCCGCCCCTCCCATTTCGATGTGTGCGCGCAACAACAGACAGAAGGGAAAAGGAGGGCGGACCGTGGGTAAGGGGTCCTCACGGCCCTGGAAACGTATAGGGAATACAAATAACAAGACAAGACGACAATCGCTTCCCCCTTTTCGCGACCTGAACGCGGTCGCCCGGTCAGGAAATGCGCTACTCAGGGGTCCGCCTTCACTTGGTCCGTGCTGCCAGACCTCTCATTCACACTTTGTTCACACAATCATGCTAGCAACGTATCCCAGAATGCATTCGTTTCTATCTGTTCTGACTAGTCTTTTTCCCAATTACAAAAAGGATGAGGGTTTCACCCAGCGAATTCCCATGCGGGGTTACTCGGCTCTTCCTTGAGAGTTGATCATGCTCTCTTACCAATTCCCAATATCTCGAGATTACAAATTCCAAATTCCAATGGCAGTACTGCTCTTTCTATTTCTGTCTAGACCCAAAATCAAAACTATACTCACCGGATCCGGTCCTCAAACTTCCCAAGCAGGCGCATGAGTTGGACCTCGGACTCCCTTCACTCGGGTTCGAGGCGTTGGCTCCAACCGGGCCCGGCACCCGCCGAGGTCCGACCAGCTCCCTCCGATACAAGGGACCGGTGGCGCCAGGGAGCAGCCCTCGTCGGAAGGGCGCGATCCCGGCAGGACCAAGCCTATAGAGGCGGAAAGTCGTGGTATATTGCCCTATATACACTTTGATTCCACAACTTCCCGGCCAATGCACCAAGGAATATGTAGCAGCAAAGCACAGACAAACCAATGATACCAGGAGTCTGTTCAGAAGGTCCAAATCATTTATTTGTGCACAAGTCTCGAACCAGTCAATTTCAAAATGGCTGAGCAAAGTTTTCAAGCATTACAACAACTTTTATAGACTTTTGTTCCATTCTAGGTATAGAAAAACATTTCATTGGTCCCGGTAACCTCCCGTACCTCCCGTACCTCTTCTATTGGTCCCGGTACTGATAAGTTTATCCAGTTATGTCCCTTCTGTGGGCATGACACCTGCATGCCCCCCTTCTAGTCCCAATTACAATGGCCAGTTCATCAACTTGTTACTTTCACACTCTCAAGGCCATAGAACCAATTTGTGCGTGCAGAAGAGCAAGGTTCTGTAACTCATCTGTCAGCACTCCTCATTATTTCTTTGCAGATGTACTTTTTCTTATCAGTAACTTTTAAACATGTCTTTTCTGTATTTTTCCATCTTTCAGTTCTGCAGTTCTGCCTACCTAAGCTAATTCAATACTTCTACTGAGTTCTATCTTACAATAGCAGCATATTGGGGGATGTGCAATCCTATATGCCTCTCCACAGGCCTCATTT
This sequence comes from Ichthyophis bannanicus, assembly GCA_033557465.1. Lineage (NCBI taxonomy): Eukaryota > Metazoa > Chordata > Amphibia > Gymnophiona > Ichthyophiidae > Ichthyophis > Ichthyophis bannanicus. The sequence continues at coordinate 643,983,795 of CM066036.1, read as the reverse complement.
ACAGGTCAAGCTAGCCATGCTGGCCTGCTTATGTCAGACACCGTGGGTCACAGGCCTGCACCTGCCACAGTGTGGGATTGTGTATAGGTATATGAGGGGAGCAAGAGAGAAGGGTCCCACTTGTCCATGGAAGTCTAGGTTGTCAAGTACCCCGAGTCAGGGTGAGAGGGTCACATGCTCCAGCACATATGTTGGGCATTGCTCTGACCCTGCAGTCATCAGGATGGGGCCCCTGCATATGCAAATGCAGCATTTGTGCCCTAACTCCCACAGGCATGGCCTTAGCTCAGTCTCTATCTATGGGTTCGCTTCCCTGGTTTTCATGCTCTCCCCTTCTGTACTTTGGCCCATATCTCTGTGCTGTGCAGCAGTGTTCACATATTCCTTAGTCAGCCCTCTCTATCTTTCACTGTGCTCTGTTGGTAGGGTTGGGAGCAATGTATTGTTGCCTGTTCTCTCTTCAGGGGTGTGGTGGGCAGCTTCCTCCCAGGGGGCACTACTGTGTTTCTGGGCTAAGGGGATGTGTGCTCTCATCCTCCACACAGCACAGTTATGTGGCTCTAATGTCGTACTTCTGCCTAGGAGAGCCGCACTGGTATTAGCATGCAAATGCGGGGTGCACATAGTATGGGCCTTCACAGAGCACATGCACGCCTGATGCGCAATTGTTACTACTGCATGAATGACATGTCTAGCATGGCATTACTTCTCTGCCACATAGAGTTGCCAATGGGCTGCAGATTTGCCTGACAGTCTTGGGTTTACCCATTGCCTGCAGGGACTTGTAATCCTGCTTTTCTTAAATAATACAATCAAGAAATCAGAACTACAAAGTCCTTGCAGTCAATGGGGTAAACCCTCGACTGGATCAACCCTGTCAGGTGAATCTGGAGCCAGTTGGCAACCCTACTGCCCCATTAGAAGCATGCATTAATTACATGTTAGGCCTATGCAACCTACAGCACTTTAGCAAACATACCTCAGAGAGGAGTGATGGGGATAGGGAGGGGGATTAAGAGAAAGATGTGGTGGGAACAGGGAGACTGGTGGTGGTGATGGTGATAATTTAGAGAATGAGTAGTAGGGACGGTGGGGGAGGGGAGGGGACAGCTAGACTGAAAGCATGCTGTTTCCTTTTTGCTTTGTGGCTTGGCTAGATGGTGAATTTGGAGAGGAGTGGTGTGCAATGTTCAGGCAGGGGTAATGGGATAAGGCTGAGGAGAGGTGACGTAGAAGGGGCAAGGAGAGTTAACAGGCTCCTCCAGTGAATTTCACCTGGTATCAGCTAGTGTGTATGTGTGTGTTAATGTGGGTGTGCTATCAACTCAATGCTGACTCCTGGCAACCTAGTCCCTAGTGATATAATATTCCTAAACTAAGTATTTTATTTGAATGAGAACACAAGCAAAAAGGTTTGGTTTCTGCCCAGTTTTAAATTAATTAAATACTTTCAACAATATCCTAATGAGACTGGACATATGGTGCAACATATTATCCCTTATAAAATCCTTGAATAGGAAACCAAAATTACTGCATTTGTATCCAGTTCTTGCAAACAGAGCCACACAAGTCTGACACTGAGCTGCATCTTACAGTGCACAACTGAGTATGTCTGCAGCCAGCCCTTTACATCAGATCCAGATGAGCAGCTGGTAGCTTCATCTATATAAGACAAGATTCCACTTGACAACCGACAGTTATCATACTAGCTTGGGGTCAGTGAATTATCAAGCCAAGACATACTCTGCAGAGTTATTGTTTCAACTAGAAATATTTGTTATTTAATTTATATATTTATAAGTTTACAACAAACAAAGGGAAAACATATATAAATGCATATATTACAATCATATATACATTCATACATAAAATCAAGTCCACAGCAAGAAAAAAGCCACATAAACTGGAAAAAGAAAAGGAGGAATCCCCAAAACAGAATATTACCCCTTTTACATAAACAGTAGAAAGCAAACAAAGCAAGAAAAACAGAAAAAACGCATAATCATTCTTTACCTTGCAGAAAAGTCTCCACCTGGATAGGGTCAAAAAACCACATATCTCACACTCTGATATACTATATTACATTTACAAGGAAACTTCAAACAGAAGGAGGCCCCAAAGCCAGGACCCTAGGTCAAAGATCCAGGAGGGTCTTCCTTTGCTTCTGTGTCGCTCAAGAAACATCTGGAAACAACTGAATCGGCTGGCCAAAGAATTGTTCCTGTTTCTTCGAAAAATAGAGTCGAAGCACCATATCTTTATCTGCTTCTGTTAGGAACGTAACTAACAAAATTGCTTGAGATGAAATTTCTTCCATAGATGTCTCAAGGAAAGCAGACAGATCTAAACTAAGCACATTCAATTGATCTGTGCTTCCAGTCCAGTCCCCTTAAAAACTTTCCTTTTTCCCTTTAGACAAATAATAGATTTTTGAAAGTTTAAGCGAATCCGGTCAGGAAGAAAAGCACATCTTTAAGATACTTAGAAAACAGAATCTCAAGGGACAGGAAATGAGTGCAGGGAAAATTTAAAAGGCACAAGTTTTTAGAACGCAACATATTTTCACACATCTCATCCGGACAACGTAAAACCAATAAATCTTGTACTGAGGAGGCGAGGGCCGCCCGCAACTCTAAAGTCTGAGACTCAAACAAAAGCAACGCTTGTCTAACAAAGAAATCCTAGACTCACAATCGTTAAAGGCAGCCACCTCCTCAGAGAATAAAGAAATGTAATAAAGAGATGACTGAAGAGACATCTCAGTTCATTTAACAACCTCCCATATATCTTTAAGTGAAATATGTTGTTTTGGAGCAGGACATTCAGGAGTAGAAGAAAACATAACAGGCTTAGGTATTGTCAACAAATGACCAGGGGGAGATTCCAAGCATAGAAATGATTCCGGCAAGGAGGAGGAGCCCATTATGCCCTGGCCTCAATTCCGGAACCAGGGACTTCTCTGGGACCAGTACATCCGTGGTAGGGAGTGATAGAAGAACCCAAAAAAACAGGAGAAAAGGAGGTAGAAATAGTACTCACAACAGATGACTCCCCCTCAGTAACAGAGGCCAAAGGTAGCTTCTCCATAGTCCTGAAATGAGCATCTAATTATCCAACAGTTTTAACTGCTTCGAAGCTGAAGAGGACTATGTTTTCCCATCCCGAGAACAGCAGGGTCTCCTCTATCCTCCTATGTGCTCTGAAGGGGCTCTAAGGTGCAGCACCTGTCCCTGCAGAGCAGGGTCTGGGGATCCAACCAATGCAGGTAAAGCCTATTTCCTGGTGTGCTTTCTCCTCATCCCGTGGTGTGGCCAGCTCTAAATAGACCCTGGAACCAGATATCATACCAACGCTGCAGAGTGGGAACTGGGGATCCAACCAATGCAGGTAAAGCACACCAGGAAATAGGCTTTCTCCTTAACCCGTGGTGGGGCTGGCTGAGCTAGAAATATGAGTTTAACACTGACAGATAAGGTATGAGTTGCAAAAGAAACCTCTCAGTTGGACCTTTCATTGTAAGTGATATATATTTTTAAAAATGTTATATTTATTCACATTTACTGAATATTGCATCCAAATATATACATGAATGAAAAGAAAATGGTCAAACAAACCAGGAAAACAATATCATAAAACAACACTGACCATTTAAATATCAGTCCACAAATCCAAGGGGGTGGTCCCAAGAAACTGCAAAACAAGAAAAAGATTAAGGTACACCTTGGCCCTAAACTAACCTAACAGAAACAAAGTTACATAGCAAGTGGAGATTTAAGCATCAGTCGAATGGGATGGCCCAGCAGTTACAACCAAAACATCTTCCCTAGCAACTAAAAGCTCCAGAAGTTGTCTAGCATCAAAGAACATATACATTTTTTCTTTATATGAAACATAACATTTAACAGGCAATTTTAATTGAAAAGTTGCCCCAGGACCAACACCCTGGGGCTTTTTTTGTTGTTAAGTGCCATTGAGTCTGTGTTGATTCATGGCGACCCTCTGGATAGTTGTCCTAAATTGTGTTCAGTCTTCAGTCAGGTGGCTCATTGTTGACAGATTGGCACCTGTAGCTGTATCAATCCATCTCATTGCTAGCCTTCCTCTTTTGCGTTGACCTTCTATCTTGCCAAGCATGATGCCTTTCTCTAATGATCTCTTTCTTCGCATGATGTATCCAAAGTATGAAAGTCAAGTCTTGTCATCTGAGCTTCTAAATAAAGCTTAGGTTTGATCTCCTCTAGTACTGACTGGTTTGTTCTTCGGGCAGTCCATGGTATACACAGTATTTGCCGCTAGCACTATAATTCAAAGGAATCAATTTTCTTCCTGTCTATGTTTTTCATGAAGGACCAAAAAGTCCTTACTTCTCAATTGTGTAGTATGAGACATGTTAGAAAAAATCCTAACCTGTTAACCTATAAAAGCCTCACTGAAGTTCTTAAAGTATAACCTTAGAATAAGGAATTTATCAGACTAAAGGTAATAAAGAGGGTAGTTCTTTCGGTAAAACCACCAAGGAGCTTTCTAAAAACCCTGTGAGGTCTCCATCCCCAGGAGAGACAGAAGAATTAGCAGGGCTACGGAACCCTGCACCCACAGACAGATACAAAGTCCTGGTCACAGGTGGAAAAAGCTCCGGGGTGATTTTTAAAACTTCCCCAAAGTATTTTCTCACCATCTTCACTGATGTCATAACTGGAGACCTGAGAAAATTCAAGAATTGTAGGTTACACCGATGAGCCTGATTTTCCAGAGATTCTACTTTTCTAAGAGTCACAGTTCTGTGCTTAATTTGGGTGTCAATCAGGTCCCGGAGCTGCCCAACCTCACGTTCCATCCTGGAGATTCTCCCCTCATGTTCCTCAAATCCACTGGAGATATTAACACAAGTCATCTTCAACAGAACAAGCTCAGTACTTACAAAACCCATAAGTTGATTCAGAGAAAAGTTCAAAGTTGCCAAACCATCCCACAGCGCATCCATTGTAATCATTGCGGGTCTCACCAGCTTAAAAGTAGCCGAAGCAAACTCTTCTCAAGACTGTGCCACAGCAACCTCCACCTCCAATGTCAAAGACTCCAGAAGTTGAGCAACAGATCCAGATGAGGGAACTACTGATGCTAGGGTGCCCTCTTCACCTCCCTTCGATGCTGTGCTCTGCAACAAGTCAGAGGGAAGCACTCTACCCAGTTTTGAGATGACTCTGGGTTGCGGCGGGGGACTTTTCTGGTCTGGAGAAAGCGAGACATCTGATGCACTCAGGGCTGACAGATCTTCTACCGGCCCCATCCAAGACACTGCTGCATCATCAACTGCAAAGCTGCAAGACTCCAATGTCCACTGCCTAGGTGTACTTGGCAGAGCCAGTCTTAGGGTTGGCCGGCCTGCTTCTGTTTCTTCTGCCCCATACCGCAAAGGTAGAGCAGCACACTGGAACCTCGGGCACTAAGAGAGAGCAACCTCACAGCGATGCACCTCCTGTCACCATCTTGTTCCCCCCTGCCCCATAGTAAGTGATATTTTAGATATGTATTCTCCTTGTCTACTCATGTTGTAGATGATGTCAATAAAAATATTTGTTAAGGTAGTTTTTAACATTGTCATCTTTTTAAGATCAACAGGAAAACTGGAAAATCCTAACTACTGTAGATTTCTATGTATGTGCATGGGTGTAATATACAGACTTCCAGCACATGGAAGGGGTAGATTCAGGGAGAAATAGCAAAAACATTTTTTCAAGGTGTAAAATAAAGATTTCCTATTGACTTCTTTCAAACCACTCAGGATTTCATAAACATGCATCATATTCCATCTATCTTCAAACTTTCTTCTCCAAACTGTAGAGTCCTAACCTGCTAAGCTTTTCAATCCTCTTTACCATTTTTGATGTCATTCTTTGTAACTTTTATAATTATCCTGCATCGTTTGATAAGATGGGTCGACTGGTGCAGCATACGTTTGGGACTTGAGCAGGTACATCAGAATTTTGCATGCTCTAGTAAAAACTCCTATTAAATTGCCCATGGGTAAACATGCTTGTAAAGTAAGAACTCAGAAACATAGCTGCTACTGTCACGCAATATGGATGTAATTGTATTTATCAATCTCTTTATTGTGAACCAGAAATACAGAAACAGCAATATAACAAACTTAGCACCATGTGGGAGGGCTCTTTTACACCAGAACACCTTGAAACAGTATAACAGCCTAGCCCATTTTGCTTTCTAATACATTTAATCAACTAAATCCCCTCCCTCCCTTCCTACTGCCCCTCCCCCCACCCTCCCCCCACCCAGCATTACCTAGGGACAACTGAAATAGTAGACAAATCTTGTGAAGATGGAGGACAACCCCTGCTTGGTTTCAAAAAGGCAAGAATAAAGGTTATTTAAAAAAAAGCTCAGAATTGAATGAAAGTCATAGCAAAGGGTCTATCAGTTAAAAATCACAGTAAGGCTCCAATACAGACTGAAAGAAAATGTCAATGCCTTGGAGAGGCATTACCCACAGCCCAGCGTTCCAACAGCAAAGCATCAAATTGAAAAGCTCGCCATTGTGCTACATCCAAAGGTTTCTCCATATACCTGCAAGTCCAGATACTCTTGCAAGCTAAGAAAAAAAGCTTTCAAAGAGTCAACACTTACAGGCCCTTTTACTAAAATACGTTGTGGTTTTGCACCTAACATGGAGTGGAGGAGTGGCCTAGTGGTTAGAGCAGAAGCCACACAAATAAATTAAGCAAAGTTATGAAAGACTTTTGCACATAAAACACTGCTCTACATACTCTAGTCCTTTATAAAATTGTCCTCATATAGTTCACATTTCTATGCATAAATCTCTGTTTTATATACAATAATGGCTTTTAAAATTACCCCTGATATTCAAGGTGTGGTCACACAGTTTTATTTTCTAATCCTGTCTGAGTAATTCTGAGAATTCTATTTGCTTTTCTATCTACACTTGCTCAAGAAAAGAGGCCTATGGACTCTTTACCATGTACTGTGCTTCTACCACAAGAAGACATACCAGAATTTGAAAATATCATTTATGGAGTAAACCATTTTCTATGACGTTCCCCATGTGGTGTGTCTTCAGTGGTAGAATCACGAGACTGAGAATGACTCAAGAGAAGATTCTCAGAAAGGTTAGAGGGGAACTTGGAGAAGGAGGAAGTCAGAATCTTCTCTCTGGATTTCAGTGACTTGCTACACAGTCTTCCTTTGTCGTGGTGCACTTAGCCTTTCACTGTATTGTCTGTGCCTGTGTTAACATCTGGATCGTAGAGTAAGCCCACAATAAGAGTGTATATTTCACTCTTGGGTTTGTCTTTATGGGGAAAAAGACATCTTGGCAAAATTCTAACCAAAATAGAGGCATTAAGCAGTGAACAAGGAGTGTTTGGAAAAGTAGATTTACTAAGGATGTGCAGAATTTTAAAAAAGCTTAGTTTGTCTTCACTTAAAACAAAATTTTAGCAATTTTTATGTGGTTTTTATGATTTTACACATAGTTGTCTTGATTTTGTACCTTATGTATACGCAACAGCTTTTTTGTAAAATCAAACTCTGGGATTCATTGCCAGAGGATGTAGTAAAAGCTGTTAGTGTAGCTAGGCTTAAAAGAGGTTAGGATGAATTCCTGGAAGAAAAGTCCATAAACCATTATTAAAGAGGACCAGGGAAATCCATTGCTTTGCACCACCTTGATTGAAGGATAAGGCGGGATAGAAATACCCTTTAAATAAATAAATAAATAAATTGCTTACCCCTGAGAAAAACAGCATGGAAGAGTTAGCAAAGCCCCGTAGGGCTGATGCTTAAAGATAAGTGCCATGGTACTGTTTGAAGCTATTACCACCTCTGTCGGTCCCAGAGGGCCGGCCTTCTAGATGACCACCTAGTTTGCCTCATGGTAGCGCCATCCCTGCTGACAGATACTTGTGACCCAGATTAGCCACTGTTGGAAACAGGATATTGAGCTTGATGGATCTTTGGTCTAACCCAGTATGGCATATATTTATATGAATTTATATTCCACCAATCTGTAAATTCTCAGTGGATTGCAATAACACACTTGACAAAAAAATAAACACATCATACACAAGAATTATTTATTTATTTATTTGAGCACATTTTTATACCGCTCCTTCCAGTGGTCAGCAGCGATTTACATTTAACAATTAACTCTACAGTTTAGCAGTTACATAAAACAATGAGAAGATAACTTAGAACATTGGAAGGTAACATTGATTTAAGATAACTCAATAATTCAAAACTATTTACATAATAGAAGGGAAACATGTTAACTTACATGTTATAAGTTTAACTATATACAGTATTTGAATAGTACATGCAAGTAGATTTACAAATTAATTAATTCTTTGTGGATTTGGGGTATTCATATGCTAACATATAGTTGACCTCCATCAAAATTATTTCAAGCCCAGATTACTCTAAGTTATTTCAGTCTGATTGAAGTATTCTTGAAATAAATGTGTTTTAAGGCTTTTACGGAATGATGTGAGATCTTTGTTAGTTCTTAAGGTGTCTGGGAGTCTGTTCCATTGTGTTGGAGCAATGTATGTGAATGCTCTGTTACTAGTGTTTACCTTTAATTGGCAAATGGAGGATGGAGTTTGTAGTGTATTTAGGTTGTGTGTACGTCTATTCCTATTAGTGGGTTGTGGTTTTATGAGTGAGGCAAGGTAAGATGGGGCAATATTGTGAATTAACTTGAATGTTGTAAGGCAGCTGGTATTAAGGACTCACTGATTCTCCATAATAAAATTGAAGCGATGGAGAACTCTGCACGTTCTTGTAATTTGCGTTTTTTAAATTTTCCTATTTCTAAGCTCCTCGCTCCTAAGATATTGCTAGATAAGTACCTTAAGTAAGTCTTACTAATTACGGAATCTATTGCAGTTTCTCAGCTGTATTATATTTCCCCCAGTTCTAAGAGAGTTAATCCGGTCGAGGGGGAGTTTGATGTAATTGAACCTACCATTACTAATCTCACAGCCTTCTCGAGGACTCCCTGGATATAATTGATTCTCGCTCTACTTTGTTGGTGACGTTTTTGACCAAGGATGTCAAGCAGGGTGTGCTACGTGCTTTCTTTAAACACAAGACTGTTAAGTTTTGTGGTCACCTTGTTAATGTTTTCCCTGATGTATCACGTAGCACCCAGCTTAGGCGTAGGCAGTTTCTGGCCCTAAAGCCTCAGGTATTGTCTTTAGGAGAAGCTTCTTTTTTTCTTCGTTTCCCCTGTAAGTGTGTAATTACCTGGAAGGATGTTTCATATATTTTCACTGACGTCACTCAATTGGAAAGTTTTTTGATTGAGAAGCGGAAAGCACTTGGTGAAGTACAGAGTGCCCATGAATAAGCTCTTGCCTCCTTTTTGTGGGCTTTGTGTCTTATTTTCTTGAGTGCGGCTTGATCTTAATACTCAGCTAAGTTCCTTGACGTGGGCTATATCAAATTTGTGGTTTCCTGTTTGATGTTATTACATCTGATTTAGTTTGTTTATTCTAGATTGTCTTCTGATTGTATTATGTAAATGCATTTTTTGAAATTAAAAAAAAAAAAAGATGGGGCAATATTGTGAATTAACTTGAATGTTGTAATTATTATTTTGTATCTTATGCGTGCATGTATAGGTAGCCAGTGAAGTTCTCTTAAAATGGGTGTGATGTGATCTGAGAATGGTACATTCATCAGGATTCGGGCTGTGACATTCTGTGCCATCTGTAGTATGTTTGTTGTTTTTTTGGGAAGGCCTTGTAATATGCCATTACAATAGTCCAGATGTGGTGTTATGATTGCTTGTATTATTGATCTAAAGTCTGATAGCTCGATTATATTGCGTAAGGGTTGTAGGGTTCTTAGTTTGTAGAAAATAGTTCTATTTAATAGTCTTAGGTGGGTTTCCATGTTAAGTGTCATATCAAGGGTGACACCTAGGTATTTTAGTTCTTGTTTAGTGTTGTAGGTTGTATTATTTAGTATGATTGTGGGAGGGTGTTTAAATTCCGGGTTTTTAGAGATAAACATTACTTCTGTTTTTTTATGATTGATAAACATATTGTTTTGTTGGAGCCAATTAAATAATTAAAAGCACGGAGCACAAATTACAAATAAGAAAATGCAACAAATTAGTCCCCGTATGTGATGGCAAATGTAATTGGTTCCACATCAATGGTACTGTCAAGTAAAAAACTATGATCAATTACCCTAACACCTTGTAGCCAATTCGGTGAAACTACGCATAGCCTACCGGAACTGTAAGGGAAAGTGCACTGGGAGAAACATTCCCACTCTCAGCACCCTAAAAACCATTAACAGAACCTTAAAATGCATCTGTCACTGAAATGGGAGCCAATGAAGGCTCATCAAGATGGGAGTAATATGATCACATAACAGAACCTCCAACAATAAACACACCGCTGAATTTTGAATTAACTGTAAAGGACAAACCACCACAGCCGGCAAACTATGCAACAATGAATTGCAGTAGTCCATAAGACTCAACACCAGGCTCCGCAGCACTGTCCGCAAATCATCCAGACTCAGGAATGGTTTCAACTTCTGCAATAAATGCTACTTTAAAAGAACCCTCCTGGAGATATCATGAATACAGCATATGATCGAAACATTAATCTAACCCCACCCCCAAATAGCGCATTTCTTATGTTCTTATGTACAAATCAATTGTACGTGCATTAATTTGTAGGAAAATGTGCACACAAGAGATTTCCATACACTTTTAAATTTTAGATATCCAAACAAACCCAAAATGCATATCCTTAAAATTTACCTATTGGAGTAAAAGAAAGACATTTCCTAGCCCAGTTGATTCTTCAAGATGCAATTCACATGGAAAGAAGAAAGAAAGAGCTTTTCATTTTCCTCACTACTACTTCCTTTATATCTCACTCTGAGTAATTCAAAACCTGAGCAAGAGAGGAATCCCAGCTTATTACTTTCTGAAGATCCACTTGCAGGGCCATGCTTTGGTGTTGCCTATTAATCCATTTTCCCTGTAACAACATGCATTAGAACAGAATAAGCTGATGAAACTTCAGCCTGGCCAACTTTTACTGCCACAGAAAAAAAGAGGGGCAAAGCCATTACACAGTCACTAAGGAATACAATACAAAGCAGAGCAGTATTGAATCAGTCAATGAAAGACAACAGTCTTTATTCATACAGTTCTAAAAATATTTCCAGCAATCAGCAGTCCCATCTGAAACCAATCAAACTCAGTTCCAGTGTATTTAAATCATTCAACAAAGCCCAACATGTTTCAACAGAAAAAACCTGCATCATGGGCTGGCATACAGTTCTTCTGGGCACCGGACTGATCAAAAGATGCCCTGCTTCTTAATCAGGGAGAAACATAGGAGCCAAACCCCCCCCCCCAACCCCCCCAAAACTGAAATAAAAATAAAAAAGGTAAACAGAAAATAGAGCAAAAAGTGAAAAGGAGAGGAGAACAAAAAGAATGCCAAAAACAACGAAACAAGGAAAAGAGCCACCTTGTGAACAAGGAAAATACCTTACCGTCTCACTCAGATGTTTAAAAGCATAAAAAGAGAAAAAGGCAAAAACTTTACATTGAAGTGCTGGAAACACTCTTAACCAGCACTCAGAACCTGATGGACTACACACAACAGTAGAACTGCTGACCAAAAAGGTAGATTAAAGATAAGGAGAAACAAAACATATTAATCTGTAAACTGACTTGGTATATTACATACCAATTAACCTACTGTTCCATGTAAACCGCACTTGATACTAGGGAAAGAGCGGTATATAAATAACTGTTAAATAAATAAATAAATAAATAATCTGGCCAGCAAAAAAATTATATATGCTATATAGTAGCCAAGGATTTGCAGACAGACTACGCCTTTAAACATTCTTAGGCTATATAGTGCCAACCACCTTACTGAAAAAGCTGTGCTTACCTCTTTAAAAACATCTGACTACTATGAGTAGTCAGAGATGGTAGGGAGTAAAAATTAACAAAAACCACCTTAACCCTTACTCAGATTGCCAGAAATTGCCCAGAACACCAGGAATGCTCCCACGATCTGGAACTCTTTTCCCAAAACCATCAGATCTGCTCAATGAAGAAACTGCTTAAAATACACCTATTCATAGAACACTTTGGGACTAATAACATTTCATAATTGAGTTTCTGGGTCGCCAGGAGTCAGGACTGACTCGAAGGCACACATTGCATTGCATATTCAATATACATCTTGGATTTGTTGACTCAGTCATAATACCCACGTTTAACCCCCATATTTAACTCCAAGTTGTTTACCCCCTTGTTCAACGTAAAACAAATCTCATGAGATTATATGCTGTTGTTCATTGTAAACCATCTTGGAACAAAGACAGTATATAAAAAAACTGTTAAATAAAATAAATAAATTACAGAAGCTTGTCTATCTATGCATAAATTCAAAATACCCCATGCTATTTTGGCTGCAAAAAAATGCTGTGCACCTCCTCTTTATACTGGTTATTGACAGCCAAATGTGTGGAGGTTTGCATCAAAACACTTAAAACGGTCCAAGAATGGCATACTTTCACTTTTAAAAATGTGTGTGCTGGGGGGCGCTCGTGAGCTCGACAGCAATGGCCATCTCTTACTGAAGCTCCGTAGCCATATTTCCCAATTTGGAAACTTCCTGCGATTTATCGGGTCCTTTTTTAGTTTTTTTATAGCCCCCAACTAAATCGCTCTTCTACTTGCTCAGAATAATGGCTTTTATGCTCTGATCAGGGGTATCTCACTAAAATAATCCCCCTTTGAGGAACGCCTGAGAGTCAGGGCTCAAGCCGTTAATGGAGGATGGAGCTAGGAGCTGCGAGCTTCTCTGTGCTGATGCCTACCGGACGTATCAAATTTACCGGTGCTGCTTCTCTGAATGGATGTTTCACCTCCAAGATGCCTGATATGGCTTTCAGTGATCCCCTGCGTTCCTTCTAAATCTACAGCAGCTGTGTGAGTGATAATTCTTTCTCCTAATGTTCCCTGTGTCTGCCCTGCTGATCATCCATTGTATGCCGATGATTTGGCTCCTACCTGCTAAAGCTCCACGCTCCCGGAATTGAAGAGGTCAGTGGTGGTTGTCCGGTCCCTCTGAGGCAATTTATGAGGTCTCCCTGAGTCTCCATTACTGTAGGATTCCCCTGGCACGCATGGTGGAACGCAGATGTGTGTGGTGCCATTGGCGGGAAGAATCCGGAGCGCATGTTGGTGGAACGCATCTTTGTGCTGTGCTCAGCTCCCTATTGAAACGCAAGCCTGCTCTGTTAAAATGGCCGACGATGCCTGGAACGCAGGGCTGGAATGCATGACTGATTTCAAAATGGCCGCCGAGTTTTGATTGACACGCCTGAACTACAGCAGTGTGTCTCATTCTAAGAGATAGCTATCCTACCTTTGCCTGGCGCTTCCTCGTGTGGTCAATCAGCAGATTGCAAGATTTTTTTTTTTTTGGTTTAATTTGTAGAGCTCAATCCTGGGTCGCCTCTCACTATGGCTAAAGTCAAGAACTATGCTTCAGCATTGTCTAAATTCTCCAGATCTCCTGAGGATTCTACAAAGATTGTGCCGGAAAGGGAGAGACTCCCTGCTGCCAGAGTGTTAGATGAAGCAGTAGTTTCCACTCTGGCTACGAAACAAGATGGCTGAAATCCTACAGGAGTTAAAACTTTTTCGCTCTGATTTTACCAAAGTTGTTGCTGGCATGCGCTCCGACATCAAGGCATTGGATGATCGGGTATCTCATGCGGAACTCCTGTTGGGGGAGCAGATGGATTCCTCGATTGCTTTCCAAACGAAATTGAGGAAGATGGATCAAGTTACTAGGGAGATGGTGGAGTGCCAGGAAGACCTAGAAAACCGGCAAAGGAGAAACAACATACGACTGCTAGGGGTCCCAGAGAGTTCCGGAAATAAGGAAGACACGACAGCGCTAGTGCAGGAAATATTTGCATTTTGTGTCGCAACTTCCGCTCCTCCAGTCAAGCTGGAGAGAGTGCACCGCAGCCTAGGCCAAAAAAGAGACTCCAGTGCTCGTCCACGGCCTATCATCGCCTGTTTTTCCTTCTTTGAGGACAAAATGGCCCTACTACGCAGTATGCGGGGCCAGCGTTCCTTTCAATACAAAGGACATGAGCTTCAGATCTTTCAGGACATCGCCCAGCGCGTCTTGGAACGTCGGAAGAGCTTCCGACCTCTCACTCAGACACTCAAGAAAAAGTCCATACCATATCGATGGGGTTTCCCTTTCTCCCTTAATTTTGAATGGAATGGTGTTAAATATCGCATTTCAGAGCTCTCCGACTGCTTACATTTTCTGGATACCCTTCAATTTGGGGAACGACCTCCTCCTAGCAGTACATGAAAAGGGGACTGGGAGGTCTCCATGCCCAAGCGTCGGAAAATCCTGAGACCTCGCTGTTCTTCTGAAACCGATCAGGACAGTTTGGGGACCCAAGGGATGGACACTGCAGCTCAACCTTAAGAGAGGCTTGATATTTTCGGTGTTGATGGCAGTAGATAGCCTGCATGTTTCTTCTCATTCTCAGACTTGGGACCTTTGCTGAACTGAATTGTCTCCATGAGGACGTGTGGCCTCTTAACATGCATGATTAAAGCCGGAAGAGGCTAGTCTAATGGCAGTTTGTATCCTTATTGTCTCATTTTTCCTACTCTTATATTAGGCACTGTCTGCTTTTATGGATAGGATTGGTAGGGGATTCAAACAAGGGACCTTGATTTTCTGTTTTTTTTTCTCTCGATTTCCATTAGGGAAGTGTAGGCTTAGGAGTGATAGTCTGTTCATCTAAGTCCTTAGTGTCCCCCCGGGGGTGGGAAGATACCCCATCCACACTAAGAGTTCTCCGTAGAGAGAAGTATGGTTTTTATTTTTAGATTGCTGGTTGTAATAGTTGTTCTTGAGAGGTTAGGGTTAGGGAGGGGGGTTGGGGGGGATAGGGTTTGGAAGGGAGGGGGTGAATGGGTTGGGGGGGGTGGGGGGGAGGGAGCGAACAAAGGGTCAAAAGCTTGCAGCCGGATACTGGAGGAGGGTTTCCAATTCTAGTCAAACTTGCACAGATTTTGCGGAACATAGAGATGTCAATGCGGAAGGGGACAGAGGGGGATAGTTGGCGAAATCGCGGAGATACTTGGCTTGTGGTTCAGTTATTGATTAGTATATTTAAGAGAGCCCATTATTTTTGGAGGAGCTTTCTCTCTCCCCCTAGTGTGGGAGATTTGTCTCGAGATACCCTCTGGGATAATGGTTAAGCTCATTTCTTGGAACGTTCGAGTTCTACATCATCCTATTAAGCGGCGGAAAGTTGTGGACCTCCTATGTAGAAAGCGAGCAGATGTTGTCTTCTTATAGGAGTCACATTTGGCTCCTGGTGATCATTCTTGTTTAATATCCCGCCACTTTCCAGTTGTTTACTCTTCGGGTTTCTCCTCTCACAAAAGAGGGGTCGCCATAATGTTCGCGCAGAACTGTTCCTTCCAGCTGATAAAGCAGATTCAGGATCCTAAGGGTCGTTTCTTAATACTGACTGGTACTCTGAATGGAGTTATGGTTTCCTTGGTCAATGTGTACCTTCCTCCCGCGGACATTGCTCATTCTCTAGAGAGTCTTGTAGAGCTTTTGGCTACTCTGGTTACTGGCGATATAATTATGGGAGGGGACTTTAATTGCGTCCTCTCGGAGCTAGATAGATCCTCTGGGATCGCATCCTCACTGCGCTCCTCACAAAATCTAGCTTCTTTAATTTCTACCTTCGCATTGGAGGATGTGTGGCGTTTGCAACATCCTAAAGAACGCGATTACACTTTTTTCTCCTCAGCTCATCGTACTTACTCCCGTATTGACCTGTGGCTAATTTCTAAACATTTATCTCCGCAAGTCAGCGAGGTGTCCATTGGAACTTCTGGTCCTTCTGATCATTTCACGCTCTCTTTGGTTTGTGATCTTGGTGATGCGGAAGTCCCCCCCCCCTGCTCGTGGTCTTTTCCTCGCCACTTGTTGAGAAACAAAGCTTTCGTACAACAAATACAGGAGTTTTGGAAGGATTATCTTCTTCACAATGATCAGGAAGGGATGTCTCCTTTTTTATTGTGGGAGGCTGGGAAGGCTGTTTTGAGAGGGCAAATCATCTCTTTGTCAGCAGCTTATAAGCGCCAGGGTGAAGCTGTGCAGACAGCTCTTCGGTTGCAAATTGGGAATCTCGAACGTCAGCACAAGTGTTGTCCGACATCCTCGATCTTACGACACCTAACGGCTCTTCGGGGTAAATTGGCAGCCCTTGAAACGGAGGAGATTTATTCTTGTCTGCTGAAAACCCAGAGACATTTTTTTTGAACAATAAAGCCAGTAAATTACTCTTATGGCACTTGAAGAGGCAAAGATTAGCTCGTAGAGTTTCCATGGTGCTGGATGAGCATCATCGTCCTCTTACCAAATCCGTAGATATTGCGCAGAGGTTTGCTAGATTTTACAAAGATCTATATTCCACTCACCTCTTCGCAGACGCCTCCACTATTCATAATTTTTGTCAGGGCTTCATCTGCCACAGTTGTCTGAGGAGCATTGCGACTCGCTGGATGGAGAGATTCAGATTAAAGAGGTACAACTGGCTATGAAGCGGTTAAAATCAGCCAAAGCGGCGGGCCCCGACATGCTACTGGCGGAATTTTACAAGTCTGTTTCGGATCAGGTCGCTCCCTTGTTAACTAAGGTCTACAATTCCATCCTTCAAAGAAAGAGTTTGCCTGACTCGATGAGACAGGCCTTAATTACGGTAATCCCTAAGGAGGGAAAAGATCCTTTACAAGGCAGTAGCTATCGGCCCATTTCTCTGCTGAATGTAGATTACAAACATTTTACTGCAATTCTTGCCTCCCGTTTAATGGGATTTATTAAAGGGCGACAGGGCTCCGACAATGTCCGTCGTCTTATTAACATCTTAGCTGGGGTTAGGAAGCTCGACGGTAACTATGCGGTCCTCTCTCTAGATGCAGAGAAGGCGTTTGACAAGATGGAATGGGAATTCCTTTGGAGTGTTCTACAACATTTCGGCTTTGGACCTTCGTTCCTTGACTGGATGTCGGCTCTTTCTAAGGAGCCGTCGGGAATGGTTCAAGTGAATGGATTCTTTTCGTTGTCTTTTTCCCTAGAACGAGGTACCAGGCAGGGTTGCCCTCTTTCATTGCTTCTGTTTGCTCTGGCGCTGGAACCCCTTGCTGTTCAACTTAGGTCCCTCAAGTCTCAACTTGGCATTCTCCTTGCGGATCAGCATCACATTGTTTCAATGTATGCTGATGACACTTTAATATTTCTTCGGGAGCCGAAACATGCTATGCCAGTCCTTACCTCAATATTGACTGAATTTTCTTACCTGTCAGGGTACTCGATTAATTTCCAGAAATCTGTAATGATGCCTTGCATGACACGTTGTGGTGTAAGTCATTTGGGGAAAGACAGTATTTTCCCGAAGGTTACGGGGTTTAGATATCTGGGAGTGCAGGTTTCCCAGAAATTGAGGAGCTTTATGACTGTAACTATGCCCCCCTTTTAACTTCCTTATCTAAAGAGACTGCTGTTTGGCAAGCTTTATCGGTCTCATAGCTTGGTAGAGTGAACACTATTAAGATGTTACTTCTTCCACAAATCCTTTTCTTATTTCAACAAATTGCTATTAATTTGCCCCATTCGTTTTTCCTACTCTTGCGAAAGATTCTTATGCACTTCATCTGGCAAGGGCGGAGGTCGAGATTGAGTTGGAATACAATGATTCGTCCCAAAGCTTGGGGAGGGGTGGGACTCCCCAATTTTGAACTCTATTATTCCTATGCTGTTTGCGGGCCATTCCTCTTTGGTGCTTGAAAAGGGCAGCGGCCTGGGTTGATTTAGAAGACCATTCAGTCTATCCGTTACCTCTTCCGGCAGTTCCTTTTGTCACTGACAGTTCGCGGTTGCGGGATATTCATTCACATATTTTTCTCGGCCCAGTTTGGACAGCCTGGCACAAAATTTGTAGTAAGTTGTCTCGGACATCCATGTGGTCCCCGTATATGCCTATAGGAGTTTTCTCCTTTGTCAGATCCCTTCCTGTGGCTTTTCAAAGAACCTTGGAGAATATACATGTGGCGAAACTTGTTCACAACTCTGAGTTGGTATCGCACTCTCAGCTAGAGTTGAACTTTTCTATTTCACTTTCGGCCTTTCAATATTTTCAATTTCATCACTGTCTTTCGTCCTCCTCTATTAGTGAGGCGGCTATGCGCTCCCCCGCGGTTTGGGAAAGACTTTGCTTCTTACCGCAATCAGATAAAGCTCTTTTAGCATGTTTATATCACTCTTTGTCTGGTGATCTGGCGTCAGTGGCACCTAAACTGAAGGCTTGTGAGAGATGGGAAGAGGTGATTCAGCCTCAATCAGATGAGTTTTGGCTTGAAGTGTTTCATTATGCGCATGCATGCTCTATTTCTTTGTCTTTAGTCAATACGCAATTGAGAATTGTCTTTCGAATGGCTGTGGTGCCAACCTCCCTCTTCCATTGGGGACGAGCTGATGATCCTCTTTGCTGGAGGGCTTGTGGTGGGATAGGTACCTTCTCTCATATGTGGTGGGGTTGCCCCAAGATGCAAGAATATTGGCTCCGGATATATACAGAGATCTCTCAAAAGTTAGAGGTCACCTTCCCTTTTGATGTGGAACATTGTATTTTAGGCCACTTACGCCAGGGCTTGCAGTCCCCAGTGCACACTGGTATGGCTCAGTGTCTTCTACTGGCTGCGTGCTCCGTGGTCAGTAGATTCTGGAAGAGATCAACTGTTCCTAAGTTGGATGAGTGGATGGTTAAGGTGTGGGATCTCTACCGAATGGGGAAACTGACTGCAGAGGTACAGGATATGTGGGATAAGTGGGAAAATTGGCATGTTCTATGGAGTCAAGTGTTACCGCTTTGATTTTGATAGGAGATTTGGCTTAGGGCGGTCTCTACTCGCCAGATCCTGCTTGCTGAGATTTTAAGCTGTGTCCCTCTTTTTCTTTTTTTTTTCTCCCTTTCTTTCTGTCTTGATGTTATTGGCTCTGTGCGCAGGTTATGTTGCGCTGCTTTAGCCTAGGGGGAGGTAGGGGGGAGGGGGGAGGGGGGTTGGAGGGGGAGTAGGGAAGAAAGTAGTGTGTGTCTGAGGTTGTTTCACGTTAGCGAAAATCTCTCACCTTCTTCTCTTTCGAATTAGGTTCAGATTCTCTCCTGTGGGGCAGTTGCTTTTTCCATGTTACTGGCATTAGCTATGTAGGTTCACCAATGCTGAATTTTTAGTAGTTCCCTAGTATATTAGTTCTAACTCTCAGACTCTGTTTTTCAGAGTCTCGAATTTCTACCTTTGTCTCCACCAGGGGGTGATGAATTAAATCTCTTATTTATGTGATTCTACCGATTGATATTGATTATACTCTGTTCTTGTTGCTGAATGTGTTTGTGTACTGCTATTTGTATTGAGTTTGGTCCATGACTTTCAATAAAATTTTATACATACACAAAAAAAAAAATTGTGTGCTGTGTCTTGGGCTGAGGGCTGCAGTGTTGATCATGGCTTGTATATTTTGTGGGAAATTTCCTCAAATGGGTCCGTTTTGCACATACCATGACAGTAATGAATCTCCCCCCTAAGCCAGTTATACAGAATATGATCTCAGTCTCTCAAATGTATGGATGGCATGGCACTTAGGAGTAGAGGAGTAGCCTAGTGGTTAGTGCAGTGGCCTGATAACCAAAAGACCAGTGCTTGTTTCCCACTGGCACTCCTTAAGGCAAGTCACTTTGTCCTCCAATACCTTGGAAGAAAAGCCTAGCAATTTACTTCCAGTCACACCTTTCCAAGGTAACCCAGGGGCTGTTGGGTTTTCAGGTGTCAGCTAGGGTTGCCAACTGACTCCTGATGCGCCCGACAGGCTTCATCCAGTTCTATGTTTACCCCATTGCATGCAGGGACTTGTAGTTTTGCTTTTCTTATGGAATGCAAAGGAGAAATCAGAACTACATGTCCCTGCATGCAATGGAGTAAACCCAGGACTGGATCAAGCCTGTCGGGCGCATCTGGAGCCAGTTGGCAACCCTAGTGTCAGCACTGACTCAATAGTTGCATTGTAATGCCTGCATTATAGGGGTCTCCTTACATCCATGGCTCTTCTCTGTACCTTTTCCAATTCCACTATATCATTTTAAGATACGATGACCAGAATTGCACACAATATTCAAGGTGTGACTGCACCATGGAACAATACAGAGACATTATAATAACCTTTGTCTTATTCTCTATTCCCTTCATTATGATTTCTAGCATTCTATTTGCCTTCTTGGCTGCCACTGCACACTAGGTGGAGGGTTTCAACGTGTTATCCACAACGCCTAAATCTTTTTCCTGGGTGGTGGTTCCTTATGTGGAACCTTGCACCGTGTAACCATAGTTTGGGTTGTTCTTTCCTAGGTGCATAACTTTGCACTTGTCCACATTAAATTTCATCTGCCATTTGAACGTCCAGTCTTCCAATTTATCAAGGTCCTCTTGCAAGTTTTCACAATCTTCTTGGGTTTTAACAACTTTGAATAATTTTGTGCCGTCTGCAAATTTGATTACCTCACTCGTTATTCCCATTTCCAGGTCATTTATGAATATGTTAAAAAGCACAGCACAGATCTCTGGTGTACTCCACTATCCATCTTTCTCAATTGGGAAAATTGGCCATTTAGCCCTACCCTCTGCATTCTATCCTTTAACCAGTTCCTGATCCACAATAGTACACTGCTTCCTATCCCATAGCTTTTTAATTTCACCAAGAGTCTCTCATGAGGGACCTTGTCAAAGGTTTTCTGAAAATCCAGATATACTATACTGACTGGTGCACCTTGGTCTACCTGTTTATTCACACCTTCAAAAAATATAACAGATTAGTAAGACAAGACCTTCCTTGGCTAAAGCCATGTTGGCATTCCCCCATTAAACCATGATTGTCTACATGTTCAGTATTTTTGTTCTTTATAATGGTTTCTACCATTTTGCCTTGTACTAACGTCAAGCTCACGGGTCTGTAGTTTCCCAGATCAACCCTTTTTAAAAATTGGCATTACACTGGTCATTCGCCATATTATAGATGATTTTAATGATAGTTCACAGATTACTAATTGTAGGTATGCAGTCTCATATTTCAGTTCTTTCAGCACCCTCAAATGTATACCATCTGGTCCAGGTGATTTGCTACTTTTTAATTTATCAAATACATCTTCCCGGTTTATCAATATTTCTTTCAATTCTTCTGATGTATCACTTTTGAATACCATTTCAGTCATGAGTAACTTCCCTACATCTTCTTCAGTAAAGACCGAAGTAAAGAATTAATTCAGTCTCTCTGCTATGGCCTTGTCCCTTCTTAGTGCCCCTTTTACCCCTTTATCATCTAATGCTATGAATGTAATTGAAAAAAGTTTACTATGTGTTTTTACTTCCACAGCAAGCTTTTTTTTCAAATTCTCTATTCCCCTTTCTCCACTAAGAAAATTGGCCATTTAGCCCTACTTCCGCTTTCTATCTTTTAACCAGTTCCTGATCCACAATAGTACACTGCCTAGTATCCCAAGACTTGAGCGGTGCTGCATCTTAGGCTTGCGCTCACTGTAGGGGGATAAACTCACATGTATCCTGAAGTTTGTGGAGGACCCAGACATTCTTAATGCAGCCCACATGTGTGTTACTGGCACATGCTTTTGTAAACATGCCCCTCTATGTGTAAATAACCCTTTAATGCACATAATGTAATTTATTGATATTCTGAAAGTATGCACATTGAACTGATAACTATCTATATGCAGAGCAGAGATGGCACCCATCTGTCCAAGAAAGGTTGACATATCTTCAGTAGCAGACTGGCTAATCTACTGACTGGCTAATCTACTGAAGAGGGCTTTAAACTAGATTCGTTGGGGATGGGTGAAGAAAGCCCCCAAGTAAGTGAAAGTCCCCAAGTAAGTGAAACATTAAATAACTTTATGTAAATGGGAAAAAGGGGCAACATATGGAAAGGGTGAGTATAAATGCCCATAGCATGAGAAATAAGATCCCAGATGTTGAAGCTTTAATGGGAGAGGCTGACTTGGATTTAGTGGCAGTTACAGCAAAATGGTTCACAGAAAACCATGACTGGGATGTAACTATACCAGGCTATACTTTATTCAGAAAGGACAGGGTAGGAAGAAGGGGAGCAGGAGTGGCACTATATGTAAAATTAATATTAAAGCTTTGGAACTGCAGAGCTTAAAAGGGAGAGAGGAGGCACTGTGGATTAAACTAGAAAGAGGGAAAGAGAAATCTATTTGCATTGGCATGATATATAGATCCCCCTCACAGTGAGTAGAAGTGGCCGAAGATTTAATAGAAGACATATGCGGTATTGCAATGAAAGGAGAAGTGCTGCTGATAGGTGATTTCAATATTCCGAATGTGGGTTGACGCATCCCTGCTACAGTGTCATCTAGAAGTAAGGAGATCCTGGATTCTTTACAGGGAGAACTATTCAGGAAACTGGTAACAGAACCCACACGTGATGGGCCATACTGGATGCTGGGTTGTATACAAAGAGGATTACAAGCAGAAAGGACGAGGTACTAATGCCACTGTACAAGTCGTTGGTGAGGCCTCACTTGGAATATTGTGTTCAGTTTTGGAGACCATATCTCGCAAAGGATATAAAAAGACTGGAAACGTCTCAAAGGAAGACGACCAAAATGATTTGGAGCCTGCATCAGAAGACTTATTAGAAGAGACTTGAAGACCTAAATATATACACTCTGGAGGAGAGGAGGGACAGGGGAGATATGATTCAGACCTTTAAATACTTATAGTATTAATGAACAATCAAACCTCTTCCAAAGATGGGGAAGCTCTAAAACTAGAGGGCATAGCATGAAGCTGCAAGGGGGCAAACTGAAAGACAATGTCAGGAAATACGTTTTCACTGAAAGAGTGGCGGATGCTTGGAATGCCCTTCCCATGGAAGTGGTGGGGGCAAATACAGTGACAGAATTCAAAATGGCATGGGACAGGCACAGTGGATCCCTTTTTAGCAACAGGCTAAAATCAAAATAAACACAATTATCTCTTATATCTCAACATATAGGGGTGACCTACATGGAGTGGTGGGTACACCCCTAAACAAAGGTATGGGGAGGGGTGACCTGAATGGAGCGGCAGGTGCAGCTACTCTTGCCACCTTGCTGGGCCACTCCATATTGCGCATCACCTTTTCACAGCAGCAGTATGTTTGTGTGCCACCACTATCACTGTAGCCTCATGGTTGACATCACAGATGTGCAACCAGGGCAGCTGCCTGTCTGCCGTGTGCACCAACAGCCCCCACTGCATGACCTATGTTCTACCCTTTTGCCCCATTTGCACCATCAACATACTTGGGCACTATGCTGTTGCTGCTAATGAAGCACTACTATCACTAGCTTGGGCTCACCTGTCTGTGGATCACATTGGAGATGTTAAATAGGCTCTCTCTCCCCTTAAAATACCCCCGTTCCGCAAGGTTTTACTTGGTGTTAGGGTTCCCAGTATTAAAGGGTGCTAAATCAACAGGTGTTAAGGAAGCACCCACTGTTAACGCCCACTCTCCGCCCCATTAATGCCCACTTTCCGCCTACTGTTCCCTTAAAGCTGCAGGAGCTTTTATCGCTCATTAATGCAGCTTTTTTGCAGCATTACGAGTGCAAGGTTGCCGATAACAGGCATTAACAGCACACTTGCTCCCTTAATGCCCTTTAATAAACATACCCCAAGACACCTATGTGTCTTTATAAAATAGAATGAAATGGATGCATACTTGGCCCTTCACACATAAAGAAAAAATTAGTAAGCTGTGGTGAAATATCACATTTTACTGCAGCTTAGTTTACCACTGGAATCACTAACCTGTGGATTAGTAACTCCTGAGGTCAATGAATAATGCAGCATGTGATCAACCTCATAAGCTGCCTTATTCTGCTCCCCAGGAACATTGGACAGCTAGCAAGCACTTTAATGCTACAGAAACACTCTACCCCCTACTCTAAACACCCCCAATCTCCAGAGCCGCTGTCAAGACATCGCTTCCCTAGAGCCTTTCTGACACCATCTCTGACACCTCTCAAGAAGACCCACATTCCCCCATGGCAGTTTGACCCTAGTCTAGTACTACGAGACTACTGCTAGAAGTCAAGAGCCATCATTTTGAATCCAGAGGCACATGAGACAGGAGTGACTGGGGATTGGTCCTGCCCCATAACCATTGGGCCACCATAGATTACAAGATAGGCCTGGGGGGCGGCAAAATTGGAGGGTAGGAGGGTCTTTTTGAGGAGCATGGGTCTTCTTGGGGAGGGCTGGGGGCAGAGGCATCTCTTCTTTGGTGAGGGAGATGCTTTGGAGGAGTTTTCAGCGTGGAGGGTCTACATAGTGGCTCTGAAGAGTCTTGACAGGCTAGTGGGAACTCTAGAACTATCAATATGCACTAATCCCTATAAGATGGCTACCTGGGACATCCCGAGCTGAAAAATAATGATAGATTTGGACTCGCATTATTTTTACAGGAATAACATAGCTTGCACAGTTCAACACAAGCTGTGTTATTTGAGTTGTGTAATAAGGAGATGTTTTGCATTCATTGGTATGCTTTGCACCTCATTATTAAGAAACATGTGTTACAATGAAATAATGCTCGATTTTGCACTTTAACAAACGTTGAGGCAAAGATTGTGCATTATTTCCTTAACACACATTAGTAAATTCTCTCCATAGGTGACCTCTTTTAAAATTACTCTCTTAGTGAGTGCATTTTATCTAGACAAATTACTTGATCAAAAAAGCATCGGGAATTCCCTAGGCATTGGTCCATGCTGATATTCAGTGCTGGCTAGCCAAAGATGTCTAGGTAACTCAGGCTGACCAAAAGCAGACTTAAGGTTAATCAGACAATTTTGTCTAGTCTTCTCTAGACTGAATATTCATCCCAAGAGACTTTCGAGAGTTCGTCTGGTTAACTTCACTTAAACCCAGCTAGCTGAATACGTTATACTGGATTTTCAATCCAAGCAGCTTCGTATTGAATTTCTGGATAAAGTTAAGCAGACAAAGTTGTCCAGTTAAATTTATATGCACACAGCCGAATGTCAGTCTCATGGCTACTGCAGACATCTGGTAAGAAAACGTAGCCGTTCACTTGCATAAAATGGAAAAAGAAAGGAAGTCTTTTAATAAAGTGAGGTAAAACATTGAAGTCATCATGCATTAGCTGCATGAATTAATGTGTGGTAACTGGAAAGCCTCTATGGTAATGTTGGGCGCATACCCAGCATCTTCCAATAGAATTGATGCAAAGACATATTAACTGCTTTGTAAACCGCACTTGAACTTTGGAAAATGCGGTATAAAAATGTTAAATAAATAAATTAAATTAAAATAATTTTGATGTACTTACCATCATCTACTGAGGTGGCATTAGGTTTTCTGCTTCATCTGCACTGGTAAAAGTTAATGTGTGGCACTGCAAGGTAGAAGCCATGCTTATTCCCCACCATTTCACTGGCCATTTCCACGTTATGCAGTTAGCATGGGAATTTGTATGTGCCAAGTGGCAAGCTGACATATAACTGTTGGGGCAGCCGTATGCTAACAGTTAGCATTTGCTAATTCTGGCATTAACTTTTTAACATACTTTTGTGAAAGGGCCCCCAAGTGTAGCATTAGTTTAAAAAAATACACTTATCTGTATAGGTTCAGACAGATATATGGATAAGGGCCCTATCAATGAATTTTATGTGGCACTATCCCCATAATCCTAACTCCTATGTGATCTCAAAAAATGTTTTTGTCAGACTCATAAAACTGCTTTGGCATAATTCACCTCGTGGATTTCTAACTAATCCATTTTAATTGAGCTGGATTGGTATTCTTTCTCTTAAATAAAACTGGGACAAAGTGTCCTTGGGTAGCAGACAGATGGAAGAGACAAAATCATAGAAGACGTCAGACAAATGGAAGATCTGATCGAATTATGGAGCACACAAATGCAGGACTATGGAGTGCTTGGTCCGAAACAATAGCACTTTCTTGGGCAAGATAAAGTTTTGGAAATAAAGTATTTTAGAAGATTTGGCAAAGGAAGATTTGGTTTTAAAGTTTAATTAATTATGTGCATAATTCATTAAAATGGATGAGTGAATTCCACAAGATGAATTATACCAAAGTGGTTTTATGAGTCTGTCAAAAAAAAATTTTGAGATCACATAGGAGTTGGGATCACTTGCCAGTTTGATATTTAGGTTAATTTTTCTAAAATATATATCTTTAGAAGTGAAATAATATCCACATAATGCCACTGAAATTTTTAACAGATTACCCCAGCACTATATGGATATTGGAAGGTGGAGTGAGGGCAGAACATTGGCATTCCATCGAACTCTTAAGACGTATCTGTGGTTTAATTTAGGACAGCAAAAAAACTGTCTGGATTTAAACCTTGTGCTGTAGCTAAAATGGATAGCACTGAATACACATAGGGGCTTTTTTACTAAAGGGAATTGTGGTCATGGCCGGGCCATCCACTAGGTGGGCTAGGCAGCTGGGTGGCATGGCTTCGGCATTCATAGCAGACCATGCACGTCGGCACATGTGGCCTGCTGCTTCTGACCCCCTCCATGGCCTGCTGTAGGCCAGTGTTACCACCGTCGCCACTCCAAGCCGAGTTGTCCCACCTGACCCTGCTGATGGAATCGGCGGCAGTAGGGAATGGTGGCATGGCAATGGTGTATGAAAGCAAAACAACAGTGCATGAAAAGCATGTTCCCAACAGTTTCCACAATTTATGTGGCTCTGCTGCAACACTAGAAGAGCACGGCTGTGCTCAACATCGCCTATGGTGGTGGCGGTGAGTGCACCCCCGCTACTAGCCTGTCATGCATGTGCATGAGTACACTGCCTGCATGGCACTCACCCTCCCATTCTGTGCCCTTAAGCCTCCCACTTGCAACCCCATCACGCCATGGACAGTTAACTCCATAATCCAGCATTGCTGTTATGGTCCCACAATAGCTTTTTTTAAATAATATCTTAATTTAATTT
This sequence comes from Ichthyophis bannanicus, assembly GCA_033557465.1. Taxonomy (NCBI): domain Eukaryota; kingdom Metazoa; phylum Chordata; class Amphibia; order Gymnophiona; family Ichthyophiidae; genus Ichthyophis; species Ichthyophis bannanicus. The sequence continues at coordinate 643,956,581 of CM066036.1, read as the reverse complement.
GTCAACTTTACATTACAAACAATCACCACATTTAACATGTGCATACTAAATTAGTAACCTCCCCTTCCCCCCCACCCTCCTTGGTCCAAACGGGTCAAATTAGTACGTTACATTTGTTGCTGAGTTTCTCAGGTATACGAAAGTGGGCATCTTCTTATTAGACAGTGGCTAACAAGCTATCACCTTTAGTCATTATAACAGCGTGCCGCAGCTCCAAATTCTATTAGGGCCTTCCATTTAAGCCTACTAAGAGGGGTTTGCAATGGCCCCTTACGAGGCATTTGTTCAAATTTACTATATAAACAGACTTGATTCCACCATGCTAGCCAGTGGAGGTCAGTAGTTTGTTTCCAATTATGCACCAAAAGATGTAAAGCAATCCCCAGCATGAAATCCAACAGGAAGGAGACAGCCCTACTCATCGAAGGAATGTCAATAGCTGATCGAAAAACTAATATCTCCCAGGTAAGAGGAGCCCTAAAGCCCAGAACTAACTGTGTTCACTCCCATATTTGTGTCCAATAAATCTGCACATTAGAACAGTCAAAAACTATATGTCTAAGAGTGCCTATTTCCCTTTGACAAGCCCAACACCGATTATTAGTTGTGCTGTCCCATTTAACTACTCTCACCGGGATGAGATAAGCCCTATGGGCAAAGAAAAATAAAGTCTGGGTAATAGAAGCAGATTTGGCAGTTCTCCCCCAACTTTGCTATGACAAAGTGATTCCCATATCTTGTTCCCATACACGCTGTAGGCCAATTAACTGTGTGGGGGGCTTTTGGTTTAAATCCTTATAGAGAAAAGAGGCCACTTCTGAAGCCAACTGTGCCTGTTTAATTTTGACATTTAACCCTCCTTCTTCCTTCAAGTACTTAGGGGTATGTTTACTAAAGTGCGGTAATCGTGAATAACACGCGTAAAGTACGTTTAACGATCGTTTGCAAGTCCGAAGGCGCGGTCTGATGTGCGAACCATCGTTAAAAGTACCTTACGCGCGTTAACCGCAGTTAACGATCGTAAGCCTCCGCGGCGCGTTAAAACAGCGCGGAAGGTGGAGAGTGGGCGGAGAGAAGGGGTCAATGGGCGGAGAGTTGGCGGGGAGAGGCTCCCCTCACACGAACGCGATGAATTGCAGAGCAAAATCCCAACGCGAATGAAAACCTGTCGTTAAAGGCACATGAAAGGGAAGAGAAACCATTTACGTCAGCAATGTACAGCAAAACCGGGGAAACCTACAAAACGTGAGCAGTGTGATACATGTGCACAGAACAAAATAGCAAATATAAATTGAAAATGACCACAAAAAATTCCAAATAAATCATAATCCAGTTGGGCAACAGTGATATTAATGGTAAACCATAAAAAACACTCCCAGGAAAGCTCCAAAAAAAAGAAATGATTTTTGGAAGGGTCTACGCTCCGTAGACTCGTTCAAAAATCACTGCATTTTAATGGAGCTTTCCTGGGAGTGTTTTTCATGTTGCCCATTGATATCACTGTTGCCCAGCTTGGTTTTGATTTTTGCCACATTTTTGGAGGTCATTTGTGAGGTTTAATTGCACCCCTGTCCCCATACAAGGTAAACGAGCCCACAGTAAAATTGTGCAGAGCAGGGTGTCTGACTCATGCGGCCAGGTTTCCTATCTCCAGAGACTACACTGTCTCTGTAGCCACAGTGTGGTGCCTGAAGGACCAGAGGGTCACAGGTTCAAATCCCAGCTGGGGCTCCTGCAAACCCAGTCCCCATAGTTTTACCCACCACTAAACAGTGATAGTACAGACACTCCTTTATGGCAGAGAACATAAGCATGGTTCCAACACCTATATTTTACCCTACACCGCACACAAACCATAACAATGGGCATTACCTACAGCCGAGTCCCCCAAATTCAGTCCTGGAGTGCCACAACTCAATCAGGTCATATGCTTTTTCCCAGATAGGGACATGTCTGCATGTTGGCGGAAGGGTACAGGTGGTGGAGGGGGCAGTGGCTGCAAACCACAGCAGACAGTGGCCTAGGCCTGTGCAGGCTGGCACCGTCCACCGCAACAGACAGGCTCTGTCGGATGTACAGTCATGGACTCCCCAGGGAATACAGCATGTCTGTGGCAACACGGTGGTGCAGTGCACACAGACAGTGTGTGCAAGAACAGAAGGTCACAGGTTCAAAGCCCAGTTGTGTCAATGTCCATTCTAGTGAACATTTTTGCCTCCCAACTGTACCGTGACTGTAATGACAAACCTGTAGTGCTGAGAACATACACAGGGTTACTATGCCTATATATTACTACTCCAAGCACAGACACCAGAAACAGCTGCAGTACCTAGAGCAGAGCCCCCCAAATGCAGCCCTGGAGTGCCACACACCATTCAGGTTCTATGATGCCTCCAATGAAGATGCCTGTGCTGCATAGCTATGCACCACCCCCATGGCATGCGGATGTAGGCCATGCATATGTAGGTGGGACAGCAGGGAAACCCGAACAGTGTTTGACACACCAGGACCTGATCTGGGAACCTCTGCGGTAAAGCAACAGCCAACAGGGCCAGACACACCCACCCACCCACCCATCCACAGGCGCCAGTGGCAAATGCCCCCTCGAGAGCCAGGACATTGGGCCCTGTGTGCATCCCCCAATACTAGCACAGGCATACCCTAGCAATGGCACCCTACACCTGGGTATATGGTATGCACCTATTAGACAGGTCGCATGATTACCGGTAGATAGCAAGTCCTACGTCAAGCACAGATTGCTCATCGAGCCCCATCAGAACAATCAGTCAGATGTCTGCGTGGCGTGCTACAGGTCAGGTCACTGACAGTGTTTACCACCCTGGGGAGCGACGGCCAACAGTAGAGCGGATCATATCCATGCCTGGGCTGTGTCCAGGACTGGTGTGGGGGGCAGGGCTGCTGGACCCCCTCCACAGTAGCAGAATGCTGGCATAGGTGTTGGAGTGTGTGTCTGTCTCTACAGTGTGTGGGGGCTGCAAACACCTTACATAGGCCACACACGCAGCACTGTTGCCAGTATTGGCCAGCAAATGTGCATAATGAGGAGCAAGGTATCATGGGTAGAGCCCAGACATGGTGGCATGGGCTGGCTGTATCTGCACAGCACACAGGGCACCGACTGCGGCATAGTAGTGCCCGGCCACCACCTACACAGACAGGGTGACCACTGTATGTCCTGCAGGGAGCTCAGTCTCACCCTGACTGTGCAGTGACCACAGCATGGCTAGGCATTCCCATCGTGCTATATTGTAGTTCTGTCAAGTGATATGTATGTGTCTTCCTATGGGGGTCAGTCACTGACTTATCTGCTGATTGTGTATGCTGCCATCCCAGTCCAGTTGTTGGTGCATGCAGTTCCAATAGGAACATGCAGCATGGACCTACTAGCAGATTGTATGCAGCTGGTATATGTCCAGATGGAGAGCCTGGCAGGGTGCATTGGCTGAAGGCCTGGTGCTGGACAATATCAGGTAGTGGTAGGGTGCAGCCTAGCCTATACAGCCCTAATGTGTGCATGCTATGGATGATGTAGAGAGCTGTAGGAACTGGCTGGAGGGGTATCTGACCCACCCCTGCCCCCCCCCGCCCCCGCCCCCGCCCCCTGAAAACCTGACTGGCCTATGGGCCCCAGACGACTGGGTTGAGGACCACTACATTATGGGATGCCATCTGCGGCACCTTTGGTTGCACCACTGTGCTAGTGTGTTTGCTGGCAACACTGCTGGTGGTAAAATATGAGACCTTGCCTCCTCATTCCCTACGTTAGGTACTGGGTGATGGCTAGGACAGCCTTCTGCATTGTGCATACGGGGGATTCGAACCCATGCTGCCTGTAATAGCGGTCAGTGTGCTAACCATTGTGCTACAGCTCTGTTCCTGTGTTTTGTATCTGTACGCTTTTTTGTGGTTGACGCGCGGTAACGCACCGGAACGTGCCACCGCGCCCTGTTACGCTCGTTATGTTTTGGAACGCGCGTTGCCCATAACGATGTACCGCCTATGTCCTTATTTGGGGGTTTCCGTCTCTACCGCGGCTCCTACCGCGAATCACACTAACGCACTTTAGTAAACATACCCCTTAATGTCCCCTAGGGAACGTGCCACCGCGCCCTGTTACGCTCGTTATGTTTTGGAACGCGCGTTGCCCATAACGATGTACATTTTGGTGGTACCCTGCTGCCCTTCAGGTGACAGCCAGGGGGTTGTTCACAGCTATGGGGCTGCTGCCCGGTGGTTCCATCCCAGGCTGTGGAGCCAGTGGTCATGGGCTCATAGCACAGTGGGCTTTGTTTATCGGACTGACTGTAGCATTGCATATATTTTCTGCGCATTGCTGCTGCCAGCGAAACCCCATCAGCATTATGCCACCTTACAGTGCCTCGGGGGCGCCCCATGCCGCACCTTCTCTGGCACCCTTTACATTGCCTGCTATGGTGTTCTATAGGTGACATTTTGGTGGGCCTCTGTGGACAGTGCACTTTCTACTGTGGCCTGTGTGGTGCATTATGGCAGTGGTCCTCAACCCAGTCGTCTGGGGCCCACAGGGCAGTCAGGTTTTCAGGATACCCACAATGCATGTCCTATGTCCTTATTTGGGGGTTTCCGTCTCTACCGCGGCTCCTACCGCGAATCACACTAACGCACTTTAGTAAACATACCCCTTAATGTCCCCTAGGGATCTTTCCATACAGTGTCTCAACTGTAACCATTGAAAATATAGAGATCCCGGGAGGTTGAATTCCTGTTGTAATTTATTAAAGTTCTTCCATTTGCCATCCTCTACCAATTGTCCTATGGTCCATATATTTCTACAGCACCATTGTTTCCAAGCAAATGTTTTTTTGTTGGATCTTAAGGAGGGGGTTATACCACAGAGGAAAAAACATAGAAATTCTTTCTTCCAGGACAAAAGTGTGAATTAGCCCCTGAACTTGGTTTTCAGCTTGTCGTGCTGTGAGGCTTGTGTGCATCAGTGATGCTGAGAGCTAAACTATCGGTAGTTTAACTACTGGCAGGGTCTCCCAAGATGGACAGGTCTCAGTTGAGGTGCCTGACCAAGACAAACCACCCATCTGGGCAGCAGCAGAATGGGATAGTGTTGACGGTGGAGGATCACATTTCTGTGACAATGGCAACAACACCAAACTTAAACTGCGTGCCATATAAGTCTGAGACCTTTAGCGAATTTCAATTTCAATATGGATGCTCGGAGAGGCCACAAGAGATAGTAAAAAGAAGCTTTAAGTTTCATATTGAAGGGTTTTTTTCACCCAAAAGATGCAGAATGGGAAAAAGCTTAGTAAATCAGGCCCTAAATGAAGTAGATCATAATCCATATGGCAACCAAAGAAACTTGTCAGAAGTACCTTACCATCTCTTTTCCTGAATCACAGCCAAGCTAAGCATATTATTATTGAGTATGCAGTAAAATAAAATCAGCTTTAAAAATTAATTGTCCATAGCCTCAAACCAGTCTTTACGGAGCAATGTAATAACTGATTTCAATCAAAGTGTTCTGGCAAATGTTCAAGATGGTTAAAAAAAGAACCCTAAATATGTGAATCTCGACATGCCTCTTGAGTCTCTTTAAATATAAACAAATGTACTTCTGCATATTCCCAGTCAAAATTTAACTGCACCAGCTGTTCTTACATATCTCTTCTGCCATCCAGGAAGTAGAATTGTACCTCTCCAATACTAAATTTGTATTTTTTATTCCTTCGGCATGTCCAAAAACAACATTGTTATGAGAAGAAGTTTTTATATATGAATGTGAAGGCACATTTTAGATGGTATATGGAGATTGGAACTGAGTCATCAAGGTAGCAATGCACACAGGTACAGTGGTATTTTAGAAAAGGCTCTGCTAAACCTAGAGCCCGTTCTAAAACAGTGCCGCTATGTGGAGCCGAAAGGGCCCTTTTACAAGTCTATACTTGGGAAAAATCCACAGAGGAAATATGGCAATTACACATGTAAACACCATCGCTGACATGTCAAAGTTGCTGTTTCACAACTTCTGTGTATAAATTCTGGCACTTACTCATGTATGCGGGCCATTTTGTAAACCTATACATGTAAATGTCACCAATTAACCACAGACACTGCTATCTTCACTTAATTAGAATTTGGGGAGGGAAATAAACAATAGGCAATTAAGAAGGATAACTTCCTTAATCTCTCCTGTATAGGCTGAATAAAAACAAGCACTTTTTAAAAACTTAAGCATGCCAGAGAGCAGATGCAAATCATGACGTGGAAAATTATGGTCATACATATGTATTCCCTCAACCATGCCCCTGACCTGTCCCTTGCAGCTTTGATGTAGTAAGGACATCCACATGTAAATGCAGCCCTTTCCCTAATGGCCATTCCATGCAAATATGCCTGAGTTTACACATGGAAATCATGAATAAGGCTTCTAAAACAACCCCCTATATGAAATAAATTTCAGCAATAACCACATGCCAAAGAAGTCAGCTGAGCTCTGAAGCTCCTTTTAAGCGGCATAACGGACTGTTCCAACCTTCCTGCCTGGATCTAATTCAAGTTTTAAGAGTAAGGTTCTGATTTTTCAAAAGTTTGTATGAGATTGGAAACATATTCATTTTCAAACCATTGAGTCACTAAGCCTTCCAACTGCATTCCAAAGGTCTGCCAGAAACATTTCGAACAAGAATGTGAGAATGTGATGGGTTGGGCCATTTGAACTAAAAAATAATGTGTAGAATTATGTTGGTGAATCTACTGCCCTATAAATGACCTCATATTATGGCCATAGAAATAAGAAGCCTTTAAAAAAGATGAATATTTTTTTTCCTTTTTTAAGACAAAAAAAGGAGACGAAGCAATCCTGCGTTCTCAATAAGAAAGCTGAATTACTGCATTCCCCCGTGGAATAGTTCACTTTCATTTCCAAGTAGCAGTAAGCCTATTGACCCCCATGGTGTTATCCTTTTCACTGCTCATGCAGTACTTTCTTTAATCTCTCGGATCAAAGATTAGTCAATAAAAATCATCTCTGCTTTTGTGAGGAGCAAACAAACCTCACTCAGTCCTATGATAATCATAAAACTTCGCTAAAATCCCAGAGAAAAATATGTTGTGTTCTGCTCTAATGGACACAGTTATAACATTGCAGCGTTTCCTTATGTCGGTGCCTGTGTGTGTAATGAGTAGGAATATTTTCTTTAATGGTGATCTTTTAGCTGAGTTTCTAATGAAGGAAAGTTAATGATATGTTATGAAGCTAATATGAAAAACATTTTTGAAATGATCAGAATACTCATAGTTGTTTCCACATATAGGGGTAATTTTATAATATTCCAATGTGAGAAGTCCAAAATGGTGAGTATTTTAAGCCTATTTTATAAAGACAACATAGATGCCAATGTGTTTTTATAAAATGGGGGTCTAAGAACCAGCTCCTGTGTTGTTTGCAGATTCTTTTACTTTTGTTTGTTTTCGTAAAATTTAATTTCAGGGAAATTTTGGTTAATTAAGAGATAGTATTGCCATTGCCCAACAAAAAAAACCTAGCTGAAAGCTCCCTGGAGGTTTCCAGGCAAATATAAAGCAACAATTTAATTGTGTTTTAGTTGTCAGGGGCTGATCTTGAAATGCTACCCCTTGATTTAGGAGGCAGCTTTCTTCCAGGAGGAGCTATTATGTCTCTTGGGCAAAGAGGCTGTAGGTTGGCTCTAGTCATCTTATTCTTCACTGTGGGCCCGATTATGAGGTGTGGGTTGCGGGACTGCATGTCCCATCAGGATGTGCAGCCCCACAAGCCCTCCAGGCCCGATTCCCTCTCCACCTCTCCCCACACATCTTGAACAGCAGAACGGGGAGAGCTGACGGGGGGTGGGAGAGGCGGGATCTGGGTGGAGCAGTGGTGGACCAGCTCGGCAGGATGTACAGGGCTGATTCAAGTCATGGCCCTGAATTTCCTGCTGGAAACATACTCTAAAGATTTTTATTTTAAGATATTCCTAGCTATGTAAGTTCTAGGACAGGTTTCCTGGAACCCTTGCCTATTCCAGATCCCAGTTTTTCAATTAGTGATCCCATTCACAAATTCTGTGAAACCATCTTATCTCAACAAATAGGAGCGGTGGGTACACCCTTAAACAAAGGCGTGGGGTGGGGGGGATCTGCACGGAGTGGCAGGTAGACCTACTCTTGCCACCTTGCTGGACAGACTAGATGGACCATGATGGTCTTTATCTGCCATAATATACTATGTTACTCTGGCCCTGATTCTGGGATATGGGGTGCGGGGCTGCACATGCAGCCCCACATGCCATCCGTGTCTGATTCCCCCTCTGGCTCTCCCTGTACATCCTGGGCAGTAGGACAGGGAGAGCTGGCGGGGCTGGGAGGGGCAGGATCTGGGTGGAGTGGGGGCAGTCCAGCCTAGCAGGATGAACAGGGCTGATTCAGGTCACGGCCCTGTACGTCCTGCTGGGTCAAAGGGGACGTGTTGCTTATTCCACCTCGAAAGAGGAATAAGCAGCACTGACCCGGTGACCGAGCCCGGTGATCCCCCCAGTCACGAGAGTTGGGGGCGCCGGCTGTGAGGATGTCACGGCAGGCAGCAGGGGCATGCCAGGCTGTCCACAGACCCATTTCTATGCACCACTGGAACATTTTGTTCCTGCGGTCCAGAATCTGCTCCTAACTGGCCCTTCTTCCTTGGGGACATCCGGATGGTCCAGATGTCCCCCTCCCTGAATCAGGCTTCACGTTATTATGTCTAATAATTTCTGGCACAAAAACATGGCACAAGAAAAGATTTTGAAGTCAGTCTCTAGAGCAGGTGTCACTAGATTCACAAGGCAAAAAAATACATGAAAGATTTTCCATGGAGCTGAAGATCAGACAACAAAACTTGAGCCAATCAGGAAACAAAGACTAATAATACAAGAAATACAAGGCATAGCTAAGAATGGCCTGGCTAGAGCCAATGCCTCAGGAAGCATAACAGGTTATCCTAGAAGACAAATGCCCTCCAGGCCAAAGGACACTGATTTGAGACCAGGTCAGACCATGTTGACAGTGGGGGAAAAGCATAATTTCCTTTTTTATGTCATTTTCAGAATAAAAATGATATGAAATGACATGGAAAATGTTTTTGCTATTTCTCATGTCATTTTGAACAAATGCATATCCCTAGTTAGCACCCAAGCTCTAACTAAGAGAGTCATTTTGGAAGCCTTATTTATGCTTTGGACATCTGAAAATGGGTATAGAGATATCCAAAGCACAGAGACATCTCCAGAGCCATTTTAGAAGCTGGCTCTGGAGACACCCAAGTCTGAACAGGGGTGTGGCCAAGGTGTTTCCAAGAACCTGGACATCCCTGCCTGATCTCAGAAATGTCATGGACTTTCAGCATCTTATCTAAATTTAGACCTGCTCCAAGCACCTAAGAAGTGCTCACTTTGGCTGAAAAACATCCAGAGGGTGCAGAGAAGATAGCACTCTATCATCTCTAGTACAAAGCACAATGTTAATGATAACAGCAGTGGGATTTCAACCCTGACTACCCTGTTCCTAACTCCTTACTCTAACCATTTGGCCATCCTAGACTTCTAGGTTCTTAAATGTGGTTCGGGTGATGTCTATGTAGACACCCCCTACAGACATCTATATGAGGCATATCCATGTTTGTAAAATCATGTCTGCACCTAGACATCCTGCTCTTTTTTTTCAGACATAGTGGCTTAGACATCCCAGATTGTACTTGGACATCCCCTCTAAAATTCTCCTCCACGGGTCTTCTCCCATTTTGTGCCTATGGGAAAATAGGGTTGCCATCTGGCTCCAGATGCACCTGGCAGGCTTGAACCAGTCCCCACAGCCCGACCCTGGGCTTAGGAGGCCAGATCAGGGGTCAGGCTGTGGGAAATCAGTTTAAGGAGCGGCGGCCAGGGATGGCAGCTCTTCAATGTAGCTGCGGTGCCATAGCAACTGGACTCCATGGTGCCACGGCTCCATTGGAGAGTCCTTACTGAGTTAGCTGGGGAAGGCCTATATGTGCAGGCTGGATGGAATTGGGGTCCCGGCCTGCATGTAAAGGCCTGTTTGTGATTATGATTCTGCAGGGCTAGATGTGACCCTTGGGATCAGGATCACATCTCCCTCTGTTCGTCCGGTTCCAGCCCGGAGGTGCAGGATGGAATCAGGCCCATAGGTGTCAGAGGGGTTACCAATATGAAAATTAAAGTCACCAAAAATAAGGGAGAAGGAAGAAGAATCCAGCAATAAGGAGAGACAAGAGTCAAAATCAGTGAGAAAGGTAAAAGAAGACATGTCAGGGCGTCTATAGATGACAGCAATCTAGAGAGGTAGGGTATTAAAAAGACAGGTGGAATGGATTTCAAAGGAGGGAAAGGAATGAGATTGAGGGAAAAGGAGGGGGTGAAATTTGTAAGAAGGAGAAAGTAGAAACCCAACACTACCGCAGCGGCCATTGGGATGAGGAGAGGGGGAGAACTGCTGCGGCAGAGGGCAGCAAAAAGAGATCATGGGTAAAGGAAAGTTTATTAGAAATGGAATGAGCATTCCATAAAGCACAAGAGAAGGGGGAAAGGAGAGTGATGTGGATGAGATTAGGGTGGTGAAAATAGGAACTAGTATGGGAGTGAGAGAGAAGTGAAGAGGTACCAGAATGGGGATTAATGTCACCAGAGGACAGAAAGAGAAGAAGTGTGAGGGAGAGAGGAGACAGCACATCAGAAATGGGGATGAGGTTTTTTTGGAGAGGAAGGAGAGGGATGAATGAGAGGAAAGGAAGACGAAGCTCAAGAGTTGAGGAAAGGGTGGAGGATAAGATGAGGGAGGAAACAGGGAATGTGGAAAGAGGCTACAAAAGAGGAGTAGCCTAGTGGTTAGCGCAACTGTTTAGTACCCAGCAGCTCAAGGGTTTGATTCCCACTAGCACTCCTTGTGACCTTGGGCAAGTCACTTTACTCACCATTCCCTCAGGAGAAAAAGCCTGATAATTCACTTCTAGTGATACATTGACAAGAAAACCCAGAGGCAGTTGGGTTGCCAGGAATCAGCACTAAAAAATGTAGCCAAGCAAAGTGCATTATTCCCATAACACACTTCAGTAACTACCCCCTTAAATGGCTTAATACTATCAGTGGGTTGGATTTGGTGTAGGGTAAGGTCAGTTAAAAAGTTATTTGGATAGCAGCAATATTCAGCCATTATCCATATCATTTTTACATGTAGTTTAAGACTTCCTGTACATGGATAGTGCTGATATGGTGATCATACTATCCATATGTTCAGCACTGTTATTGATACAGATAGTGGCTCTGAATATATGTGCTAAGTAGATTGTTAGCATCAATGCATAATTTAGGATAGTCACTGCGATAGCTGAAAATCTTGCCCAAAGTTTCTATTAGAGCAACAGCTCAATCATCCTTCAATCAACAGCAGAACTACAAAGCAGATCATATGAACCTCATAGAAATTGATTATACATAGAGGGCACAATTCTGATCGGGGCCTATCCAGCCAATCTGGATGTCCAAAATCTGGAAGGGCCGGATTTCCACCTGATTATGTACCCACAGGAGATTTCCCGCAGGAGCAGAATTGGATGCAAAGGACCTGGACGTGCAGGATGTGCCCCGATTTGCCCCGATTCTGTGTTGCTGCACATCCAGCTTTCACCCCTTCCAACCCAGTCAAAGCGCCTGCCTGGAGCCCCGGTGCCATGGCATCCCATTGCCATGGCACTGGGATGCCATGCAAGAGCCCTGTTTCCCCACAAAAGTTACAAATTGCTGTTCCCCAGAGCCCGATCCCCGAAGAGGCCTGCCAAAGCTGTGATCAGGCTGTGGGGAACCTCCTGCCCTGCTCACCTGCTCTTGGGGGATCCCACTGTGATTTTCAACAACATTGGAGGGACCTATTCCACCCCTGAGGTGGAATAAGTCCCCCGTCTACCTCCTCATGCCTGGATGTACAGGGCTGCGACCAGGATCGGCCCTGTAAGTCCGGGGTCTGGGTCCAGCCTCCACCCCGCCCACGCTTCTCCTCCAGCTCTCCTCCAACTGCCATCATCCAGAGCTCCCCGCACATGTCCTCTCTACATGAAGGGAGTTTTGGAATTGGCATTGGGCCCAAGTGTTTGGCAAGGGATGTACGTCCAAACCAAACATACATCCCCGCTAAACGCTGATCGGAATGACCCTCAGAGTGACTATTATAAGCCTCCAGGCCTACTTAATAGCATCAACAGATCCAAAGGCACGAAAAGTGTTGCAATATGAAAGTAAATGGCCAGAATCCATCTCCATTCTCAAACTAGGACAGGCATTCCAATGAATAGAAGGAGTAGATGATAATCCACCAATAAACACAGGGAAAGAAGCAACAGAATTTGTAAAACAAGAGAAGAACTTTTCAAAGAATTAGATCAGCAAGCGAGGAACAAGAAGTGGCAAATCTATAAATATATTGGGAAATACAAAGCATTACTCCAGGAGCCATTTCTTGATCAAACAAGGACACAAGTGGTTAAGGAGAGGCAAACTGAAATGTAAGGATGAAAGAATGATAGTTCCAGCCTAGGATAATGGATTATGGACAAGATGGTTCACAGTGAGCATAGAGAAGATTGGTAAAACAGACAGCTTCCGCACAATATTTCAAGCTCTTGTCATACCCCATTTCGACTACACTAACATTGTCCTCCAAGGCCTCCCCAAAATCACACTTAACTCTCTTCAATTAGCGATGAATGCCGCTGCCCGGGTATTAGTTGGGACATCAAGAAGCGATCACATTTCCCCCGTCCTAAGAGATCTACACTGGCTACCGATAAATTGTAGGATCTCCTTCAAGGTTCTACTAACCACATTCAAGGCTATAAACAACATAGCACCCCCATCAATCTCCATGCTCATTTCCCAACCCACCAACAACAGATCCAAGAGGCTTCATTACACTAATACACTCATAACATCAAAAGACTCCACAAAGTGGGCACAATCAACCAACAAATGGGCATTTGTGTCCTACGCTTCCAGTTCATGGAACAACCTCCCACAAAATATAAGAGCAATCAAGGACATCACTCAATTTAGAAAAGCCCTCAAGCACCACTTGTTCATCATGTACTTCCATAATGCACCAACTCCCCAAGCACCGCTCAACATCACAAATATCATCCCACAACCTGATAAGTCAATGTTTACACTAGTTAAGTAGAGGAAGTGGTCTGAAAATGGAATGCACACTCAATCCCAATCCCTGCCCCACCTGTGTAATATTACTGTCACTTCTGTATGTAATTTGTACATAGTTCTCCCTGTTCTATCTCCAAGTTGTCCTCCCTGTTCGATGTAAACTCGAGAGTGCCCTGTGGTCCTCGAGTCATTCTGTTAACTGTAAACCGCACTGATGATGAAGAGCGCAGTATAAAAGAAATGTTAAATAAATAAATAAATAAATAAATATGCAGATTCTGTAAGAAAAAGCTGGAAATGGTTACTCACCTTGTAGCTGGTTCTGAAGTTCTGATGGCATAAAATGTCTATATAGAAAGACACAACAAAGTGGCATGTCTCATCCATTGGAAACTTTGTAAGCATTAGAACATCGCTGTACCAGAAAAGCACTAGGATCAGGATCCTAAGAGTTTATTTAGATTTGATATAGCACCTTTAGCAAGCAAAGTGGTTTACAAATTAAATTTATAAGAAGTCAGTTAGAAAGGAACTGCAATTGTCATCAGGAAATAAATAAAGGAAGCTAGGTAAAAAGTAGAGGCAGGTGGCACAACTTAATCATCTCTGGGAGTCTAGCCCATCTCCAAAAGCCTGTTCAAAGAGAAAGGCCTTAAGTAGAACATTGGTTTGCAGCTTGTCGTGCTGTGAGGGCTTGCGTGCATCAGTGATGCTGAGAGCTAAACTATCGGTAGTTTAACTACTGGCAGGGTCTCCCAAGATGGACAGGTCTCAGCTGAGGTGCCAGACCAAGACAAACCACCCATCTGGGCAGCAGCAGAATGGGATAGTGTTGACGGCGGAGGATCACATTTTTGTGACAGCGGCAACAACACCAAACTTAAACTGCGCGGAAGAAAGGCCCGGCAATCTACTTCTGTATCTTGCCATGAAAACCCAATGGATAGTTACAACAAAACAAATTGTGCTATGGTGCTGGAAGATGAGACCCCCAGGTCGGAAGGCACTCAACTAGCTACTGGGGAAGAGCTGAAGACTTTTCAGAGTAAAGCCAGCATTTATGTAGTGGTTGGATCAAAGCCCTCGGGAAGTCTGACTGCTGATGTAGCTGCACATGAAATGAGAGTCAGAAGCTTTAAAGATGTTTTACACATTGGAACATGGAACGTACGAAGCATGAACCAAGGGAAGTTGGAGGTGGTCAAGAATGAAATGGAACGTGTACAACTTGATCTGTTGGGTGTCAGTGAACTGAAATGAACTGGCATTGGGTACTTTGCATCAGATGATCACATGGTCTACTATGCTGGAAATGAAAGACAAAGAAGAAATGGTGTTGCATTTATAATAAAGAAGAAATTTGCAAGAACTGTAATGAAATACAATGCAGTCAGCGAACGCTTAATCTCTATTCGTCTACGAGGATTGCCTATCAACACAACTATAATTCAAGTATATGCCCCAACAACAGCTGCAGAAGAGAATGAAATTGAAGAGTTCTATGAACAAGTACAAGCTGAAATTGACAGAACATGCAAACAGGATATCCTGATAGTCATGGGTGACTGGAACGCAAAAGTTGGCAACAAAGAAGAAGGCAAAGTAGTTGGAAAATATGGACTTACAATGCTCTGCCAAGAAATATGGAAGACAACATCATGGCCAACTGACTGGAAAAGATCTGTGTTTATACCAATACTAAAGAAAGGTGATCCAACTGACTGTGGAAATTATCACACAATCGCTCTGATCCCACATGCCAGCAAGATTCTACTGAAGATTATTCAAAAGAGACTACAACCATACCTGGAACAAGAACTATCTGAAGTGTAAGCAGGGTTCAGGAAAAGGCGAGGAACGAGAGACATCATTGTAGATCTGAGATGGATCCTTGAAAAGACTAAATAATACCAAAAGGATATCTATTTGTGCTTTATTGACTACAGCAAGGCTTTTGACTGTGTAAACCATGAGAAACTCTGGGCCACATTAAGAAGCATGGGTGTACCAGAACACCTGATCGTTCTCTTGCGCAATTTGTACATTGATCAAGAAGCAACAGTTCGAACGGAACAAGGAGGAACAGAATGGTTTAAAATAAGCAAAGGTGGGAGGGGCGGAGCCTGATGTCCAGCGGGATGGTCGCATAACGCTGAGGCTCCCGAGAGGCCTACTCAGAATCCTGAATTAACACCGTACATACTTGGAACTTCTACTCTGATCTTGCCGGGGCACATTGGTGAGATGGCGGGGACCAAACCTACGCGCCTGGAATTTGGATCTCCAGCGGCTTCTCACGGCAAACGTTCCAAAACTGAACCTCCGTCCCCGCAGAAGGGGCTGGCCTTGCGCGAGGGCCCCGAAATGCAGCAGGAAATCCTCGCAGAGATTAGAGGGGTCAAAGACCTCGTGCAGTCAAACGGTGAAGCACTCCGAGCGCTGCGGGAAGATTTTGGTGTGTTGCAAAGCAAGCTAGAAGGGCTTTCTTCGCGTCAGGACAAAATGGAGAGCATATTGGACTCCCATGTGGCCCGGTTGTCCAAACTCGACAAAGTTGAACGTCAGGTGCGGGCCTTGCAGAAAGAAGTGGAAGATGGCAATAATAGAGCGCGCCGCAACAACATACGACTCGTGGGCATACCGGAGGGAGCGGAATCGGGAGATATGAAAGAGTTTTTATGCAAAATCCTCCCCTCCCTGCTCCAAATTACCTTTGCCAAAGATTTGGAGATCGATCGCGCTCATCGTGTACCCACAAGCATAACGCTCAACAGGAAGACCCCGCGGCCTATCATTTTTCGACTTTTGCGATATCAACACGTTGAGCAAATTCTACATGCCTCTCGGGCAAAGGGCCATATGGAGTTTGAGAGCCACAAGATCTCCTTCTATCCCGACTTGGCTAAACCCACGGTCGACCGCCAAAAGCGCTTTCTGGAATTCCGGCCGAGGCTTCAACAACTACAAGCACGCTATGGCCTGATGTACCCGGCCAAGCTCCGAGTCACACTTCACAATCAGACAAGAACATTTGAGGACCCTGATATACTAGCGGAGTTTTTGGATTCCAAAGAAGCCGACTTGATGCGCTGACTTCCAGATTATTCCTGCAAGTATTCTCATATCCGCTGTACCTGCCATATTGGCTCTGCCGCAGCCCAGCAATGAGTCTGGCGAGGGCAGTTTGTTGCCTTACTTTTGATGATATCTGTGACTCGACTCCATCTACCCACAGTAGCCTCGACGAGTATCAGAGACAGTGTTAATTATGGACTCTGGTGTTTCTTTTCTTTTTTTTTTCATGTCTTTCTATTCCTCTCTAGGGCCTCCTCCCGCAGACATATGGTCGCCATATTCTTTGGGGGTTTTGCTTCTTCTCTAGGATACTTTGGTACATACTTTTCAATATGGGGTGTATTAGCCAGAATAATCGGTGATTATATCATTGTTGCACAGATTCTGATTATGTTGTATGTTTTCAAGCGCCCTTACCTAAAATGTCTATTACTGATTGATGGCACCATGTAAGATTTTCTCATTGAACGTAAAAGGAATCAATAATCCGATAAAACGGAAGAAAATCCTAAGCTACCTAAGTCAGGAAGCTGCGGATCTGATTTTTCTCCAAGAAACGCATTTAAATTCGAAGGAAACTCTTAAACTCAATATTAAACCTTACATGGTGGCCGCCTATTCCCCAGCCGTTTCCAAGAAATGTGGGGTTGCCATACTGGTTAGGAAATCTTTGCATGCCACTATTATTGCGACTAGCTCAGATACAGAGGGCAGATGGTCCAGAGTTCACCTCAAGATAGGTAGCCTTGAAGTTACATGTATATGCCTTTACGCTCCTAATGTGGATGACCCTGCCTTTTTTGCTACCATTGCTCAGGTTGCGCAGGCCTTTGCTAATACTTCATTGATAATTGGGGGGGATTTCAATCTAGTCCTTGATCCCCTGATTGACAAACAGCCGCCTAGGACAAGTGGTCCCCCCAAGAGTCACACCACGCTTACTTCCCTGATCAAAGATCTTGCTTTAGTCGATCTATGGAGGTTATTACACCCCAATGAGCTTGACTTCACCTTCTTCTCTTCCCCTCATAAATCCCAGTCTCGTATAGACTTCTTTCTAATATCAAAACTGTTAGTTCCTCAGGTGGACACCGCAAGGATTCACTCCCAACATATTTCAGATCATGCTGCCATTTCCTTTCAATTACACACTACTGCACCCCAAGGGAATTCGGGGGCCTGGTTCTTTGATAGAGCCCTGTTAACTCAGCCAGAGTTCCAGTTAGAAATTCGAGCAGCCATACAGGATTACTTCCATTTTAATCTACCCCAGGATACTGCGAATTGGGCTTGGTGGGAGGGCTTCAAAGCGGCCATTCGAGCAACGATCACTAGCTATCAAATCCGCCTGCGGAAACAACACAAACAGCAGCTACTCATACTAGACCGACAAATAAAAGCAGGCGAACGAGTTCTAACTTCACGTACTGATCCATGTGTATTAATTCGCTTACAGCGTCTCCGTTTTCAATATAATTCAATCCTCTCAACTGCAGCTTCTAAGAGTATAGAGCTTCAGCGAGGGACATATTATCGTGAAAATAACCGAGCCGGTCGACTCTTAGCCAACGTCTTGAAAGGTCAAAAAGAAGCCAAACGCGTAGCGGCCCTTCGAGCTCCACAGGGAGGGGGCATAGTGACCATAGACTCCGACATTGTAGAGCTCTTTCGGGATTTCTATACCCGCCTATATCAATCTGAATGTGAGTTCTCGTCAGAGACATTCGAGCGATTGCTTTCTGGCATTCAGCGGCCGACCCTCTCTGACGATGATAGGGATGCGATGGATGAACCCTTTTCTACTTCAGAGATCCAATCTGCCCTAAAACGAACAGCCTCGGGCCGTGCCGCAGGGCCCGATGGTCTCCCGACCGAATTCTACAGAACGTTCAGTGCAGATTTAGTTCCCTATTTAAAACTCTATTTTACTGCCCTTGCGGTAGATACATCCTCTTTGGGATCCTTTTCTGCAGCTAATGTGGTAGTATTTGAGAAGGAAGGCAGAGACCCGCTACTAACCGCCAACTACCGTCCAATCTCCCTACTTAATGCCGATTATAAGATCTTCGCAACGATCTTGGCCACCCGGCTATCTGACAGGATGGCCACCCTAATTCACCCCGACCAATGCGGTTTTATACCCGGCAGATCAACTGCTGACAATGCTCGGACCTTGTGCCATGTGCTATCCAGTGCTGCCAATCTAGATCATCCATGGGTGGGTCTTTCCCTGGATGCCGAAAAAGCCTTTGACCGCCTAGAATGGCCCTTCTTATTTGCAGTTCTCCGATGGTATGGCTTTGGGGAGGGCTTCCTCCGATATCTCCAAGTCATGTATACTCAACCCGTTGCCAGTATTTGTGTAAATGCCATTAGTCTCAGCCATTTAATCTCCAAAGAGGCACGCGTCAAGGTTGCCCCCTATCACCAATGCTCTTTGATCTAGCTCTTGAACCCCTAACCCTCCTTATTAGACAGTCCGCACGTATTCGAGGTGTCCCCTTCAGTCATAGGGAGATTAAACTCTCTGCATATGCAGATGACCTTATGCTTTTCGTATCCCTCGATTCGGTTCCAGCAGTCTTGGATCTGATTGACGGATACTCACAATTATCGGGCTATAAAATTAACTGGACCAAATCTGTAGCATTCCCACTGAACCGCTGGGTACATGAGGCTGACATGCAGGCCTTTCCCTTCCTTTGGCAATCCCACATGGTGAAGTATCTCGGGGTCCATTACTGTTCTCCTTTAGAAGACACTATCAGTTTTAATGCCAAAGAGGTAGTCTCCAAAGTCCGTGAGCTCACGAATCGTTGGTCTCCCTTATCTCTTACATGGTGGGGCCGTTTAGAAACTGTGAAAATGATGATAGTCCCCAAAGTGAACTACATTTTAGAAATGCTGCCATGCTTACTCCAGCTACATACTTATAAAGATATTGAGGGCCTTCTCGTCCGTTATCTCTGGCAGGGCAAGCCACCAAGGATAGCTAAACAAAAACTACAGTCTGCAAAGGAAAGAGGGGGGTGCCAGATTTCCTGATTTTCTTAGATATCATCAAGCCTTCCTACTTAAGCAAGGTGCCCGATGGCTAGATGCCTCCACAGACAGCAGACCAGTTTGGCTTGACATAGAAGAGGAGCTTAGTAGCCCAATTCCGTTGACCCATCTCCCCGGTATGTCCTATCAAGTAGACACCCGCCATCCACCAATGATTGTTGATACTCTTGCGGCCTTTAACACTCTCATTCTATCACTGGGCCCGAACGTCTGTCCTCTGGACGGACTCCCGCTATGGAATAACCCCAGAATTCAAGTCCTAAAAAGAACGATAGCATGGAAACCCTGGTACTCAAGGGGGATCTGGACACCCCAACAGCTTTTCTCTGCAGCTCGTTGGAAAACCTTTTCTGATTTACAAAAGGAATTTGCGTTACCAGCGAAACACTACTTTCAATTGATGCAGCTTCAACACTGCCTCAAAAGTGCTCGAATCATGCCGCCCTCTGCCCCTACTGAGGACGGGCTATTAGAGATAGTTCATTCTATTAGTAGTACACATGGGGTAGCCTCTAACTTTTATAAAATATTATGTCAGGGTACAGACATGGCCACGTTTAGAGCCCAACAAGCCTGGGAGCGCGAACTGCAAACCACTTTAACCCCTGTGCAATGGAGCGTTTTCTGGAGCAAAGTAGTGCGGGTTTCCCGGTCTGCCTCTGTTACCCAAACTCTCTTCTTTTTTGCACACAGATGCTTTTATACCCCAGAAAAAAATAGCCAAATGGAACACAAATGCTAGGGACCAGTGTTGGTCTTGCCATACTGCTGTGGGAACCTTCGCTCATGTTATTTACGAATGTCCTCAACTACAGGTTTATTGGGGGCGGGTCTGGGGTCGTATTCAATTTATCTTACACCTTCACGAACCTCTCTCTTGGAAGATTGTGGGACTCCGCTCTGTGGCGGAGGTCCCCTCTCTTCCTAAGAAGGGTCGCTTTCTCCTTGATTTCATGCTGGGTATAGCCATCTGCTTAATCACGAGGAATTGGAAGGATAGCTCTCGACTTACTGTCAATGAATGGTGGAACCTCGTCTGCTTATATAGTAAATATGAGCAGATACCTCAGAGAGATATTCCCCATGCCCAACCTCACTCTCACTTGTCTAAATGGCAGCTGCTTAATGATTATGTACAATCTGCTCATTGCTCCAACATGCCTGTATAATGTGCACTCATCATGTTTCAGATCACCGTTAGGTTTTGTAACACAATAATGTAAGTACACGCCCGTTTCGGGAATGATTAGTTTTCTAGAGAAGAAGCAGGGGGGAGGGGGGTGGCAGGGGTTTACTTTGGTGTATGTATTACACTTTATGTATCTGTCTTTTAGCTGTATGTCTTCCTTTTCCTTTGTTGTTATAAAATGAAAATAAAGAATTTAAAAAAAAAAATAAGCAAAGGTGTAAGACAAGGCTGCATATTTTCCCCCTACCTGTTTAATTTATATGCAGAACAAATCATCAGAGAAGCAGGATTGTATGAAGACAACAGAGGTGTGAAGATTGGTGGAAGACTCATCAACAACCTTCGCTATGTTGATGATACTACATTACTGGCTGAAAGTGAAGATGATCTGAAACATTTGCTTCTCACAATCAAAGAACATAGTCTCAAAATGGGCCTGCACCCTAATGTAAAGAAGACAAAGATCATGACAACTTGCATAATCAACAGGTTCATCATTGAAGGAGAAGAAATTGAAATTGTGAACAACTTTAACCTACTTGGATCAACTATCAATAAAGAAGAAGCAACAAGCAGTCAAGAAATCAAACGACGCATTGCTCTTGGCAGAATGGCTATGAAAGATCTAGATAAGATTCTCAAGAGCAGAGATGTCTCTCTCCATACAAAGATTCGACTTGTTCAAGCCATGGTATTTTCAATAGCATCATATGGATGTGAAAGCTGGACAGTGAAAAAGACAGACAGGAAGAAAATTGATGTCTTTGAATTATGGTGCTGGCGGCGAATACTGTGTATACCATGGACTGCCCGAAGAACAAACCAGTCGGTACTAGAGGAGATCAAACCTAAGCTTTCTTTAGAAGCTCAGATGACAACGACTTTCATACTTTGGACACATCAGGCGAAGAGAGAGATCATTAGAGAAAGACATCATGCTTGGCAAGATAGAAGGTCAACGCAAAAGGGGAAGGCCAGCAATGAGATGGATCGATACAATAACAGCAGCTACGGGTACCAGTCTGTCAGCAATGAGCCGCCTGACTGAAGACCGAACACAATTTAGGATAGCTATCCAGAGGGTCGCCATGAGTCGACTCCGACTCGATGGCACTTAACAACAACAAGAACATTGAATTTTTTGTAGTTAGCTTCAGTGCGGATCTGAGTTCCACAGAGATAGGGATAACTACAGAGAATGCAGAAGTTCTAATAACTTGGGATATTTCCATTCTGATGGATGCGAGGAAATCTGACATAGTGACAAAGGAGAAAAACACCAGAATGGCATTGATTATAGACGTGTCGGTTCCAAGCTATTCTTCTGTGAATCACGTGGAGAGGGAAAAGATCCTGAAGTACCAAGAAATGTAGTCAGAGACCAAGAAAATGTGGCCAAAACATAGAGAAATTTTTAAATATTGTTTTGAAAGCCATAGGCCTGTTTTGAACAGAACTTCCAGTCACACCTTGATAAATTACCCATACATGTTACATCTTAAAGGAAGCTCTCTTTGGCACAATGAAAGTACTACAGAGAGTGCTAGTAGTAAATTTGAGAGACTCCACATATCTTAGCTTAGGAGTGAGGTTCCTTACTCTCATGGTGTGCAAAACGAACCCATTTGGAGCAATTGCCCCAAATCCTATTTTTGAGACACAACACAGTATTTGTAATCCATTGTGTTTTTTCTCTTTGCCAAAAGCTACTAAACACAGAACTATTACAGGT
The DNA here is from genome assembly GCA_033557465.1 of Ichthyophis bannanicus. Taxonomy (NCBI): domain Eukaryota; kingdom Metazoa; phylum Chordata; class Amphibia; order Gymnophiona; family Ichthyophiidae; genus Ichthyophis; species Ichthyophis bannanicus. Next base: position 643,934,293 of record CM066036.1, on the reverse strand, counting down.
TATTTAAATGAAAGAGCAACTGTAATACTAAATTCATAATAAACATTATAAAGATTGCAGTTTCCCAAATCTGCTTACTATGTTAACTGAATATTAATAAAATACATAAACCCCTTAGTGCATTTCAGCTCCTTTGTTCAGAATTCTGAGTTGGTTTGGAATTACATAGACCTCTGATGTTTATCCCTCAATGTAAAGCATATAAAAGGAAATGCTCTCTAATTATGCTCTCTGAAGATAACTGGTAAAATCATTTTGAGCAGCTATAAATCAATTGTAGTATTAAAATGACCTACCAGGTGCGTCGTCTGGGTATCAGGCTAATTAAGGGAACATATTAATTGCTACTATTCATCAACACCGCCAATGTTGTTATAATCTCTACTATGAATCTTTTTATAATATTATCCAACAATAAAACTGCAATCTCATAAAATGCAAAATGAAAAAGGAAAAGAAATGTAAATTATTTGGGCACTTTAAATGCGTCTATATTACTTTATTTTTCTCAGGAGTAAATAAAAAGAATGGTATATTAGTTATCTTCTTACATTTATCATTCATGCTGACAGGTAGGTTTGAAGCCCCGTTTTGCACAGGAGCTGCTTGTGGGACATGGGACATCCAAGTCAGGGTGTTGCCATTTCCCTTAGTATTTGCGAGTGGCTCTGATGAACATAGAGCTTTTTCTAAAATACATATCAGGACATGCAGGAGTGTACATGTATTTTGCCAGCAGGTACAACCTATACATGAAGAAAAAGAGAGGCATCACTCAAGGCTTTACAAGTATATGCGCTAGCATCTATTTTTCTACATAAGAACATAAGATATTCCATACTGGGTCAGGCCTAAGGTCCATCAAGCCCAGTATCCTGTTTCCAACAATGGCCAATCCAGGTCATAAGTATCTAGCAGGATCCCAAAACATAAACCAATTCTGTGCACTTTATCCCAGGGATAAACAGTGGATTTCCTCCGGTCTACTTTAATAAGGGTTTATGGATTTTTCCTCCAGGACCTTGTCCAAATCTTTTTTTAAAACCCAGCTTCGCTAATAGCTTGTACTACATCCTCCGGCAATGAATTCTAGAGCTTAATTACACCAATCTCGCAATTTACACCTGCTTTTAATCCTTGTAGCTCGAACATGATTAAAAAAAATTAGTATGACCAAGTTTGGGGAACAATATCTGTCCCATGAAAAACTAAACTCTCTCTCCCAAACCAATGGCTGGCCATCAAATCTAAATAGGGCTTACTTTATGCATGGGGGAAGAAAAAAGCTGAGAGAAAAAATAAGCTGGCATTTGTAGTTGGATCTGCTTTTGATCAAATGGTGAAGAATGTTGCCACTTTCTATCAGGCATTTTATATATCGCAGTTTAAAGTTGACCAGGGATTTAATTTCAATGTCTGGATTCTCTATATATGCCTCACTTGAATGCAATGTTCAGATGGCAATAAATAGATTCTTGACTTTACCACAAGTAGAACATGTTATAGAGAGTTTGGAAGTGTAATAAAGTGACAAGTCCAGATTGCCTGCCAGTGAAATTGTACCAAGAAATGTTATGCTTTTTTGATCCAGTTCTGCTAAAATTATTTAATGAAATCCTGACAAAGGCATCACTCCTCAGTTCCGTCAATAAGGACTGTATTGTGGTTAAACCAAAAAAGGGGAAAGATTCTCTACAGCATGCCAGTTATTGGCCCATTTCATTATTGAATACTTTAGAATTAAAAAGCACTTGCCAAACACTGTTTGGAAACAGGATGCTGGGCTTGATGGACCTTGGTCTGACCCAGTATGGCATATCTTATGTTCTTATGTTCACTGTCCACCTGGGGGAGATACAGTATGGACTGGACAATGTCAGGACATACTTAGTTCCAACAGTATTTTAGGAACAGCTCTGCTAACATGGAGCTATTTCTAAAACACATATCCATGTGCAGTGGGAGGAGCCACTTCACTAATGTGCATGTGATAAAAACAGATGAAGGAACTCCGTCAACTTACACATCTAAATGCCGGCATATAACAACGTGCACATGTAAGACTAATCGAAGAAAATAGTTTTTCTCTCAAACCGTAATCAAACTCTAGAATTCTATGCCAGATGTGATAAAAGCTATTACTGTAGCTGGGTTAAAAAAAAGTTTGGATAGTTTTCTGGACTGGGGGGAAATCCATAGCTTATCCCCAGGATAAGCAGCATGGGATCTACCTACCTTTTTGGGACCCTGCCAGATATCTTTGACCACTGTTAGAAGGAGGATACTGAGCTTGATGGACCTTTGATATGACCCAGTATGGCAAATATTATGTTCTTATGAGGGATGCAAAAGATGTGAGAAATAGTTAGACTTGAAAAGGTGACATATGAGTTGAAAAATAAAATACACAGGTTTGAGCCAGTGTGGACCCCATTTCTGGAATACAGGATGAGGGCTGCTTAGCCATAGAGAGCTTTATCCTTCGCCCCTTGCTTTTCTTCTACGCAGGGCCGGATTTACCTTGAGTGAGGCCCTACGCCAACAAAAATTGTGGGCCCCCAGCAGGGGCAGCCCAAGGGGGGTGCGGGCCTCATTTGCATAAGGGGCCTCATTTGCATAAATATTTGCATAATGTTACCATACACTAACTTTTAGTAAACGTGCCTCTTAGAGTGTATGGATAAAGAAAGACTAAAAGATTTCTACATTACTATAATCCAGTGCCAACCCATAGCAAACCCGCCGTATCCTAACAGCACTACCAGGACTCACAAAGCACCATACTCTACCAATCAAAAGGCAACACTGCAAATATTAAACATTTCAGAGAACAACAATACATGACCTACTGGGGAAAGAGAACAAGTGGCAATGTCAAATAGGAATTATATAAACAGAACACCTCAGCTCAGTTACACATGCAGAACATAGACCATCACCAAACAAGTAATCACAATTTAGAAACAGGAAGACAATAATTAAACTGGGAATCCCAAAAGCCAAACTTGGAATGTACAACACTGTAGAAATAAAACTATACATTAATTTGCTCTTGTACTAAACAAAGCGCAGACATTAATGATGCACATTTACCAGAGCTGACATATTCCAATTAATAAATTCAAAATAAAGAGATATTTTTCTACCTTTTATGCATTTTTTTTCAGCTGCAATTGCTCCAGCCACTTTCTTCTGGTTTCTTCGTGTCTTCTGCTAACTCTCCATCGTCTGCTGTCCATTTGTCCTTTCTTCTCTCTTCTAGTTTTTTTCCATTCTCTCTCTACATCTGCTTTAACATACTAATCTTTCTCCTTTTGCTCTTTCCTCATTCCTATTTCATCCACTCAAATTTTACCCCTCCATCCTCAATCCCCACTTACTCTCCCAAGACCCGGCCAATTGTAGATTTTTTATCCCTCCCACACAAAATATTTTTCCCTTCTCCATTTTACTCTTCCAGCCCAATCCCATTCTAATCCTCCCCCAACATCAGCTCCCTTCTAGTTCCAGCTTCACCCAGCATCCATTCCCTTCTAGTCCCTGCATCAGCCCATTTCCAGTCCTAGCCACCCATCAGCCCATTTCCAGTCCTAGCAACCCCCAACCCAATACCAGTCCTAGCCCCCCCATCAACCCACTTCCAGTCCTAACCCCCCATCACCCCATTTTCAGTTTAAGCCCCCCCTATAACCCATTACCAGTCCTAACCCCCCATCAGCCCACTTCCAGTCCTAACCCCATTAGCCCACCTCCAGTCTTAACCCCCCAGCCCATTTCCAGTCCTAGCCCCCACATAGCCCATTACCAGACAGCCCCCATCAGCCCACAGCCCATTATCAGTCTTAACCCCCCTCATTGCCCTTTTCCAGTTCTAACCACCCCATCAGCCCACAGCCCATTATCAGTCTTAACCCCCCCCCCCATAGCCCATTACCAGTTCTAACCCCCCCAACATCCCACAGCCCATTACCAGTCCTAACCCCATCAGCCCACCTCCAGTCTTAACCCCCCCAGCCCATTTCCAGTCCTAGCCCCCCATAGCCCATTACCAGACAGCCCCCATCAGCCCTCAGCCCATTACCAGTCTTAACCCCCCCATAGCCCATTACCAGTTCTAACCCCCTCCCCAACAGCTCACAGCCCATTACCAGTCCTAACCCCATCAGCCCACCTCCAGTATTAACCCCCCAGCCCATTTCCAGTCCGAGCCCCCCCATAGCCCATTACCAGACAGCCCCCATCAGCCCACAGCCCATTATCAGTCTTAACCCCCCCTCATAGCCCATTACCAGTTCTAACCCCCCCAACAGCCCACAGCCCATTACCAGTCCTAACCCAACAGCCCACCTCCAGTCTTAACCCCCCCAGCCCATTTCCATTCCTAGCCCCCCCATAGCCCATTACCAGACAGCCCCCATCCGCCCACAGCCCATTATCAGTCTTAACCCCCCCCCCCCATAGCCCATTACCAGTCCTAACCCCCCCCCCCCATTTCCAGTCCAACCCCCCCCCCCCCCCCCATCGGCTCAAGTAAAATGAAATTTTAAAAAAGCAAAACCGCTGGCTGCTACCAAGGCCGCGGCAGCATGGACGGTCCCGCGGGGCCCCTCTGCCCTGCCGAATCCCTCCCTCCGCGACGGCTTTGAGAGGCGCGAAGGAAGAGTGTCTCCCTCGCGTCTCTGTTAAGCCTGCAGGGGCTGATGGGAAATTTCCCATCAGCCCCTGCGGGCTTAACAGAGACGCGAGGGAGACACTCTCCCTTCGCGCCTCTCAAAGCCGGCACGGAGGGGCTCAGCCGGGGATTCGGCAGGGCAGAGGGCGCCCCATGGGACCATCCATGCTGCCGCTGGAATGTCCATGCTGCCGCTGCCGCTTTTTGTGAGCCCTTGCCAGCTGTGGGCCCTACGCCATGGCGTACATGGCGTATAGGTAAATCCGGCCCTGCTTCTACGCATAAATCAGATTTCAAAGCTCTGAGCTGCAAATGGGAATGTGGGTTGCTGGCATGAGGGTGCAATGGAGGAGGGATGCTCTGGCTCAGGGGAGAGTAGGATGTTGGGCTGTTTTACTTTTTGGGGGGAGGGGGTGTCTTTACAGCTTCTATTCTTGGGGCCCTCTTCTGTTCTTCGTGAATAGATGAATTTATGGGTGAGCTTTGTTACAAAGCTGTTATGAAGCTGTCTGTTAAAGGGCCTTAGTCCTCCTGCACTTCATAGACTGTATATGAGGGGATATTTATTTATTTATTTATTTAACTAGGCTTACAGTATATACTGCTTTTCAACCAGTCAAAGCGGTGTACATTCAGGTACTGTATATATGAGTATATATTTTCCCTTGTCCCCAAAGGGCTCACAATCTATGGTTTTGTACCCAATCTATATTTGAATTCTTTGGAGTATTGTAGATTTCCTTTGTGATATCTGTGCTATGAAGGCGTTTTGATATATGAGCTTGATAAAATCCAGTACAAAAATATTGAAATGAAAAAAATTAGGTAGCCTTTTGAAAATGTACCAGATAATGCACAGTACATCATTTTCCTCCTGCTCCTTTGATCTGCCTCCTCAGTTGGAAACAGCCACACCTGAAAACATAACCCCATAAGCCTTCATTTACAACTACCTAAGATTTTCATTCCCTTTTCAACCCTTATCATAAAGTCAAGCCATTGCAGCAACTGTCCTTGACTAGGGAACAGAACTTATAACTCCCTATAAAACCTAATAACCGTATACTTGGGAGGTAATTTTATAAAGAACCTTTCATGCATATGTGCCAGTATTTGCGGGTAAAAGACCTTTTAGACAATAACCTCAAACATGAAAGTGTGTACAGTTCAATTAGGCTCATACTTATCTGCAACTTTAGAGTAGGTGGATTCAGTAGAGGAGTTTGGTGGAGCATCAGCAGAGTCATGACTTAAATGCATATTTCTAAAATACACATGTGCGCATATACTTTATGCAACAATATGTATGCATACCTCTTCCCAAACAGGTGTAAATGTCTGTGACTTCAGTCTAGCCTTTATTAAAGCTGAATTTCTGCTAGTTATAAAGACACAAGCGCTTGTGTCTTCATAGAACAAGCTCAAAATAGATACCTATGTGGCCTTCACACATAGGCAACCTGTTATAAAATGGCCTTCTTAAAGCTCAATGTTCAAAAAATCTAAGGGCCCAATAATTAAAGGGTGTATCACGATTAGTAGATCTGCTAACTATGTTATTCCCTTTATCTGGAATATTCAGTGGCACTATCCACGGGTGCTGCTGCTGCATGCGCCGGATACTAACTTTCGCCGTCGAAACTAATCAGGCAGCGGCTGAATATTGTCACTGCCTAGTTAGCTTCCTGCAAATTCAGGCATGTTGGATATTCAATGCTGGGGCCGGATATGACTCCGGCATTGAATATCTGTGTTTAAAATTCGGTAGCAGCAGCCAGCCGCATTAGATCGGCTTCCACCACTGCTGAATAATGGGCCTTGAGGGACTAACTTAGAGGTACTGCCTTAACAAAACTTCCACTCCTAAATTTGCAGGACGCCTAGATTAAAGTACCTTAAAAGTAGGAGGGGGAAATACCGAGGCAAGACAGAAGAATTAAACTGTGCTCAGTGTGATTTCCAGTACTGGGTGCCTTCATTTAAGAAAGTTCATTGGAGACAACTTTAGTTGCTTCAGTTTAAGGTATCTACAGGTATATCTAATGTCAGAGTTAGGCACTTATATTCAGCTGCATATCAGCCTTTCATTTAGCACTTACATTAGGTGGCATGTCTGTGTTTCTTCATTATGAATTTATACATATAATAAAACAATCCAAACCAAAACTCATTACAACAGAATAATGCATGTGTACATTACTACAAGTTTGAGCGGATAGAGTGATAGATCAGTATGATCACATATATGATGTGCAGCTGCCTTCAAGCTCAATAAAAAAAAGCTACACAGAAAGATGTGATGACAGCAAACCCCATTTCTTCATAAATTAATCCATTCTCGATCCTAGGCTGGCAATGATGGTTCATATCTGTGCATTAAACATGTAAGAGGACTTCCGGCGATGCGTGAGTGAGAGCAGACGTGTCTCTCTCGCTCCGGGGCCGCCTTGCTGATAAACCTGCACATTTACCTGCTTTTCTGGGTCTACCCCCTTTACCCACCTCAAACCGAATATCAAATATTGCATTGCTCCGCTCTCCTCCCTGCAAACTGACGAAAATGCCTTTGACGACGAAAAAAGAGCGCGACAAACCAGCGCGAGCAGGGCCCTCCGCGGCGGCCGTAGGGCAGCCGACCTCTCCCGGTGCGGAAAGCACTGATTCTCACTCCGAGGAGTTGGCGAAGGAGGTGGTCCGACTTCTCGACCCTAAATTTGACCGTCTCATGAAGAAATTAGATGGGATGGAAGAAGCGCTGACGGAGTTTGGTAAGCGCGTGGAAGAGATTGAGCACCGCGTGGCGGGGGTAGAGGAGGCTGAGGGCCGCCGAGACCGCGAAATGGAGAACCAAAAGAAAGTTATATTGGAGATGCAGAACAAATTAGAGGATCTGGAGAACAGATCCCGCCGAAATAACCTCAGACTGGTGGGTCTAGGAGAAGAGAGGTCTGATGGAGAGCTGTTGATCTTCCTAGAAACATGGCTGCCTGAAGTGCTGGGCTTGAAGGACCTTAAGGGTCCCTTTCAAATTGAGAGAGCGCATCACCTGGGAATAAGGAGAGAGAATGGCGAGAGACCGAGAGTGGTGATTCTTCGAGTGATGAATTTTCAACATAAATGGCGCATCTTACAGGCATACAGGAAGAGTGGTGACCTCATGTTGGACAACAGGCGAGTACTAATATTTCAAGATTATTCGGCGGCAGTTGCGGCAAAGCGACGGGAGTTTTCCCCAATATGTACTGAATTATACCGTAGAAAAGCCCGGTTCACTTTGGCTTATCCAGCCACACTGCGAATTTCCCTACAGGGCCAGAATCATGCTTTTGAGCAGGTGGCGGCCGCCAAAAAATTCTTAGCCCAGCATTTTCCTACAGAGGTCTCTGAAGCCTGATCATGAGCGTAAGGTTTTCATGGGGCCATGAGGACTGCCCGGGCTCCGGGGTTAGAATCTGCGCTTGGGGGCCTGTGAACTGAGAATGGGCTCCGGGCTTTTAAGGGAGATTTGAGGGCTGGTGATAGTACTCCCGTCGGGCTTGTCCGGCTTATTGCCCAGGAATGTTATCCTACTTCGGGATCCAGCCGGATATACTGGGATCCTGCTCTGTTGTCTGATTATCGAGGGAACATTTAATACTATTCGACACAGCCTGCTGGACCACAACAAGGCTTTCGAGACTAGCCTTATGCTTGTCAGCAACAGGTCAATGGGCAGCCAGCAATGAATGCATGACTGATTACTCTAGCTCAAGTGGCCTTGCTCAGGGCTATAAGGAGACACCGACAATACACTGCTTGTATGGATTTGGGCAGTGGGATCCTGGATTCCGCGTTCATACGGCCTGGCGGATCTTTGCCCCAGACCCTTCGGAACTTTTCATCATCACCTAGAGCTGGAGACTTGCTGCAACATCCGGGACATCATTGCAGGGGCCTGCTTATCTGCCGAATGTCGACTGTTTTCTTTGCTAATTCTGCTGGTTTGTTATGTAGTTCTCTTGCATGTATCCTAGTCCTTTTATAAGAATAGTGGGTTACTATAACAATAACGATGTTATCATGGTTAATATAACATGTGCTGGTACCTGCCTCCTTGGAGGGTGGAGGAGGGGTGACCGAGGCCGCAATGGCGGAGAGGTGAGGCGGCCCTGAAGCACCGCGTTGGTAGTCTCACCTTAGTGCGATAACTGAGGGTTGAATGTTTGTGTTTTTATGGGGACTGATGTTTATGACTGGGGGGGGGTTAAATGGGTAGCAATGGAGCACATGGGGGTGGGAGAGAGGACTGTGTTGGGAGGGGGGTGGGGGGAGGGAGAAAGGGAGGGATGGGGTGAGGAGTGGTTTGAGTGTGAAGTAAGTGGAGGAAGCTTGGACTCCCTGCCACATATATTACGAAATGATGTACAGCATCTACAATACCTATGTCTGCCTCTCTGGAGTACGATAGAAACGAGCTGGAGTTCTGGGTTGAGGCTGGGCGACCTGGAACAGTGGTATGATTGGTGGCTCTGGTTCTTGAACGGTTTACGGGTTCAGGGGAATGCGGGATGATCTTCGTATAGTCACCTGGAATGTCGGCGGTTTAAATACCCCTGTTAAGAGAACCAAGATGCTCCAGGCTCTGAAACGGAGCCGTGCCCAAATAGCCTTATTGCAAGAAACACATTTGATGGGAGTAGAGCATGCCAAATTGCGAAAAGACTGGGTGGGGCAGGTCTTTGCTGCGCCCACAACCATAAAGAAACGTGGCGTAGCGATATTGATACACCGGGGCCTTAACGTAGAAGTCCTGGGGGAGGAGACTGACCCAGCGGGGCGGTATATCTTTTTACATGCAAAAATTCAAGAGCAAGAATTCTTTTTGGGTAATATATATGCCCCCAATATCTATGACCATAACTTTTTTCAACTTGTGTTGAGGAAAATATTGGGGGCCCCAAAGATCCCACTAATATTAGCAGGAGACTTCAATTGCCCACATGATCCCTTGTTAGACAGGTCCACGACTAGTACGGCTGGCGGAACCTGGAGTAAGAAAGGGGTGGGATACCTCTGTCAGATGGGTGGTCTACTTGATTCTTGGAGAATCCTACATGGGGTAGAGAAGGATTATACACATTTGTCGAGAGCACACCATACTTGGTCCAGGATTGACTATATACTGATCTCAAGAGAGAGTCTGGGTAAAGTGATCAAAGTGGAGATCGAGCCCATAGTGGTATCTGATCATGCGAAAGTTGTGTTAGATTGGCGGGGCACTGCTCTGGGAGGAACTAGGTGGACTTTCCCGAATCATCTCTGGCAAAATGAAGACTTTCGAGCGTATCTGGTGAGCCACTGGGAGGAGTATCTCCGTTTCAATGATACAGAGGATATTGAGGTGGCGACCTTTTGGGAAGCCGGTAAAGCTGTGTTGAGGGGCCACATTATAACCTATGTAGCGCGTGAGAGGAAGCGCCTTAATCTCAGACTTTTGGAACTGACGAGTCTGCTGCAGGAGGCTAAGCGGGCCGCTATGAGGAGCCCGAGGCGGCTTGCGGAATATTTAGAGACTCAGAGAGCCTTAAATGACGTGCTCCATGAACGGGCTATATATTCGCTGCAGTATTATCAGCACCAGTTGTTTCGATTCGGGGACCGCACAGGGAGACTTCTGGCGCGTCTAGTCAAACGGAAGGGTGGCATTCAGGGAGTGGCCCGAGTGAGGGACCAACAAGGGGTCTCCCAGACAGATTTACGGAAAATTGTCCAGGTCTTTCGTCAATATTACCAAGCCTTATACACACCAGCTAGTGAGAATAAAGCCTACGAATGTGAATTCTTGGCAGCTGTCCCCGTACCTACATTGACGGAGGTAGAGCTTCAGGGATTAAACGTGAGCATCACTGGGGCAGAAATCCAGACAGTGATAAAGAAGGGGAAGCCTCATAAGGCTCCGGGCCCCGATGGATATAGTGCTGAGTTTTATAAAATACTGATGCCCCATATTACGCCTACTTTGATGGCATTATATAACGATGCTCGAGAGCGGGGTCTTTATCCAAGAGACATGAGAACAGCAGCGATAACTATCATCCCAAAGGCGGGACGCGATCCGGAGGATCCAGCATCCTATCGCCCCATATCTTTAATTAATTATGATATGAAGTTGGTGGCCTCAGTGTTAGCGGCCCGACTACAAGGGCTCCTGCCTCGGTTGATTGGTACACATCAATCGGATTTCGTCAAGGGGAGAGGGGCGTTCTCTAATATTAGCCAGGTGTTGCTTGGCATGGAGCACTGTTTGCACCAGGAGACCCCTTTACTACTGGTGAGCCTAGATGCTGAAAAAGCTTTTGATAGGGTCTTCTGGTCTTATATGTTTGAAGTCCTCGCGAAATTTGGTTTTAAAGGCGAGTTTTTGTCGTGGGTGCGAGCGTTATATGCGAAGCCACTGGCCTGTGTGGCGAGTGGAGGAACTTGCTCCGAGTCTTTTGAGTTACGTAGGGGCACGCGCCAAGGCTGCCCCTTATCGCCCTTATTATTTGTGCTGCAGTTGGAACCCCTACTTCTTGCACTCATAGTGGACGTAGAGATCAAAGGCATTGATTGGCCCGGGGGTGGCATTAAGATTAGCGCTTTTGCAGACGACATGCTTCTTTGCCTGTGCATGCCGCAGGCCTCTCTGGAACGGGCCTTGGGAATGATCCAGCGATTTGGCTCCTTTTCAGGACTCCGGGTTAACCTAAGCAAATCGGTCGCGTTGGATGTGGGTGGTCGAGTTAGAAGCCAGTGGACGGGGCTTTTTCCCCTGCGATGGGCGCCTGGGGAATTTCGTTATCTGGGGATTCAGATCCCCGATCAGATGTCGAAGCTGTATGCCGTCAACATCCGACCTATGCTGAATCGTACGATGACTACTCTCCAAAAATGGAGGGATCTTCCGCTCTCGCTTATGGGACGTATTGCTCTGTTCCAGATGATGGAGGCCCCGCGTTGGATGTATTTGTTGCGTCATCTGCCTGTTTGGCTGCTGAGGCGAGATGTGATGATTTTGCAGCGTCACATTCGACACTTTCTGTGGAGAGGGAAAAAATTGCGAATCCCCCTCTCGGCGTTGATGAGACGCAGAGAGGAGGGAGGGGCGGGACTGTTTTCGGTGAGAGATTATAACTTTTTAGCCCTGCTCAAGCCGCTGAGAGATCTCATTCTGAGGCGGGAGGATGTTTTGCCACTGGGACTGGTTGAGCAGCTTTCCACACCCTCTCACCCAGCTTACTTATTGCATGGCCGGTCGTCGGTGTTGCCGCAGGTGTGGCGAAAGTCGGTCTACTTTGGTGCCTTGCGACAGGCATGGCGGTTCCTTTGTCAAAAGAAAGGAGTACCTTGGCACAGTACGGACTGTCTACCAATACACGCTAATGCTGACTTTCCCCCGGGGAATCAAGGACGAATTCCAGTGAGTTGGACGCAGGCGGGTCTGAGCTATTTGGGTCAACTTCGTATGCAATCACAGGCGGAATTAGATTCTTTTCAAGGGCTGATGAGCCGTTTTCAACTTGCACCTCAGACTTTCTTTTTCTACCTGCAAGTCCGACACTTTGTTCGTGCACTGCAGCGTACTGGAGGCTTTCAATTCAATACAGCGGGACTATGGGAATTTATGGGGGCCACGGAAGGTGCGCTTTCGTTGAGAACTTGGCGGGCGGAGTGTTATCCGGGGGGTGAGCAGGGCCCGCTAGAGAAATTGGTTCAGCGGTGGAAGGGCGATGGTAATGTCCGACTTACGGTAGCCGCCTGCCAAGACGCTTTTCAACAGGTCAGGCTCCTCTCTGAATCTGTCAAATTTCAAGAACTACAATACAAATTGCTTTGGAGAGCCTTTGTACCCAATACTTGGGCGGCCAGATTGGGGGTGCTCTCGACCGATGTTTGCCAGTTGTGTGGGGCCCATAGGGGGACATTGCTACACCGCTTTTGGGAATGTGCGAATATAAATCCGTTTTGGGGGGCCGTATATAACGAGCTACAGGCTTGCAGGCCCCTAGAGAAGACTCTGTCCCCAGAATGGTGTCTATTTGGTCTGGTGGAAACCACCTTGCTGGAGACGTCTAGGGGGACCCCTGATGGGAGTGCCTCTACCGGTGCTCTGTCCGGGGTTGGAAGCCCGATTTTATTAGGTGATGCACCTACACGGCAGCTTTATGCTCGAGGCTTCCTGATAGCGAAATCTTGCTTACTCCGCCATTGGGTGGATGATAGACCCCCTGGGCTTCGAGAATGGTGCCGAGCCTTGCTAAATTTGAGGAGGCATGAGCTCCGTACAACCCATATGCTGGGAACCAGGAAAACAACCGCATGTGGGAGAATCTGGGAGGGGGTGAATGTGGAGTTCTTTACTTCCCGGGGGCTCTTGTGTGAAAGCGTATGTGGAAGCTCCGGTGACAGGGTTGTATGATGTGTGAGGTGGATCTGGAGGGTGCGACGAGGGAGTGGAATCGTCTTTGAGCCTAGATGCTTGAATGCTGCGGATATACAACTATGTGGAGAAGCGTATGTGGCAGAGCGAGAGGTTTAACTGCTCCTGAGAGGGGGGGGGGAGGGGATTGGGGGGTGGGGAGCGGGGGGGGGATAGTGGGGTTTTTGGTGTTGTTGTCTACAGTGGTGGATTTATCATGTTGAGTTATAAAGCTTCTGTTTCGTATGATATGATATGATATGATATGTACTTCTTACTGTGGTGTGCCCATTCCCATGTCTACTCAGCTTCCTATATTCTTGCATATGCTTTCTTTTATATGTTTTGGTGGTATATGTAATTTTTGAAATTCAATAAAAACGATTTGAAATAAACATGTAAGAGTTCCACCAAAAATATTCATTGGCATGAGTCAAGGTCTTTCAGTTATTAAGGATGGTTAGGAGAGCACAGCCAGCATAATACTAGAAGAATAGCTTGCTTATAAGTAATTGCATCTCTCCAACTAGCAGACCTTAACATCACAAGTTTATATGATATCTGATAGTTCAGACCTAGGATCTCTCATTTTCTGCCACCCTCTTTCCCAAAAATGACCAAGACAGGAGCAAGAGTCAAATAAATGTTTAAAAGTGCCGGCCTCAGAATTACAAGACCAGCACAAGTTAGACTGTATTAGGCCCACTCTATACATACGATCTAGGGTCTATTGCACCCTATGCGCTGTGAAAATAGAGCTTGCACCACACAAGCTGATTTAAGGATCTTAGAGATGCTTTGCCAAAAGATAGGCCATTCTATAGCTTCACACGGGCAGTCACAATCCTGTGCCCATGCCTGCTCCAAGGATGTCACTTTATTGCTCCCCAGGTCACACAACTTGCAGTAAGGTTTGGAGGCTACGTCCCCCCTCCTCCCCCCCCAAGACATACAGAGGTCTAAGATCAGGTAATGTGGCTAGAATTGCCAGATTGGTACCACTTGCACTCAGCATGCTTTAAATATCAGACAATATCTATATAATCAATATATGTGGCAGGGAGTCTCTTTCTAAAAGAGAGTTAAACGTTGCCTCTTCACCGTCGCCAGTACTGTTTATCCTGGAGGGAGTAAGTCATGCTTATTTAGTGAATGGCACACAATAACAACATTAATTGAACCGAGGTTTTGCAGATGATGATGAGCAGTAGACAGTGCATTAGTTTTCAAAGTGGTAAAATCTATGCTGTGCTGATCCTGCTAGCATAATTTAGAGCCTCTTTAGCTGATATGGGTGCTGTGCTGCTCTTGTTGCCATTTTACTGATTTCAAAGAGCCTTGGTGTGCTTGCATCAGTTGAGGTGCTACTTTGCCCTCTTCCCCAATCTGAGGAGTTCATTGTGCTCCTTGTGCTGTATTGTCCTGGTGGTGCTTTCTGGTATTCATCCTGCCATTACACATACTCTTTGTCCCTCTTGTGGTGCCCCTGGGAGGTTTCTGAAACTCTTGATGGCTTGCAGTGCTGTTACAGATGCTTGCTATCATGTTTCAATCAGATATGACTGAAAATAGATGGTGAACCTGACTGTTGCATTGTTAAACAGCTTCCCCATAGACTTCAATGGGGACAAATCAGAAGAAAGAACGAATGCTTTGGTTTCTGAAGACTAATCAAGGGTATGCTCTGATGAACCAAAATAAGCCTGAAAATCTTTGATACAAACATGCATAATGGGTAATAGTGCACAGGGCAATTGAGTCCACTTGTTTAGGGCCTATTTTTGCAAAGCTAGTTCATTCCTTTTCAATTAAATTCAAATAATCTTGCACCTCTCCTAACTAATATAGTAAATCATACAGAACAAAATATATAATAATATGGGAGCTGGAACAATTTTTTTATCCCAAATTGTTTAAACACAAAAAATTATAACCTTTCTATTAAAGGTTAAGGGTTGTTTTTTAAATCATCTGCTATAGAAGCAGAAAACCTTCTTTCCTCCTCCAAACTCACTACCTGTCCCTCTGATCCTATTCCCACCCATCTCCTAAGCCCCATCTCCTCCACTGTTGTACCTTCTATCTCTCATATTCTCAACCTATTTCTCTCCACTGCAACTGTTCTTGCAGCCTTCAAGCATGCTGTTGTTACACCTCTCCTCAAGAAATCCTCACTTGATCCTACCTGACCTTTTATCAACCCATCTCCCTCCTACCCTTCGTTTCTAAACTACTTGAATGTGCGGTTCACTGCCGTTGCTTTGACTTTCTCTCCTCTCAAACCCTCCTGGATCCTTTACAATCTGGCTTTCGTCCTTTACATTCTACTGAAATGGCTCTTGCCAAAGTCTCCAGTTACTTCTTCCTGGAAAAATCCAAGGGCCCTTACTCAGTCCTCATCCTTCTTGACCTCTATGCCACTTTTAACACTGTTGACCACAACCTTCTCCTTGATACCCTGTCCTCGCTTGGTATTAAGGGCTCTGTACTATCCTGGTTCTCCTATTATCTCTCCCATTGATCTTTTAGTGTTTGTTCTAGTGGATACTCATCTGCTGCTATTCTACTCTCAGTTGGTGTACCCCAAGGATCTGTCTTGGGTCCAGAGGCGTAGCGTGGGGGGTGCAGGGGGGGCCGGCCGCACTGGGCGCAACATGGGGGGGGCGCCAGGGCCGGATTTACCTATACGCCATGTACGCCATGGCGTAGGGCCCACAGCTGCAAAGGGCCCACAAAAATGGAACAAGTTAGGCTTTTTTTAAAAAATAAAATAAAAAAAACCTGCTGGCTGCCGCCGCGGGGCCCCCTCTGCTGCCGCGGCAGCATGGACTGACCCGCGGGGGCCCCCTCTGCAAGCTCGATCCCTCCCTCCGTGCCTCCCTCCGTGCAGGCTGTGAGAGGCGCGAAGGCAGACTGTCTCCTTCGCGTCTCTGTTAAGCCCGCAGGGGCTATGGGGGGGCTAGGACTGGAAAGGGGCTGGGGGGGTTAAGACTGGAGGTGGGCTGATGGGGTTAGGACTGATAATGGGCTGTTGGGGGGGGTTTAGAACTGGTAATGGGCTTTGGGGGGGGTTAAGACTGGTAATGGGCTTGGGCTGATGGGGCTGTCTGGTAATGGGCTATGGGGGGGCTAGGACTGGAAATGGGCTGGGGGGGTTAAGACTGGAGGTGGGCTGATGGGATTAGGACTGGTAATGGGCTGTGGGCTGATGGGGGGGGTAGGACTGGCAATGGGCTATGGGGGGCTGACTGGAAATGGGTTGATGGGGTTAGGACTGGAAGTGGGCTGATGGGGGGTTAGGACTGGTAATGGGTTATAGGGGGGCTTAAACTGAAAATGGGGTGATGGGGGGTTAGGACTGTAAGTGGGTTGATGGGGGGCTAGGACTGGTATTGGGTTGGGGGGTTGCTAGGACTGGAAATGGGCTGATGGGTGGCTAGGACTGGAAATGGGCTGATGCAGGGACTAGAAGGGAATGGATGCTGGGTGAGGCTGGAACTAGAAGGGAGCTGATGTTTGGGGAAGATTAGAATGGGATGGGGCTGGAAGAGTAAAATGGAGAAGGGAAAAATATTTTGTGTGGGAGGGATAAAAAATCTACAATTGGCCGGGTATTGGGAGAGTAAGTGGGGATTGAGGATGGAGGGGTAAAATTTGAGTGGATGAAATAGGAATGAGGAAAGAGCAAAAGGAGAAAGATTAGTATGTTAAAGCAGATGTAGAGAGAGAATGGAAAAAAACTAGAAGAGAGAAGAAAGGACAAATGGACAGCAGACGATGGAGAGTTAGCAGAAGACACGAAGAAACCAGAAGAAAGTGGCTGGAGCAATTGCAGCTGAAAAAAATGCACAAAAGGTAGAAAAATATCTCTTTATTTTGAATTTATTAATTGGAATATGTCAGCTCTGGTAAATGTGCATCATTAACGTCTGCGCTTTGTTTAGTACAAGAGCAAATTAATGTATAGTTTTATTTCTACAGTGTTGTACATTCCAAGTTTGGCTTTTGGGATTCCCAGTTTAATTATTGTCTTCCTGTTTCTAAAATGTGATTACTTGTTTGGTGATGGTCTATGTTCTGCATGTGTAACTGAGCTGAGGTGTTCTGTTTATATAATTCCTATTTGACATTGCCACTTGTTCTCTTTCCCCAGTAGGTCATGTATTGTTGTTCTCTGAAATGTATTGGTTTAGTATTTGCAGTGTTGCCTTTTGATTGGTAGAGTATGGTGCTTTGTGAGTCCTGGTAGTGCTGTTAGGTTACGGCGGGTTTGCTATGGGTTCTAAATGGGCAGTGTTTGTAGTAGTTCCTAATGTGTCTGGCAGTTGGCACTGGATTATAGTAATGTAGAAATCTTTTAGTCTTTCTTTATCCATACACTCATTAAGAGGCACGTTTACTAAAAGTTAGTATATGGTAACATTATGCAAATATTTATGCAAACGAGGCCCCTTATGCAAATGAGGCCCACATCCCCCTTGGGCCGCCCCTGCTGGGGGCCCACAATTTTTGTTGGCGTAGGGCCTCACTCAAGGTAAATCCGGCCCTGGGGGGCGCGCTCGCACTCGCAGCTCTCTGCAGTGCTGTCTGTGCGAATCCGATCCGAGCCGCCGGGTCGCCGCCCACTGTGGAGGAGGGGGGGTGCCAGGCGTGCGGTGCGGTGGGTGCGAAGAGAGAGCGAGGGACTATCTGGGGGAGGGACAGTGCAGCGCTGATCGCGGGAGAGAACCACACCAGACCAGGGGGGCGCAAATTACTTGCCTTGCCCCGGGTGCTGACAACTCACGCTACGCCACTGCTTGGGTCCACTCCTTTTCTCTCTATATACCCAGTCCCTTGGTGAACTTATATCTTCCCATGGCTTTCAGTACCGTCTTTATGCTGATGACTCCCAGATCTACCTCTCTATACCTGAAATCTCTTTGGCAATCCAGACCCAGATCTCTGCCTGCCTTTCTGACATTGCTGCTTGAATGTCTCACTGCCGCTTGAAATTGAACATGGCTAAAACTGAGCTTCTTATTTTTCCCCCTAAAACCTCCTCTCCCCTTCTTACTTTCTATAACTCTCTACTCTTCCCTGTTTCCTCAACTCACAACCTTGGGGTCATCTTTGACTCCTCTCTCTCCTTCTGCACACACATCCATCTGATAGCTAAGACCTGCTGTTTCCTTCTCTATAACATCAACAAAATCTGTCCATTCCTTTCTGAACACACTACTAAAACACATATCCACTCCTTAATCACCTTCCGTCTTGACTATTGTAACCTATTCCATGATAGTCTCCTGTTGAATCATCTCTCTCCCCTTCAATCTGTTCAATACTCTGCCGCGCGGCTAATCTTCCACCAGCCTTATCATGCTCATATTACCCCTCTTCTCAAGTCACTTAATTTGCTCCCTATCCATTTCCACATCCAGTTCAAACTTCTGCTAACCTATAAGTGCATTCACTCTGCAGCTCCTCACTACCTTTCCTCTCTTATACCTCCCTACATCCCTCCCTGGAAACTCCGCTCTTCTAGCAAATTGCTTCTATCTGTGTCCTTCTCTTCTATTGCTAACTCCAGACTTTGCTCCTTTCACCTTTCTGTTCATTATGCCTGGAACAATCTACCTGACTCTGTACATCAGGCGCCTTCTCTGGCCCTTTTCAAATCCAGGCTGAAAACTCACCTCTTCGCTGCCACTTCCGGATCTTGACTCACCTGATCTCCTTTGTGTTTTCTTACCATTCCCCTAGATGTATCCCATGTCTACGCCTACTGTGTTGTCTGCCTTGACTAGATTGTAAGCTCTGATGAGCAGGGACTGTCTCTTACATGTCTGTGCAGCGCTTCATACGTCCTTTAGTGCTATACAAATGATCAGCGGTAGTAGTACATGTATAGACTGTATATATGTGTAAATGTTAATTTCAGAAAACCTCTGTTTCAAGCCTCCAATGCACAGATTTCAAGGAGGCCTGGTTTGGGCAGGCCAAAATATTGTACATGTAGTTATCTTTATATAATGAGAATGTGCATACATTTAAGAAAAATTCCACCCTATCTGTTACAAGACTTATGCAAGTGCCTGCTATTTGATTGCTTCAATCTGGGATCTCTACTAGTGAGTGATTCAATGGGCAATTGTGCTAGCTGCTATGCAGGTCAATCTATAAACACCATAGTCGGTATTTCTTTAAAATGCCAGCTGCAGTATTTAAATACATCTATTCTGCACAATTCTCAGAATAGCAAGTGATGCTGAATATGGGTATAGAATAACCCAGTCCAGAGAGCGTGGTAATTTCAGAAAACATGCTTTTATTAAGGATTCACCAACCAGGGGTACTGAAAACCAAAATCTGACACGGCTGTGTTTTGGCGATGCCTTCCTCAGGGGTATATTGGCATTCTAAGAACAGCAATAAATACATAAGGCTGGCTGAGGCATCAACTGTGACATGTGAGTATTGTTTCTTGAGGCATTTTATTTGTATTTCAATTATTGCTGCCAGCAAACACACCCTCACATGCCATAACCTAAGGTGTCGCATAAGGCACTCCATAGGGCACATTATAAAGTGCACTGTCCGCCACGGCACCCTATAATGTCCCCTATAGGGTACCCTATAAGGTGCTCCATAGGACACCTTATAAGGCACCTTATATGGACTGTAACCATAAGGTGCCTCAGAAGGCACTTTATACTGCGCCCTATAAAGCGACGTCTGAGGCACCTTATGGTTACAGTACTCTGAAGGTGTTTTTACTGGCAGCACTAATGTACATTAAAAAAAGACAATGCTTTGGACAGCCCTATCAAATAAACCCACTGTGGGTTTGAACCCATGACCTCTGGCTCCACAGGCAGTGAAGTAACCAGTGGGCTACAGCTCTGCAGCTGCTAACAAATCCCTGGCTGGCTGCAGAAGGACTGCACGTCATCACACAAACAGTCTGCTGTGATCACCAGGATAGGGTTAACCCGCCAGTACTCATGATGCACTGCACATGCAGATCAGCAGTCTAGAGATGATCACAAGATGGGGTATGCACCCCCACAGCACCTCGGCCTGGTAGGGGGAACTGACCGTGTGTGTTACTGGGACAGAGTAGCTACAGACCGTCACACTGTGCGGGTACTGTGCTCACCCTGAGGGTGAGGTGGGGCACCCAGCACCATGTCCACAGCACCTGGCTTAACTGAGACAGGCTATGCTGCAGGTCCCTATCAGTGCCAGTGTGGGATAGCTAGTCCTTGCAGATACACCTGTGTCTACCCATATTTACCAGTCAGGTTTAGCCCTTATGGACCCATAGGCAGATTATGTACCACAACCCACCCCACCCCACACTCTGGGGTTGAGGTTGGGAAACAGGGTCTCCCACCAACAGATCCACATTCTACCTCCCTACAATGGCAGCAGTAGAGGGGACCATCAACCCCAGTCCTGCTGGGGAACAGACACCCTACAGGGCAGGCCATGCAGAGCAGTACATATCCATAAAGCAATAGCAAACAGACAGTAGGCCTGGAAATGCTCAGCTGCCCCCCACCACTATCTGACATTCTCCAGCAGCAAGCCTCCAGCCGCTGCACCCTGCAAGGTGTTCCAGCAAGACACATACTAGCTGCAGACAGCCTGCTAGCTAGTCCATAGTGCATGGTCCTGGAAAAGATGCGTGTACCCAGAACAGGAATGTTAGCAGACACACCAAGCTGATAAATCAGTGATTGGGCCCCAAAAGGGAACCATAAATATCACATGAAAGAAGTACTACATAGCACTATGGGGGAACCTAGCCATGCCGTGACCTCCCAGCAGGACATGCTGTGGCCATGCTGTCCATGCAGGTGGTGGCTGGGTACTACAATGTCCGAGCCATTGCCCTATGCCCTGTGCAGATGCAGCCAGGCCAGGACACCCTATCCAGGCTATGTCCACAGTACCTTGCTCCTCATTATGCACATTGGCAGGCCAATACTGGCAACAGTGCTAGCAGTGTGGGCTGTGGAGGGTGTTGGCAGCCACCTCACACTGGATAGACAGACACACACTCCACACACCTATGCCAGCATTGTGCAACTACAGAGGTGTTTGGCAGCCCTGGCCACCAAACCAGTCCTGGGCACAGTGCAGGCATGGCTATGGCATGCAATACTGTTGGGGGTCACTCTGTCAGACACCAGACCTGAGGCACACTCCACAGACATCAGAAAGGTTTTGCCAGTTATCATAGCAACCTTTTGATAGCTGTGTACAGTTTTCCCATGTTTAGGGTGGCATTGCTAAGGTATGCAAGTGCTAGTATGGGGAGATGCACGCAAGGCCCAACATCCTGCCTCTCCAGGAGGCATGGGATAATGGAGCCTGTGGGTGCGGGTGTGTCTGCCCCTGTTGGCCGCTGCTCTAGGGCAGAGGTTCCCAACTCCAGTCCTGGAGGGTCAAACACTGTTTGGGTTTTCATGCTATCCCTAATGAATATGCATGAGGTACATCTGCATACCATGGGGGCGGTGCATAGCAATGCAGCACAGCCACATTTATTAGAGGCAGCATGGAACCTGAATAGTGATTGGCCCTCCAGGACTGCATTTGGGAGACTCTGCTCTAGGTAATGAGCATGTTTATGGTGTCTGTGCTCTGTAGGGTAAAATATAGGTGTTTTGGGAATGTCTACATCACCTGCACTACAGGTTCTGTCTTTATTAGCATGTTGTAGTAGTGGGTAAAATATGGGGGCTGGGTTGGCAGGAACCACAGCTGGGGCTTGAACCTATAACCTTCTGCTCCTGAACACACTGGCTGTGTGCACTGCACCATCTTGTTGCCACAGTGACAGTGTGTTCCCTGGAGATACCATGACTGTTTGTCAGACAGAGCCTGTCAGTTGCAGTGCATGGCACCCACCTACACAGGGTTAGGCCACAGTCTGCTCTGGGCAGCTGCCACTGCCCCCCTCCACCACCAGTACCCCCTCTGCCACCATGCTGACATGCCCTTCTGCTGGTGGTGCTGGTGGTGTGCAGTCTCAGGCAATCCAGTGTTCAGGTAGGGGGCTGCCTATGGTGCATGTTCTGGGGTAGGGGTGCCTGCATAGACGTCCGCGCTTCCCCCCCCCCCCCCCTCAGGCGTGTACAAGTCATGAAATGAATCCATAGTTCAGTTGTGGAACCTTGAAGATGGTCGTTCTGTTTTTGGCAAAAATATGGCCCGTAACCATTTTCAGCAAATTTCTTGTGCTCTTAGATTTGATGATGCAACCAACAGACATGAACAACGAGGTGTGGATAAGCTTGCTACAATCAGACACGTTTTTGATACCTGGGAAGCAAGTCTAAGTGACGCCTTTGTTCCTGGTGAAAATGTTACCGTGGATGAGCAACTGCTTACATTTCGTGGCCGTGTTCCATTCAGACAATATATTCCCAGCAAACCTGGGAAATATGGCATAAAGCTATGGATGTTCTGTGACAGTGCAAAGTCATATGTTCTGCGTCTTCAAGTATATACAGGAAGGGCACTTGGACAAAACAGGGAACAGAATCAGGGTGAAAGGGTTGTGCTGCAACTCACTGAAGGATTGACGCAATCTGGCAGAAATGTTACTGTTGACAATTTCTTCTGCAGTTTATGCCTGTCACGGAAATTGCTAGAAAAACAAATGACACTTTTGGGGACAATTTGAAAGAACAGAAAAGAATTACCTCCAGAATTTGTAACAGCAAAGGGCCAAGAGGTATTCACTTCACTGTTTGCCTTTCACGATGACGCCACTCTGGTTTCCTATTGCCCGAAGAAAGGAAAAGTGATTGTTCTTCTGAGCAGTTTACATGATCAAGAAGAAGTAGATAACACACGTCCAGACAAAAAAACACGCATGATCTTGGACTATAATTCTAGTAAAGGTGGAGTAGATACGGCAGATCAAATGTTGCGCACGTATACCACAAAACGAATGACAAGACGCTGGCCAGTGACAATCTTCTACAACATTTTGGACATCAGTGCTTTGAACGCCTTCATTGTTTGGATGTCACTAAATCCAGAATGGCAGTCCAAGTCAAAGCACAGATGTTGTCTATTCCTCTTGGAATTAGGAAAGTAGCTGCTTCAGAGTAATTGCAGCGAGACTTCTTCCAGCATTGAAGAAGCCACTGATGCTGTTTGCAATGTCGGGATCCCAAAGAAAAGGGCAAGGTGTCACTGCTGTTCCAGAGAAAAGACAAGAAAAGCAACATAGTTTGCACCTCCTGCAAGCGCAATGTTTGCAAAGAACATTCAGAAATTGTCTGTGTCTCATGCAAATGACTGTAGCACTTTACTGTGTTCATCAAGTGCATGCAAAAACTGCTTTAATGGCAACTCTTCTTCATGTAATTTTATGATAAAGCATTAAACTTAAAAACATTTAACCTTCATATAATGAATAATTAATTCGGAATAATATTTTATCTGTTTAGTTTAAATTTTTCATGGTTAACAATTAAAATTTGTCGTGGGGTCATTTATGACCCCAACGGTATTCAGTGTGTGCAAAAAATCTCGGTATTTCCAGGGTTAAGCAGTAGAGGTATCATCAAAATTGCCATCCATAAGTTGACCATTTTACAATTGAGAACATACAGCTTAACAACACAAAATCCCCTCATTTTTAAAATGGCCATCACACACGTTTATATTTCTCGTACATGTGCCTATCTGCAGCTCATTTCAGAAAGAACCAGGTATAGAATGGCAACATGCAAAGGTCTCATCCCTACACACTTTTATAAAACTGGAATGCACATTGGACTCATTTTAGAAACACTGTGGTATGTGCTGACTCTGACCCAGTCATGTGACAACTACACACTCCTCAAAGTTGAAGTCTATGGAGGTCATTCTGAAACACGAGTTGCAGGCAAGCCGCCTGAACCCTATTCCCCCTCTTGTCCTCCCCGCACATCCCATGCTTTAAGACGGAGAGAGCTGATGGAAGGTGGGAGGGGGTGGGCCAGCCCAGCAGCATGTACAAGGCCGGTTCTGGTCATGGCCCTGTACGTACTGCCAGACCTGTAGGGATACACTGCTTATACCACCTCAGAGGTGATATAAGCAGCGAAAACCCAATGATTGGGCCCAGAAAACCCTACCTGGGGCCGGGCCGGGTATGGGAGGTCCCCACCACTCATTCTAGGTCACAGCAGGCCAGATGTAGGTTGGGTAGTGGGGAAATGGAGGGCCGGAGACGTGGATGTCGGGGGCACCTGTGGGCAGGACATCCCTGCAGGCAGCAGGGGCACGCCGGGCTGTCTTCAGGCCCGATTCTGGCTATTGTGGGAACATTTGGTTCCCACTGACCAGAATCGGGTCTTAACAGCCCCTTCTTCCTCGGGGACACCCGGACACCCTGGATGTCCCCCTGCCTGAATCGGGCTCAACGTGAAAAACATTTTCTTTTTTTTGTCAAACTAAGGGGTATGTTTACTAAATCGCGTTATTGCAGTTCGCGTTAGGATCCGCGTTAATAAGACAAACCCCCAAATAAGGAAATGGGCAGGACAGCGGAACACCTACCGCGCGTTACTAAAGTAACGAGCGGTACATGGCGCGTTAGCGACGTCACCGCGCGTTAAGCATAAGAAGCCACTCAGACATACATGATCAATACAGAGCTGTAGCACAATGGGTACTGCAGTGACCGCTAATACAGGCAGCATGGGTTCGAGTCCGCAGGGTGCCAGTTGCAGAAGGCTGGCTGATGTAGCATCCTGTACATGATACAGTGAGGGAGGGGGCATTTAGTTGTTTTCGTTTTGGAGGGGTGCAAGCAAACACACCCACACATTAGATAGTGAGTGAGGGGGCATGTCTATGTTCCCTTCCCTTTTGGGGTGCAAGTAAACACACCCACACATTATATAGTGAGTGTGGGGGCATGTATATGTCCTGTATGTGTTGTAGGGTTGCTAGCATACATACCTGACCCAAACAGAGCTGTAGCACAATGGTTACTGCAGTGACAGCTGATACGGGCAGCATGGGTTTGAGTCCCCAGTGTGCCGTGAGAAGGCATGTTTTGCTTTACGTCGAGTACTGCATACAGAAACACACCCTCGCAGTGTGCGTAACAATGTACGTTGGGGCGTGTGTGGCTGCATGCGTTGGTACGGGCGTAGCTCCGCGCGTACAATCGTGCGTGGGTATGTGTGTTTTTACCTGTGTGGGTACCTTATATGACAGACTCGGTAGGGTGTCCTGCACCTATGCACAATGCTAACAGATGTACGTGGGATGGCCTATGGGTTATCAAAGCCTGTGAGCAGGCGCTGGATTCCCCCAGGGTTGGATTGCGCCAGTCACACCCATGATGCACTGCACATGCAAATCAGCTGTCCACAGATAAACACAAGATGGGGAATGCACACCCACAGCACCTCGGCCTGGTAGGGGGGAAGCGACCATGTGCACCCCCACAGCACCTCGGCCTGGTAGGGGGTACTGACCGTGTGTTGTACCGGTACAGGGTAGCCACACACCGTCACAGCGTGCGGGTACTGTGCTCACCCTGAGGGTGCAGTGAGGCGCCAAGCACCAGGTCCACAGCAACGTCCATGGCTGAAAGAGGCCATGGTGCAGGTCCACAGCAGTGTTATAGTGTGAGACAGGTAGTTTCTGCAGAAACACCTTGGACATCTCTGTCTGTATCAGTCAGGGGTAGCCCCCATGGACCCCTAGGAGGGCCCATGCACCACCACCCCCTCCCCCAGGGCCTCCCATCAAAAGATACAACATCTACCTCCCTGCAAAGTGGACATAGAGGGGAACATCAACCCCAGTCCTACTGAGGGACACACACCCCACAGAGCAGTCAATGCAGCTCTGTACACATCCAGAACACAATAGCAGACAGACATTAGGCCTAGATATGGCATGCTGCACCCCACCACTATCTGATATTCCCCTGGTGCAAGCCATCAGCCACTGCACCCTGCAAGCCACTCCATCACAACACATACCAGCTGCAAATAGTCTGCTAGTGCCCAGTGAAGATGCCTGCACCCAGAACTGGGATGTCAGCATACACAGTTAAATCAGTGACAGGGCCACAAAAGGCAACCCATATATATCACATGAGAGAAATACTAGATAGCACTATGGGGGTGCCTAGCCATGCTGTGGTCACTGCACAGTCAGGGTGAGAGTGATCTCTCAGCAGCACATACTGAGGTCACCCTGTCTGTGTAGGTGGTGGCCGGCCACTACAATGTGCCTGTCACTGCCCTATGCCCTGTGCAGATGCGCCCTGGCCAGGCCACCCTGTCCGGCCTATACCCATGGTACCTTGCTCCTCATTATGCACATTGGCAGCCCAATACTGGCAACATTGCTGGCAGTGTGGGCTGTGGAAGGTGTTTGCAGCCACCACACACTGGATAGACAGACAACCACCCCCACACCGATGACAGCATTGTGCTACTATAGAGGTGGTCAGCAGCCATACACACCACACCAGTCATGGGCATAGTACAGGCATGGATATGGTACACAAGACTGTTGGGGGGTCACTCCCCAGGGTGGTGAACACTGTCAGAGACCAGACCTGCAGCACACACCGCAGACATCAGAATGATTGTTATGGTGGAGCTCAATGAGCAAAATGTGCTTAACAGAGGAATTGATATCTGCCAGTTCTCATAGCAAACATTTGATAGCTGTGTACCATATACCCAGGTGTAGGGTGGCATTGCTAAGGTATGCAACTGCTAGTATTGGGAGATACAGGCAGGACCCAATGTCTTGCCTCTCCAGGTGGCATTGGCCAATGGGGCCTGTGGGTGGGTGTGTGGCCCTGTTGGCTGCTGCTTTACGGCAGAGTTCCCCAACTCCAGTCCTGGTGTTCCAAACACTGTTCGGGTTTTCATGCTGTCCCTCATAAATATGCATGAGCTACATCTGCATAACATGGGGGTGGTGCATAGCTATGCAGCACAGGCATCTTTATTGGAGGCAGCATGAAACCGGAATGTTGTGGGGCCCTCCAGGACTGCATTTGCGGAACTCTGCTTTAAGGTAATGTGCCTGTTTCTGGTGTGGTAAAATATAGGCCATGCGTATGTTCTCTGCAATAAAGGTGTGTCTTTACTATCACTGTTTAGTGGTGGGTAAGGCTATGGGGACTGGGTTGGCAGGAGCCCCAGCTGGGATTTGAACCTGTGACCCTCTGGTCTTACAGGCACTGGCTGTGTCTGTTGCACCACACTGTGGCCACAGA
The DNA here is from genome assembly GCA_033557465.1 of Ichthyophis bannanicus. Taxonomy (NCBI): domain Eukaryota; kingdom Metazoa; phylum Chordata; class Amphibia; order Gymnophiona; family Ichthyophiidae; genus Ichthyophis; species Ichthyophis bannanicus. The sequence continues at coordinate 643,906,936 of CM066036.1, read as the reverse complement.
AACAGTGCAGTCCCTGGAGTTAGTTAAACCGGCCTGACGAGTCGGAAACCCTGCTCTGCAACAGGTTTACTGTGACCTCATTTACCTTGTATGCAGACAACGGTGCACATAAACCTCAGAGAATACCTCACAAAAGGGGCACACACCCATAACCAAGCTGGGCAACAATGATATCATTGGGAAACATTACACAACACTCCCAGGACAATCCATTACAATGAAATGATCTTAAAAGGGTCTGTGGAGCGTAGACCCTTCCACTCATCATTTCTTTTTTATTTGGTGCTTTCCAGGCAGTGTTGTTCCTTGTTGCCCATTGCTATCACTGTTGCCCAGCTGTATTATGCTTTTTAAAATGTTTCCTGTGGTCATTTTTAACGTTTTATGTGCTATTTTGTTCAGTGCACATGTATCACACTGCTCACGTTTTGTGTGTTTCCCCGGTTTTTCTGTACATTGCTGACGGAAATTGTTTCTCTTCCCTTTAAATGCCTTTAACGGCAGGTTTTCATTCGCGTTGGAATTGAGCTCAGAATTACAGCGCGTTAGTGAGGGGGAGCCTCTCCACGCCCCCTCTCCGCCCATTGACCCCTTCTCTCCGCCCACTCTCCACCTTCTGCGCTGTTTTAACGCGCCGCGAGGCTTTACGATCGTTAAGCGCGGTTACCGCGCGTAGTACGACGTTACCGGTCGTTGGCGCGTGTTTATGCGCGTTACACTGCACTTATGGTTGTTAACGTCATACTACGCGCGTTATTCGCGTTTAGTAAACATACCCCTAAATCTTTCAGTTGACACCAGCATACAGGCTAATCAAGCTGCAGCAAAGGTCTGTTTTTCTTTACTTACATAACAAAAATGTTTAAACCAAAAATACTTAAATCAAAAAGTTACTTAAAAGTCCATCATGCACTTTACAAGATAGCATGTATCCTATGCTCGATACATTATTTTTTGAACTCGCATTTGTCTTTCAAGAGTTCTGCGCCAGGGTATTCATAAACAGTGTTTAATTGCTATCATAGTTCATGGATAACATTCCACATTCTTCGTATCTATCATGTGCGCAGGTCCAAACAGACTTCCATTCTGGATTCAACTTGGGGAGTATATAGTCACATGGTGGAGAGTGAACTTACTGAATAAAGATCTAGTTGTTTATGGATGTTTTTTTGACCAAGTCATAGCACCCAATCTAAAGGAGCTTGCCAAAAAGCACAGCTTCTGTGAAGATGAGATAGAATTCATGATGCGGAAGGTCCTCAAGCACCAGACTGCTCCTGGGGCATGCTGGTCTCTGAGTAAGTGCCTATCAGAAACAAAAACTCTGACTGAGAATCTGTCACTGAATGAATGCCATTTACCACTAAAAGTGAGATGCAGAGGACCTTAAACTGTAGGGCTGGTGCCTGAAGCCTGTTCTGAACTGAAGTCTGAACCATGCAACATGGCTTCCTGTTATAAGATGGAACTCGTTACTGCAGATCAAGAAATTCTTCAAAGTTATGTACCATACAGCAGAGTTGTTGTTTATGACTACATGCAAGAGAACTTGCTTCTGAGGCCAGAGACTGTGTCCTAGCATTTGCAACAGTTCATGAACCTGCATACCAGCACCTTTCTCTCACCTTGGATCTTTGTTTGGAGAAGGACCATCTGACAACTGTTACATGATTCACTGAAAATGACATACAGGATCTGAGACCAGCCAATCACTGTGCCGTGACGAGGAAGTCAGGGCGAAGAATTATACACGGGACACAGAGGGATGCATACACTTTTACTTGGGCACTTGAGAAACACTTAACTTTTGAACACTTTTTGGGAACTTTAATTTAGCTCCCTGACACTTGCAGTTTGTTTTCTGCAGTCTCTAGCCCTACTGCCTGCCTATCTGACTTAAAGGAAAGAGCCATCGGGCACAAAAAAACAGAGCCACTTCACCCAGGAGCCCCGATCAGTGCCAGGACAGAGAACAGGAGGCTAAAACCCCTCCCACTCTCCATCACAAGGCCAATCAGGGCCCTCCACACCCAGACTTAAAAGAAATCACCATTGGCTGTGCCTGCTCCTGGTGGGCCCATGCCTGAGGGCCTCGCCAGAGGGCCCTTTGCCATGGCCCTTAGACAGGGAACAGAAACACAGCAAGACACAGAATATCCCACCACTACAAATGACACACCATCTGCCCTAACAACTTCACAACCAATGATGATACGCCTCATCAGCTAAAAGATGAACACCTCCAAACACTATAGGAAGCTCTCCACATTCCCCAGGAACATTTAGACCCATACAAGAGAGAGCTCATCCACCTTACCAACACAAGCTGACCCAACACAGTCTTCCCTGGAGTGACCTATTAGTATAACTACCCTCGCTGGAGCTGAACTTTAAATGAAAAGGAGGTGAGTAACGAGACAAAGGGAAACACAAAATTGTAACACTCATAATGTCTGCCACAAACAGAATCCTTCTCCTAGCCATTTTCCTCCTTATACTAACTGTTCTATCCTGCAAGGCTCAATGGCACGCCCCTAACCTTGGATCCATCCCTGTAATATGTTACCCCAGCAAACCGCACCAACCCTGTCTACCATACAAAAAGAGACAAAGAAATGACTCCAGATTATTGTATATCCCTCTCCAGGAACATCTACCTCTGGAAAAGACCACTCAAACAACAAACACCATACACCATTTAAAATTAACCTTAATAAATGCTCGCTCGGCAAGAAACAAAACCCAAATCCTCAACAACTATATAATTGACAACATAGATATATGATGCATAACAGAATCCTGGTTTTCAAATACAGACACCATTCTCATCAACCAATTGAAACCATGACACTGCCTTAAAATGGCTATGATCATACCTCATCAGATTACAACAGCTTCAATTGCTTTCGCCCATACTGCAGGGTTTGCATCCTGGCAAGAAATAACCTATTATTCAAGCAAACACAAACTATCTCCACAGATGGTCTTGTCATCATAACTATCACATACAAATAGATGACACTATGTCTTGCCTACCACTCTCCTACAGCACAGTATGATGAGTTACTGACCATCCTTTAAACTGCCAGTACACCCCTCTCACTTCACACTAATGGGTGACCTAAACCTATCCTCTGCCCCATTAAACCAAACATTCATGGAAGCCATGAGACACCTCCAATTCATCCAACTGATCCAAGCCCCAACCCACACAAAAAGAAATACCTTGGATCTCATATTCATCCATTCGCAACTTCTGGAAACCCATTCAATCCCCAAACCTCTAAAATGCAAACCACCTACAATATTGATTTACTTGTATATAGTTACTCTGTTAAAACCTGTACATATCCCCATGTTTTATTGTAAGTGCAGTGCAGACCTCCTGCACTGCACAGTTGTGTTGGATGTAAACCGCACTGATCCCAAAGAGCGCGGTATATAAGAAAGTTAAATAAATAAATAAATATAGGCCGCCACCACTTCAAACCCCTTGACAAACCTCATTGACAAAGTGCTCCCTTCTCTTCAGGAAGAACACCAGGATCTTGACCTCACCATAAACAAATGGATAAGCACAATACAATCCTTTGCCACTTCACCTCTTACTAGTAATGTGAAACCTCACCACCGAATTCACAGCCCATGGTACACACCATGCCTAAAAAAACGTAAGCGGAAACTTTGAAAACTGGCGTGCATAGAAACATAGAAACATGATGACAGAAAAAGACCACATGGCCTATCTAGTCTGTCCTGTGCAAATGGAGAAGCACATTTGATGATCAGACAAAACAAACCTACTTTCTTACCCTCCAAACATACCATTCTGAGACCAACAACTCTAAATGAGAACACAACTCTAGACTAATAAGGAGAGCAATAAACAAATCCAGAGATTATTCAACATAGTTACAAGACTAGCAGAAGAAACAGCCAAGCCCATGAGACAGATACCCTTGACACACAGGTCTTTGCTACATACTTGCAATCAAAACACCCCATGCCATTACTCAACCTGCTTGTCCCTACCACCTGTGACAACCCCACAGATCTAAACCCCACAAATACACTTCTGCGGTCCTTCAGCCCCACCTCTACAGAACATATTTAACACATAATACATGGCCTCAACACCACAACATCTCCTCTGGACCCATGCCCAGCCACCTGACTCAAATGCACAAAAACAGAGCTTGCTCCAATTCTGTATAAACTAATCACAACCTCCTCCTCCAAAGGATATTTTCCTATATGACTGAATTCAACATCAATCCATCCAATCCTCAAAAACCCCAAGCTTGATACAAATGACCCAAGCTCATACAGGCCTATCTCCAGCCTACCATTTATTGCCAAAGTCTTTGAGAAGGTAGTTCTCTACCAATTGCAAGAATATATTGACTCAAACTCTCCCTTAGACATTATTATTATTATTTATTATTATTATTTAACATTTTCTTCTATACCGCGCTATTAAAATCAGCGCGGTGTACATCGAACAAGAATACTGCAATGTATACAAATAACATTGAGTTTACAAATAACAGGGAATTGAACATGGGGGAGAAAACGGGGAAACTAGACATGCACCAGAACAGATTTTGCAACAACCATGGAGTGGAAACCTTGCTCATCTCTTTAACAGATCAGTTTATCAAGGGCATAGAAAACACTAAACAAGGCTTCATCCTAATCTGTAAGGACATTGCAGCAGCCTTTGGCACAGTATCCCATGACATCCTCCTACAGCACCTATTCAACATAGAAATCCATGACACTGCCTTAAAATGGCTATGATCATACCTCATGAATTGCTCTCAATGTGTACAAATTGGTCAAAAGACTTCCAAACAAATCACCCTGATACAAGGCATCCCTCAAGGCTCTGCACGTTCAATGTTACTATTTAACATCTATATACAACCAATATGCAACATCATAAACACACTCAACATCTACTACCACCTTAATTTTATTTATTTATTTATTTAATGCTTTTATATACCACGCTCTTTAAAAACAGTGTGGTTTACAGATAGCATTTTATACAGAGTAGGAAGAGCCTGCTGTGCACTTACATCGAACGGGTAGTACAACTTGGATTCAGAACAGGGGTAACTATATACAGGCTATTTACAGTCTAGGCAGGAAGTCATACAGGCTATTCACAGTCAGGCAGGAAGTTGCTATGCAGTTGTAATGACATGGCTTGCCCTGGGAGCTATGTACAGGGATGTAATTTATTTACTGGGTTGTCTGTTTTTTACGGTTAGGTTGTAGGGTTGTGTCAGGTGAGGATGTGCTGTTGGCCTGGGCATAGTGTAGGAGAAAAAGTGGTGCTTTAGTGCCTTTCTGAATTGGGCAAGGTCAGTGATCGCGCGGATGGTCACTGGGAGCTCGTTCCAGCAGGTAGGTGCGTAGAACATGAAGGCTCTGTTTTTTGTTGCCTGAGTGCATTTTGTTACTTCGCTGGGGGTTATTAGTGTGTTGGTGGTGAAGGATCTTCTTGCTCTAGTTGCAGGCGTGGGGTGGATAAGGTTCATCAAGGAGCTAGCTGTTGTTTTGTTGATGGCCTTGAATGTTAACAGTACTACTTTGTAGATGAGTCGGCAGTAGATTGGTAGCCAGTGCAGGTCTTTCCAGATTAGAGTAATGTGGTCCCTTCTAGAGGCCCCGTGTAGAAAGCGATGATATTATGATTTTTGCTCCCTTCTCCACTGCAAACCCAGACTACTCATTAATTACAACCTGTTTCCATGCTATAACACAATGGCTATCAGAACATAATCTCAAGATCAACCTCAAGAAAACAAAGTACTATTCCTCACCAAAAATTAGTCTTTCCTCCCCCCAAAATCATTAAAGGTGAATAACTCCAGCCTGGAAGTTAAGTCAGAAGAAAGATATCTCGGTGTTACCATAGATCAGCACCTTACATTCCAATCATACATAGATAAAGTGACTCAATCCATCTACAGCAAGTTAAGAGCAGTCCAAAACTTATGGCCCCTTCTTGACCCTCAGATCTTCCAAACAGTTTTTCAGGCAATGATACTACCACATTTCGACTTCTGCAATTCCATCCTCCTTGGAATCTCAAAGAATGCATTACATTCACTTCAACTTGCACAGCATGTAGTCGCCCAAATCCTAATGTGCTCATCCAGATACAGTCACATCACACTCATTCTAAAGGAACACATTGGTTACCTCTCCTCAGTCGAATTAAATACAAAGCCCTAATAACAACATTCAAAATAATCCATCAGTTATCCTCCCAATACCTTCAATCTAACATAACAAAGACCCCAGAAAACCACCAAAGAAGAAATACTACTTGAAACCTACTAATCCTGCCTCCTACTCTAACCACGAGCAACCAGACAACTTGCGCTAGGGCATTCAGCATATATGTCCCTCGACTCTGGAATGCCCTACCACACCACATCAGAGACACTCACGATCCTAATAACCTTCAGGAAGCTGATAAAGACCTACCTATTTATGGAGCATTTTAGAGGATTACTTAACTCACCCACTTATTGACTCTCATCCTATTGGCCAACCCATCCACCCTTCCCCTTTTAAACCCTTAATTTAAGTATTGACCCATATTACAACCTAGAGTTTCCTCTCTATTTTGTATATAGTTACCTTGTTCTGTGTTTTACTTAACATATTCAATGTAATTCAGTTCTCATAAAATTGTTCCATGTATAGTTAAAGTTTAATTCACTGTAAACTGCATTGATCCTCGGAAATGTGGTATATAAGAACAACTAAATCAATAAATCTGCACCTTGAACATCAGACAGTGTGCAAGGACTAACCTCAGGAAGGAGTGAATCTCTCCCACAGACCTGAAGCTCTGTGCTATCATGTGGCTCGCCCGAACCAGCTGCAGCCTGCATTGGATCACTGCCATCCTTTGGACTTTGTGCCGCTCCAAAGATGACTTCTCTGACCCAGCCACAATCGCCCTGGCAAAAGCTAAGGAACTAGTAACATAGTAAATGGTGGCAGATAAAGACCAGTATGGTCCATCTAGTCTGCCCAAAAAGATGGCAAGAGTAGGTACACCTGCCGCTCCATGCAGGTCACCCCCCCCCCCATGTCTTTGTTTTAGGGGTGAACCCAACGCTCCGTGTAGGACACCCCTGTATGTTGAGAAATTAGTTGCGTTTATTTTGATTTTATCCTGTTGCTGTAAAGGGATCCACTGTGTCTGTCCCATGCCATTTTGAATTCTGTTACTGTATTTGCCCCCAACACTTCCATCGGGAGGGCATTCCAAGCATCCACCACCCTTTCAGTGAAAAAGTATTTCCTGACATTGCCTTTCAATTTACCCCTTGCAGCTTCATGTTATGCCCTCTAATTTTACAGCTTCCCCATCTTTGGAAGAAGTAGGTTTGTTCATTATTTCTCTTTAAGTATTTAAAGGTCTGAATCATATCTCCCCTGTCCCTCCTCTCCTCCAGAGTGTACATATTTAGGTCTTCAAGTCTCTTCTCATAAGGCTTCTGACTGGTCTGAATTCTCCTGGGGTTATGGGCCTAGCCGAAGCAAACAGCTAATTTTCTAGCCAGACAGCAAATCAATCACATTGGTTGTTAAAACAGTGATTTATTATCTTGGTAATTGTAATCATAGGGCTACATAACTTGCTAACTCAGAAAACTAATTTATTCTATACCTGCATTATTTTTCTATCAGCAATAAAGTCAAACACAGGGTTGGTTCCCTTTATCTCACATGGTTCATTTGCCAGATAGACCTATAGAATCTTGGAAAAAGATGGATGTAGCAATTACCTCTGGACCTATTGAGTATTTATATCTATATTCATTTGTTACTAACAATAATCCTCACAGAGTACAAGTGGAGGGAGATGAAAAGTAAAACCAAGCATGTGGCCATGGAAAGAGGACCAGATGGGCAGCCTCAGTCTTTCTGCAACCTGGAGCACTGGTGTTCCAAATGTTTTATGAGGAGACAGTAGGGGAGTTGGTGATCTGGAAATCTCAAAAGCCTCTCAGGACATTCCTTCCACCTTTCCCTGTGTGCTCTACTATGTCTTATTGCTACCTCCCCTCCTACTAGGTCCAATGTGTGGGCACGCAATCATCTATCACCCTCACCATGCAGCTTTCACCCATCATGGGAATGTGTGCATTATACCTTGCCAGGGCTGCATATAGTAGGAGAAACATGGGCCACAGCTCCCAATGGTGTACTATATAAGATCATAAGAAAATGAACTGCCATAATGGGTCAGGCCAAATGTCCATCAAACTCAGTGTCCTGTTTCCTACAGTGGCCAATTCAGGCCACAAGTACTTGATATATCCCAAAAAATAGCCAGTTCCATGCTATTTATCCCTAGGGATAAGTAGTAGTTTTATTTAGACTACTTTAATAACAATTTATGGACTTTTCCTCTACAAATCAGTCCAAAACTTATTTAAATACAGATTCACGGTCTTATTTTTTCACATTCTCCATGCTTTTTTGAATTCAGATACTGTCTTCATCTCTACCACCTCCACTGGGAGACTATTCCACGCATCTACCACTCTTTCCATAAAGAAATATTTCCACATATTAGACTCAGGAGTAATACGTGGAAATAGTGGTAAATGAGTGGAATAGTCTCCCAGTGGAGGTGGTAGAGATGACGACAGAATCTGAATTCAAAAAGCATGGGAAAAACACAGAGGATCTCTAAAAGGAAAAAGGGGACTGTTGTAGTGGTTGATATGGAAGGGCAGGCTAGATAGGCCATGTGGTCTTTTTCTGCCATCATGTTTCTATGGGGTATGTTTACTAAACCATCTTAATGTTACTGGCGCTAGTTGCAGCGTTAATGTGAAGAATGCCATATAAGATAGTGGGCGGCAAGGTAGCAAGAATCTGTATCGTGCGATAGTGGGCGCCGTGGCACGTTAACGCTAAGTTCATGCCAGTGCAGTGTTAGCAGATATAAAGATGTAGCCCACTGGTTACTGCAATGACTGTGGAGGCAGAGGTCATGGGTTTGATCCTGCAGTGGTGTGATGTAAGAAGGCTGTCTCAGGCATTTCCTTTTTTAATTTAAATCGGTGCTATCTGAGGCATTTCCTTTTTTAAATTTAAATCAGTGCTACCAGCAAAAAAACCCTCACAGTGCTGTTACCTAAGGTGCCGCATAAGGTGCCCTATAAGGCACCCCATAGAGCACATTATAAAGTGCCGTGTCCACCAAGGCACCTTATAATGTGCCCATAGGGCGCTTTATAGGGTGCCTTATGAGGCACCTTAAGCTACGGCACTGTGAGGGTGTTATTGCTGGCAGCACTGATTTAAATTAAAAGGAAATGCCTCAGACAGCCTTATTAAATGACACCACTGTGGGATCAAACCTATGATCTCTGTCGCCACAATCATGGAAGTAATCAGTGGGCCACATCTCTAGAGCGGCTAACACACCACTGGCTGGCTACAGAAAGACTGCAGGTCACCACACAAACTGTCTGTTGTGGTTACCAGGATAGGGTAAACCCACCCGTACCCATGATGCACTGCACATGCAGATCAGCAGCCTACATCTGATCACAAGATGGGGTATGCGCCTCTATAGCACCCTGGCCTGGTAGGGGGAACTGACCGTGTGTGTTACACAGAGTAGCTACAGACCGTGACATTGTGTGGTTCCTGTGCTCACCCCGAGGGTGAGGTGGGGCGCCCAGCATCAGGTCTGCAGCACCTGACTTGGCTGAGGTAGGCTGTGTTGCAGGTCCCCATCAGTGGCAGTGTGTTACAAACACCCCTAGGATACGCCTGTGTCCAACTGTATTTCACAGCCACGGCTAGCCCGTGTGGACTATGATGCACCCAGAATAGTGCATATCCTGTGTGGTTGCCATGGTCACATGTTATAAGAGAAGGGTGGCGCTTGGACCCAAAAGTGGATTATGTAGCACCACCCAACCCGCACTCTGTGGGTCAGGGTGGGGGATAGGATCTCCCACCAACAGATCCATATTCTACATCTCTGCAATGGTGGCAGTACAGGGGGTGGAGGGACCATCACCCCCCATCCTGCTAGGGAATAGGCACCCTAAAGGGCAGTCTATGCAGATCTGCATGCATCACAGAGGGCACTGGCAGACAGGCAGTAGGCCTAGGAAAGCTCAGCTGCCCCCCACCACTATCTGACATTCACCAGCAGAGGGCAGAGTCAGTCTCCACCCACTGCACACTGCAAGGTGTTCCAGCCATACACATGCTAACTACAGACAGTCTGCTAGCTCATACATAATGCATGTTCCTGGAGGAACTGTGTGCACCCAAAAATGGGATGTGAGCACACACACCAAGTAGGTATGTCAGTAACTGGGCCCCAGAAAAGAGAACTCATAGATATCACTTAAAAAAATGCTGTATAGCACTATGGGGGAACCTAGCCATGCCATGGTCACTGCTCAGTCAGGGTGAGAGTGACCTCCCAGCATGACATCCTGTGGCCACCCTGTCCATGAAGGTGGTGGTCGGGCACTACAATGTCCAAGCCATTGCCCTATGCCCTGTGCAGATACATCCTGCCCAGACCGCCCTGTCTAGGCCACACCCACAGTAACTTGCTCCTCGTTATGCACATTGGCAGGCTAACACTGGAAACAGTGCAAGCATTGTGGGCTCAGTAAGGTGTAGCCAGCCACAAAACACTGGGTAGACATACACACACTCTCACACCTAAGAACATAAGAACATAAGATATGCCATACTGGGTCAGACCAAGGTCCATCAAGCCCAGTATTCTGTTTCCAACAGTGGCCAATCTAGGTCATATGTACCTAGCAGTTTCCCCAAGGGACACAGGTTCCACAATGCTTGTATTAGTTCAAGCATTGATATCCTGGATCCCTTCTTAATAATGGTTAATGGACCTTTCCTCCAGGAACTTGTCCAAACCTTTTTTAAACCCAGCTACACTAACAGCCTTTACTACATCCTCCGGTAACAAATTCCAGAGTTTGATTACATGTTGAGTGAAAAAATATTTTCTTTTATTAGTCTTAAATAGTTTACCCTGTAGCTTCATTGCATGTCCCCTAGTCTTTCTATATTCTGATAAGGTAAACAATCGATCTACGTTTACCCGTTCCACTCCGTTCATTATTTTATAGACTTCTATCATATCTCCCCTCAGCCGTCTCTTTTCCAGGTTAAAGAGCCCTAACCTTTTTAGCCTTTCTTCGTAGGAGTATCCTTCCATCCCCTTTACCATTTTGGTGGCTCTTTTCTGAACCTTTTCTAAAATCGCTATATCCTTTTTAAGATACGGCGACCAGAATTGCACACAATATTCGAGGTGCGGTCTCACCATGGAACGATATAGAGGCATTATAATATCTTTTGTTTTATTTTCCATTCCTTTCCTTATCATACCTAGCATTCTATTTGTTCTCTTGGCCGCTGCTGCACACTGGGCCGAGGGTTTTAACATGGTATCCACAATGATGCCTAAATCTTTTTCCTGGGTGGTGGTTCCTAATGTGGAACCTTGCATCGTGTAACCATAGTTTGAGTTGTTCTTCCCTAGGTGCATAACCTTGCACTTGTCCACATTAAATTTCATCTGCCATTTTGATGCCCAGTCTTCCAATTTATCAAGGTCCTCTTGCAATTTTCCACAATCCTCTTGGGTATTAACAACTTTGAATAGTTTTGTGTCATCTGCAAATTTGATAACCTCACTCGTTATTCCACTTTCCAGGTCATTTATGAATATGTCAAAAAGCAGCGGACCCAGCACAGATCCCTGTGGTACACCACAATTCACCTTTCTCCATTGGGAAAACTGGCCATTTAGCCCTACCCTCTGCTTTCTATATTTTAACCACTCCCTGATCCACAATAGTACACTGCCTCCTTTCCCATGACTCTTTAGTTTTGCCAAAAGTCTCTGATGAGGGACCTTGTCAAAGGCTTTCTAAAAGTCCAGATACACAATATCAACTGACTCACCTTTGTCCACCTGATTATTCACTCCTTCAAAAAAATATAACAGATTAGTAAGACAAGATCTTCCTTGTCTAAAGCCATGTTGGCTGTCTCCCATTAGGTCATGACTATCTACATGCTGAGTAATTTTATTCTTTATGATGGTTTCTACCATTTTTCCCGGTACTGATGTCAGGCTCACCGGTCTGTAGTTTCCCGGATCACCCCTGGAACCCTTTTTAAAAATTGGTGTTACATTGGCGATCCTCCAATCTTCAGGTATTAGAGATGATTTTAATGATAGTTCACAGATTACTAATAGCAGGTCTGCAATCTCGTATTTCAGTTCTTTCAACACCCATGGATGTATACCATCCGGCCCAGGTGATTTGCTACTCTTCAGCTTATCTAATAGTTGTAATACATCTTCCTGATGTATCGATATTTCCTTCAATTCTTCCGCACCTTTAAACACCACTTATTAAAAGAGGGCTGCAACACAGTACCCTGTTTTGTGCTGCTGAGGTAAGCTATATTCTGATTTGATTTAAATTATACTCTTAGCTGCTGCTAGGCTCTAACTTCTTATGAAATTTAAACTACAAGCTCTCTGCTGGGTTCTAAATTTAACCAGAAAGCTCTTTTCTGTGTTTTAAATTTAAGCTAAAAGTACTTTGCTGATGTAGGCCCTGAGTGACTATTAAATTTAGACTACAAGTTCTCTGCTGGGTTCCAAATGTAACCAGAATGCTCTTTTCTGTGTTTTAAATTTAAGCTAAAAATACTTTGCTGATGCTAGGCCCTGAGTGACTATTAAATTTAAACTACAAGCTCTCTGCTGAGTTCCAAATGTAACCAGAAAGCTTTCTTCTGTGTTTTAAATTTAAACTAAAAGTACTTTGCTGTTACTAGGCCCTGAGTGACTATTAAATTTAAACTACAAGCTCTCTGCTGGGTATGAAATGTAACCAGAAAGTTCTCCTCTGTGTTTTAAATTTAAACTTAAACTGCTGTTACTAGGCCCTGACTGATTTAACAAAAATAGTGGATTCACAGATTAATTAGCTTTAATACAAAGAATTCCTTTTAGAAAATTACCAGAAGTATATACTCACAGTTGCAGATCTCTCTCCAGAAGTAACAGTCCCTTTTTCTAGTCCTTCAAGACAGAGGATCACAGAGCGCTGGTTGAGCTATTTATGCCTGTGCTGCTGAAGTAAGCTGTGACCAACTTCTTGGGTAATTAACAGTCCTTGCTTGGATAGGAGGAGTCTTTCAAAATGGCCTTTTGATCTGCCACCTGGTGTTAACACCTATTGAAAACGTTTCACAGGTCTCTTGCCCCCTAGGTAGAAGGCCTCTTTGTAAAGGTCTCTAGAAGACTTTATTTGTTGCTCAAAGAGTACAGACCCTGTTTTGCCTTTTGTGCTAAGCTAAATTCTGATTTGATTTAAATTATAGCTCTTAGCTGCTGCTAGGCTCTAACGTCTTATGAAATTTAAACTACAAGCTCTCTGCTGGGTTCTAAATTTAACCAGAAAGCCTAGAGAAGCCTATTTCAGCCTTGTGCAAAGATAGAGATGGTTGGCAGCCCTGGCCGCCACACCAGTCCTAGGCACAGTGCAGGCATTGCTATGGTACTCAATACTGTTAGGGTCACTCCCCGGGGTGGCAAACACTGTCAGGATCAAACACTGAACCACACTCCACAGATATCAGAAAGGTTGCTATGATGAATCTCTATCAACAAATTGTGTTTAACTTAGGATTTGTTATCTGACATTAATCATAGCAACCTTTTGATATATGTGGAATGTGTGTTCAAGTTTAAGACAGCATTGCTTAGGTATGCAGGTGCTAGTATTGGTAGATGCTGCTCCGCGCAGGGCCCAACAGCCTGACTCTACATGAGGCTTTGGATAGTGGAGCCTGTGGGTATGGGTGTTTGTGCCCCTGTTGGCCGCTGCTCTAGGGCAGAGGTTCCCAACTCCGGTCCTGGTGGGCCAAACACTGTTCAGGTTTTCATGCTGTCCCTAATGAATATGCATGAGATACATTTGCATACAATGGGTGTGGTGCATGCAAATGCATCACAGGCATATTTATTAGGGACAGCATGAAACCTGAATGGTGTTTGGCCCTCCAGGACTGCAGTTGGGAAACTCTGCTCTAGGGATTTCCCATGTTTATGGTGCATGTGCTTTGTAGGGTAAAGTATAGGCGTTTATGCCGTGTTTATTTTATCTGCAATAATGGTTCCATCTTTATTACCATGGTTTAGTACTGAGTAAAATATAGGGACATGGTCTGCAGGAGCCACAGCTGGGACTTGAACCTGTGATCTTCTGCCCCTGAATATACTGGCTCTGTCTACTGCACCAAACTGTTGTCATAAAGGCAAATCATTCCCTGGGGATACCATGACTGTTCGTCAGAAAGACCTTGTCTATTGCAGTGCACGGCACCCACCTAAACAGGTCTTGGCATTGGTCTGCTGTGGGCAGATGCCATGCCCCCTCCACCACCAGCACCCCTCCGCCACCATGCTGACATGCCCTTGTGCCGGTGGTGCTGGTGGTGCGCAGTCCCAGGCCATCCAGTGTGCTGGTAGGCAGCTGCCTATGGTGCGTGATATAGGATAGGGGTGCCTGCATAGACATCCATGCTTCCCCCTGGCACCACCTGCCAATGTTATGTGCCTTTTGGGGTACTTGCTGGGTACTGTCCCCTGGGACACTGTGGGACACACACTCGTGGACATGTTTGCCCTTGGTCAGTTGCTGACTTGCTGATTTTCCGTTTCTACTGCCTAGTCCACCCTGTGCCCGAGCTGCTCCACTGCATGTCCCACCTGCAGCCCCCTGTACCCCATTTACACCATCACCATAGTGCCCTTTCCAATGTGGCCACTCTGCTGTTGCTGCACATGTGAACGCCAAATATGCAAGCTGCCCACTATATATCACAGCAAACCCTCATCAACACTATCAATGTTGGAACATTCACTTTGTAGGGGGAATCAGAATTGACCCTTTCAAAAGTGACATCTTCCTTTTTATTCTTTATGTGTAGTGTTGATTACCATTTATCAATGTTTTTTCTATTGGCCAGCTCGGTGTTTTGTATTTCTATTTTGGTTCTGGTCATTATCTCTCTGGTTTTTGCATGGTTTGTTACTGCACATGTATCACTACTATCACTTATCTGGGTCTCCCTGCTTTTGCTGTACATTGCTGACTGAACTGGTTTCTCTCTCCTGCAAATGTGCCTCTAACGCAAGGTTTTCAGTGGCGTTCATTTCCAGACCCTGATTTCACAGCGTTAGTGTGCCTGGGGCCTCTCCCCGCCCACTCTCCGCCCATTGACCCCTTATCTCCACCCTCTGTGGAGCCTTACTACACCCTCTGTGCACCTTAATGCCGCTGGAGATGTTATCGCGCGATACGTGACGTTATCGCACGGTAACGCACCATTATCGCACGATAACATTGCCACTGCGACATTAGCGCTGTTTAGTAAACATACCGCTATGTTTCTAATGAGTTCCATAAACTAATTATGCGCTGAGAGAAAAAATATTTTCTACTATCTGTTTTAAATAACCTACATTGTAGCTTCATGTCATGTCCCCTAATCCTTGTATTTTTTGAAAGAGTAAACCATTTGCATCTACCTGGTCTACTTCACTCAGGATTTATAGACCTCTGTCATATCTCCCCTCAATCATCTCTTCTCTAGGCTGAAGAGCTCTAACCTTTTTAGCCTTTCCTTATGGGAGAATCATTCCATCACCTTTATCATTTTGGTCGTCCTTCTCTGTACCTTTTCTAATTTTGCTAAATTGTTTTTGAGATGCGGAGACCAGAATTGCACACAATACTGGAAGTTTGGTCACACCATGGAGTGATACAGAGACATTATGACATCCTTTGTTTCATTTTCTTTTCCTTTCCTAATAATTCCTAAGATTCTGTTTGTTGTTTTGGCCGCAGGCGCACACTGAACAGAGGATTTCAATGTACTGTCTACAATCACACTGGCATATTGTGATATCCCCACTCCCTGAAACTGAAATGCTGAGATGGGCTAACTGCTTCTCTGGAAATCTCCCCTCCATTCCACACTGTGTGTGCAGAGCTTGGAACCCATATAGCATTGCTTCAGTGGTCAGGCCATTCTCAGAACAGCTCCTTCCTACCGCTGAAGGTGTAACAACTTATTTGGAAGGGGACTTCAAGGAGCACATAGCCCACTCCCTAGCCCTTCTGCTTTTTTTGGCTCTGTTCTATTACCCTGAATTAGGCTCATCACCACCTTCTTGGCCCACTACTGTTCCTCCACTTGCTTGTCTTTCTACAGAATAAATCATCTGCCAAGAGTTGAGGCCAACACACTTATATAGACAATTCACCTTTTGCTGTGAAAAAAAGCGATCAATGCTATCGATGAGGGCCCCTGCACTTTTATTTCACCTTTCTTATTTTTTTTAAATATGTATTTCTTTCCCCTTTTTAACCATATTAAACACTTATTTCATACAAACATTTGATTACTAGTAGTAACTTCAATTTTATCTTATATACATATGCCTGATTATTGATTATATTCTGTCATGGTTCTATTCGGTATACATTTACTTCAGACCTCATCTATAACCTTGATTGCTTTTTTTCACTTTTTGTTCTCACTTATGGATTGTGCCTCAAAGCCTGATAGATACACAAAAAGTACTTTTAGATTTATGTTCTTATTTACCATTGACATGCATGTTTTTTTTATTTATTTTTTATTTTTCCACCTTTGCAGGCTGGATTTTTAGTAGTCGGTGTATTTAATCTAGTTTATTGTTCTTCCTCGGTGGTTACAATTGGCAACCCAAATTTTACTTTTTCTTTTTTGAGTTTAATAGCTGCAGATGTCAGGCAAGACTCTTTGGGGTATGTTTACTAAACCGCGGTAATGTGCGGGCCGCGGTAGTGTGCAGGATGCCAAATAAGGAGGTGGGCGTGTCTGGCTGAGAAAGGCAAACCGGGACGAAAAATGCGCTAAGGTGCGCGGCGCCCTAACGGGCGCCCTGCACATTAGCGCATGGAAAATGCGCGTGGGCGGCATAAGGCAGCGCGCTGATATCCAGGAACAGGAACAGAGCCACAGCACAATGGTTAAGACACTGGCCAATGATGCAGGGAGCAGGGGTTTGATCCCCCACAGTGCTCAATGATGCTGGCTGAGTTGTTAATTTATGAGGTAGAGAAATACTGGGCGGCCTAAAGCAGGGCGCTGATGTTTTGGGCGGCATAAGGCGGCGCACTGATGTTTTCGGTGGCAGTCTAATACTGGGAGGTATAAGCAGCGCACTGATGTGCAAACAGAAGATCAGAGCCACAGCACAATGGTGAAGGCACCTACCAATGGTGCAGGGATCAGGGGTTCAATCCCCCACAGTGCCTAATGAACAAGGCTGGCTGAGGCATTGCATATCATGGGGAAGAGTGCTTTAGGGGGCATGTTATTTTTTGTTTAATTATCATTACTAGCAAACGCACCCTCAAAGCGTGTTAACATAAGGCACATTTTAAAGTGCACTGTCCGCCAAGGCACCCTAGAATGTTGCTTATAGGGTGCTTTAGAGGGTGCCGTATGAGGTACCGCAAGGTCAGAGTACTGTTTTTGATGGCAGCACTGTGCAGTTTAAGGAATGAAAAGCATACGTAGTTGCGCTGACATGCATGGAGGAGCAGCAGTGGAGCACAATGGTTAAGGCACTGACTGCTGATACAGGGGTCATGAGGTAGCTCCCCAGGGTGCCTAATACGTAAGGCTGGCTGTGGCATCAGCTTTGCAATGTACATATCTGTTCCTGCAGCACCGTATGTGTATTTTATGAATTGCTGCAAGCAAACACGCCCTCACGTGCCGTAATGGAAGGTGCTGTAAAAGGCACCCTATATGGCACTCCATAGGGCACATTATAAAGTGCACTGTCTGCCACGGCACCCTAATATATCCCCTATAGGGCACCCTATAAGTTGCGTCACAGGATAATGTATAGTGCACCTTATATGGACGGGAACCATAAGGTGCCCTATAGGGTGCCCTATAAAGCGCTCTCAGAGGCACCCTATGGGTACAGTACGCTGAGGGTGTTTTTGCTGGCATCAGAATATGTACATTAAAGAAAAACAATGCTTTGGACAACTCTTTCAAATAAGCCCACTATGGGTTTGAACCCATAACCTCTGCCTTCACAGGCAGTGAAGTAACCATTAGGCTACAGCTCTATAGCTGCTAGCAAGCCCCTGGCTGGCTGCAGAGAGCCTGCACGTCACCACACAGTCTGCTGTGGTCTCCAGGATAGGGTTAGCCCACCCGTACCCATGATGCAATGCACATGCAAATCAGCTGTCCACAGATGAACACAAGATGGGGAATGCACACCCACAGCACCTCGGCCTGGTAGGAGGAAGTGACCGGGTGCACCCACACAGCACCTCGGCCTGGTAGGGGGTATGGACTGGGTGTTTTACTGGCACAGAGTAGCTACACACCGTCACATTGTGCGGGTACTGTGCTCACCCTGAGGGTGTGAAGAGGCGCCCAGGACCAGGTCCACAACACCCTCCATGGATGAAAGAGGCCATGCTAGAGCTCCACAGCAGTATTAATCTGTGAGATAGGTAGTTTCTGCAGAAACACCTTGGATATCACTTTCTGTCTTAGTCAGGGGAACCCCTTATGGACATCTAGGTGGGCTATGTACCACCAGCCAAGGTTGAAAAAAACAGGGTCTCCTATCAACAGATCCACATTCTACCTCCCTGCAATGGTGGCAGTAGAGTGGACCATCAACCCCGGTCCTGCTGGGGAACAGACACCCTACAGGGCAGTCAAAGCAGCTCTATACACCTCCACAACACAATATCAGACAGACATTAGACCTGGATATGCTAAGCTGCACCCCACCACTATCTGATATTCTCCTGCAGCAAGCCTTCAGCCGCTGCACCCTGCAAGGCGCTCCATCACAACACAGACCAGCTGAAAACAGTCTGCTAGCTAGTCCTGGTGGAAATGCATCCACCCAGAACTGTTATGGCAGTGCACACCAGCAGATAAGTCAGTGACTGGGCCCCAAAAGGAAACCCATATATATCACATGAAAGAAATACTATCTAGCACTATGGGGGTGCCTAGACATGCTGTGGTCACTGCACAGTCAGGGTAAGAGTGATCCCCCAGCAGGACAGAAAGAGGTCACCCTGTCTGTGTAGGTGGTGGCCGGCCACGACAATGTCCCAGGCAGTGCCCTATGCCCTGTGCAGATGCATCCTGGCCAGCCCACCCTGTCTGAGCTATACCCATGGTACCTTGCTGCTCATTATGCACACTGGCAGGCCAATAATGGCAACAGTGCTGGCAGTGTGGGCTGTGGAAGGTGTTTGCAGCCACCACACACTGTATAGACCAGGGGTGGGCAATCTCGGTCCTGGAGGGCCGCAGACCAGTCAGATTGGCAGGATATCTGTAATGCATATATATCGCATGCTTATTCATTAGGGATATGCCGAAAACCTGACTGGTCTGCGGCCCTCCAGGACCGAGATTGCCCACCCCTGGTATAGACAGACACACACTCCCACACGTATGCCAGCATTGTGCTACTATAGAGGAGTTTATCAGCCTTGCCCACCACACCAGTCCTGGGCACAGCACAGGCATGGATATGGTACGCAATACTGTTGGGGGTCACTCCCCAGGGTGGTGACCACTGTCAGAGGCCAGACCTGAAGCACACACCGCAGACATCAGAAAGATTGTTATGATGGAGCTCAAAGAGCAAACTGTGCTTAACGTAGGAATGTCTATCTGCCAGTACTCATAGCAAACGTTTGAGAGCTGTGTACCGTATACCCAGGTGTAGGGTGGCATTGCTAAGGTATGCAGGTGCTAGTATTGGGAGATGCACGCAGGGCCCAATGTCCTGCCTCTCCAGGAGGCATTGGCCAATGGGGCCTGTGGGTGTGGGTGTGTCTGCCCCTGTTGGCTGCTGCTTTACGGCAGAGGTTCCCAACTCCAGTCCTGGTATGCCTAACACTGTTCGGGTTTTCCTGCTGTCCCTCATGAATATGCATGAGCTACATATACATGCCATGGGGGTGGTGCATAGATATGCAGCACAGGCATTTGTATTAGAGGCAGCATGGAACCTGAATGGTGTGTGGTCCTCCAGGACTGCATTTCGGAGACTCTGCTCTAGGTAATGCCCCTGTTCATGGTGTCTGTGCTCGGTGTGGTAAAAGATAGGCGTATTACCAATGCGTATACCCTCAGCAATAAAGGTTTGTCCTTACTATCATGGTTTAGTTGTTGGAAAAATATGTGGACAGGATTGGCAGTAGCCCCAGCTGGGCTTTGAACCTGTGACCTTCTGTTCTTGCACACACAGTCTGTGTGCACTGCACCACCATGTTGCCACAAATTAGCTGAAGTCCCTGGGAGGTCCATGACTGTACATCCTACAGGGCCTGTCTGTTGCAGTGGATGGTGCCATCCTGCACATGGCTAGGCCACTGTTTTCTGTGGCTAGCAGCCACTGCCCCTCCACCACCTGTACCCTTCCGCCATCATGCTGGCATGTCCTTATTGTAGTAAAACCATATGACCTGATTGAGTTGTGGCACTCCAGGCCTGCATTTGGGGGACTCGGCTGTAGGTAATGCCCATTGTTATGGTGTGTGAGCGGTATAGGGTAAAATATGGGTGTTTGCAACATGCTTATGTTCTCTGCAATAAAGGCGTGTCTTTACTATCTCTGTTTAGTGGTGGGTAAAATATGGGGACAAGGCTGGCAGGTGCCCCAGCTGGGATTTGAACCTGTGACTCTCTGGTCCTAGAGATACTGGCTCTGTCTGCTGCACCACACTGTGACCACAGAGACAGTACAGTCCCTGGAGATAGGAAACCTGGCAAGGAGTCGGAAGCCATGCTCTGCACATTTTTACTGTGGGCTCGTTCACCTTGTCTGGGGACAAAAGTGCAAATACAGCACGAAAATGCCTGCAAAAAAAGGGGGAAAAAAGATAGCCAAGCTGGGCAACAGTGTTATTAATGGGAAACCATACAAAACACTCCAAGGACAGCTCCAATAGCAAGAAATGATTTTTGGAAGGGTCTCCACTCCGTAGACCCTTCCAAAATTCATTTCTACTTTTATGGAGCTTTACAGGGAGTGTTTTTTGTTGTTGCCCATTAATATCACTGTTTCACAGCTGAAGTACTATTTTTAATATTTTTGTTGTGGTCATTTTCGCTTTTTATTTGCACTTTTGTTCTACGCACATGTATCACACTGCTCACGTTTTGTAGGTTTCCCCGGTTTTCCTGTACATTGCTGACGGAAATGGTTTCTCTTCCCTTTAAATGCCCTCTACCGCGAGTGTTTCACTCGCGGTATTTTTTACTTGTATATTCGGCCCCGTAAATGTGCGAGGAGCCTCTCCCCTCCCCTTCCCCGCCCATTGCAGCCGTCTCTCCGCCCCTCGGGAGCCTTCCTCTCCCCTCCGTTAGCCTTTCCACGCCTCTATCGGACATTTGCGGGCCCGTACTTGTGCGGAGCCCGTTAGTGTGCCGCGCACGTGTGCAGGGGTTCATCGCACGTGTGCGGGGCGCTTAAGAGCACTTAAGTGCTGCTTTTAGTGCGCTATTGTGCGGCGCGCAATTGTGCGGTTTTTAGTAAACATGCCCCTTTATGTCTGATGAGAAGCGCTTCTTTTACATACATGTGTCCCTCTGATCACAATGACACATAGGTGTAAGTTTACAAAGCAGCGGTAGTGGCCTCCATGCAAATTCAATGGGGCTGCGGCTCCAATATCGCACGGAGGCCACCACTGCTGCTTTGTAAACATACCCTATAATCTCTTAAACATTGGAGTTTTTTTCCCCTTAGTCAATATGAGTGATCGTACACTTAACATTTCATACATGAAGTATTTCACTTTTAAGTACATGCATCATGCATACATATTAATGCCCTCATTTTTATGTCCATTATAATTTATAAAGTCCCTGAACCTTGACCCTTGATTGGCACGAACCCAGCAAGTTCAAAACTACAGCAAATCTGCTTTTCTTTTTTCTGCCACATTGGCGATCTGAATATGCTGTGATCCGCTGACAAGGCAAGGGATTTTATTTACTTCAGTATGTTTCTATTTATACCTATTCTGTAATTTCTTGTCCTTTTTGTTTGACTTCTTACCTGATATGCAGCATGGTTTTTACATTTGTTTTTTATACACCAAAACAAGACAAGAGATAAAGTGAGTTGAGCAGAACTCATGGCAGCCCCCCGTTTGAGTTTCATGTTTTCAGATGGTCTTTTTATGATGCTTTTGTATGTTTTCTACTTTTTAATTCGCCATGAATGGCCGTACACATTTTACTTTTTACTTATTTATATATTTATATTTTACACTTTTTAAACAACATATACGGCTCATATTGTTTTATCCACACACTTAGGGGTATGTTTACTAAACCGTCTTAACATCGCAGTGGTGGTATTATCGCGTGATGTGATGTTATCGCGCGATAATGTAACATTATCGTGCGATAATGTAACATTATCGTGCGATAACGTCACTTATCGCGTGATAACGCAGCGGCAGCGTTAAGGCACACTAACGCTGTGAAATCCGGGTCTGAAGGGTGGAGTAAGGCTTCCCAGAGGGCGGAGAGAAGGGGTCAATGGGCGGAGAGTGGGCGGGGAGAGGCTCCATGCACACTAACTCCGTGAAATCAGGGTCTGAAAATTAGTGCCAGTGAAAACCTTGCGCTAGAGGCACATTTGCAGGAGAGAGAAACCATTTCAGTCAGCAATATGCAGCAAAGCCAGCGAATCCCAGAAAAGTGATAGTTGTGATATATGTGCAGGGAACAAAGAGGCAAATAAACATATAAAAGAACCAGAACCACATCTAAAAGCCCAATAGCCAAGCTGGCCAAAAGTGATATTAATGATAAACATAAAGCAACACCACTGACAAAGCTCAAAAAATAAGATATCATGGTTGGAAAGGTCTATTCTCTGTCCCCCTACAAAGTGAATGATCCCACATTGAAATAGTGCTGATCAGGGTTTTTTCACATCTATATTGGGCAGGTCTGTTATGGTGTGCACATCTGCAGTAACAGCAGAGTGGGCACGTAGGAAAGGGCAACTGCACTGATGCTGTAAATGGGATATAGAGGGCTGCAGGAGGCACATGCTGTGGTCCAGCTGGGGCACAGTGCATGTTAGGCAGATGCCTAGGTGGCACATAGGAATGCCGAAACTGTGAAGCAGCAAGACATCAACTGATGAGGGTCCAACATGGGCACGAGTGTGTGTCCCACAGTGTCACAGGGGAGATTACCCAGCAGGTACCCCCAAGGGCATATAACATTGGCAGGCGGTGTGGGGGGGGGGGAAGCGCGTATGTCCATGTAGGCACCCCTACCCGAGAACCCAAACCATAGGCAGCTGCCTACCGGCATACTGGATGGCCTGGGACTGTGCACCACCAGCACCACCGGCATAATGGCATGGCAGCATGGTGGCGGAGGGGTGCTGGTGGCAGAGGGGGCAGTGGCATCTGCCCACAGCAGACCATGGCCTAGCCCCGTTTTGGTGGGTGCCGTGCACTGCAACAGACAGGGTCTGTCTGACGAACAGTCATGGTATCCCCAGGGAATGAACTGTCTGTGTGGTGAAGTACACACAGCCAGTGTGTTCCTGAGCCAAAGGTCACAAGTTCAAGTCCCAGCTGTGGCTCCTGCCAACCCAGTCCCCACATTTTACCCAGTACGAAACCGTGGTAATAAAGATGGAACCTTTATTGCAGATAACATAAACATGCCTGAAACACCTATATTTTACCCTACAGAGCACAGACACCATAAACATGTGCAATATCTAGAGCAGAGTTTCCCAACTGCAGTCCTGGAGGGTCAAACACCATTCAGGTTTCATGCTATCTCTAAGAAATATGCCTGTGCTGCATTTGTATGCGCCGCCCCCATGGTATGCAAATGTATCTTATGCATATTCATTAGGGACAGCATGAAAACCCAAACAGTATTGGGCCCACCAGGACCGAAGTTGGGAATCTCTGCCCTAGAGCAGCGGCCAACAGGGACATAAACACCCACACCCACGGGCTCCACTATCTAATAGCCTCATGGAGAGTCAGGTTGTTGGGCCCTGCATGCAGCAGCATCTCCCAATACTAGCACTTGCATACCTTAGCAATGCCGCCCTAAACCTGGGAATATGTTACACATATATCAAAAGGTTGCTATGATTAATGGCAGATAGCAATTCCTAAGTTAAGCACAATTTGCTGATAGAGCTGCATCATAGCAACCTTTCTGATATCTGTGGAGTGTGTTTCAGTTTTGTTTTTTGACAGTGTTTACCACCCCGGGGAGTGACCCCAACAGTATTGCGTACCATAGCTATGCCTGCACCGTGCCCAGGACTGGTGTGGTGGCTAGGGTTGCCAAAAGCCTCTATATTTGCACAATGCTGGCATAAGTGTGGGAGTGTATGTCTGTCTATCCAGTGTGTTCTGGCTGCCTACACCTTACTTAGCCCACACTGCTTGCACTGTTTCAAGTATTAGCCTGCCAATGTGCATAATGAGGAGCAAGGTACTGTGGATATAGCCCGGACAGGGTGGCCTGGGCAGGATGCATCTGCACAGGGCATAGGGCAATGGCTGCAACATTGTAGTGCCCGGCCACCACCTGCACAGACAGGGTGGCCACAGCATGTCCTGCTGGGAGGTCACTCTCACCCTGACTGAGCAGTGACCACAGCATGGCTAGTTTTCCCCATAGTGCTATATAGTATTTCTCTCAAGTGATATTTATGGGTTCTCTTTTTTTGAGGCACAATCATTGACTTATCTGCTTGGTGTGTGTGCGCTCACATCCCAGTTTTGGGTGTACACATCTCCTCCAGGAACAAGCATTATGGATTAGCTAGCAGATTGTCTGCAGTTAGTATGTGTATGGCTGTAACACCTTGCAGGGTGCAGTGGCTGGAGACTCACTGTGCTTGCTGCTGGAGAATGTCAGATAGTGGTGGGGGGCAACTGAGCATTTCCAGGCCTCCTGTCTGTCTGCTATTGCCTTATGGATGTGTACAGATCTGCAGATCTGTAGGGTGTCTGTTCCCCAGCAGGACTGGGGTTGATGGTCCCCTCTACTGCCACCATTGCAGGGATGTAGAATGTGGATCTGTTGGTGGGAGATCCTGTCCGCCACCCTGAGCCCCAGAGGGTGGGTTTGGTGGTGCTACATAATCTGCCTATGGGTCCAAACACCCCCCTTCACTTAAATCATATGACCATGGCACCCACACAGGATATGCACTATTCTGGGTGCATCAAGGGCTAGACGTGACTGGGAAATACAGATGGACATTGGTGTATCCTAGGTGTGTCTGCAAGGACTATCTATCACACACTGGCATGATGGCGACCTGCTGTATAGCCTGTCTCAGCTAAGCCAGGTGCTGCGGACCTGGTGCTGGGTGCCCCATCTTGCCCTCAGGGTGAGCACAGTACCCACACAACACACACAGTCAGTTCCCCTTACCAGGCTGAGGTGGTGTGGGGGTGCATACCCCATCTTGTGATCATCTGTGGACTGCTGATCTGCATGTGCAGTGCATCATGGGTACGGGTGGGTTAACCCTACCCTGGTAACCACAGCAGACAGTTTGTGTGGTGACATGCAGTCCTACTGCAGCCAGCCAGGGGCTTGTTAGCAGCTATAGAGATGCAGCCCACTGGTTACTTCACTGACTGTGGAGGTAGAGGTCATGGGTTTGATCCTACAGTGGTGTTATTTGATGGCACTGTCTGAGGCATTTCTTTTTTTAATTTAAATTAGTGCTGCCAGCAAAAACACCCTCACAGTGCTGTAACCTTAAGGTGCCTCATAAGGTGCCCTATAAGGCGCCTTATAAGGCACCCTATAGGGAACATTATAAGGTGCCTTGGCGGACAGTGCACTTTATAATGAGCCCTCTGGAGTGCCTTATAGGGCGCCTTATGCGTCACCTTAGGTTACGGTACTGTGAGGGTGTGTTTGCTGCCAGCACTAATTTATTTTAAAAAAAGAAAATGCCTCAGACAGCACTTATTTAAAGTAAAGGGTAATGCGTCAGACAGCCTCACTCATTCAGCCCACTGAGGGATCAAACTCATGACCCCTGTTTTATCAGTCATTGTATTAACCAGCGTGCTACACCTCTGCTGTTGTGTTTGCAGGTCAGCGAGCCTAATTAAGGCTAACGTGCGTTAACGTGCCACGGCTTCCTCTATCGCGCAATAACTGACTTTATCGCGCGATAACCCGAAATGCTACCTTAAGACCGGAACGCCCACTACCTTATATGACATTCGTCACAGTAAGACTGCAACTAGCACTGGTAACATTAAGACCGTTTAGTAAACATACCCCAAAATGTTCTCAGGCAACAAGGAACAGAGCCTTCGCGCTCTATGCCCCCACATGTTGGAATAACCTCCCTCCCAACATCAGAGCGATCACGGACCTTACCCAATTCAGGAAAGCCTTAAAGCATCATCTGTTTCTTTGACATTACTCACAGTCCAATGATGCAGCCTCAATTGCCACACCCCAGCCCACCCCGACAGCACCTCCAATACACCCTATGTAGACCGAGACTACTGGGAGCCCTAACCCAGCTACCTGATAGGCCAACGAACTGTTAACAAATGTAAATAAAGTAGGACTGTGAATAACGATAAACAATCGACACGTTTTGTACATAGTTACGAGTCCCAGCCATACCGTTGAACATTGTAGCGACAAAGGGCTCAGCCTGTACATAGTTGCCCCAGTTATAAATCCAAGTTACGTCACCTGTTCAATGTAAATACAATGCAGGCCCTTCCTGCATTGTACAAGGAAATGTTAATTGTAAACCGCACTGATTGTAAAGAGTGCGGTATAGAAAAGCTTTTAAATAAATAAATAAATAAAATATGTTGCCCCAGCATTGAATATCCGGGATCGCTGCACTGCCTCTCAGCCGCAGTCAATAATCAGACAGCAGCGATATTGCATGCTGCCTGGTTAGCTCCTGTAGCTTAAAGATAGGCAAGGATTTTCCTTGCCTATCTTTTAGGCACAGGTTGCTAACCGGGCAGCATGCAATATCGCTGCTGTCCGGTTATTAATTGTTGCCACCTCTGCTCCTCCCCAGAACACCCCCGACATGCCCTGATGCTAAGCGGTTAGCATTGGGATGTGCAATGGAGAAAAGAGGGGCTATTCAGTGGCACTAACTGGATAGCGGCATTTACACAATTTGCAGAAATATAAACCATGTAAATGTCTTTTGAATATTGGGCCCAAAGTATCTAGGTTAAAATCCTGTACATATGGTCCCTTCCCTAAACTAATATCACTCACTTATTAGCATAGGTAAAATTGCATGTGCTGTAAAGATGAATACATCATTTTACCTTCAGCTAGGGGCCATTTTACATGGGTAAACAATGTTTACCTGCATAAAATCTTTCCTAAACTGCCCTCTAATGAGATAAAAGCAGTGTTTTGGAGAGCATCACAGATTCTATAAATCAAAACGTTTTAGTCATAAAATTTTGCTTTGAAATCATTTGAAGGAATGGGCAATGGACATTTTTTGTTTCAGTTAGGATTTTTTCCAGTTTTTGGACTATCATCAATTCATTTCACACATGCATTTTAAGAAACATTCTTAACATGTTAGAACTTTTTAACGTACTAACCAACTTAACACATGTTAATTCATAGGTTAAGTGTGTTAAGTTAGCACACACTAAAACTTTTAAGGCACACTAACAAACCAAGGGGACCTTTTACTA
This sequence comes from Ichthyophis bannanicus, assembly GCA_033557465.1. Taxonomy (NCBI): domain Eukaryota; kingdom Metazoa; phylum Chordata; class Amphibia; order Gymnophiona; family Ichthyophiidae; genus Ichthyophis; species Ichthyophis bannanicus. The sequence continues at coordinate 643,879,016 of CM066036.1, read as the reverse complement.
AGCACTGCTAACCAGTTAATGTGCATTATATCATGTGGTAACTGGCCACCATGAAGGCTAACATGTGGGCTTGTCAGCTACAACTGCTAAAGTTCATGTTAACCGGCATGCACTCTAATGTGGAGAGTGGCCTTTAAGGACAGAATGTGTTTGTGGAAAACACACTAATGTGCAATCATCTTTATCATGGCAATTAGAGAGGGTACAGCTAGTGATACCTCTATGGCACAGGCGTAGTTTAGGGGGGAGAATGGGCAGCAGTAGTCGCCCAAATGTTGCAGGCACTAATGATGATCTAGTATCCCTGCCACCACTGTCAGTATGATTTCCTCACCCTTAGCCCCCACAAAGTAAGAAGGCAAACTAACCAGTGCTCTATGGCTATCATTAGGTGCACCCTAGTTAATTGTGCTGCATGTTGATGTACTTAGTCACACATTAATTGCCAGGACCATACTGGTCAAACCCCAACAGCTAATGCAGAGGCTTTGCACTTAATGCGCATTACAAACACACATTAAGTGCACAGCATTACCAGGTCTCAGTTAAAGGGCCCCATTAATGAATGCACATACTTAATGGTTTATGTTTTATTGGGCAATGAGAACGAGGCTAGGTTTGATTGGCACAATAATAGACCTTCCCATGTTTTCCTAGCCTGATCATTGCAGTCTTTCTGGAGCCTGGTATCATGGGGTGTAAATCTAACCACCCGCTCTCATCCTTGTTGAGTGACACAACTCCTTTCTCTCATCTTCTCAGAAGTGCTAAGAATCCCAACTGGAGTGGAGGAGTGGCCTAGTGGCCTAGTGGTTGGGGCACGGTACTTCAGGCTGGAAAGTTGGGGGTTCAAATCCCACTAGAGGATAGCAACCTTGTGCTGGAAGGACTGGGGTTTCTAGTCCCACAGGTGCTCCTTGTGGTCTTGGGCAAGCCACTTAACCCTCCATAGCCCATATTCCCTGTAAAATAAATATCTCCAAGTTATAATGCCCTGTTCAATGTAATTTCAGTTTGTTCAATGTAAACTGCACTGAAGCAGAATAGCACGGTATATAAGAGAATGTAAATAAATAAATAAAACACTGGCCATTCTCAACCCTGAGATGCAGAGGACTCAGTCTGTCAGTTTGTGGAAATCTGTGGAAGATTTTGGGCGTATCAAGTGGAACATTTCTAAGGATTTTGCCGTCTGCACCATCTTTAAAGATAAATTTGTAGTCATCCAATCTTGTTATGATTTACTATCTCTTCGACATCCAAATCACAACTATTCTGCGAACAGATGGTATGGAAGGAAATGAAGTAAGTTTGCATTTAACAAAATATTCAGTGAAAATACATGTTCTTCATGAGCTGAACCAAGATGTAAAAATATTCACTGCTTACAATTATCTCAGTTTACTTCAGTTGTTTCACATGGCTTAATGCAGCTGTAATGTACCAGAAACAAAGATTTAGATACTTAATTAAATAATTAGCACATCAATTTAGCTTCGTATAAATTAAAACACTTTTTATAAATGTCAGAATTTTCACTAATACATAAAATAGAAATCGATATGCTACATGATTAAATCAGAACTACAGAGGCATAGAATAAATATTAATTCAATAAGTTGGAAGGATTAATAAGCTAATTAGGAAAAAATATAATTAGAAATCAGGAAGGTGTTAAAATAATATTTAAAAAGCCACTTATTATTTAATTAACATATCTAGGGTGAAAAATAAACAGTTCTTGTTTGAACAATTAAAACAATACTGTGGCATAAAAACCTATTTTGTGCTTGGTTCTTAATAAGAAAGGCATCAGCTCTAGAAGCATTTGTCCAACAATTCCACTTTATATATATATTGGTTTGTCTCTTACTTGTTAAGGAGTTTTACATTTCTCTCTACCAGCATACTGTGAGTTCTAAATGCATATCAGATGGTAATCACTTTATACCACTAGGGGTGGCGTATTTTTATGAAGCATGATGTATTCCTCTTTGCAAATATAATGCCAAAGTCATTTGTGGTTTTATGTGTATTTGCATTAGAACAGGCAAGCAAAAGGTGAGAAGATATGAATGAAAATTACAGAAGCTACACAATTTTCACCCACAGTTTTGCTAACTGTGGAAGTTCAGAAGACATAAATGCTTCTATCTTTATCTTTTCAGGCTCTTTTGTACCATGCATCTTTGTAATATCCTCACTCTGAAGACAAGGTGTTTATGTCATACAAACAGCAAAAATATTAGCACCTAAAGCTAATAATAAAATTCATTGTACAAAGCAGTGTGAAGGGGGTGCATTCTGATGAGAGAATATGTACTAATGTAATATAATCTTCCTGAATATCATCTTATGAATGCAAACTACAAGAAAATCATTTTTTCTTTGTTATGTATATTTGATACAATTTTATTCTTAGGATACCTTTATTTGTTCTCATGCAAGAAGATTCAGATATTCAAAAAATCTTACCACAATGATATCTTCCATTATTGGCCACTTCTTAGTGGATAAAAATATTGTAGGAAGGAAATAATAAATTTGTTTTAGTATTCAGTCCAAACATTCTACTCTCTCATGTGGGTAACATCAAGAAAAGGTAATATCTTCTTTTGTGCATATCGAAATGCACCTTTTCTAAAGTATTTTCTCATTGGCTTGATTTGTCAGTTTAGAATTTTTTCCTTTATATTTTCTACTTTTCATTCATTCATTCAAGTATATTTAGATCTCAGTAACCAGGGTATCCCAGAGGCCCTACTCCTCCTCTTAAGCAATACATCCTTCAACACCGTGTCCTTCTACCCACCTTTATCATACAGAAGACACACACCACATTTCTGGCAAAACTTTGGTCGCAGCTTTATTATCTGCTTTAAAAGCACCAGCCCACAATACAGGCCAAACATTTAACATCTCAAACACAACACCCCCCCATCCCCACAACTCTGGACAATGCCCCTACCAGCCATATTATTAGCAAGATGGTGCATCATCTTCACCCCACCCCTGCCACCTGCCTTGCCATGTTAGTAGCAAAGGCCGGCCCCACTACCCTCTACCGGGCAGAGACCCCCAACCGGGATGTCTCGCCCACCCCGGGAAGCCCTTCGCTCCCCCCAAAGTGCCTTAATCTGTTTCAGCCCCACCGTCTCGGCGAGCGCTGGCTTTATACCCCCGCCACCGGCCCAAGGTGGCCTGTTCATCCTTGTGCCGACCCCCCCCAACAAAGCTGCGACCAACCAACTCCTCCAGCGCCTCCTGCCAGTCATTTAATAGCAAATCCTGACCCACTGGAGACAGATGCACCCCATCGGTGCGATAAAGACCAGCACATTCCACATCCACCCACGGATGCTGCACCTGCATACCGCCCATCTGCTGAACCCATCGTCCAACCTGCCGGTTGATCTTAGTCAAACCTCGAGATCAGTGACGCTGCGATTGGCAAGCTGAGCGAGGAATTATGTCCAACCATACAATCACCACCCCTGGCCACAAGTCCTGCAACAAAACTATGTCTCGCTGGACAGCGCGAATAAGCTGCCTACAGGACCAGCTGGAAAGATCATTGCTGCCCAAGTGAAGCACCAGTCCCACAGATCGCTGTCGTTGTCTGGCTCGCTGCTGCACCAATGGTAGAAGCTTCCACCAGCGCATACCATTATTATGGAACCCCAAACAGCTGGTACTGGAGTGGTGGGGGACTGCTCTTGCTTCAGCCTTGCTAGACACCAACGAATCCCCAGGTAAGTCTCAGGAGTAGATCAGGTAGGTAGATGGCCAGAGGGGGGGATGCCTAATCAGGCACATGGGAGGGGAGCTTTTTGGGAGGGTATCTTCTGGTTGGAGGGCTGGGAATAGGATGAGTAGGCTGGTATGTGGGGATCACTGTTGATGCTATGTGTGGCTGTTCAGATAGGGGCTTCTGAGAGGGGATGAGGGATTGTTGGGAAAGGTGTGTTTGCATGCTGGTGAGGGGATTGGATGGGGGATTTCTTGTGCTTTAGGACTGATATCAGATCATGGGAGTTTAAGCGAGGGGGAACCAATCGAGGGGTGGCAACATCATCATGGCCACAGCTGCAGCATTTAGTGTCACTTCTTCAGCTGTGGCTAGGGCTGCATTCCTTGCTTCAGCAGGTAAAGCAGGAGCATCCACCAAGCAGGGAACATAACCCCCATGTGTGGTAAATGCAGGGCAAATGCTAGGCACGCCCCCTGCACCTATCCTACAGGCTTTGCACTTAACACACCTTAACTTTGTCAGTTAAGGTATGATAAGTGCAAACTAAATACAGATAAGTATTGAATGAAAGTGGGCAGGTTAGTGGAAATGGAAGAGATGGGTAGGGAATTAGGTGGTTGGGTAGGGGAAGGGTGGGGTGGTGTAAAAGAGAGGGAAGAGTAATATACTGTGTAAAGGATGATGATTGTATTTATTATGGAGGGTGTAAAATCACTTTGAGTCTCGAGAGAAAAACTATGATATAAATAAATTAATGAACTAAGAGGCACTTCAGTCACAGTTTTGGAATTCCAAAATTAAAGTTTTTTCTGCTAAAATGTCTTCACAGAGAAAACGTTCAGTAGTAAGAATTCTGTTTTTCATTGCACAGGATACAGGTTTAAAGATGAAGAGAGCTTGCATGTTGTTCTGTGACAGCTTCCTTCCCTTCCTTGCACTTTAGGCCTTTTTTGAGCTGGAGCTGGGCTTTCTGACTCCCCAGTGACCACTGCTGTACTTGTTTCTCCAAATGCTTGAATCTCTACTCATTTTCACCTTTCTACTGATAACTCTCTCCCCTTTTTCTTTCTCCTTCCATATAACAGGGGCCTCTGTGGACAGGCATCTGACATACACTTCTCACTACTCCTATGAAGATCTTTGTTCATGCCTAGACTCAGATCACAAGAGACGGAAAGGTTTACTCCTAAGAGCAGGGATGTTCTCCACTCTGCTGCTGCACTCTCCAGGAACAGCTGCTTATAGTGCAATATCAGAAGTGCCACCATAGGGAACTTTTACAGCATGGTCCTGTGTGTTCACTGAAGGAACATGAGAACAGGAGGATGGCTTCCTCCCTCTCCAACCCCCTTTTTTTCTGATGAAACTAGAAGCAATACTGCACTAAGCAACATCATGGACTTTACCACTGTCGTTGCTCCAAGAAGAGGGTGGCAAATGACTCGAAATTAAAAAGCATTGTTTTCATTAGTAACATATATTTTCTGCTGAATGCAGAATTCATCACTCACAAAAGTGGATGATGTAATCCAACAGCACCAGGATGGAACAGGTCTCCCAGAGCTCAGAACTGGTGTAAGGTTCTGAACCTGGATGGCCCTTCTTGTGCACAGCAGTTCCCTCAGTCACTGAATTAGTTCCACTGCTCAAGAAAGGATACAACTATCAGAGAGGTGGGAGGGAATGTATGCCTGATCAATCATGCTGGCTAAGGAACATACCTGTTATATGTGAGAAAAATGCTTTCTCTGACAACAAGCAGAAATTAATCCAGCATACAAGTGGATGTCACTGCTTTGCCTATGAAATCTAATAAGCCCAAAGGAAGAGTGGAGAATAATCACAGCCACACCAATGGTATCTTCACAACCAAAAATTGTATTAGGGGGCCCAACTTGGCCAAGTTTCGGCATAAAAGCCTGCATCAGGTGGTCGTGAAGATACCATTAGTGTGGCTATGGTTATTTTCTACTCTTCCTTTGGACTGTTGTTTACAGATGATCCTCTCTCCTCCTTTCTCTATGATCTCCAGTAAAGCAGATTTCAGGAGGACTGCAATAGCTGAGGTACCTCTGGTCTGATGCAGTTTCACTTTATTGGTTAGAGGAGATCGTAACAGAAGGAGATGCAGGATGCTACCCAATTTGGCATCTTGAAATATCAGCTCTGTTGGGGCTGAAGGGAACAAAAAGCTACTAAGACTTTGTGATGGATTCAGATAGTACACGAGAACCTGTTTGCAGTCTAGCATGTGGAGGAACTTTTCACATGGATTTCTATTTGGGAAGAAGTTGGGATGAGCACAAAGAACTACTTTTGCACTTCACCATGTTCACATTTCTTGAAAGAGATCAATATGAATCAATATCGTTACAGTATGAGAGATTATTGCTCTGTGTCATTTACATTCCTCCCAATTAAGGAGGATATTCCTTTATTTATTGACTGACTAATAGCTCTACATTACAATTATTAATCTTTCATTTTGAATGAAGATTTTAATGTATATTTTGATGAAAGTGATGGAGGTGGGTTGGTTGAGTAATTTTGTAATTGTATGACGCCAATAGGGTTCGACCAGCTAATGATGATGGGGCATATTAATGATTTCCTTTTTTTCGAAGAAATCTTGTGGCTTGAGTATTGATAAACTTGTTCTATGGACAGACTTTCAGCTAATTTTATTTGACCTGTACTTTCCTATTAATAACCCAACTAACGGGGGCGGAGCCTGATGTCCAGCGGGTAGGACGCTTTGCGTTGAAGCTCCCGAGAGGCCTACTCAGAATCCTGACTTAATACCTATATAAATTTACTATTTCGCTCCGAGCTGACCGGGGCACCTCGGGGGGGATGGCGGCCCATAAACCAGCGCGCTTGGACTTCGGGTCTCCTTCTTCTTCTCACGGAAAACGCTCCAAAACAGAGGTGTCCTCCCCACAGAAGATGGTTCCATTTCGTGAAAACCCCGCAATGCACCTGGAGATTTTGGAGGAAATACGCGGCGTGAAGGAATTGGTGCAGTCCAATGGAGAAGCGCTTCGAGCCATGCGAGAAGACTTTGGAGTGCTCCAGGACCGACTTGAAGGTCTTTCATTACGGCAGGACAATATGGCGGGGGTCCTCGACTCGCACGAGGTGCGCTTGGGCAAACTGGACGAGGCTGAGCGCCAGATACAGAATCTTCAAAAGGAGTTGGAAGATAGCAATAATCGAGCCCGTCGCAACAATGTGAGGCTCCTCGGAATGCCGGAGGGGGTGGAAGCAGGAGATATAAGAGAATTCTTGCTCAAAACTCTTCCCTCCTTGCTGAAGATCACTTTTCACAGAGAACTGGAAATCGATCGAGCACACCGTGTTCCTGCCCGCATGGCGCTCAACCGCACGACCCCCCGGCCTATTATCTTCAGCTTGCTACGATATCAACAAGTGGAACAAATTTTACATGCTGCCCGAGCGAATCATCATTTGGAATTTGAAGGTCGTAAGGTCTCCTTCTTTCCTGATTTGGCAAAGCCTACCGTTGACCGTCGGAAGAAACTCCTTGCTCTTCGCCCTCGACTTCAACAGCTACAGGCTCGCTTTGGCCTGTTGTATCCAGCGAAGCTCCGAGTGACTCTCCACAACCAGACCAGGACGTTCGAGGATCCTGATCTACTATCAACATTTTTGGACTCCAAAGAAGCAGAGCAGATGCGCTAATCCCAAATCTTGGACTCTTATCTGCCGGCTCTGTCCGCCATTTTGAAGGGCCCGATGCGGCGGTCATAGCCCAGCACAGAAATAGCCTGGACTTTCTTTCTTTCTCTGTATGACTTTTGTCTTTGGTCTCCTATCCCTTCATGATGTGTGCCTCGGTCGGATTCGGAGCACGCACAGTCCTACAGGTTATATGTTTTTTCAATTTCGGCCTTCTCTGGGGTTTCTCCCCGCAGACACATGGTCGCCAGTAATTTTGGGGTTTTTGCTTCTCCTCTACCGTACTGCGGTTTTCTTTGTTAATGTGGGGCGCTTCATTGTATTATATTAGCTTATTTTCCTATGTCAAGTGTACAGCTAGATACAGTCAGTTTGAGGGACACAGTGAAATTATGTGTGCTATCATGCTCAGAATTTTAACTTTTCTGAATGGCCTTATGTAAAATCTTATTATTCATCGTCAAAGGCATTACTGGTCCACTCAAAGGAAAGCAAATCCTTAGCTATCTTAGCCACGAGCATGTTGATTTGGTGTTTCTTCAGGAAACGCATTACACTCTGCTGAAACACTGAAACTCAATGCTAGGCCTCACATGGTAGCTGCCTATTCTCCCACCGTTTCCAAATGGTACGGGATAGCCATTCTGGTTAAGAAGTCTTTGCACGCTACTGTACCTGATATTAGCGCTGACATGGAGGGTAGATGGGCCCGTGTACACCTTGAGGTTGGAGATAGTGAATTCACGTGTATTTGCACTATGCCCCGACTGTGGACAACCCTGCTTACTATGCAAGTTTTGCGCAGTTGGCCTCGGCCTCCGCCAATGCTCCATTACTACTTGGTGGCGATTTTACTCAAGTGTTCCCTCAATCTTTTCTTCTCAAACAAGGTGCTTGTTGGTTGGAAGCTCCAGTACCGAGCAGACCTGTGTGGCTAGATATAGTAGCGGGCCTTTGCTCACCGGATTCCTCTTACCTTACTCCCTGGTATGACTCTCCCATTAGACTCCCACTGCCCACCAATGCTTTTCGACACTTTAGGTGCCTTTAATACTCTTATGCAACCTTTCGACTCCCGACTCTGGTCAGTGCAACTTCAGCATTGCATTTGGAGCACTAGAGTACTCCCGCCATCGGCACTCTCTGCATAAGGTTTATTGGAGACTTCCGATCTCTCGGTAGTTCACCGGGTGTAGCATCCAATTTTACTAAACCTTATGTAATGCTATCACTAGAGATACCTCTATAGCGCAGAAAGTATGGGAGAGCGAATTGCATGTGACTTTAACCTTGGAGCAATGGAGCCTTATCTGGAGCAGAGGGACACGGGTTCCCGACCCGCCTCACTCACTCAGACCCTCTTCTTTCTAGCCCACCGGTGTTTTTACACTCCTCACAGATTAGACAAATGGAACACTACTCAGGGTAATGGTTGCTGGACACGCCCTGTGGCCATTGGTCTATTACTTCATGTTATGCATGAATATCCCGCACTACAGTATAACTGGCGTCGGGTCTGGGGTCGTATTTAGTCTATATTGCACTCTCAGGAGTCCCTTTCTCGGAGGATAGTGGGACTTCGCCCAGTTGCGGGGATCCCCTCTCTCCCAAAAATGGCTTATCTCCTTTTGAACTTTATGCTTGGCATTGCTATTTCCCTAATTAAGTAATACTGGGAAATTAGTTCCCATCTGAGCCTCAATGAATGGTGGAATCATGCCTGTCTCTACAGTAAATATGAACAACTACCTCGTCTGCTCGCTTCCTCCGTTCAGACTCCTTCTCATTGGTCTCAATGGAAGATGCTCAATGAATATGTACATTTTGCTAAATGCTCTCATCTGACTGTCTAACTTTGTATATATCTCTGTCTCATGATTATGCTGTATTGTGGATACTTTTTTTTTTTTTTTTTTTTTTTTGATCCTTTGATGTATAATCACTGTTAATTGGAAGCGCTCGCATGCTGATATAAACGGGTAGAGAAGAAGCACCGGGGTGGGGGGTAATGGGTTTACTTTTCCTTATTGTATACTTGTTTTGTCTTTTTTGGTGTGTTGTTTCTTTTGTTTGTTGCAAAATGAAAATAAAAGTTTAAAAAAAATAAAAAAAAAAATAAAAAAAAATAATAACCCAACTAACACTTCTAAAATCTGGAATCAACAGAAGACTTTTGATACTACAGCATTTCAATTAAAGTGGCCAAATGGCCTTCCAATCCCAGAAAATAGAAACATTGATGCCTTGTTTAAGGTATGGAAAGAAGTTGAGGACTTTGGTGTGTTTAACCTAGCTGAAAGGTATATCAGGCATCACCATAGTGCCCTGTGATATACTAAGGAATTGTGTTCATTAAAGCAGCTATTATGTGGGTTGGAGCAGAGGCAGAAGAAGGAAAAATCAGAGATTAGTAAAGCAGGTAAATATGGTAGATATAAAACTACACAGAATTAGTTTTGAAGATGAAAAAGTAATATTTTACTCAGAGAATACAAAAGGTTCTTTCCAGACCTGTTGAACTATTTGCTGTATGGGGAGATTAGTGATCCTGCCTGTACTACAACAGGTCTCAGGCCCTTCTACTTTTGCAGTATTTTTGTGATAAAGTGCAATTTTAAAAAAAACATTATTAAGGAAATACCATGACATAGTGTTGATTCTAGACTGGTCATTTGGCAAATGTTAACTCTAACTGGTAAATCATCAATTTGTGTGATTATTGAGAGCATTAATGATGCTTCTGGTCCTTTGGACAGAGTCTGTGGGACCACAGTCACGTTTTCACATGAACCATTTGGTGAATTATTGACTGCTTTTATCCATACTTCATTATAAAAGAATATAATGCCTAAGTGAATTGAAATGTGCATCTGTGAGTCCAGTTCCAAAAAAGCACAATGGTTCTCGGACTATGAGAATTACTGGCTAATTTCCAACCTGCTTTTTTTGGGGCAAACTGGTAAAAGAAGTAGTTCATCTACAACTGGGTAATTATTTTTTTAGAGCATTACAACTTGCTAGATAACTGGTAACATGGATTCAGGAAAAATAGTAGCACTGAAACCCTGCTGTTCACTCTGCTGGATACTATTTTACAAAAACTTGATGATGTTCAAATAGCTTTTTTGCCAATCTTTGTAGATTTGAAAGCAGCATTTGATACCGTTCGTCTGCAGATACTGTTACAAAGATTAACAGAGCCGCAGACCACGGTCTTTTTATTTTTAACTATGTTCCCTCCTGTGGCATTGCACCTGCACAGGCCACAAACTGAGGCCTTACCTGCCTCCCTTAAGTCCTGTGCTGCCTGACGTTTTTACACATGTACATGTGCCTTATAAAATTATCTTCTATGTGTGTAAGTATCTGAAAGGAGCAATTGGCAAAGGGAAACTGCTCTATAAAATGAAAACCAATACAGATTTTAATTTTAATACAGATAAAGTACAAAAATGTGTTGCTGCTAAGTTACACAAATTAATCAAGAGAGAAAACTCAGCATGGCCATGTTTCAGCCATAGCCTGCATCGGGGGTTTTGAATGAATAGACAAAAACAATCCAATAGGAAACATCCAGGCCGTCTGAAAGAAATTAGAACAGTGTTATCTAATTTACCTTTATTTGACATTGAATTGAGAATCAATTGGAGAAAAGAACTTAAAGGATTCTCGATGGTGTGACGGTAACAACACACGGGATTTCTTTTAATCTATTAATTCACACACTGAAACATGGCCATGGAGAAAAACAGTAGCAGGAGATGATCCAGTCAGTGGAGCAGAAAGGGAGCCTGCAAGCTGAAAAGAGAACCTCTTCCTGAGAGACTGTGAGGGACAGCAACTGAGTGTCAGAGGCACTGGAAGCCATGAGTGTCACTGAGAGAGAGAAGCTGCTGAAGGAAATGCAAGTCTTCTCTTCTAGGGCTATAAATGAAACTAATGCCACTAATGTCAGTCAGAAAACATTATTTTATTTTTATTTTCAGCTTAGTGCAACAGTACAAAGCAGTGCATATACAATATACTTGAGTAAGAGACCCTGAAGAGTATGAGGACTGCCAGTACTAACTGCATTGAGAGTCTAGAGAGCATTTTAGACAGCAGTGTTGCAGTGCTACCATTGCATGACACCAAAATGTCCTTCAGACAAGCTGCAGGCAATTCCTAAAGGAATCCATTAGTGAAAGTTAACCAACAGAAAACCATGATTGGGATGTAACTATACCTGGCTATACTTTATTCAGAAAGGACAGGGAAGGAAGAAGAGGAGGAGGTGTGGCACTATATGTAAAAACTACTATTAAAGCTTTGGAATTGCAGAGCTCAAAAGGGAGAGAGGAGGCATTGTGGGTTAAACTAGAAAGAGGGAAAGAGAAATCTATTTGCATTGGTGTGATATACAGACCTCCCTCACAAGAGGAAGAGGTGGACAGAGAGTTAATTGAAGACATATGCAGCATTGCTAAGAAAGGGTAAGTGCTACTGATAGGGGATTTCAATATGCCAGATGTTGTTTGGCACATTCCTGCTGCAGTATAATCTAGAAGTAAGGAGATCCTAGATTCTCTACAGGGAGAACTACTCAGGAAATTGGTAACAGACCCCACACGTGAAGGGGCCATACTGGACTTGATGCTTACCAATGGTGAAAGTGTTTGTGATGTTGTAGTGGGAGATCATTTTGCATCCAGTGATCACCAGATGGTGTGTCTCAGTATTAGGACTAGGGCTGTTAGAATCCATTCAAAGGTGAGGATCTTAGACTTTATGAAGACTAACTTTGCCAAGATGGGCCAATACCTCAGGGAGTCACTAGTGGGATGGGAACAGCTGGGGGATGTAGAAAAACAGTGGTCAAAACTGAAAGGGGATATTTTAAGGGCAACCAACCTTTTTGTTAAAATGGTAAATAAAGGTAAAAGGAAAAGGAGACCGCTATGGCTTTCGAAAGAAGTAGCTGAAAAAGTGAAGAAAAAGAGGGAGGCCTTTATGAAATACAAGAGATCACAGAGAGAGGAAGACAAGCATCTATATTTGGAAAAACTTAGAGAAGCTAGCAAAGTAGTCAGGAAGGCAAAGATTCAAATGGAGGAGGAAATAGCCAATGCAATAAAATGGGGGGAGGAGGGGGGTAAGACATTTTTCAGATATGTTAGTGAGAAGAGGAAGGGCAAAAGTGGTATTGTCAGACTCAAGGGTGCAGGGGAGGAATATGTAGAAGCTGATAAGGATAAAGCGGAATTGCTTAACAAATATTTCTGTTCTATGTTCACAGATGAAGAACCAGGGACAGGACCTCAGAAAACACCCACAAACAGGAACAGAAGCGAGGGACATCTTGAACAATATTCAAAAGACTGTGTTTGTGAGAAACTAGCTCAACTTAATGTAGACAACGAGATGGGACCGGATGGGATACAACCTAGAATATCGAGGGAACTTGGGGACGTTCGAGCAGCTCCACTGACTGACCTTTTCAATGCCTCGTTGGAGTTGGGAGTGGCGCCAAAGGACTGCAGAGAGGCTCATGTGGTGCCTTTACACAAAAGCGGAAGTAAGGATGTGGTTGAAAACTACAGGCTGGTTAGTTTAACTTCGGTGGTGAGTAAATTATTGGAAACGCTGCTGAAAGAGAAACTAGTGAGGTTTCTGGAGTCCAGCGGATTACAGGATCCGAGGCAGCATGGATTCACCAGAGGCAGGTCTTGTCAGACAAATCTGATTGATTTCTTTGACTGGGTGACCAGGGAGTTGGACAGAGGGAGAGCCCTAGATGTGGTGCATTTAGATTTCAGTAAAACCTTTGACACTGTTCCTCACAGGCGACTTATAAATAAACTGAGCACCCTAGGGATGGACCATAAAGTTACTGCTTGGGTTAGAAATTGGTTGGGTGGGAGGCAACAAAGAGTACATGTAAATGGAGCTCACTCTGAGGAGAAGGATGTTACCAGTGGTGTGCCCCAGAGATCTGTCCTTGGTCCGATTCTTTTTAACATCTATGTTAGTGATATAGCAGAAGGGCTCTCAGGTAAGGTTTGCCTCTTTGCGGATGATACCAAAATCTGCAATACAGTAGACATTCAGGAAGGTATAGATAACATGAGGAGGGATCTAGCTAAGCTTGAAGAATGGTCTAGAATTTGGCAGCTGGGATTTAATGTAAAAAAATGTAAGGTCATGAATTTGGGCTGCAGCAATCCAAGGGAGCAATATAGTATAGGGGGTGAAGTACTTTTGTCCACTAAAGAAGAGCGGGACCTAGGCATGGTTGTGTCTGATGATCTTAAAGTAGCTAAACAGGTAGAAAAGGCGACGGCAAAAGCTAAAAGGATGCTTGGGTGTATACGGAGAGGAATGGCTAGCAGAAAAAAGGAGGTGATAATGCCTCTGTATAAGTCTTTGGTGCAACCTCATTTGGAGTATAGTGTGCAATTCTGGAGACCAGACCTTCAAAAGGATGTGGACAGGATGGAGTCGGTGCAGAGGGTGGCTACTAAAATGATTAGTGGTCTTCATTATAAAGCATATGAAGACAGACTTAAGGATCTTAATATGTACATCTTAGAGGAAAGGCGGGATAGAGGTGATATGATTGAGATGTTTAAATACCTCCGTGGCATAAATGTTCAGGGAGAGAGCCTCTTTCAATTGAAAGCAAGTTCTGCTACGAGGGGACATGGGATGAGGGTGAAGGGAGATAGATTCAGGAGTGATATGCGGAAATATTTCTTTACGGAAAGGGTAGTGGATCCGTGGAATAGTCTCCCAGTGGAGGTGGTAGAGATGAGGACAGTAACTGAATTCAAAAAAGCATGGGACCAACACAGAGGATCTCTAAAGGTAAAAAGTGGACTGTTGTAGTTGTTGATATGGAAGGACAGACTAGATAGGCCATGTGGTCTTTTTCTGTTGTCATATTTCTATATTTCTATTTAACATGACACACCCACCCGGCCAGAACACCACATTTAATTGAGCTCAATTAAAGTTTGAATGGTGAACATTTTTCTGTTGTAGTTCCAGGACTCGAGTCACACATTAAAGAAAAACAATTCTTACCTGAGTTTGAGTTTTAGCAATTTTACATTCTTCTCCCTCCTGAGAAGCCAAAAAGGATCTTCTGGAAAAATAAAGGTAAAAGGAATTTGCTTAAAAGAATCCAGATCACAGATTACTTTGTTCTGACAAAAATGGAGACCAGCAAAAATTTAGTTCATATTTGACGTTGCTGTTTTATTGCCCATCGCTGAGAGGTCCTATACTACTTAGGAAAAAAAGTAAGCCTTTATTTGTGAGGGAAGCCTGATCCTATGAAGTGTAATTAAAGGTTAATGATGTCTGGCCTTCACAGAAGCAAAGAAAATGTATTTTGGCCTCTTTTTTAAAAATATAAACTAAAATAGAGTATTTGTGATCACACAAGAAAGCTTAGAAGGGAATTTTAGAAGGGACGTCCAAGTGCAATCTGGGACCTCTAAGTCAAAACGCCTAAAAAAAAAGCAGGCACATCCAGGTGCAGACATGATTTCATAAACATGGACGGATCCAATTGTACACCTGTGAGGGTGTCAACATAGACATCTCCGGAATAATATTACAGAACTGGCTATCTAGGTATAGCCTAATACTTAGTAGTGGGCTAGGAACAGAGCAGCCAGAGTTCAAATTGCACTGCTGCTATCACTGACATTGTGCTCAGTACTGGGACGATGGATTGCTATCTTCTCTACACCCTCTGAATGTTTTTCAGCCAAAACGAGCATTTTTCAGATTCCTGTTCATGTCTGTAGCATCTCTAAACTTAGACACAATTCTGGATATCCAGAACGTTTCTGAGATTAGGTGGTGACGTCTGTTCATGTCTGGAGCAGGTCTAAACTTAGACGTGACTCCGAATGTCCAAGACATTTCTAAGATCAGGTGGGGACATTCAGGTTCCTGAGAATGCCCCAGCCACGTCTCCAACAAGACCCATTCAGACTTGGGCAGCCTCAGACTGTGGACGTCCACAGACCCAGCTTCTAAAATGGCTCTGGAGACATCTCTGTGCTTTTCACGTCTCTATGCCCATTTTCGGATGTCTGAAAGCATAAACAGAACTTCTAAAATGATTCCTATTGTAAACTTCTTGACTACTGTTAACTACATATTTATATGTGTTTTGGCTAGCTCTGCTATCTCTTCCTGTCTACTATTCCTTTACCTAACCCCAAGAAAGAAAATAAAAATTTGATTTGTCTGAAGTTTCTTATTTCCTTTCCCTCATGCAATAACCTTTATTATATATTCAATGACCAGCCCTTTCCCCTACCTTCAGAGAAGCCTTACATGGTCATCTAGTAGCTGGTTTGGTGTTCCTCCAGTGACACAGGTGAGCTTGCTGCTGAAGCTGCCTGTGTTGGTGTGAAGGTCACATACACATCATCCTTTTTCACAGCGCTGTACATAAAATGTGAAATCCTCTAGTGCAGGTCTCTTGACCTTATTCAGAACTTGTTTAAAGACAAGATTTAGATACAAATGAACTTAGAGATACATAAGGGTATGTTTATTAAAGGACAGTAATGTTTACCACTGGGTTTAGCAAGTATTAAGCGGTTGGTGCTGGACCTTGGTAACAGCTACCATATGCTAAAAAAGCCGGTGCAGTAAAGTTCCTGTACTAACCGCTTAGCGCATGATGGGAAATGGTTGGATTAGGGACAGAGAGTGGGCATTGATTGTACTTTGCTGTTAGCACAGAGGTAATTACAGTGCAGCAATTGTCAGTGCTGCAGTTAGCATGGGCACACCTGTGCAAATTGTGAATTAAGTTATAGCATGTTGTAGTATAGTAACTGCAGATGGACATGCTGGGCATGACCCCTATAGCACACAGCCTTTGCTCTTACCGCGCATTCATTTTTGCTCTTAACATGCAGTGATTGCAAAAACGTATTGCACATTAGTAAACAGCCCCTTACTCTGGAAATCACAAAACATTGATACAAATGAATGTTTTCTACAGATATTATCTTACACTGGTGGAGGCCAATTCTGTGTTGTGTGTCCCTGGGTTGTCTGGACATCCAGACGTCTGGATGGCCCGGGGATGCACCTGATTCTGTTCCCGTGGGGGCTAGATGGCCCCATGGGAGCAGAATCATGGCATAGTGACTGGACATCTGGGACGTGTTCCGATTCAGGCACCCCAGATATCCAGCCACATCCCCGGCTAGCTCAGCCTGGCTCCTGCATGGAGCCCCAGTGCCATGGCATCATGCTGCCATGGCACTGTGGCTCCATGCAGGAGCTGTGTTCGCAGTGGCAACAGCATACTTTGCGGTTCCCGCATCCCAACACCCCATTGGGCCTTCCATGGCCAGGGTCAGGCTGTGGTGCACTCCCTGCACCCCCTCACCTGTTCTCCGTGACCCAGCTCCAGCAGCCTGCAATGGCTGACTCCAGACATACAGGGATGGCCTCAGAATCGGCCCTAAACGTCTGGGTCATGGCGCCTCCCACAGTCCACCCTCGCTCTGCCTGTGGCTCACCCCCTCCTGCCCACAAACAGAGCTCCCCGCACAGTTCAGATCTACATGTGGGAAACTCTGCTTTCCGGACGCAGGCCAGGCATTTAGCGGGTCTGAACTTCCAGATTGGACATCTAGACCCACTATTCGCAGCAGAATAGACCCCATAGTGTATTCAGATGATGGCTAGAATCAGAGACTGGATGGGCAGAAACAATCAGTGTTCATTTTCACCCTATAAGCATATAAACCTGCAATTGGTTTCTGGAGAACAGTGCTTACGCTAGCTTTTACGCTCCTTTTGGGACATGACATAAATTGTTATTGGTATATATTGCATATATTACCACAACGGTATATATCATACTTTTTAATGCAGTGGTAATTTGCATGATTAGCTTACTGCATTCTAATGCAGTGCTTATACTGCATCAAGCTTTCCATATTCATGGGTAAAAAGCTTTGTGAAACAGACCCTATAACTGGAAGCAAAACAAACTGGTTGCTGCAAATTTCATTATTATTTTTTATTTTTATTTATTTGGTTCTTCTATACTGTCCCTTCCAGAGATTAGGAGCGGTTTGCAATCAACAGAATGAAACAGTACAAGTTACATGGAACAGTAGTTAAACTAAACATTGTCACTCTCACTGGAACTCTAAAATCTAACAATGTCCCAAAGGATAATGTTTGAGGCACAGAAGTACTGCATCACAAGTGCATTATTTTTTTCTCTTTAGAGATGAAATATTAAAGGCTATTAACTCTACTAATATTGATTGTTATGTTTTTCTGTAATATCCTTTTTAATGATTTTTGTTTACATCTGTCCAATATTACTGGAGATGTTCCAATTATTGCAGTGAAAGTATTTCCAGTTAGTTTATCTCTTGATTGATCAATTTTTGGTCAAAATCGAAACTGGGACTGTTTCCTCAGTTCACGTAAGTCATCAAGTGAAATCAATTAGTAATTATTTTATCACCTTGAGTAATATTTTTGTGGTTTTTTTATATTCTGCTTTAAGAATTTGCTAAGAGAATAGAATGTTATAAGTGGGGTAATTAGATATAATTAATGTGCAATGTAGGTTCTATTCCTATACCATGTATGTAATAATGTAGGTTCTATTCTCTCTCTCTGTATGCATAGAGAGCTGTGGTATAGAACTTACATTATTACACTACAGTAAAACATTATTTGACCTATGACCCTGCAAAAGATTCAGATATAAAATTACATGCCATAGAACATTTGCAAATAGAATTATCTATTTTTGGTCATGTAAAACTCACAAAAGCTATTACACAAAATCAGAGCAATATCTGGGAAGATCTTGCTAAAAGGATAAACAAATATCATGCAGGCAGAACATAGAATAAGAACATAACAAGTTGCAAAGTGAATGCGAGAAGAATTACAAATAGGCACATTTTTCTGAGTGTGCGGGTGGGGAATGGACACATACGTGGCATTTAATAGGTAGTAATTTGGTGCCGAGAGCCGTGTGATTGGATAGCTTGCTTATGGGTTGCATGTGTTTTTGCTCTGTGTGGGTGTGTGGTGTGTGGAAGCAGCAGAGTGGCATGACTGTGCATGTGTGTATGTTTTGTGTGTGAGAGCAGCAGAGTAGCAGGGACATGAATTTGTGTGTGTGCTTGTGTATATTTGTGTGTGACTGCAGCAGAGTTACAGGGGTGCATATTTATATTTGTGGGGGGGCATGAGTGCAACAGTGTCAGAGTTTGTGTATGTGCAGCAGAGTGGCAGGGGTATGAGTGTGAGTTTGTATGCGGTTGTGTATGAATGCAGCAGAGTTACAGAGGCATTGTGTGTATTTGTGTGTGTACATGGTATGTGTGAGTGCAGCAGAGTCACAGAGGTGTGTGTATGCATGCTGTGTGTGAATGCAGAAGAGTGGCAGGGGTATGTGTGTGCATAGGGCAGTTTGTATGAGTGCAGCAGAGTGGCAAAATGTGTGTGTGTGTGTGTGTGTGTGTGTGTGTGTGTGTGTGTGTGTGTGTGAGTGCAGCAGCAGGATTTGGATCCTCACTGACCACTTATCACTTTGCAGCTGCGCAAAGCCTTCCTCCATTCAGTGAGCAGGAGTTGAATGGCCACTGGCTCATGACATAATTATGTTGCTGCTGTCATGGAGCTTAGAGTTTCGCCAGCACCACTGGATCTACACCTTCCAGTCCCCTCTTTGTCAGTATGCATGCATTTGTTTTCTTGTCTGCTTGTCTAACATTGCTGCCTGGATGTCCCACTACCATCTAAACCTGAGCATGACCAAGACAGAACTTCTTATCTTTCCCCCCTTCTTCTCTTCTCCATTTCTGCCCCCTCCCTGTCTCCTTGGCTCACAACCTTAAGGTAATTGTTGACTCTTCTCTCTTTTATCTATACACATATCCAACAGAGATAAAAACCTGTCATTTTTTTCTCTAAAACATCAGCAAAATGTGTCCTTTCCTTTCTGAACACACTACCAAGACTCACCCATTCTCTTGTCACCTCCTGTCTAGACTATTTCAACTTTATGCCTGCTGGTCTCCCATCAAATCATCTCTCTCCCCTTCAATTCCTTCAAAACTCAGCTGCATGGCTAATCTTCCACCAGTGTTGCTATGCTCACATAACCCTTCTTCTCAAGTCACATTACTGGAATCCTTGTTTATGCAAACAGTTCAAATTCTCCTACTGACCTACAAGTGTGTTCATTCTGCAGCTCCTCATGATCTCTCCCTACACCCGTCCTTGGCAACTCTGTTCATCAAGCAAATCACTTTTATCCATGCCTTTCTCTTCTATTGCCAATTCCAGACTCTTTGGGGTATGTTTACTAAGGAGCATTAAGGGAGCACCCGATAACGAGCATAAATCGCAGTGTTAAGGGTGTTTGCTTGCGATAAAGGATAGGGCGGGGAGTAAACGTACTGGTGTTAAGGGAACAAGGCACCACTTTTCGGGTGCTAAGAGGATAACGGGCATTAAAGTAGCAATCATAGACCTTACTGCCTGAAAAAGGAGGTCATCCTAATGCAGGATAAGGGACCTGTCTGAAAGCGACATCAGGGGCTGCATGCAGGGCCGGCCCAACCAGTAGGCAAACTAGGTGGTCACCTATGGCAGCTACTTCCAGAGGGAAGCCAAAACAGGGTAATCCAAGCTAAATAATGAAGTTTGACAGTGAGAGGAGGTGTAAAGCTTGATGTTCCCCTAGGGCACCAATACTCTGAACTCTGGGGTACATAGGAAACAAAAGAAACATACAAACATCATGGCAGAAAATCACCATGTGGTCTATCTAGTCTGCCCGTTAAAATCAACTACAATAGTTACCTTCTTTCTGTTACAGATTCTCTGGGCTTGTCCCATGCTTGTTGGAATCCAGATACTGTCCTTGTCTCTAACATACCCACTAGGAGACTATTCCATGCATGTACCACTCTTTCTGTAAAGAAGTATGTCTGCATATTACCTCTGAATCTATCCCCCTTCACCCTCATCCAATGTGGCAGTCAGAGAGTGCTCAACACCCAAATCCTGCCAAGAAAATATCTGGGTGAGCAGGAGCATCCGCAGTACTGACATATGTACTAACCTAAGGGTTACACAGGCAGAATGTCGATCCAAGCTATGAGAGCATGAATGTCACTAATTAGTCAGTTGCATGACAGAAGTTAACCCAACCTCTGTCCCTGATATAGCTGTGGTGAGATATAGCACTGCAGCCCCTGCAGATGGCATGACAGCAGCTGCAAATTTGGCACACCATCATTAAATGTAGGAGCTTGGCCTGCTGTGGTGTGCTGTGGTCTTCTTGGGGTGGAGTTTGGGGGGAGAGAAGCTAAGCTACATGTCTGAACCCCTGTATTATGGCAATATGGCCAAATGCCATCAGTATGAGATGAGCCAACTCAAATGCTTGCATGGGATATCTGAGAGGATCAGCCAAATGCATAGGAAATCATGAATGTGAACAATGACATGTATATCATCTACCGAGGGCTGTAAGCAGCCACTCACTGATCACTGCACAGAGCACATTTACAATCAGGACCTGTGTGTTCTGTCAAACTGTCAACAGTCCTAACTGAGACAACTGTATGTTGCAACCCATGATAAGTTAAAACAGTCTGTGCTCATGGAATGAAGATTGTTACCCTGGATCAACAAGGTGATTCCATATCTTTGTCAAGTATCATGCTGTAACATCCATGTACCTGCTTCATCTGCTACCACAGTTGCAAAGCAGCTGCCTCATATACACAAGGTTGGGAGTTCAAGACTCAACAATACCAAGCAGGGTTGGCCCACCATTAGTGAAACCACATATCTGGGTAGGGTGAGTCATAACTCTAAGAACAAAGTTTTTTTTCAAGCACCGGCATTTCCCACATTGTGACTGGATCAAATCTGTTGCATGCAGGTGCCCTCATGGCCTGCTGCTGATGCCCCTCCAAAAGAATATCCTGTCAGAGGGGGCTGGAAGTTGTGCATGAAGGCCTGGGGTTGGGAGAGGCCAGCCCTGAGGGGAAATGCATGTAGCATATCAAAGCAATTGGGGTGAATGAAGCTGGTGGTGATTGACAATACTTTAGCTTGGAGGGGAGTCTGTGTGGATCATGGGTCATGGTGCTGTGTGCTAGAACTTGGAAGCCATGGATATCCCCCACAAGGCATTCAGTGGTGCATCTGCTCCATTGAACGGTTGCTATTATGCCCCTTCTCTGAGGTGAGATGATGGGGTCTGTACTGAAGGTCTGCCAATGGTGACAAATTTCATTAGGACATCCCTGATGCCAATGTCATATGTATGCATGTGTTATACATATGTTTGGCCCACAGTTGCAATTGCTATCTAATACAGGTGTGATGTGTAATGACCAAGGAAGGGAAGAAGGGGAAAGGATTGTACAAATACAAATCTAGATGTGAACATCTTACCATGGATGTGGTAGTGTGATAGGAATTTATTGTAATGCAGAGGACACTGCCAAATTGCTGACCACAGTGTATATAGAATGTATGATGGTTAGGGATCCTCAGATGTAAGAATGTTCTGTCAAATAGTCTGACAAGCATGGACCTTGCCCCTGTGCCTCTGCATCCCTGTCATGGCTCTTTGTAGGTCACGTAAGCTCCATAATGTTGCTATCATTTGATTCATTGTGTGCCACAAATCCTGGAAACCCAATGGGTCACATTGCCCTGGAGCAGCTTCCCCACATATTTGCATTAGGTGCTCTAATAAGCAGCCAGTTAGTGGGACATACATGCATACACTGCCTGATAAATTAAGTAGGCCATGATGACAGGAGATGATAGTGACTAATATGCATGTGTAGCATGGAAATGCCAAATGCTATGCAACCAAATAGGGTCTGGCCACATTGGGGGTGTTAGTCCAGCAGCTGTACTGTGATACATCATGGTGTCAAAGACTCACTTGCATGAATTGACTCTACTGTTGTCTAGTCATGTCTTTGAAATGACCTGACTATCACACTGTGCATATAAAACAAAGAAAGAATGCGTGAACATATTTGCAGATCTCCATCACAGGAGTGGGATGTGGTAGTGTGTACTGCATATATGACTGTGTGTACTGACAAATGTTTTGGAAGGCCACACATGAGCAGGAATGGAGGCAAAGTCCTTGGCCTGCAGTATCATGCACTGTCACTGACATGTCAAATTCTGATGTCCTGGACAAATAGCCTGCAGGAGCATGCCAAATTGCAAAGTGCTGCATGAGTAGCCATATAGTCATGCAGTCTGCAAGGCATGATTGTGATGTCTATGCTTGCAGACACAATGTGCTGTCCAAGCAAACCATGAAGGCAAGACCTTAAGCATATGTGTGTCCTGATGTTGGTAAGGAATCCTAAAGATGCAGAAGCCCCTGCTCTCTACTGATACCTGGAATGTGACAGAATAGTCTGCAGTCTCCTCAAATGCAATGGAGGTCTAAGAGTTTGGTCTGTGGGCACCATGAGTGCTACTGGTAATCCAACATGTGTCCCTGGTGTGAAACAGCCTGTGACAGAAACAAGAGGCAAACCAACATATATGATCTATGAATTACATGCATACAATGATCAGAGCTGCATCGCAGTAGGGAGCCTGGACCTGTTTACAACAAGGAATGGCAGTCAGTGAGATTATCATGTCTGACCAAAATTATGTCTGCTATGTTGCTTCATTATCTGTGAAGAAACATGAGCATCACTGTTGGTTGTCTGAAATGCACAGTTCGTAGAAGAACCGTGTAACACTGTGCATTGTTGGGCTGAAGGTATCTAACTGATTGTGCATACATCCTGACAGGAGCAATGTGCAGTTGTGTACACACAGTATTTGATATGGAGTTTATCTCCACTCATTGTACATTTGACAAACCTGGGTGTCAGATATGTGTTCTGCTACCTATCATTCACTGTCAGTGTGCAGTTTCAATACCTTGGGATGGCAGTGCTGTGAGTGAGAAGGAGGGTATGTGATGCAGTGTCATGCAGTATCTCAGTAAATGCCATGTCATATGTATCACATGTCAGATGTAGCACTTTACATCTTGTGAATCAGAGGAGGCATTGCAATAAATGATGTGTGCCTAAGGGACAATATTCTCTCTGACTTTGCAAGGGACGGCCAGGTGAATGCATGAATGGTGATAGGCTGCTGCATAGGATTGTGAAGTTGTGTCTGCAGCAGATTTTGTGCCAATCTTTCAACATGCGGTAAAGGTATGCCATGTTGGGTCCAGGAAAACATATGTCATAGACATACTGCCGAGTTAGGGGTGAGTGGACAGTCAAGATATCAAGGGTATGTGAATCTACATGTATGCCACGTTTTCTAGGCGGCAGTCATGTTTGCAGTACATGTGTGGGTACAGTTTCATACATGTCACTCACAAGGACTGGATCATGTCAACATTCCTGCTGATGTATGTTCCAGTATGCTGCAGCTGCTAGTATGCATTCACCTATTAAAAGGTACATTGAATGGATACCATTATGTGTGACTAAAATTAGTGCATATCATATCACCAGATACCGCTTGCCATGTGTGTGAAACAGTGAACAGACATGAACCCAAAGAAGCACACATGTGAGTCAAGAATATAACAACATAGAAAAATATTTATTTCTACACTATGTACAGCCACTCTGGCAAATTAACACAAACATATGAACGGGAACATGTAGCTGAGGTAGTCAAGGGAGGGACAAGCCATATGAGGTATCATCCAAAATTATCAGCATGTGTTGTGTTGCTGTAGAACAACATTTATTGCACCACGATGATATCAGGCATGCACTGATACAGTTATGTGCTGTGCATTTGCTGAATGTTGCACTAATCCTATGTTGTTGAGTATTCTGTCAAAGCTGTCTGTAACGTAGATGATGACTGGAAAAAAGATGAACTGCCAATTTGAGTTCAACTCTGAGTGAGTTGCAGAGATGCCTGCAAAGAAATGTATGGCAAATTACATCCAGTGTATGGGATGAATGCCGGAGTTGTGTCCCACTCCATGACTGGTCCAAATGTGTTCAGAATATTTGCCAAAGTCTGCACACTGACGAATGTTTTGGAAGGCCACACATGAGCAGGAATGAAGACAAAGTTGAAGCACTGTGTGCTGCATTATGTCCTTGTTGAGGATATGGAAAGCATTTTCTGCTGCACAAAGTACAGTCATATTGTCACTTTGTGGATTAGATGTGTGTCTGAAGAGTCTCTGCAGAAAGTCCTGGACCCAGAACAAACTGAAGATGGCCTGCCAGCAGCCAGGGAGTTGTCAGAATGTGCATAAAATGACTCTGTGCCCATCCAAATGATCAGTGGTCAATTATTCATGGATGTATGGTTACGACTCAGAAATTAAAGGTCAGTCCTCACAATGCCAGACTCCAGAATTTCCCAGACTTGGTCATGTATGCTAGGGGAGGAGCTATGTGAATATCATGATTTCAGTTTTTGTGGATTAGCACAGCATGAGTTCAGTTGTGGTCAACAATATTGGCAGCCTCTCAGTCCAACCCCTAAATGTCACATATTTCCTAAAGAAAAGTGCCCAATGAAATGGCTTGGGACAATATTTGCACAGCTATGTGACACATAAAAAAATCCAATAAAACAAGACCAATTAAATGAGACATTAGTTGGAAAGATTTGAAAAACTGTGACATTGCCAGAACATGATTATTGCGTCTAAACTATTCACAACAGTTGTAATAGAAAGAACCATAATCCCGTTGCAGAAACATGAGAAGCACATGTGATCAACTGTCAGTACTCACATTCACAATGGTAAAGACAAGAGAGCTGGCTGAGACCATCCAAAAAGCTATTATCAACCTAACATTAAACTTCAAAGCTGTACCAGGCCACCTCCAAGGACCTCAGGATTCCTGTGTCAACAGTACGCTATGTTATTGTGAACATCTCTGCCCAAGGAACTTTCAAGAACTTCCCAGGATGTAGTGGGAAGAGGTAAATTAATCCTACAAGTCAAAACACCCCATACAACATCCAAAGAGCCTAAGGTAGACTTGCATCAATCTGGAGTGATGGTTTCAACCTGCACCATATGCCATGCACTAAACAAAGAAGGACCTCATTGCCCAAGGCTGAGGCTTACTCAAACACAGACCTAAAAAGTCACACCTTATCTATGCCCAAAGCCACCTTAGAAACCACAATCCTTCTGTGAAAATGTTGTGTGGACAGAGGAAACTAAACATGACTTCTTTGCCAATGCAGACCACTGAGACACCTAAAGAAGAAGAAATATGGGTTCTAAAGAAAAATAATAAAACCTGCCCACAGTTAAATATGGTGGATGGGCCATAATGTTGGGTGTCCCTTTTGCTGCCTCATGAACTGGAGGCCAGAAACATATGCAAGGAATCATGGGGTCAAAGGACTACCAAGGTTTTTCTGAGTGGAATGTGCTACCTAGGCTCAGAAAGTTAGGTCTGGGTTGAAGCTCATGGGTCCCATAACAGTACAATGACCCAGGACATACATCCCAAAGTAAAAAATTATAGTTTCAGAGGACCAAGTAGACTCTGTAAAAATGGCCAGCAATGAGTCCTGCTTTCAATCCAATTGAGAAACTTTGGAAAGAGCTGATATCTAACATTGGTAAAAGGAATACCAGAAACATTCATGAACTCAAAGAAATCTCACTTGAAGAATGGGAGACAAGACAGATGTAAGAAACTTAACATTGGCTACCATAAAAGTTTGTAGGCTGTCATCACTGCCAAGGGTTGTGCCACCAGATATCAGTGAAGGGTGGCATTAATGCTGTCCATGTGATCATGTGTGTTGTACTCAGAAAGTATGACATCTCAAATGCACAGACATCTCTCTTGAATTGTTCTGTACCTTGGAACATACTCATAAAACATGATGAAATACAGTTAGAATATTTCCAATTCTATCACAAGATATTCTATACAACCTACCGAAAATGTAAGGGTGCCAATAAAGTTGACCATAATTGTATGTGCAAAAAGTCACAATCATCAATATGGAGTATCACATCCCACTTTGGACATGTTGCAGAAATTATCTTTTTCTTGTAAGACACCAGCATGGCACAGGAATGATGAATGGTAGCTCCATCGTGATAATGCCCTAGTGCATGCATCACATCACATCACATCTTGTCCAGTAGTTGTTGATGAACCACAATTCAGTGAAAACACCTACAGCTTAGAATACATGTCCCAATAGTTTTGGATGGCACCTCACATGCAATAGGCCCCCTGGATGCAGAGGAGCCCTAAGGGTTATTGTACCACCCACAGGCCTCACTCCTGAGGCTCTGGCCTCCAATGTGGGGATGGCTAATGGTCTGGAGAAGCCCAACTTCCATGCTCCAGCTTCTCTGGATGATCAGCCACCTTCATCACATAGGTTGTCAGCTGCTTCACAAACATCGTCAGGTCATGTTGTGCCTGAACATTGGCTGCCATTGCCAGAGTCATGACATTGTCAGGGTCCCCCAGCCAAACACTCCACATAAATGGGGTTTCGGTGGAAGCCTCTGACAGAGACATGGCTGTGGCAGTGGCTGCTGGCATAAATGGTGGCCTGTCAGACCCCAGTGTACTGTGTAGCAACTGACTCTGCTCCCTGGGTCCTCTGCAGTCAGGGGTCCTTGAACTGAGGGTGGAGGCAGGATGAGGCTGGTTGCTGCATCCTGATCCTGCAGGTTGGCTTCTCTGGTGTGGCCACTGTCATCTGGCTATGGGCCTCCTCCTCCTTGGCCCTGCTGAGTCTCCTCCAGGCTCCCCCCCCCCCCCCCTGCTCCTGTGGCTCAGCATCCTCCTGTGCCAGCATGTCCACTCCCTCCTCAGGTGGGTTATTCTCCTCCTCCTCTGCCTCCCCGCCTGTGGCCATTGGCTCTTCCTCTGGTTTGAGGGTGGGCTCTTGAGCTGCGCTACTTTCTGCAGCTGCTGTTGAAGGCCCGGCCTCTGTGAAAATATAATATTCAGGTAAGCATGAGCTGCATTACACATAAGGATTATCAGGGCTCTATCTCCAAATGTTACCTGATAGTGTGACACGCTTAACATAAAACAATTACTTTGACAGCTCACAATTACTGAAGGACTAGCAAATGTGATGCACTCAGTGCACATGATGTTGGCACATGCTGAGCCACATAGTCATATGAGAAGTCCCCTTGTGCTGCGGGTATGTCATAGTCACAATAATGTAAACACATGCAGCATGCAAATGACCTCACCATGTACCCAGAAGAACAGAAATATGGAGTTAATAGTTGATGGTTTGCCGTGATTGCTTAGCATCATTGTATCCAGAATACAGCTGTTGGGTAGGCCATGTCTGGAAGATGGCCTGCCACAATCTGTCATTGTACATGACCTTGCAATCAATACACATATGTATTGTTCAGAAAGGGTGCATCAACAGCTATCTTTGCTCGTTGCATGGTACTGGATACAACACAGTAGCAGAGGTATAATAACAAATACTCATATCTGCACTCTTCCTCAAGTTACCCTGATTTCCTCATAGAACACCACTAAGTGTCGGTATCAAGTGATTATTCTGTGAATCATGTGGAGAGGCAGAAGATCCTGAAGTGCCAAGAAATGCAGACAGAGATGAAGAAAATGTGGCAGAAAGATACAAAAATCTTTCCCATTGTACTGGGACCACAAGCTTGATAAAGAAAAATTTTCAAGCACATCTTGACAAACTACCCATACCTGTTACATCTTACGTACTCCAGAAGGAAGCTTTCTTTGGCATGATGCAAGTATTATACCAAGCATTAGCAGTAAATTTGAGAAACTAAGATCATACTCTACATACCCTGGCTTAGAAGTGAGATTCACAACTGTCATGGTATCCGCAAAATTAACCCATTTGGAGAAAATGCCCCGAGTAACACTAATTACATGAGCAGCTCAATCCCTTGGAAGCATCTGCACATTATCCTTCTCATTTGTATGGTATGGAAACTTCAAAGTAGACCTCACTCTGAGCAAAATGTATACCTATGACCAGGATCTGCATCTTGAACATGTTCATACCATTCCACACTAGCAGCAAGATTGCACATCTTTGCACTTTGACTGTTTCCCTTGCCTGGGAGATATATGCCTCTCCAAGAAGCAATGTCAGCAGCTCATATAAGCCACCAGTCATGGCTGTTGTTTTAACATAAATGGAAGGCAGCACACTATCATCAAAGGTATGACTCTTGCCGTAATCCCTTGTCCAAACCCTAGTCCATTTGTCTCATACAATCAGCAAACAGAAGCCCTTTGGGCGCATGTCCCACAGCATAGGTGTTCGGAAATGCAATATTGTAGCCAAGACTGATATGTATACATGCAATAGAACTGTTGATGTGTTGGAATATGGGAGGTGAGGGGACATCATCCATGTAGATGTAGGATCAGCAGCTCTGAGCATGGAGGCAAAATGACATGATGTTATAACTGTCCTTCTACATCTGTTCTGGGGTACATAGGCCAAAGATCACATAATTTCCCCATGTCTTGCCAAAAGCTGTGCTATATGAAACATTTTAGAGGCTATCATTATTTGGAAACAACATTGAAGGGCAGTGATAAAGAAGACATTAACTTTGTGACTGCGGGATGGCTGCAGGGACCTTGGTGGACAGTAGATGTGCTAACCTCTAACACCTGACCCCAACTGCATGTGCATTAATAAACCAGTTACCTCAATCACCAAGAAGATGCTGCCTCTATGGGCCATGCTGAAAATGAATAAGGGAAAGTATGACAGAATTTGGGCAAAACAGGTATCTACACATATACCTTAAACAGCACCCTAATGTTGTGACAATGGCAGACCCCTGGGGCATAGCAACATTAGTCCAAGGAAATATCAGTCACAATGTGAGGACACTGTGTGTACTTGGCTGGTGGGTTTATACAGCTGGAGAACATCATGTGCAATGTCTCATGTGTGCTGGTGTCACAGCTGCTGGTTCATCACCACCTTAGCAAAGTGCTGACCTGTGGACTATGTGTGACATGATGACATACATCACTTGAATGCCTATCTAGTCATGTGGGATGATGGTGCCTGTGCAACAATGTGCATGATATTAGTCTGATCGTGCACATGTAATCCCTTAGACCAAGAAATCATTGCCATATTGCGGTCAGGATGGTATGTATTAAAAAAGGTGGCTCCACAGACACTCCCACGTGAACAAATGGCCACAGGAGTCCACACATCATCCACATATACATTCACATCCAATGAAAAAGCAAGTAGGAGCTCAGAAGTCTCCCACAATTGCAATGATGAGACCAACCAAAGAGAGCGGTAAGTACCTGCACTCTATCAAACAAGACCAAACAAGCAGGTACAAAAGAGACAGGTGAATGTTCAGTTCAGGTGAAGCCCTTTTATTAGCCCCTACGTGTTTCGGCTAAAAAGCCTTCTTCAGGGGGTCTTTAGAGGGAGCAAACCTTTAGTGTCTTGTAGTGTACCAAGATCACGTTTATAGCAGCATACAACGTTCACTGCTTCAGGGGCTAATAAAAGGGGCTTCACCTGAACTGAACAATGATGAGGCCAAGCCATCATGACATCATATGTGTTCTGAAACCTCAAGATGTGTATTCTATGTCATATTTGGGAAATATGTGAACATGACAAGTTGTGTGTACATGATGGGGCTGCTCCGATTTACTGTAGCTCAAACTCCCTTTCTAATGTGGTGTCATCGCACACAATGTCTCTACAGAAAGTATGTCATGTGGTGAATATGAGAAACCTACAGAAACCCCAGAGAAGACACCCAGCAGATGATGTCTCAGAGCACTCCACACATGTAGACATATATGTGTGAATCACTGTGCCCCTCCCAGTAGATGACATTGAGCTGGACATTGGAGCAGCAGCATGTCAAGGGCATACCAGCATGCATGCTATGATGGATGAGCAATATGTTTGGTGACCAGGGAAGTGTCAGATGATCAATATGATTATGGAACATGAACATCTGGATTCCTGCTTACAGTACTTTGGTTCATGAGTCTAGATGAGTGCTCACATGACATGGGCTGCAGATGTAGGTCCAAGTGTGATGCTGTGAAGGGATATATGTAGCCCCTGGGGAGGAGTTGTTTCTATTCAAAACATGTCTTGTGTGTGAATAGTGTCTATCCTATGTTTGTGGGTTGGGCTGCCACATCACAAACGCATGTTGGGCATTTTGTTTACGAAACATGGCTGATATGTACATATTGAGAATATAGGACACCATGTCAAGGTTATGATGTTGAGCTGCATAGCAATAACGGCCAAACAGTTCCCAGGTCCACCACACCACCACATCTACCACACTGTTCACACACCAGACAGCTCTCTATAACTACAAACAACATGTGCCTGCTGATCTTGATCCTCAGACAGCACAGTGACCATATGTGTTAGCATATACATCTCAGTCCAATGCAGTAGCAGTTATTTCTCCACATAGAGCTGGATTTCATAGAGGACATAAACAGCTATATAGAGGACAGAGTATGCCATATCCACATCTTTACTTATGTATAATTTCAGTATGTGCCCTCCCAATGACCTTAGGTATTAGGATTGTGATGTTTGTTTACATATCCTACTGATTGACCCAGCTGTGACACTTGCTCACCATTGCTGACTGCATCAGTTGGAGAATGTTTAAGAGAAAGGACTGGCAGCTGGGATCTCTTTGGGCCACTCTTAAGTATAGCCCTGTATCTAATAGATTCCCTGCATTACAGGAGATATGTGGTTTGAAACACTGGAATTTCTATGCCTAGTTTCTGTCATGTCACCCTACACATTTTAATTCTTCCTGCAGGTCCCCTAATGCATCCTACTTCCATATTCGGAGTGGAGGAGTAGCCTAGTGGTTGGGGCAAGGTACTTCAGGCCGGAAGGTCGGGGGTTCAAATCCCACTAGAGGACAGCAACCTTGGGCCGGAAGGACTGGGGTTTCTAGTCCCACAGGTGCTCCTTGTGGTCTTGGGCAAGCCACTTAACCCTCCATAGCCCATGTTCCCTGTAAAATAGTTATCTCCAAGTTATAATGCCCTGTTCAATGTAATTTCAGTTTGTTCAATGTAAACCGCACTGATGCAGAATAGCGCGGTATATAAGAGAATATAAATAAATAAATAAATAAATATTCAGCAAGGTTACAGTGGCTGATCCACAGCTCCTAACCTGTCCTCAACTGAAACTGTGTACATTTTGCATTTATATGTTTGGCATACCACTAGGGAGAATGGGGGACGGGTAGTTGTGAACTGGTCAGTCTTTTTGTGCCTTCAGTGAAGTACCGTTGTACTCTCTGGAGACCAGCTTCACAGATGTCTGCACTAGCTGTGGGTGCAGCACATCCTAGATTGGCAGGTCAGCTGACTGTGTGGCAGTCTTTGCCATTCCAGATTGTGGTGTATTATTAGATTCTCAGGTATCCTTGCTGTGCATATATCCCCAACCAATATCCATACTGCATACACATCCAAGGAGATATTATCAAAGCCACAGCAATTGCTTAGGAAGATACACTGAGCTTCGCATACCCTCCCAGCTAGCCATAGACCAAGGCTGCTCATATTTACACTGATTATGAGCAGTATACATGGTGATGTAATCAAAAGGATTCCAAGACATGCCTGTGTATATCACAGCTTAATGCTAATACTATATAGTTTCCTTCAGCAGTACAACTACTGGCATCCGCTTGGCACATGATTTACCCTGACTGTAGGTGTTGGCCTGCCAATATACATATAAGACTCACATACTTGAGGATATTGACAGTACATAACCTAGCCACTTGACAGACATGATGAGCTTGGAACACATGCACAGCTGCCTTCAGTCACAGATGAGTGAAGGGTGTGAGGCTTTGAAACACTGTACATTAAAATGTACACCATACATGTTTGCAGCCTATCCCTGGTCTGCCTTGTCCTGAAAAACTGACATCTGACTATGTTTCACAGTACATACTCTACTGTCTTATGACTTTATGGTCTGGACAATGGACAACCTGCCATTATGTCCCTGATGCAAGCTATAATGGGAAACATCAGAATGTACTTATCCAACAACACACAGTTTTCATATTGGCCATCTTCAAACTGCTGGAATAGTGCAGAGTGTTGGAGGATATAGGAGTCATGGGTGGACCCTGCAAACCTGGGAACCACATTCAGTATGTGCATATAGGCATCACACACCACCTGCACATTCAGTGAATAGAAGTGCTTGTGGTTGCATTACACCACTTGACTATCTCTCGGTGGGACAAGCGCCACATAACTCGGGTTATGGGAGAGTTGGTTCTGGGAGTGCTTCTATTGTTTCTCTAGTATTAAAGGATAAACATGAACGGAGCTGGAGAATGTACGGAACAGTAGTTGAGAGAAAACTGAGGGAGGCATGTGATTAGATAGGATGACGAGCTGGGGTGTGAGTGAATGAGCCAGCATTTCCCTGCCCCCATTCCTCAGCTGATCAGGAGCTCCACTTCAACCCAGGCAGTACAAATTGAATGGAACAGCATAGAATTCAGCACTACTAATGGCTGCATTGCCTGATTGGGGCTGGTGGCAGGTGATCAGAGCCAGCATTTTCCCGCCCCTATTCCTCAGCTGATCAGGAGCTCCACTTCAACCCAGGCAGTACAAATTGAATGGAGTAGAAAGGCAGGCCCGCGCCTGAGGGCCCTTTGGCATGGCCCTTAGGCGGCGCTCTCAAAAGCCTTGAAGTGGATAGCATCAAACATTGAAAGTTTGATGCTGGACTTCAATTAAAATGCAAACACAATCAAAATCCTTGCGCAGAAGTGGTTTCATTATAGACCAGCCTAACTACCCCTCTACATATCAGGTGAGCCCAAACAGACAACATACTCATTCCAACCATATTACCTGCTAAAAACAGACATAGACAAAGTTGTCTTATAGTTAAATTCCTTCTGGAAAGCATTACCAATATTTATTAACATACTTTACTGCTAATGATGCATCAAACTCGCATAATTTTGTCTATCAACTCATACGTTACTGCCTTCATATTTACTCTACACACCATGGATTACCGCCCCACAGTTCTACCCATGAACCAGTCAGCAAGCACCACATAAGAAAAGCAAAGCAGTTAAGATACTGCCATTTCGGAAAGCGTCCAGCAACCCCATGATCAGCTCTTCGATTAACTGTGCACTAATAAATGCCAGGTCAGTTAAAAATAAGTTGTATACCATTCATGATTACATCCTAGATCAAAAGCTTGATATCATATGTATTACGGAGACTTGGCTTACAGACACAGATCAAGTCCTTCTAAATCAAATTACTCCACCAGATTTCACAGCTTTTAGTTGTCACAGAGCATGCAAGAGAGGTGGAGAGGTATTAATATTGACCAGAAATAACTACAAATTTAATATTACTTCCACAAGCAGCTTATCTGAAACAAGCACCTTGATTATTTCAAACCACTATATCAGCTTTTGCCTTACATACAGCCCCCCTAGTACTAAAACCGAACACCATTCATCTATACTTCAATCAATTTGCACTTTCAGCTACAAGCATAAACCGCTAATAGCCCTGGGAGACTACAACCTCACTTCTGCACCAGGCAAAGATACTAAAGTGTTTATTAAAGCACTGGAAGCACTCGAATACAGACAAGTGGTCAATGCTCCGTCTCACATCCATGGGACTACACCAGGCCTTATCTTTATTCCAACATAACTCACTAAATTTAATCAATTTTCGCACCTAATTTCCACACCAGTCCCTTGGTCGGACCACCATACCATTACATTCACCTTACAATTAACAACCTCAAAGCAACACACTAATGAAGAAAATCTTACAAGAAGATTCAGAGCCTACAATAAAGAAGCATTCTTAAAGCAAATAATACGACAATTGATTCAGAATTGTGAAAATCTTGATTAATCTATAGATTTATGGAACCATGCCATATCTAAAGCTGCTGCAGCTCCTAGCAGAGCTAAATCTTACATGCAAAGAAGTAATGCCCCTTGGTACTCCAATCTAATCAGAGAAGCCAAGTGCACACTCAGACGTCTTAAAAGGAAATGGAGACGAAATAAATCACTAGAAACCCTACATCAATACAGAATGGAGCAGCAAAAATATAACAAATTGATAAATGACACAAGCAGCAACATCACACTAATCTCATCATGAAAGCTGCAAATAAACCTAGAGAACTTTTTAATATTGTTCAAAAACTCACTAAAGTTAACCCTCAACAAACAATCAGCTTGACCCTCAAGAGTTCACAAACCACTTAATAAACAAACATACCAATCAAACAATCACTCTCTCCCTTTCGACATGCTACTCTAATTGGGCAGAGATCCATCACCTCTGGAACAACTTTAGCATACCAATTACCAAACAGATAATAGATATTATCAGCACCCTAAACACGGCAACATCTCCTTCTGACCCCTGTCCGGTAGAATGGATGAAAGATGCTAAGGACCAACTAGGTCCCCATCTGCACAAAATTGTTGAGGAATCCCTACTACAAGGACATTTGCCACAGCACTTAAGCATGCAATGATACGACCTATCCCTAAGAACTCGAGTGTAAGCATCACTGACCCAAAGTCATACCGCCCCATCTCTAGTCTTCCATTTATTTCAAAGATAATTGAAAAGGTAGTACAAAGACAATTACAGGAGCATATCGATCTGAATGCCCCATTAGACTTCTATCAACACGGCTTCCATCACAACACAACATTGAAACCCTACTCACCTCCCAGTTTACTCAAGGGCCTGGATAATACAAAAAATTCTTTTCTTCCAGTTTTCATGGACATATCTGCAGCTTTCGACATGGTGTCTCACTCCTTATTGTTGAATCGCCTTCAAGAAATTGGACTGCATAATAACACACTAAAATGGTTCACTTCCTATCTGACAGACAGAACACAACAAGTCAGATGTGGTCAAAGAAAATCTACACAGTTCCCTATCACTCAAGGCATACCTCAGGGATCAGCACTTTTGTCCATTCTATTCAATTTATACATTCAGCCCATATGTAGCGTTATCAAACGTCATGGATTATATCACCACTTATATGCTGATGACATTATTGTATATGCACACATCTCCCATAACCCATAATCCTGATATAACCCCAATTACTCGGTGCCTTAAAGAAATGATTAAGTGGCTCGCTAACAACAACATAAGAGTTAATTTTGACAAAACAGAGGCCATGTACATTTCCAATAATTCCAACTGCAACCATCCTTCAGTCATCAGCATTTTGGGTAAAATAATATCTCTAAAAGACAAAGTGAAATACTTGGGTGTTATCTTGGATAAAAATTTAAACCTACAATCACATATAAATAAAACTGCTGCTAAGGCTTATCAGCGATTGAAACTTGTCAGGCAACTTCAACCGATCCTCAACCATAATCATTTTTGCACCATATGTCAAGCGATCATTATCCCAATTTTAGACTATGGAAACTCTTTATATCAGGGTCTGCCTATAAAATCTATTCATCTACTTCAATTGGTACAGAATACCACAGCACGCGTCATCATGGGTATAGCTAAGCATGAACATATTACACCCATTCTCCAATAGCTTCACTGGCTACCAATAACTGCATGGGTAAGATTTAAGACAACCATGAACATATTCAAGATTATCAAACTATGTTCAGCAGATGTCCTCTATGTCTAAAGTCTCCACTATGTTCAGCAGATGTCCTCTATGTCTAAAGTCTCCACTATCAGGCCTAGATGATCTAGGAGTATGAACAAGCTTTGCCTACCTTCAGGCCACCATAAAACTAAGCAAACTACTTCCAACAGAGCCTTTTCATTCTCTGCGCCTGCACTCTGGAATTCTCTTCCGGATGAATTAAGAGCTATAACTGATATTAAGGATTTCCGCAAATCTCTCAAGACTATTATATACAGAAATCTTATGGGACATAAAGAACTCATACTCTACTGATCTATGAGATAGAGCAAAGAACTATTCAATCTATGTCTATTTGTATGTCTTGTCACCCCTTCCCTTGTGTTTTATGTAATTCCACAGTTGTATTGTTAACCACTTTGATTGTAGGATAAAGTGGTATACAAATCTGGTTAAATAAATAAATAAAAATAAATGTGTGCAATCAATTGCTCCCATCACATGTGGTATCCCTGCAATTCCCTAAAACTGCTGATTGAGGGTCATCCATTGTTGCCTGGAATTGGGAAATACAATGTAATTCCTTACCCATGACTTGCAGTTCCTGGTGGAGGCATTGCGAAAAGATGGAGCACCCCATTCTTCCTATTGCAGGCTCTGTGCCATACTTGTCTAACAAGGTATGTTCTGCAGGTGTGGGAAAAGGACATCTTGTTAGGTCTTTATGTTGCACTGCCTTGCTATGCTATTGGTTCAACTGACATTCGTGTGTTACATATGGGATCTGTCCAGTCAAAGGGGCAGGCCATGATACATGAACACACACATTCCAGACCATGGGTGTCCTAGAAGAATTACCAATGTACCCATTTCCTGGTGAGGGCTTGTGGCCCAGTCATGGAATAATCTCATATTTTGCATACCACAATAGCTACTTTAGATTCACATGTGGCTCAGATGGTCATAATTGACTGAGTATTTACTTATGGAGGGGTCACCGGTTCATACACAGATTATGATCATCTTTGGCAGGTGAGGGGGCAGAGTAGTCACTTTTCTTCTGACATGGGTTGTTATCATATTGCATAGTATTCCTGCCTCAGTGGCATATTTTTTCCCCTGCATCTACATATCCACTCAATATGTGCAGGTGGGGAGCATCCTGATCCCAGGGTCAACCCTTCCACTCGGCAAACTAGCCGGGTGCCAGGGTCCACTGATCATGATGGACAGCATGTCGGCCCATCCTTCCCTGCCTGCCACTGTGGCTCAGCTGCCACTTCAGCGCTGAAGGAGGCCTTATTGAAGTTGCACACATGCGGCTAGTCACACCATGCCACTCCTGCCCCCTCCACTGGGGGATGTGGGCATGCATGCTGCTACCTTAGACCTCAGAAGGGAGGGATCACCATGTGCTCTGCTGTACCTACTGCTGACATGCTTGCCATCCCACTAACAGTGGAAACTGCAACATTGCACCTGACACACAGGGCCAGGACACAGATTTTGTCTGAAGCAGGCCGCAGCAGCTGTGACTGCCACCCTTACCCTCACACAATGCTGACATAGCAGCATGGTAGTAGTGGGGGTGGTGTGACTCCTTTTTGACTGTGGCAGCATGTATGTGTGCTGCCACTGTCACAATGGAGTCATTCCAGACATCACATATGTACACTTTAGGCAGCAGTCTTGTCAGCCTCGTGGATCAGCCAGCCCCACTGCATCACCCACATGACACCTCCTTTGCCAATTTGGCACCAACAACATAGCACCCTTTATTAATAGGGCACCATGCTGTTGTCGCCAATGGAACACTACTATCACTAATTTGAGTACTAGGGTGGGTGGAGCACATTGCATACATTAACATAGGCTCTCTCCACTCAGAAATAGCTCTTACCGTGAGCTTTCAGATGGCATTAGGTTTCCCAGTGCTAGGAGCTCTAATGCATGGTAACGCAAATGGGTGTTAAAGGAGCACACACTATCCCCACCTAGTCTCTGCCCCATGAATGCTCACTCTCCACCTCCTTACATCTTAAAGCTATGGGCCTAGCTTCAGCATTATTGGTGCTTTCTGTGGCATTAACTGCTCATGGGTGCCAATAACACCCATTAATGGCACCCCTTACTGCTCTTTAGTACCCATACCCCTTTGTGTCCCATCTTGCTGCACTGTATGCCTGGAATAGACTACCTGAGTTGGCACGTCAGGCTCTATCTCTGGTCAAATTCAAATTCAGCCTAAAAACGTATCTCTTCAAGTCTGCTTTTATTTTTATAACATTTCTTATATACTGCCTTTCATGATATCAAGGTGGTTTATGTTGAGTAAACTGAAGTTACATTAAACAGGGCATTATAACTTGGAGATAACTATTTTATGGGGAACATGGGTGGTGGAGGGGTAAGTAGCTTGCCCAAGAACACAGGGAGCACCTGTGGGACTGGAGGCCCCAGTCCTTCTGGCTCAAGGTTGCTGTCCTCTGGTGGGATTTGAACCCCTGACCTGCTAGCCTGAGGTACCTTGACCCAACCACTAGGCCACTCCTCCCTCCCTTTTGGAGCCTGACCCCATTATTCTCCTGTCTACACACAGGTGCGTTTTAATCATTTCCCTTAAAGAATTCTCTTAGTCTCCTATTTGTTCTATTATCTGTCTTCAACAGATTGTAAACTCTGTGGGGGCAGGGACTGTCTCTTATGTGTATGTGTACAGTGCTGAGTATGCCTCGTAGCTTTATAGAAATGATAAGTAATAGTAGTAGCAAACAAATCCATGCATATGGACAGACAGGCAGGCAGCCCCTTCCCAATAGGCAGTATTCCTCTAGCAAAACACGCCTACAAAGGTCTGCCCCCCTCCCTCTATTATATTTAAAGTGCATTTTTCCAATCATTTTTATTGAGCATAGTGTGCTAATTAATTTTTATGAATTTCATTCCAGATGAAAATGTAATCCATTTTCACATTGTACAGATACCTCTGGAAATCTCTTTGTATTTTCCTAATTTAAAAGGGAAAACAACATTAGTAATAACATCTCAACAATGATACTTTGCCCTATAAAATTCTGCAGAAATGACACAGTACCAGAGATATTTAATGATAACATAAAAATGAACACCATTGACGTGAAATAAAGTTGAGGTAGTAGGTAAATTAAGTAAGTCTCAATGCAGGTCGTTTTATTCACATCTCTTGGCAGTTTAAATAGTTTTGGTGCCATTAATTGTTATAAAAGTGCAAGATTTGCTGTATACTTGCCACTCAGGACCAAAGGCACAAAAGTCTAATTGAACTAAGTAATTAGTAATTTGTCATTTCCTATTGTCAGCAATTACTTTCCATTAGAAACCCTCACTGAAATTTCTAATTTGAAGTGAGGTTTGCATTTTAATTTTGTCCATCTAAATTAGTTTTAAAATTGACTGCCACATTTTTATACAAAAAAATTAAAAGATATTAATATAAAGGACCTGGGCCAGAGTATGCCAGAGCCACACCTAACATGACATGGTACCCTGCACCGTTTCCCCCATTTCCTTTCCATCTCCCTCTTCAATGCTTTCACCTGAGACTAGCTTCATTATGCAAGATTCCCACCAAGATGCATAGAGGGATAGAGAAAATGACAAGGGCTTACAAGGTCATAGGCAAGGCTTTTGCCATCTCACAATTGCCTGACAGTATTAGTAGTAGCAATAGGAATTCAGCACATTGGCAAATCAGACCTGCTCTAAGCAGCTTCAGATCAGCTAGCACAGCATTATTTCATCAGAGTCATTGATCCTGGAACAGCAACAATTGATCTCTGTATCTGATTTGCAAACATGGGATCAGTGACAAAGGTCATGCAGAAGGCCCACCATCAATGACCCAAACCCCCTCTTCTTCTGCAGAGGTGGATGGCAAGAGGGAGGGGATAGTAGCCGATCTCCAGCTAGTCAGTTTAACATTTAACCCTAAATTCATTCTTTGGAGTAACGACAATCAGAAGGATCGAACAGCAGAGGTGGCACAGAAAGACCACTAGCAGCACAAGAGCATTAGTGGTTTGCAGCATGGTGGTAGCTTTCTTCTTGAGGGCCATCAATAGAGCAACTAGGAAGGTTCTTACATCAAAGCAGTGACCAGGTGCAGAAAGAAAAAGCAGAAGCACTTGAGAGGGATACAGTCATCTAGTAACACCACCAATAATTATATATATAAAAAAGAGATAGCTAAGGCGCAGCCACCCAATCACTACATTTGCCTAGTTAAAAGAAGCCAGTCAAAGCAGAACAGCCTGATTACTGCATCTACTATCACAGCAGAGGAAGATCAGTTTGAAAAACAATGGCAGAGCATAGTATTTGTGTACTGGCAGCTACAACAATAGAACAAGGCAGTCCTATGAGAAGGGCAAGATCTGTGTTAGCTGGGGTTGAAAGGGCAACTGGGAGTAGAGAATGATACTTGAGAAGCGGTGGTTGGTGGATTGCCAGGTTAGAAAGCAAAGGCAGTGGCCGTTGAATACCAGTTGCCAAGGAACACAACAATCCATGGGTGAGACCAACAATGTGACAAACTTCTTCTTTCCTCTACAAGGGGTCATGTTGGATGCGAGAAAGGTAGCATACTTCTGGGGTCCTGCCTTTGTGAGACTTTTCCCTGGTGTGTCCAACTCTCAGCAAGGACTCCCAAAAGGTCCAATGTCCAGATTAGTGTTCTTAGCAAGTGGT
This sequence comes from Ichthyophis bannanicus, assembly GCA_033557465.1. Lineage (NCBI taxonomy): Eukaryota > Metazoa > Chordata > Amphibia > Gymnophiona > Ichthyophiidae > Ichthyophis > Ichthyophis bannanicus. The sequence continues at coordinate 643,838,068 of CM066036.1, read as the reverse complement.
GAGAGTGAAGCAGAAGCCAGGGGACCTCTGGAGAAGGGGGAAATACCACATATTTTCAGGTTAGGAGAAAAAAGAAAAGTTAAGCAAAAATGCAAGTTGATCTCGGCTATGATAGCTAGTCAGTTGCATACAGTATGACTCTGATAATAGTACATAGCATGGATTGACCTTCAAGAGAGAGAGGAAGGAAGCCTTCAGTGGTGCATATGATGTTATCTCAATTATGGGGAGGGACACTTAACTGTAAATACATAAGCATATTCTGAATAAAGGAAAGGAGAAGAAAGAAGAGTGGGTACAAGGATAGGGACAAGGTAATATATAAGAAGAAAAAGTATCATATTAAATATAATTAATTGGTCATTCATCTCAAGCTTTCCTCAGACTGATTAGTGTGATTGGACAGGAAAATTTGGCACATTATGGCCCAATGCTCAGCTATGCTGAAAACATACTTGAAGCAAATAAAGATTTCTAGTAAATGGACAATGCTGAACTATGATAAATGAATCAGAAGAAAGATGGATGAGAAACAAACAATTTATTGTATGTCCTAGGAGATGCAAGATATGGGCTTTGGCTAAAAAAGTTGATTGATAAGGGAAGAGACTAGGGGGCACACAACGGATTATTTCAGAGGGACAGTACAGCAGCAGAGCACATGCCATTGCTAACAGCGGGGAACAATAATGTATGCTGGAGATACAAATAAGTCCTATTGTAATTTTCAGAACTGCAAATTCAAACATGCATGTTGTAGTTGTGCAGAAAGTCACTCAGCAACAGAGCCAACCCATCCATTGTGCGGGAATGTTGCCCTCACATGGCCCTGCACCTCGGAGGGCCTCGCACATGATTGGCTGCAGAGGGAGCCAGGGAGGCTCATAGCCACGGCTCACCTCTGAACAGCCGTAGGACTAAAAAGCGGCATTTGCCTTCTCTCCCATGGCTGTGAAAAAAGGAGCCCACCGACGCACTGAGTGTCAGGAGCTTAAATGGGGGCCTCCTTTTTATCATAGCCACAGGAGAGAAGGCAAATGCCACTCTTTACTCCTGTGGTTGTTCGGGGGGGGGGGAGGACTGGGGGCTAGAATGAGAATGGGAACGGGAATGGGGGGGATGGAGGCTAGAATTGAATGGGGGCAGGGCTAGAAATGAGCTGATGCTGAGGGAAGGGGGACTGGGACTGGAAGGGAGTGAATGCTGGGAGGGGCTGGAGGAGGACTGATATTGGGGAGCTAGGACTTGAAATGGGCTGATGGTTGAATGGGGCTGGGACTGACGAGCGGATAGGTGAATGGGACTGGAAGGGAGTTGATGCAGGGAGGGGCTGGAACTAGAAGGGAGCTGATGCTAGAGGAGGACCAGAAGGGAGTGGGACTGGGACAAGGGAGAAAAAAAGAAGCTGGGGGAGTGAGGATGGCGCAGAGAACAGATATTTTACATCGGAAGGAAGAAAAATCTAATTGGCTGAATATTGGGAGAGTAAGTGGGGATTGAGGATGGAGCATTGAAATTTGAGTGGATGAAAAAGGAATAAAGAAAGAAATGATGGAAAAACCAAAGGAGAAAGATCAGTATGTTAGTGACAGATGTAGAAAGAATGGAAACAACTAGAAGAAAGAAAAAAAGACAAATGGATAGTGGACAATGGAAAGTTAGCAGAAGACACAAAGGACCCGATTTTCATTTGGGCGGAGCTATGTGCCGCATTAGTGCATAGCCCACCTGCCATCCATCTAACCCGGATTTTCAATGTCGGGGTCATATGTGGCCCCGGCACTGAAAATCTGGTTCTCTCTGTACAACCCAGAAGCCACAGGAGCTAAGCAGGTAGCAACGATTTTCGATGTTACCCGCTTAGCCCCTGCGCCTGAAAGATAGGTGAGCAAAAACCTTGCCTATCTTTAAGGCACAGAGGGCTAAATGGGTAGCATCAAAAATCGCTGCTACCCATTTAGCCCTTTCCTCAGCCCCCACTCCATCCCAGAACACCCACAACATGCTCCGATGCTAACCGCATAGCATCTAGGCATGTTAGGGACTTATCTGGGATGTGGAAGGACAGACTAGATAGATCATGTGTTTTTTTTTCTGTTGTCATTTTTGTATGTTTCTATGTTTCAAAAGGCACTACCCATGTAAGTCCCTTTTGAAAATCCCAAATAAGGCATTTACACGGGTAACTAGGGCAGTTACCCATGCAAATGCCTTCAAAAATGCCGCCCAAAGAAAGCAGAAGAAAACGACTGGGGCCATTGCAACTGAAAAATAAAATGCCCAGACAACAAAAGGTAGAAAAAAACTATTTTATTTTGAATTAATTAACTGGAATATGTCAGCTCTGGGAAATGTGCATCGCTAACATTCTGCATTTTGTTTAGTACAAGAGGAAATTAATTTATAGTTTTATTTCTCCAGTGTTGTTGTACATTCCAAGTTTGGCTTTTGGAGTTCCCAGTTTAATTATTATTTTCATATTTCCAAATTGTGATCTCTTGTTCTATGTTTGGTGATGGATTATGTTTTCCATGTGTAATCAAGCTGAGGTATTCTGTTCATGTAGTTTCTTTAAGACACAATACCAATTATTCTCTTTCCCTGGTAGGAAATGTATTGGTATTCCCTGAGATGTATTGGTTTAATATTTGAAGTGCTGCCTTTTGATAGGTAGGGTTTGGTGCTTTCTGAGTCCTTGTAATGCTGTTATGATATGGTGGGTTTGCTATGTGTTCTAAATGGGCAGGGTTTATAGAACTTCCTAATGTGCCTGGCAGTTGGGGGAGGCAGCAGCAACAGCGGCAGTTGGAGGGGGGACGGTGTCAGCAGGTGGGGGAGGGGACGAAGATGAGGCCAGGGTCGGCGGCAGAAACCCTTGGGCTGGCCCTGCATGTGGCATATGTAAAAATGCCTTGTGGTAAACTGCAAAACCTGTGCGGTATCTGCAGGGGTAGAGGCAACATAAGCCCTGCAGATACCATGCAGGGTTAGCGATTACCACCCTGTCCTGCAAAACTTGTATCAGCATGCAGGGTTCACAGGCTAAAAGGCAAGAGCAAGGGGAAGACATAGCAATTAGTTATTGTTCCCCCCAATCTCATCAGTTAACATGCCAATACCCCCTGAAGTCCCCCACAGCCCCCCCCCCCTTGCTAAAGGATACTGATCTACTGCTCTACTGATCTTAAGCACAAAAACTAGCTCTGGCACCCCCCCCCCCCCCCCACACACACACACACACACACACTTCGTCCCTCACCCTCATAGACAGCTCCCAACTTCAAAGGGAAATTTTCCTGGGAGAGTCTTTGGGACACCCCACTAAAGTAAAAGAGCCTGGTTAGCCAATCGGGCTCCTCAACCACCTCACCCCCTAACTGCCCTCAGCTCTTACCTTTAAAATCTCTGTTGGTCCAGTAGGAAAAAGACAGGAGTGATTCCTCCCTACTCCTGTCCTTGGCTCTGGCACCATACAAAATGGCACCAGGGTCACGGTACTGGCCCCTAGTAATAAGATGAAAAATCACCCGCGATAGCTGCATTTCAACTGCATTAGCTGTCATCCATGCATGATCTTTCCCATGTTAGTGCTGCAATGATAGCTAACGCCCTTTAGTAAAGATCCCCCTTAGTATGTATTTCAAAAAGCACCATCCCCAATAACGTTAGCAGCAATGGCACCCTGCTTGCCATATGTCCCAAAATATAGGCAGCTGAGAGAATCACAATTTTTTAACCGTGATTAATTCCTTTTCAAGAATCAATTGGCATCCAGAAATACAAAAAAGTGCCATTGGTACATCATCATATGGAGATTGTTGAGCAAAGGGTGGACATTGAGAATGGTTTGGGGAGGATGGTAGGAATATTTACTCCATGACCATCCTCAGGAATTATGCTCTCCCTGTTTGTAGTTGTTCCTAACAAGGACCCAGGGAAATTCAGATTCGTTCATAATTTATCATACCTGCCTTGATCATCAATGAATGGTAACATTTTTTGCAGAAGAATGTAAAATCCGATACATTTCTATGATGTGACAGTTAAACAAAGGAGTTTGTAAGGGAAACATTAATGTCATTTCACATGTCTAGTTTCTCGCTCTTGGGCTTTAAATTCATGGGCTAATTCTTATTTTAATAAGTCTATGTATGCTTCTCCCTGCTATTGTCTGGTGCTACTTCATTAGCAAGCTTGTGATAGCACTTAAAAAAGACCAACAATTTCACTGTTTATTTGAAAACAATGTTGTGTTGAAAAATGATGGAGTACAAATTCTGATACACAGATTGAAGACCAGTCAAGGAGGCAAAGGGGTGATGATAGTGGGAAGATGAATAATATCATTAGTTGCTTGTCCTGTGCAGAATGGGAGGTCTTACTTCCTGTAATGGCCAGGAAAAAGGGAGCATTTTCTCTTGCTCCTTAACCTTGCACTCTTCTCTAGATACCAATTTGTAGCAGTCCACAAAGCTTGTTTGTTAAAGGTAGATTTGGTGAACATACAATCTGGGATTCATTCATTTAGAATTGGGGTGCACAAGCAGAGTGATATGATTTGAAGGATTGAAGGTTTTAAAATGTTATGACTGCCTGTTTAACATATAAATGCATCTTAATGGGCTCTCTGAGATATTTGGCAAATTGATTGAAGAACTATGAACCTTTTCGAACACTGGGCTCTTTGACTAATACCTAGCACATGTTGACAAGCCATGTGCTATCTGATGCCACGCTCACAGGAATATGAGGAGCCATGACAGCAGATAGCTTGCACTAATGCCACTATCACATGCTAAGTAAAAGGGGCCCTTAGTTCCTCTCAATAGGATCTCATAGAATTATTGTCTATGTCTATGATTGAACTGATATCAATGTGAGATAGGCCATTAGTTATATGGGTTCTAAAATTGGAATAAAGGGCCCCTTTTACGAAGCTCAAGCTATCTGCCACACAATCCATAGGAATAAAATGGGCCATGCAGCACATAGCTCAAGCTAAGTTTGAGTACAAAGGGCCTTAGGTCTCTTTTTCCATAGAGAGGTCATGAATTACTTGCATTTTAGGAAACAACTTTAGGCTTTGCCACTTAATGAATGTTTTGGGGCATGAGTGTCCGGTTTCAGTTATTATGGGGGAATATGCCCCTGTAGATGCCTATATCCCAGTTTCATAAAAGTATATGTGTTCTCGTCATGGTGTGTATTTTTATGTGGAGGGCAATGTTTTATAAGCGGCATTTTACACATGAAAAAGCCTTTACAAAATTACCGGAAGAGTCATTAAAGAATAGATGACAAATGTAGAATGTATGGGGACGTTACCATGAGTCACAAACCAAAATGATCATACAAAAAAGCCCCATTACTTAAGATGGGATAAATTGTTAGTAACTAAAGTGAGGAATTCATCACATGGCAAACCCATTATCACAGTTTAGTGCATCTACTCTTTTACTAGCATCTGTGTTTTCACTGTAGTTCTTTAAAATACTACATTTCTAAGCTTTGTTGTATTAGTAATTTTAACAGTAAAATATTTTGTAGCTAGAATGTGCTAGTAAACGCTAACAAGCACTTACTATGCTCACATTCATTTGGGCAATTACTATTCTCACAATGAGTGTTTTCCAGTATATGCTCTCCTCTACGTACTCTCATTATAATTACAATTAAAACAAACATTTTGCTTGCAATTAGAAATTAAATGGCAGCATTAAAAAACAAACTTGTTAGGGAAACTTATGGTACAGTATTTAATCAAAAGGCATTCCAGATTCTGCAGCCGTTATAGCTTCTTATTTCTGACTGGCTATTGAGAATCAACTATGATTATTTTGCTAATATCTGGGAAAGATATGTTCTACATAGTAACTAACATACTAACTAGATGATGACAGAAAGAGCATCTAGCTCCTTCAGTATGAGTCTACATGAAGGATATCTTCCTGCTTTCAGCTACAGACTGTGACTACCTACAACATTTTGCCTTAGCCAGGACAGCTTTTTTTGTCTTCCTCTTTTGTACCTCACCATCTTGGAAAGAAGATCATATAGAGATCTCGTATTACTTCCTTCTAGCACCCACTAAGCCCATGATTAACCCCAAAGCTCTGCGTTAATCAAAAGATCCAACTATTCCTTCTGTTTGATTATATTTCCAGTTTTTCTTTGATGTTGATCCTATTGGTTGGATTTCTTATATCTTTACACTTCTTAGAATATTCACTTGGGCATGTTTACTAAATTATGCTAATAGTTAACATGCAATTTAATGGCTATGTGCTCTATAAGCAGCGAGCATGCTAATTGCTTAGCTCATGATGAGGCAGGAACTGGTTAGATAGGGCAGAGAGCGAGACTGTACGGCACATTGCAGTTAGTGCAGGGGGAATTAAGGTGCATTAACTGTCAATGCTGCAGATAAAGCAGACACACTTACCGCCGTCTGAAGAGCATCCATGTTAATTTCAAATGACCCTGCTACGCGTTAGGGAACCTTTTAGTATACTAACTGCCAGGTCTTGCAGATTTCTATCAGTCTTTATCCAGCTTTATTTCTGTTGCCAAGTCCATATTTTCCAACCACTTTGCTTTCTTCTTTATTGCCAACTTTTGCATTCCAGTCACCCATGACTATCAGGATATCCTGTTTGCATGTTCTGTCAATTTCAGCTTGTACTTGCTCATAGAACTCATAAACCTCATTGTCTTCTGCAGCTGTTGTTGGAGCATATACCTGAATTGCAGTTGTGTTGATGGGTATTCCTCATAGACAGTGGTGGCATCTGAACTTACCAGGAACCAATTTGGTTCCAGCCCTCCCACGTGCGTGATGGCCAAGTTGCTGCACATCGCATGGAGATGATGAAGTGGCTGTATGCTTGGGCCGCTGCCTTCCACCAAGGTGCAGCAACCCGGCCATTGCCCTGCGGCCCGATCCCCCGTCTGACAATGTTTTGATGGCATCAGGGGCTTCTCCCAGTGCCGAGATCCTCTGATGCCATCAAATATTGTCAGGCGGGAGGATTCCCACCACTGCAGTGCCAGCATTTCAAATCCATATTCGGCCCGATTCGACGAACATGGGCCACAGCAGAAGCCAGTCCGCGTGAACCAGACTGAAGCGGCCCAATCCCACCACTGCTCGTTGACGAATAGAAATTCAGCGTTCACTGACATTACACATGCTACCTATTATAGGACCTATTTTATATAATGTGCATTAATGATAGTGCATGTGTCATTACAGTTCTTGCAAGTTTCTTCTTGATTATAAATGCAACACCATTTCTTCTTTGTCTTCCATTTCCAGCATAGTAGACCATGTGGTCATCAGATGCAAAGTGACCAATGCCAGTCCATTTCAGTTCACTGACACTCAACATATTGATTTCGAACACCTTCTTCCAGCAACACAAGCAGCGACTATGGATTCATCAAATGGATTGTACAAAAATCAAATTGACTACATCTGTGGAAATCAACAATGGAAAAGCTTTATAACATCAACAAAGAGCAAACTTGGAGCTGACTGTGGTACAGATCTCCATCTGCTATTATGCAAACTCAAGTTAAAGTTGATAAAGAGCAAGCCACTCATGAATGTTTATGTTTATTAAACATTTTGATATACCGCCCCCCGTTACATTGGGGCGGTTTACAATACAAATAAAAAATAAATCAGAAAGGAAAAGGAAATTACAATCAATATAAAGAAAAGTAAGAGAGGAAAAAGTAAACAATAAAATTCAGTAGAGGTAGGGAGTGGGGAATCAGGAAATCAGGGGGGAAGGTTAAAGGCAGAGGAAGAGAGGTGGGTCTTCAGGAGGGAGCGAAACTTGGGGAAGGACTCTTCTAGTCGAAGGACGGTGGGCAGAGAGTTCCACAGGGAGGGACCGAGGTAAAAGAAAGCTGACTCTGGTTGATTGAAGGTGAGCCTGTGAGGGGGAGGGAAGATAGATACGGTTAATGTGAACAGAGCAGAGACTACGAGTAGGTGTACGGAATGTAAATAAGTCAACCAAGTACTGAGGTCTGTGTGAGAATGTAGCAAATATGACGTTGAGAATATACCACTGGAATTTAAAGACTGCCTGCAAAATCAATTTGCTGCTTTAGATACAAATGATAGAGCTCCAGAAGAGATATGGGATGACATCAAGAAGGTTGTGTTGGAAGAAAATGAGAAGTCTCTTCAAAAAGTGAAAAAGAAAAAAACGCCAAAATGGATGACCAAAGAAACTCTAAAAATTGCTCAGAAACGCAGAGATGCTAAAACCAGAGGAGAAAGAGAGGCAATCACAGAACTCAACAGAGATTTCCAATGTGCAGCAAGATAAGACAAAGAGAAATACTACAATGACACATGCAAGAAAATAGAATCAGAAACTATTGGAAGAAGAATAAGATCAGCTTTCCTAAAGCAACTAGAATTAAAGAGAAAATTCCAGCCTTGAATTGGAATGCTACAAGATGCTCAAGGATCCATGTTGAATAATGCTGAGATGTTCAAGAAAAAGTGGAAAGAATATACAAAGTTATTATATGATAAATAAAGGAAAGTACACGGGCAAGGTCCTGGTGGACGCCTGTAACCGGGTGATCGGCCTGGGCCCGGCATCCTGCTTGGGGCTTGGGGGGAAGGAAGAGAGGGGGGGAGCGAAGTGGGGGACGCGCTGACGCCGGCTGCATCTTTCAAAGTCATTGTCTCCGCTGAGCGCAAGGAGTGGAGCCAATGAGGGCGAGCCGGCAGGACCGAAGGCTTTAAAGGGGAAGGAGTTGGCAGTTACCTTCCTTTTCGGCGACGGGGTGCAGCGGTCCGGATTCCCTCCCTCCCTCCCCCTTTTTTGATATCTATGCAGGGATATGTTTTGGTAGGGATGCCGCAGTTGGGGGGGGGGGAAGCGGGATCCTGGAGGTCTCCGGGGTCCGGAGCCTAGAGGACATACTTGGGCAGGGGCGGGGTGCCCCGACCCGGAGAAGCCCTGCTGGCCTTTGCTAGTCACATGGCGAGGTCGGGGAGAGGGCGGTAGGAAGTTGGCCGGTGGCAGGACACGGCCGAAGCGGAGGCGAGGTCACCATTCTAGTTATATGGCTGGTGAGGCATTGCTCCACTCTTAGGAGATTGTTAAGAAGATTGTTATGGTTTGGAATGTTCAATTGTTGATAAATATAATAAAGCTGCGACCAGTTGGTTCTTCCCAATAAGAAGTCTATGCGTAATTTGTAAAGAGGCATATGAGGGTTGGTGTTGCGGGGGGGCGAAGGGAGGGGGTGGCTATAAAGGGTGTGTTGGGCAGGAGGGGTAGGGTACCGGGTCCGATCTACCACGGTTACAAGTGGACCAACTGTCGTTTCAACCTGTACCTTATGATCAGGAATCATTGGTGATGAAAAAAAGAAGTCGAAGCAGCATTGAAAGCCTTATCAAAGCCTTAACAAAGCACCGAGCATTGATGGCATTCCCATTGAAGTATTACAGTAATTGGATGCCACTGTTACCATACCTACAAGTCTCTGCCAGGAAATTTGGAAGACAACATCATAGTCAACTGACTGGAAAAGATCTGTGTTTATACCACTACTAAAGAAAGGTGATCCAACTGACTGTGAAAATTATCGCAGAATCACTCTCATCCCACATGCCAGCAAGATTCTACTCAAGATTATTCAGCAGAGACTACAACTAATCCTGGAAAGAGAACTGCCTGAAGTGCAAGCAGGGATTAGGAAAGGGCGAGGAATGAGAGACATCATCGCAGATGTGAGATGGATCTTTGAAAAGATAAAAGAATACCAAAAGACTATCTATATGTATTTTATGAACTTCAGCAAGGTTTTGACTGTTTAAACCATGAGAAACTCTGGGCTGCATTAAGAAGCATGGTATACCAGAACACCTGATAGTTCTCTTGCACATCTCTACATTGATCAAAAAGCAACAGTTCATATGGAACTAGGAGAAACAGAATGGTTTAAATCCAGTAAAGATGTATGACAAGGCTGCATACTTTCCCCCCTACCTGTTTAATTTATTTGCAGAACAAATTATCAGAGAAGCAGGACTGTATGAAGACAACCGAGGTGTGAAGATTGGTGGAAGACTCATTAACAACCTTCACTAGGCTGATGATATCACATTACTGGCTGAAAGTGAAGATGATCTGAAACATTTGCGTCTCACGATCAAGGAACATAGTCTTAAAATAGGCTTGCACCTTAATGTAAAGAAGACAAAGATCCTGACAACTGGAAAAAACAATAGGTTTATTAGTGATGAAGAAAAATTAAAATAGTTGACAACTTTAACTTACTTGGATCAACTATCAATAAGGAAATCTGACGACGCATTGCTCTTGGCAGAATAGCTATAAAGGACCTAGACAAGATTCTCAAAAGCAGAGAAGTCTCTCTACATACAAAGATTCAACTTGTTCAAGCCATGGTATTTTCAATAACATCATATGGATGTGAAAGTTGGACAGTGAAAAAGAAAGACAGGAAGAAAATTGATGCCTTTGAATTATGGTGCTGGCGATGAATACTGTAGATACCATGGACTGCCCGAGGACCAAACCAGTCAGTCCTTGAGGAGATCAAACCTAAGCTTTCTTTAGAAGCTCAGATGACAAGACTTTGATTTCATACTTTGGACACATCATGCGAAGAGAAAGCTCGATAGAGAAAAATATTTTACGTGGCAAGGTAGAAGGTCAACACAAAAGAGGAAGGCTGGCAAAGAGATGGATTGATAGAATAACAGCAGCTATGGGTGGTACCCTTTCAACAATGAGCCGCCTGACTGAATACCGAACACAGTTTCGGGCAACTATCCAGAGGGTCTCCATGAGTCGACACTAACTCGACGACACTTAACAACAACTGCTGGGATCATGCTGGGCTTGCCCCCGACAGTTAGCATGGGGCCATTGCACTTACTATGTGGTAGGTTTTACTTGTTACCCATGGTAAATGCAAAACCATAGTGCACTTTTGTAAACATACCCTACTGTGCGCTAAAGCCATTATCACATGTTACCTACTATAGGATCTATTTTATATAATGTGCATTAATGATATTAGTGCTCGCTAACAGCTACTAAATAACCCCCATAATGATCACCCCCATTGCTGCATGGAAACATCCTCTGTCATAAACAAACATTTTTTTTTCATTATGCTCTTTGATCAATGTTTTGGACTTTCTGTTTATGTGGGAGTCTGATGATAATCAATATTACTCTGATTGGCTTCAATTCAAAATTGTGGGATAATAAACACCTAGAACTTTCAATAGCTTGAAGCACTAGGATCTTTTCAGATATTATATAAATACCTATCCAAGAAAGAATGTCGGAAGGTCCTTACAGAGTTTGTTCATGATACCAAAAATGTATTTATAACACTGTCTTTTATACCAGTGCTTTACCAACATATTGCAGACCGGACAGCACCAATAGGGAAACTACTCGTTAAGCTCTCACCATGCCCACTAGCCTGAGCATATTTATTTATTTATTTAACAATCACTTATATACCGCATCTTCCACAGATCAGTTGCGGTTCACAATAAACAACAATCAACAAAGCAGAGTTTGTTTTACATGTAACATCATATAACCAAAAAACAATAAATATGTTTTATTTTTACCTGAAAAGCTACAATTGCTTAAAATATTTGGTATTTGACCTCGCTGAGCCTGTATATAGGAATATCCTTCAGAATCTTGTTATTTAACTCTGTTTAACACAGATGATTTTGCTTCCTAATCTCTAATGTCAAGCTAGAAGCCATTTTAGTATTAAAAAAAGTAAAAATTTAGAGCTAGATTTATTAAAGAGCACTACTGAGTTAGTGTACATTAAAGCTGCTAACCCAATGTTATTAGTAAATGTGTCTCATTGCATAAAATAGGGTCTGTGGTAGATAGCACACTTTAATGCATATTAGTGCATGGTAACACAGTATCACCTTATTATTTGTGGGCCTTCATTATTTTTTAAAAAACAGGCAGCCAGAGAATGTTTTGATTAGAGCTTTGATTCCATATTTTACAAACCTTCTACTGTATTATGTTCAGTGACAGCAACGCCTTTTTATTAAATATGGTTAGCAATAATAAAAGAAGCACTTGATTTAGTAAACCAGAGGTTTCGAACTCAATTAAGGGCAGAAGACAATGAATTGTAACAATTTGGGGGTCAATGTTTAGCCAGCACGGTTACTTTATTTAGTTATAAGTGCTAGCACCTGTGGCTGTTTTATTTCAATGGGAAAAAGCACTCACACAAAAAGGATGTGCAGATGTCTGCTGGCAATTTTCTAAGGAAGCTATACACTTGCCTTCACTTTGAAAATCTGAGCAAAGTTCACAAGTAAAATCTATGGGGGCAGACCCGCAAACTGTGTAAATGCCGCTCTGAGGGCACTAAAGGGGTTAGTGCCGCTGAATATCCGCAGCTGCCACTGTTACACATTCCAGTCTTTACTGGTTAGCATCGGGACATGCTCGGGACATTGCGGGATGACACCCGTCAATAACCAGGCAATGGCGACATTGAGCTGCTGCCTGGTTACCGTCATGTGGCGAAAGTACTTTCGCCCCAGAAGCTAACCGGACAGTGGCTGACTATTGCCACTGTCTGGTTAGCTTTCCGGCCATCCGGACAATCTGGATATTCAATGCTAGGGTGGCCCATATATGGCCCTGGCATTGACTATCCAGGTTTAGAATTCAGCTGCTGCGTCTGGCCGTCGCCACTGAATATCTTGACCTATGAGTAGACTTTGCAGATATGAGAGCATGTTGAAAGCTCCCCTCAAAGAAGGCAGATTGCAATAGCCTATGCTAGTTGTAATGACAAAGGGTACTTTCAGCCCAAGCACATTAGCAGGTGCAGAGTAAACACATTAAAAGCAACTGTTTACATTTTGCCTGCTGTTTGTGTGGGCTGCCAATGTAGGTGTCAAGTGTGCATGATTTTTTGCTCCCCTGGCATAAACACAGCCCCAAGGTTGCCTCTTTCTAATAAAAGCACACACAATTTTCCTATGCAGAAGAAGATTATTTTCAGATAAATACTTCTGAAAAAAGTGTGCGTCCTCTAGAATTAATAATGTAGTATGTACTGTAGGTTATCAAAATTTATGAATTACCAGAACTGAGTTGCAGAAAGGTGATTTTTCTCAATTTTTCTTAATGAGATCTTCAAAGGCTTTTAATTCTCTTTACACTTTGATCAAAGCATCTTCCATTTAGACATATCTACAAAGTAGCTGCAACATATTATACGTAAACATTCACACACACACATACATACATATATAATACTTTATCCTAAGTGATTCATTTATGCGAGTTAGTGACACTGTTTCTTCATATTACATTCAAATGAATACCAAGCAAAAGGTTCCATCACAATTAATGTTTTGCAAAAGGATTATAATACATCAAGTGCTGTCCCTAAAGGCTTAAAGGCACATTTTATATAGAATGAAGAGATCTGAATCGAGACGTCAAGGTCAGAATGTACTCAGTTCAGACGGTATAATAGAAGCAGTTCTGCTAAAGGTGGAGCCATTTCTAAAATACACAGAAGGAAATGCAGACACATATAAAGGTTTATATCCACATGCAGCGGGAGGAGCCATTTCACAAATATATACACGTGGGAAAAACCAATAGTGGAACCCAAAAATTTGCACGAGCAAATGCTGGCATGTCACATTTATCTGAGCCATTTTGCAAACCTAGACATGTAGATGCTGCTCATTAACTGCAGAGGACTCTATTTTTACCTCATTTCAATTTGAAGGGGGAAATAAGCATTGTGGGATTAAAGAGAGTCTCTCCCTTAATCCCTCCTGTAAATGAATGACTAAAGAGAGCACTTTTAAAATACCTTTACGTGTCAGGAAGAAGATGTAAATCTGCATGTGGGCAATTCTGGATTTACACATGCATTCTTTATATGACATGTAGAATACATGTGTAGAGTTTTGTCCTCCCCAGGCCATCCCCTGACACACCTTGCAATTTCAACATGGTGTGGCTATCTACGGGTAAAACGAGCCTTTCCAAAAGGGATATTTGCATGTGGATGCAATTTACATATCTAAGTGGTTGTAATTACACATGTAAATTGCGCATAAGGCTTCTAAAATAACCTTCTTAATGTTTAGGATAATAATTTAATGGTGCACCAAAGGAAGACAATTCATTGTTTACTGCATTAAAAATGTGTTAAATACAATTATATAAATATGTAGTTGGAAGAAGGCTATATTTTGGGAGAAGTGCTACTATAAACTGCATTGAAATAACCAAATCAAGATAGCAGGTGTAAGGGAAGAATACATATCTGCTGTATTAGTCAGCTACAGAAGTAATGGACATCCGTTTTCTTGCTTTTTATCATTTTTTAATATAAGGTACTTCACTGAGAAATACTGCAGACCCTGATTCTGTAGATTAGATTTTTAAAATGTTTTTCCTAATGCATTGATTTTCATAGCTTTATATTATAGAGACTTCTGAAAGGAATAAATATGCAAAGTTGTTTTGCCCATTCTGCAATTGTGTGTAATTGCCAATAAAGCAGTGAACGAAACAGAGAATTAAATTAAAAATTCAATAAACACCGATCAATATTCTTGTAAAAACTTGGTCTATAAATGATTTTATTTTCCTAAAATGTACCTACAATACATCCATATGTGTGCCTGCATGTAACATCTTTTCAGGACCTAGTTGATCCGGTTTTGATCCTTTGCTTTAAATAACCAAAATAATTCAAATAGGCAATAGAACTTCCGTAGGTGATTAACCAGCTCATATTCTTAACTTACTTGTGTGTTCTGGTTTAGCAGCAAGCACACAGTCCGCTAAATAAAGAAGTCATCTTCTATCTAATGTGTAAATAAATCAGAGGCCTCAGTTACTTTGCCATTCGCTGTTTGTCATTCAAAAAAAATAATGGTTAATCAATGATTAATCAATGAAGATGTGTAACATATTAGTTTGCAGTCCTTCATCATCCTATTTTCTTCAATTGCCTAGGGGTTTGTGTTCAGTACTCATGGAATCGATTACAATTGAGAGCGATCATTCAACTCAGGTTGAGAGCTGTCAGCTGCGCTTTCTGCTACAAGTTCTATCCTTCTGCTTAATAATACTTAGCTAGGTCTGACAAATGAGGTACCACGGTGGAAACATTTTACAAGAGGTACTTAAATAACGCAATGTAATGCTACATGACATTTGATCAACGTAAACTTTCTCCAACACTGTAATAATCATAGGCATTATGGACTCGCTGAGCAAAACTAAAATAAAAGGCTGCCTACCTTGGTTTGCTAATGCCCCCAGAAATAAAGGCGGAGATGGAGCTGACATATGATGCCTCTATAAAAGCCTGCTGTTCAGTAATAAAGGATAGCATTCAATTTTCAAGCAAATGGCTATACTTAAAAGTCTAATGTAAGAATAAGCATGGAATTCACATTTGAAGAGCTCTGTTTGGTTAGCGATTTCTCTCCCTTTTGCTTTCGTTAATATTTATCAATTAAGAGGTCTGAAGGACTAATGATAAGTTCAGCCATTTTTCTCCCTCATAGACGTAGTGAAAGAGGCACTTAGAGTCACTGAAAAGGTAATTATTTCATGTTTTTTGATTATTTTTATGCTTGTCTTGTTCCAAAACTTGTTTGACATTTAAACTTAATGTTTCTTACATGGATAGAAATTAATTCAATTTAAACCATAGCTTGTTTTTCAAAGTTCTAGTTTAAGAGGTATGAGAAATTTTGCTTTGAAAAATATTCTGTTCATACGAATACACAGTTTAGAAAAGTAGGAGGGAAATACAAGTGAAAGCATCAGCAAAGAAAGAGTGTGCACATGTGAGACCAATATAAAATCGGCGAATCTCCGTCCCCTCAAGATGCAGGTGAACGTTAACCGCGAGCTACGGAAAGGAGGAAACGCAGACATGCATGCGGATCTGTACCCATGTGTAGCCATTAACCAGGTAAGGCGGACGAGACCCTCGCCCCCCTCAACCCCAAACACCCCCCCCACTTTCCCTTCAAATAACCACCACATACTCGCTATATTGGCAAATCAACTGGTTGCAGCTTTATTAAACAAGCAGAACATAACATTACAACCATAACTGTATTAACGTACGGCTCCGGCAGCGGGACAATCCCTCACCAGCCATATGGGTAGCAAGGTGAGTTCCTTCCCGCCTCCGCCGAGAACCGTCCCTGGCAATTCCATCCCCCTCTTCCGGCTTCGCCATATTACTAGCAAAAGCCGAGGGCTTCTCTGGGTCAGGGGGATCCCGCCACAGGCTCAGTGACACCTGTCCCTGAGCCCCCCCCCAGAATCAAAGCTGCGACCAGCCATCCCGCCCAACACACTCCAAGGCCTCCTGCCAATCATTCAGGAGTAAATCCATCCCAACCGGGGAAAGATGTACCCCATCCGAACGATACAGGCCCGCGCACTCGACCTCCACACAGGAATGCAAAATCATATACCCCCCATGAACCAAAACCCACCAGCCGATTTGCCGGTTAATTTTAACTAACCAACGGGACCACCGCCGATGGCCCCAGCAAGCAGGCCTGGGAATTATGTCAGACCATAACAGAACTACACCGGGGAACATTAATAACACTTCCCCCAAATCCCGCTGAACCGCCCTGATCAGCTGCTTCACTGTCCATGACGCCAAATCATTGCCGCCTAGATGCAGCAACAAGCACTCCGGGGATCCTCTGACGCGCTGATGGTGCCGTAGCAAGGGCAAGAGTTGTAACCAGTGCAGGCCGCGCTCACCCAGCCATGATAACACCACTTCGTCAGCTGGCAGTCCCAGGTTCGCCCCGAGCGGCCGTAAAGCTGCCTGCTGGCCGGCCCATTACACAAAGGAATGGCCGACTATCCAGCAGGCAAATGGCACCCGAATCCCATCTAAAAGAAAAAACACAGTTAGTACCCCAAGACACCGACCACCCAGCTCACAAACGTACATATCCCTTAAATGCATTTGAACGCCAGCGGCCGATCCGCTGAATATCGGCCCCCGGCAAACCAGCCAACGCCGCACTAGTAGCGGCCCCAATCCGGAAGGAATGCGGTGCGAAGTCACCAGGTGATAGGCCGATCTGAGTCACTACCATCCGCAGAACAGCGGTAAACTGAAAACGCGTCAAACACCGCGCATCCGCTTGCACGAATAGCAGCTCCCCTCCCGGAGGACGCACCCGCAAGTACGCCACCATAGCCGCTACCGGACAGATCGTAGAGGCCGGAAGCGGCCTTAAATGCACCCACACACCTCTCCCTCTCTGATCGGTCTTAGACCGGGACAACCAGATGCTCAGCTGTCCTTGTGCCATACGCACATGACGGAGTTGCAGAGCCGCACCCCCCGACCGCCTGCTGGACGCCACCAATTCCCCCGACCGGAAGGCCCCAAAGAAGGCTACACAAAACACAGCCCGGAACAGCAGAGCCTCGTATTCGGACTCCACCACTGAAGGTAAAGCTGTGCTCTTCCGGGGGGGTAGCGCGCTCCCACCCCAATAAAAGCCGGCGAGAAAGAAACCCCCAGCTGTGCACTGCCCACCCGACCGCCTTAGAGAAAAAGGCAAAGCTGGCAAGGTGAGCCCGCACAGTGGAGAGGGCCACCCCCGCAGCCTTTTCTGCCAGAATGTATTCACCAATGAGGTGATCAGGCACCGGGCCCAGCCGCCATCCACGAGTCACTAAGAAGGCCACCACACTGTCACAGCCCTTGCAGTAAGAACGCCAGGTCGCTGACGAAACCGAACACCTCAGCAAGCTCAGGATACCTGGAGGCCAAGCCGCCATAAACGCTCGGGGACCGACTGCCCCACGGGGTCCGCATCTGGTGCCAATCGCCGAAACAAGTCCCACTTGAAATGAGAAAGAGCATCAGCGACCTGGTTAGCATATCCCGGAACATGTCGAGCCCGCACTACCAGATTTAACTTCAAACAGGCAAAAACCACCTCCCTCATCAATGCCGCCACTCGCGCGCAACGAGGCGCATAACGATTAATAACATGGACCACCGCCTCATTGTCGCACCACCACAACAGTTGCCGATTACGAAGCCGATCCGGCCACAACTCCAAAACCACCAAAATGGGGAACAACTCCAAAAACGTGATACTGTCGGTTAATCCCGCCGCCCGCCAGGCCGAAGGCCACGGCTCAGCGCACCATGCTCCCCGAAATAAACGCCCAGTCCAAAACCACCCGCCGCGTCTGTAAAAATCTGTAAATCGAAGGAAGACACCTCCTTCTCGAGGAGGACCGTAATTCCATTAAAATCTCTCAAAAACTGGTCCCAAACCCCGAGGTCCGCCCTCATGCTCCGGGAGACCCGGATGCGATGATGAGGATGCCGCATGCCTGATGTAGCCGCCGACAAGCGCCGCAGGAACACCTGCCCATAGGGATAACCCTGCAGGCAAAGTTGAGGGAGCCCAACAAAGCCTGCATCTCCCGCAATGTAACTTTACCCGCCCCCAGCACGTTCGCCACTAACACCCGCAAATGCACTACCTTGGCTGGAGGCAGTCGCGCCACCATGTCGACTGAATCCAATTCCACTCCCAGAAACGTGATGCGCGTGGCCGGACCCTCAGTCTTGTCCGCCGCGAGGGGCACCCCCCACTCCCGCGCCAGCCTCATGAACCCATCCAGCAGTTCACGACAGAGCCCGGACGGCGCCGAACCAACAAATAGAAAGTCATCCAAGTAGTGGACCACATTCCGAGCATGTGGGAAATATCAACCAAGGAAAGTCTAGAACATACGAGTACACATGTATATGCACGCGCACATGCAAATATCAGCACTTACACATGTATCTGGGCTATTTTTATATTGTATAAATCTGGGCTTACACGTTCATTCCCTATATGAAATGAAGGATTCCTATGTAGAGTTTTGTTTTGCCAAGACCATGCCCCTGGCACACCCCAGCATGCCCCCATGCCCTTTCAATGTGGTATGGTTATCCACCTGTAAATCAACCCATTTCTACAATGAGCATGATTTGCACATGTATACGACCGATTAGACATTTGTAAATTACAACCCCCATAGTGATACAACTACTACTACTACTACTAATCATTTGCATAGTGTTACAAGGTGTTTTCAGAACTGTGCAGACATGTAAGAGACAGTCTCTTCTCATAAGAGCTTACAGCTAGTCAAGACAGACCACACAGCAGTCAAGACATACAACACAATATGTTTTTCCCATACTGCAATTCTTTACCCAACATATGCCAAGGCCCACAGGGACTGGCCATAGGTCTCAATTCAAAAAAAAAGAAAAGAAAAGAAAAGGGAAAAACAATTGAAGGGAAAAAAACTCTCAAAACGTCAGAGCACCTCTCTTCCCATGGGTCCCCCAAATCCTCCTATACATTCAATCTATACCACTTGCATGCCCTGATAAGGGTACTGGTTTACATTCAACCTCTCTGGGCTGAGATTAGCAACAAACATTCACAGTCCGCACAGCAGAACTCACTTCAGCCATTAGGCTATCTCACTATCTACAAAATTGAACAAGCTACCTCTTCTTCCTGCTGTAGCACATTTATTCCCACGTGCCAATGCATAAAGAAAACCACAAAAAGGAGTTCAAGTCTTCTTTCCCACAGCCCCCCCCTCCCCCACCACCACCACCAATGGTGCAACCCAGAGATACAGCATTTTAAAAAAGGAAAACAAAAACAAAAGAAGAATCTCTAAACTTCCATCATCACCTTGTTTTTATTTTTCTAACCAATTACATACTAGTATTTAAAAAAATGTCTCTGACTTCCCAGGTAAGCATCGGACCCTTTGGACCCTCAGCTGTCTTCAGAGGCTCCTACGTTCAGGCTGATTATACTGTCTGCAAGAGAGGCATTGTACCATAAATAGATTCCACTGCCAAAAATAAAAAAAAGGAAATTACACTAAGAATATAAAAAATAAGCATGAAGGGTCTGATGTTTTTCTGGGCAGGCAATGCGCCACTATGGCGCATAGCCCTGCCTGCCGACCCTTCACCCCAGATAGTCAATGCCGGGGTCATATGTGGCCTCAGCATTGAATATCCGAGGATTGCCCCACGCGCCGGAAGCCGCATTAGGCAACCGGGCAGCAGCGATAGTGCATGCTGCCTGGTTAGCGCCTGTGTCAAAAGATAGGCAAGGGTTTTCCTTACCTATGTTTTTTGGCCCAGATCACTAACTGGGCAGCATGCAATATCACTGCTACCCCCCAGTTATTTCTTGTTGCCTTCTCCACTCTGTCTCTACTCCACCCCGGAACACCCCAGACAAGCCCCAATGCTAACTGGATAGCATCGGGGCACGTAGGGGAGTTAGATGGGAATATCCAATGGCACTAATCATGTAAGTGCCATTGAATATCTCACTATAAGGCATTTGCATGGTTAGCTGGGCTGTAAGCCGTGTAAATGCCTTTCATATATTGGGCCCGAAATGTTCAATCACTGCTATCCCACTCAGGCTTGATGCTTTCAAAAAGCGTTCCTATCAAGAGTTTCAAACGCTCTGTTTCCTCCCACAATTTCCAATCCACATCCCAATGCGTCCTTCCTTCAAATAAGGAAAGATGCACATTGTGCTAGGGTTGCTTTTCCCTGTACATCATCAAAGGTTCAATACAGGTCCATACCTGTCCACAAACTTATCAGGAGACAGTTGTTGTTGTTTCCAGGTTGCATGACTATTTCCTGCTCTGTTACTTTGATTATAATTATCTGTATTGTTTCTGCCCTTCTGACCTATCGATTATACAATACACCCTTAGTATTACAGTATACCCTCCAGTATGTTCAGCTTGAGTAATAGTCAACCACAAAGTATGTTATTCACTACTTGCCTTGAGGGTCCCCACATACCTAATGTGCTCCCAAGCCCTGACATCCCTGGATACTGTCATGACAGGATTTTTTTTTTAAAGGCAAATGGGGGACTAGACAAGTTCCATATTTCAGTGCAAGCTTCAGTCTACCACAGCACTCACCAGCAGTCGACTCATGGCGACCCTCTGGATAGCTATCCTAAATTGTGTTCGGTGTTTGAGTCAGGCGGCTCATTGTTGACAGACTGGTACCCGTAGCTGCTGTTATTGTATCGATCCATCTCATTGTTGGCCTTCCTCTTTTGGCATACGCAGTGCTAAACATAGAGATGTAGGACACAGTCCCTGCTCATCAGAGCTTACAATCTAATCAAGATGAAGGAACATTGCAAAATTGGGAACTAGAGTATGGTAAGTTACACATAAGTAGTGGACAAGAGAATGAGGAACATCAGGAACAAAAGCAGCATTGATGCCATAAACACCAACATTTCAATGTTCATAAGGATAAGGTAGCAGCATGGAGATTAATACCAGCACCGGCGGTGAGCCATGCAACACAGAAGCCCAGGACAAACTCATGGACACTGAACACTCCTAATTAATCAAGGTGACATGCTAGCTAATGCCCTGGCTTATTCTAGTTAGTGCCACAGGATGATCATAGCATTGTTGCTAGTCATAGCAATATGGTATCACAATGAAAGTGAACCCAAAATGGTGATATTCAAAGTAGCATGTTGCAACCTTGGAGAAACATATCAACATGAATGCCAAGGCATAAACAGGCCATCACCATACAGATGCAAATGTTCATAGTGATATATTTTTGGCAAAGATACAAGCATCAAATATGCAGATGTTCATAATTAATATGTTATTTGCCCTAGACACATTCAATGAATATGGTGATCTTAATAACAAACTCCATCTGTATGAATTACTATCAGAAGTGATGCCATCATAATATAGTTTCAGTATGAAGGCAGACATTTAATACATTGCTAGTAGTATCAATAAAGATTCTGGATGAAGATACACACTAGAAATTATCAATCACAGTTTTAGAGCACAAAGGAAGTTGGAATTAGTAGGTAAACAAGATAATATTTATGAGTAAATCAGCTTAGTAAATTAAAAGCAAGCTAAACAGGACAAATTCATTTTTAAAAAATTCCAAACATTATTACTTCTGAATAAAAGCACAAGCATGCATATCTGGAATTTGAGATATACCTCTGTATCCTTTTGTGACGGCATTACAACACAAATGATTTTCTATGATGCAATCCAAATATGTGCAAGCTAGAATTATTTTTATGATTTCAAATACCACATATCAGAGAATTTTGGAGGCCTGACGAGTACACTTCCAGTGACTTTTACTAAAGCCCATTAGCTGGTTGACATGCTTTTTAACGTGTAGCAACTGGCATGCCAACCACTGCATGCTAAAACACATGCTAATCTGTGATCACAGAATGGGGCAGGGAATGGGCAGACTGTGGGCATGGACAGCACATTTCCGCTAAGGCCTGGTCTATTGCCAGGCACTGAGTAGCATTGCAACTCTTAACGTGAGTTCACCTAACAACTCCTCTATGGGAATCGTTAGATGACCGCACTTTGGTGGAGCATTCGTTAGATTGGCCAATCACATACAGTATTAGCTGTTGGGAACATACTGGTCATGCCCCCAACAGCTATCGTGGAAGCTTTGCAATTAGCGTGTGTTTGTTTACAGCATTAATAGTAAATCCTTAGCAGGCTTTAGTAAAAAGGTCCCTAAATAGTGTTTTATCTGAAATGTGTGGGGAAGTTATATATGTATACATAGAAAAAGTGAAGACATAAGTGGATGTAAAAACAAGATTAGCCTAGTACTAATGATTATATGTTTTATTGAAAAGTATACTAACTATAGACATTAAACATGAGTCAGGAAACTGCTAGGTACGTATGACCTAGATTGGCCACTGTTGGAAACAGAATACTGGACTTGATGGACCTTGGTCTGACCCAGTATGGCATATCTTATGTTCTTATGTTCTAACATAGGGTGCTGTTAGGAAAAATGAAAATATGATTCAGTTCATTCTTATTAGCAGATATGGCTGTATGCAATCCAACCTACATTTAATATAATCATGGGATGATATCATAGAAAGCTATATGTGATATAATCACATCAATTTACATTTTCTGATAATGGTGTCTTTTATCTTATAACATTTATGTAATGCAAATTCATTTATTTTAGTAACTGAATAAATATAGCATTGTAAATCATATTAGGTTACCGTTTTCTTCAGTTATGATTTTACTGTTTTTTAGTTAATTTACAAGATCTACAAGTTTTCAATGATATTTATTCTTAGCAGCTTGTCATTATTAACATATTGTTTTCATAAATCTTTATATCCTGATAATATAAAATAAATGGAATTGCCAGACTGCCTTTATAAATTGTTTTAGTTACAATAGCACCCTCTTTTGGTAAAGATATGGAATAGACTGCTGTCAAAGCAAAATTCAGCTTTCAATTAAAAACAGTTGTTTTCCAATTAAAAAATAAACAAAAGATATACATGATCACTAAGAATACAAACTAAATGCTATAAGTAGTTCTGAGAAAAAAGGAATTAAAAATATGACTAAAAATTCTACTTATTTACTTACTTGTCAGAGGAAGTCTATGACAAAAAAGCATATCACAAGGAGTCCTGATGTGCTACGCAGGTGAAAATAACCCAATTTCTCTATTCTTCAAATGTATAGTTCATTAAAAATATCTAAATTTACATATGTCTTATTTAAGCTTCTTAAATAGAACACACCGGTTACAAAATATAAAACATTGAGAACAGAATACGAGTTGAAAGGCACACATTTGCAATGTGGCACAGTGGTGCATTTCCCATTTTTCCAGTCACAGATTCTGTCAGTCTGTGTAGGGGGTTCATGTCTCAGTTCAGTGGCAGCGGATGTGTGGCTGGGTAGACTGAGGAGCTATATGAGGAGTATGTTGACTGGTGATGTATATGAGATGGTACTGCTATGGAGTGTATATTTCTGCCCGTGTTGGAATGTGTGAATGGCTTGTCTGGAAAATGTGGTGGGTGGCAGTGTGGGTGCGTATGGGGGATGTGAGAAGTGAGGGTAAATGACAGTAGATGCTTTCTCCCTCTTTATGTCTCCCTTACACTCTCATCTGCTTCCCAACACTTAATTTTTTCAGCCTCCCATCCCCTCTTACACTTTTTATCCCTTCTATCCCTCCTTTTCTGCCCCCTTATAATCCTCTCCCCAACCCATCCCAGTTTACGGTCATTTTATTCATCCACCGCTTCTTATACTTGCAGTGGCTCATCTCTCTCTCCTTGTGCTGCCTATACACTGCATATATCTTAGCTGTGAATGCAGCTTGCACTGCTTTTCCTGTCAGCAGAATTTGGGTCCCTGCCAGCAGACTGCATAGGTCTTTGCTGCAGCCTGCAACTTACACTTTCTTCTTGTGCTGGCAGGCCTTAGATCCTTATCAACACACTGCATATATCTTCTGTGCTGCTGTGGTTTGTATTTTTTTCTTGTGACAGAGGGGGTTGGGTCTCCCTTGGCACATTGCACACATGTTTGCTGCAGCTGCGGCCTTCCTGTCTTTTCGTTCCAGCAGGGGTTAGGCCCCTGCAATCTAAAGATTGTGCCACCGTGGGTTCTCTGACTTTTTGCTGTGCTATGGGAACTTGGGTCCCAACGGCCCCAACTTTCTCACTTCTCCACTCATCTTCCAGTACTGGGCCTGACGTCCCCATGTACCTGATTTTATCCCAACCCATTGGTCTGTCTGCACATGTTCAAACAGACCTATATGTACTATGGATTGGCAAACCCCAGCAGGCAGTATTGCTTAAGCAGAAAGTGCTTACAAATTCTACTTGTGGCACACATTAACTTTTCCCTTCACAGATCTCATGTCATACTATAGCTAATTAGAGTCCACCGGATACCAATAAATCTTGGCTAGTATGGTGGAAATATTTCAATGTGGCCATTAGCAATAGCCATGCCAGGACATTTCTTCCCATATAGCAAGTTTCCTCTTGTCTGTCAGGCTTGGGTGGGATCTCACTGCCCCTATACTACCAAGCCAGGGTGGGTTACTGCTATCTCCTTGCTTGCTGAGGCCGGGTGGGACACAGTTTCCTCTTCCCCTGCTGAGTTTGGGGGATACAAAAGCCTCCTCCACCACTGGGCACAGTAGACTGTTTATTCCTTGGTTATGGTACCAGGCAGCACTTGATAAGGGTAATTTGATAAAGAGAATGCCTAGGTTAAATCAGCAGGAGAGGGACTATTTTGGCACTATTTATAAAGACACAGAGGTGCCTATGTGACTTTGTAAACTACTTAAGAAAATCCAGTAGCAATAGCTTCTATATAGAAGGTATAGGCATTGCACCTGCTTGAGAGCAAATGTTAATGTTAGCAAGTACTTGTATGCTCATATTTTATAAAATGCACATGCACACCACCACACTGCACATGCTCTATCTTAGCTCTACTCCTGTGCACACCTCCTGTACAAGTACATGCCAGGCTCCTGTACAAGTACATGCCAGATTATACTCTGTATAATTTTAGATGTGACCTAACTTTATCAGAGTTCTTTTATGCATGAAAATGATTTATAAAATTATGCCTCTGAGGGCAATTTTTATAACGCCTAGTCTGAGAGGGCACTAGGTGCCTACTTAATCACTATTTTCTAAAAATATATAGGCGCTTAGGTGCCTTTATAAAATACTATCTTTAGAAGCAGAGCTTGTGCCTTAAATGCAAATGAGCTCATTTGCACCTGTTCAAAAAATGAATGTGCATGAAGAGTTCAAGAACTAGCATGCATGTACTTGTGAACTCTGCCCATGCTCTGCCCAGACCTTCTGGAAAACTTCATGCATTCATGTCAATTCACATGCCTTTATGTAGGTCAAAATTTTATAACAGGCCAATTACATGCATATAAGGGCACATACACATGAAAATGACTTTATAAAATTACTTTCCCCCCCCCCCATATGTCTCAGTGGCAGAAACGTGGGATATTCGAAAGGCAATTACACGGTTTACAGCCCAGTAAACCATGTAAATGCCTTAAATGAGGATATTCAATGGCACTTACACAGTTAGTTCTGTTGAATATCCCCTTCTAACTCCCCTATGTGCCCCGATGCTATCCGGTTAGCATTGGAGCATGTCATGGGCATACCGGGGTGGAGCGGAGGTGGCAACAAGCAATAACCAGGCAGCAGTAATATTGCATGCTGCCCAGTTACAGATCTGCATTGAAAGATAGGCAAGGAAAACCCTTGCCTACCTTTCGGCGCAGGAGCCAACTGCATGCAATATCGCAACTGCCCAGTCAGGGCCGGCCCGTCCATTGAGCAAGAATGTTTTTTGCACAGGGCCCCACGTTTCAGGGGGCCCCGCGCAAAAAACATTCTTAAGCATCCCAAGTTAAAAAAAAAAAAACAACAAACCGGCTGCTTCTGCCGCGGCAGCTTCAAGAGCTCTGCCGCGGCAGCTTCAAGAGCTCTGCCGCGGGGCCCCCCCCTGCCCGGCAGAGCCTCCGTGCATCTTCAGCTCTTCACGTCCAAAACGCGGGCTTCTTTCAGAGCCGCGAGAGTTTCTTTTCTCGCGGCTCTCTTAATCCCGCGGGGCTGATGGGATTTCCCATCACCCTCGGCGGGATTAACAGAGCCGCGAGAAAAGAAACTCTCGCGGCTCTGAAAAAAGCCCGCGTTTTGGACGTGAAGAGCTGAAGATGCACGGAGGCTCTGCCGGGCAGGGGGGGGCCCCGCGGCAGAGCTCTTGAAGCTGCCGCGGCAGAGCTCTTGAAGCTGCCGCGGCAGAAGCAGCCGGTTTGGGTTTTTTTTGTATTTTAATTTGGAATGATAGGGGGGGGGGTGGTTAGGACTGGTAATGGGCTATGGGAGGGGGGGAGGCTAAACTGGAAGTAGGCTGATGGGAGGGGGAGTCTAAAATGGAATTGGGCTGATGGGGGGGGGGGTGGTGAGGACTGGTAATGGGCCAGGGGGGTGGGGTGGTTAGGACTGGTAATGGGCCGGGGGGGGGTTGGATAAGACTTGGAATGGGCCAGGGGGGGGAGGCTAAAACTGGAAGGGGGCGTATGGGGGGGGGGGTTAGGAATGGTAATGGGCTATGGGGGGGGGCTAAGTGGGCTGATGGGGGGGTTAGGACTGGTAATGGGCTATGGGGGGGCTAAGTGGGCTGATGGGGGGGTTTGGACTGGTAATGGGCTATGGGGAGGGGGCTAAGGCTGGAAGTGGGGGGGTAGGACTGGAAATGGGCTGATGGGGGGGGTTAGGACTGGTAATTGACTATGGGGAGGGGGCTAAGGCTGGAAGTGGGGGGGTAGGACTGGAAATGGGCTGATGGGGGGGTTAGGACTGGTAATGGGCTATGGGGGGGCTAAGACTGGAAGTGGGATGATGGGTGGGGTGTTAGGACTGGTAATGGGCCGGGGGGGGGTTAGGACTGGTAATGGGCCATGGGGGGTGTTAGGACTGGTAATGGGCCATGGGGGGGGGAGGCTAGGACTGGTAATGGGCTGATGGGGGGGGGAGGGTTAGGACTGGTAATGGGCCATGGGGGGGGGAGGCTAAGACTGGAAGTGGGCTGATGGGGGGGGGGTAGGACTGGTAATTGGCTATGGGGGGGGGCTAAGACTGGAAATAGGCTGATGGGGGGCTAGGACTGGAAATAGGGTGATGGGGGGGTTAGGACTGGTAATGGGCTATGGGGGGCTAAGACTGGAAATGGGCTGATGGGGGGCTAGGACTGGAAATAGGGTGATGGGGGGGTTAGGACTGGTAATGGGCTATGGGGGGCTAAGACTGGAAATGGGCTGATGGGGGGGTAGGACTGGTAATTGGCTATGGGAGAGGGGCTAAGACTGGAAATAGGCTGATGGGGGGCTAGGACTGGAAATAGGGTGATGGGGGGTTAGGACGTAATGGGCTGATGGGGGGTTAGGACTAGTAATGGGCTATGAGGAGGCTAGGACTGGAAATGGGCTGAGTGGAAGGAGGGCTTGAACTGCAAATAGCTGATGGGGACGGGGGCTTGTAATGGAAATGGGTTGTGAGGGGGAGGGAGCTAGGACTGGAAATGGGTGAGGGGGGGGGCTAGGACAGGAAATGGGCTGATGGGCTAGAATAGGACTGGAAATTGGCTGTTGGGGGTGCTAAGATTGGAAATGGGCTGTGGTGGGGGTTTGGATTGAAATGGACTCATGAAGGGGCTAGAACTGGAAGTAGGCTCATGGGGGGCTTGGATTGGAAATGGGCTGAGTGGAGGGGAGCTAGGATTTGACATGGGCTGATGGTGGGGCTAGGAAAGGACTAGAAATGGGCTCATGGGGGGCTGGGATTGGAAATGAGCTGATGGAGGGACTTGGATGGGACTGCAAATAGATGGGGAGCTAGGACTGGAAATGGGCTTATGGGGGGCTAGGACTGGAAATGGGCTGATGCGGGGACTAGAAGGGAGCGGATGCTGGGTGGGACTGGAACTAGAATGGAGCTGATGTTGGGGGAGGATTAGAATGGGATGGAGCTGGGAGAGTGAAATGGAGAGGGAAAAATATTTTGTGTGGGAGGGAAGACAAATCTACAATTGTCCGGATATTGGGAGAGTAGGTGGGGATTGAGGATGGAGGGGTAAAATTTGAGTGGATGAAATAGGAATGAGGAAAGAGCAAAAAGGAGAAAGATTAGTATGTTAAAGCAGATGTAGAGAGAGAATGGAAAAAAACTAGAAGAGAGAAGAAAAGACAAATGGACAGCAGACGATGAAGAATTAGCGGAAGACACGAAGAAACCAGAAGAAAGTGGCTGGAGCAATTGCAGCTGAAAAAAAATGCACAAAAGGTAGAAAAATATCTCTTTATTTTGAATTTATTAATTGGAATATGTCAGCTCTGGGAAATGTGCATCATTAACGTCTGCGCTTTGTTTAGTACAAGAGCAAATTAATGTATAGTTTTATTTCTACAGTGTTGTACATTCCAAGTTTGGCTTTTGGGATTCCCAGTTTAATTATTGTCTTCCTGTTTCTAAATTGTGATTCCTTGTTTGGTGATGGTCTATGTTCTGCATGTGTAACTGAGCTGAGGTATTCTGTTTATGTAATTCCTATTTGACATTGCCACTTGTTCTCTTTCCCCAGTAGGTCATGTATTGTTGTTCTCTGAAATGTATTGGTTTAATATTTGCAGCGTTTCCTTTTGATAGTTAGGGTATGGTGCTTTATGAGTCCTGGTAGTGCTGTTAGGATACGGCGGGTTTGCTATGGGTTCTAAATGGGCAGTGTTTGTAGTAGTTCCTAATGTGCCTGGCGGTTGGTATTGGATTATAGTAATGTAGAAGTCTTTTAGTCTTTCTTTATTCATACACTCATTAAGAGGCATGTTTACTAAAAGTTCGTGTATGGTAACATTATGCAAATATTTATGCAAATGAGGCCCCTTATGCAAATGAGGCCCCGCACCGAGTCTCCGCACATGGCCCCGCACCCCCCTTGGGCCGCCCCTGTGCCCAGTTACATAATGTGGCTTACGGCATGTGCAGCTATCCCCTGATATTCAATGCCAGGACCGCATATGACCCCAGCATTGAATATTCGGCGGTTAAGACTATGCCTATCGGGACTGTGAGTTTTAGATATCACTCAGAGTTTTTAGATGTTGCATAGTAAGATACAATAAGCAGAGACAGGGCTCAGAGACTGGAAGGCAGCACTCTATCTGTTGTAGAAACAGAGAAAACTGAGCTTAAAAAAATCTCTCAGGCTTTATGGATGTAGAGTCAGAAAGACTGCATAGAGAAGGGAACCCAAAGACTGCACAGAGAGGGCACATAGTCAGAGGTAGGCAGGTAGTCATCTACTGCAACTATTAGTACTACTTATCATTTCTAAAGGGATACCAGGCATATGCAGTGCTGTATAGACTGTTGTATCCATATGTAAAGGGGCACCGTCAGTAAGTCCCAATATCACACGTGTTGTTCCAAAATGGGCCAACTAGAGATATGCACGGGATACAGATGTGCATGGAAACCATTTCAGAAGAGTGTGCAGGAGAACTGACATGTGTAGAGCCATTTTAGAAGAGATGCGTGGGTAGGCTTCACATTTTAAATTGCATGAAAAACAGATCTCTTGACAGCAGTTGGGATACAACCTCACATGTCTCTGCTGCTTCAAAGACAGTTATGAGAGTTGGGTGTGGTGCACAGGCTATTGTGAAGGATCACATGATCGAGTTGGGTGCTATGCTTATCACTGTCTGTCTGGTTGGCCAACATATGTCTCCATACCTGGATGTATCCACAGCAGCCTGCCACTACATATGTGTGACTGTGTTGGAGGAGGAGCATGAGGTGGTTGGTGAAACCAGTCTGTGTGGTTCAATGACAGATGCCAATAGCTAACAATGTGTTCTCTCCTTTTCCCACAGGTGGTAACCAGACACTGGGGAGAGTGGAACAGAAGGAGGGGGCAAGGGATTTTTTGTGTGATTTAGTGCTATTTATATCCTCTCAGCAAGGTCCCCACAGCCTGTTTTAGCCTGTACATAGGGACAGGGACCTAGAACACTTATATGTGTTACAGTACAGTATGAATATGTTCTTCAGAGCCCCACAGCCTGTTTTAGCCTGCAAGTAGTGGTTGTGGTCCTAACGCATATCATATATTGCTGGCATACCTAGTGTCTGCTTTCTATGCATGCATCAATTGTCATGTGGGCCTGTCTATAACTATGATGTGCTTTCCATATGTGTAGACCTTGAATAATGATCATAAAAACATAAGATATGCCATAATGGGTCAGACCAAGGTCCATCAAGCCCAGTATCCTGTTTCCAACAGTGGCCAATCTAGGTCATAAGTACCTAGCAGTCTCCCCAAAAGACACAGGTTCCTCAATGCTTGTATTGGGTCAAGCAGTGATATCCTGGGACCCTTTTAATAACGGTTTATGGACCTTTCCTCCAGAAACTTGTCCAAACCTTTTTTAAAACCAGCTACACTAACAGCTTTTACTACATCCTCCAGTAATGAAATCCAGAGTTTGATTACACATTGGGTGAAAAAATATTTTCTCCTATTAGTCTTAAATGGGTTGCAATGTAGCTTTATTGTGTGTCTTCTAGTCTTTCTACATTGTGATGGCATTCATACCCAATTTACATTTACCCGTTCCACTCCATTTATTAATTTATAGAACTCTATCATATCCCTACTCAGCTGTCTTTTTTCCAAGTTGATACCCTAACCATTTAAGCTTCTCCTCATAGGGGTATCCTTCCATTCCCTTTTACTATTTTTGTTGCTCTTCTTTGTACCTTTTCTAATTCAACTATATCCTTTTTAAGATATGGCGACCAGAATTGCACACACCATGGAATGATACAGAGACATTATAATATCCTTTGTTTTATTCTCCATTCCTTTCCTTATGATTCCATTTGCTTTCTTAGCCACCGCTGCACACTGGAAAGAGGGTTTTAATGTATTATGCACAATGATGCCTAAATCATTTTCCAGGGCAGTGGATTCTAAGATGGTACCTTGCATCGTGTAACCATAATTTGTGTTGTTCTTTCCTAGGTGCATAACTTTGTACTTGTCCACATTAAATTCCATCTGCCATTGGATGTCCAGTCTTCCAATTTTTCAAGGTCCTCTTGCAATTTTTCACAATCCTGTCGAATTTTAACAACTTTGAATAATTTTGTGTCATCTGCAAATCTGATGACCTCACTCATTATTCCTATTTACAGGTCATTTATGAATATAAGAACATAAGAATATAAGATATGCCATACTGGGTCAGACCAAGGTCCATCAAGCCCAGTATTCTGTTTCCAACAGTGGCCAATCTAGGTCATACGTACCTAGCAGTTTCCCCAAAAGACACAGGTTTCACAATGCTTGTAATGGATCAAGCATTGATATCCTGGGTCCCTTCTTGATAATGGCTTATGGACCTTCCCTCCAGGAACTTGTCCAAACCTTTTTTAAACCCAGCTACACTAACAGCCTTTACTACATCCTCCGGTAACAAATTCCAGAGTTTGATTACACGTTGAGTGAAAAAATATTTTCTTTTATTAGTCTTAAATAGTTTACCCTGTAGCTTCATTGCATGTCCCCTAGTCTTCCTATATTCTGATAACGTAAACAATCGATCTACTTTTACCCGTTCCACTCCGTTCATTAATTTATAGACGTCTATCATATCTCCCCTCAGCCGTCTCTTTTCCAGGTTAAAGAGCCCTAACCTTTTTAGCCTTTCTTCATAGGAGTATCCTTCCATCCCCTTTACCATTTTGGTGGCTCTTCTCTGAACCTTTACTAAAATCACTATATCCTTTTTAAGATATGGCGACCAGAATTGCACACAATATTCAAGGTGCAGTCTCACCATGGAACGATATAGAGGCATTATAATATCTTTTGTTTTATTTTCCATTCCTTTCCTTATGATACCTAGCATTATATTTGCTCTCTTGGCCGCTGCTGCACACTGGGCCGAGGGTTTTAACATGTTATCCACAATGATGCTTAAATCTTTTTCCAATCTTTTTCCTGGGTGGTGGTTCCTAATGTGGAACCTTGCATCTTATAACCATAGTTTGGGTTGTTCTTCCATAGGTGCATAACTTTGCCCTTGTCCACATTAAATTTCATCTGCCATTTTGATGCCCAGTTATCCAATTTATCAAGATCCTCTTACAATATTCCACAATCCTCGTGGCTTTTAACAACTTTAAATAGTTTTGTGTCATCTGCAAATTTGATAACCTCACTCGTTATTCCCTTTTCCAGGACATTTATGAATATGTCAAAAAGCAGCGGACCCAGGACAGATCCCTGGGGTACACCACTATTCACCTTTCTCCATTGGGAAAATTGGCCATTTAGCCCTACCCTCTGCTTTCTATCTTTTAACCAGTTCCTGATCCACAATAGTACACTGCCTCCTATCCCATGACTCTTTAGTTTTGCCAAAGGTCTCTGATGAGGGACCTTGTCAAAGGCTTTCTGAAAGTCCAGATACACTATATCAACCGACTCACCTTTGTCCACCTGTTTATTCACACCTTCAAAAAAACATAACAGATTAGTAAGACAAGATCTTCCTTGTCTAAAGCCATGTTGGCTGTCTCCCATTAGGCCATGACTATCTACATGCTGAGTAATTTTGTTCTTTATGATGTTTTCTACCATTTTTCCTGGTACTGACGTCAGGCTCACTGGTCTGTAGTTTCTCATATCAACCCTGGAACCCTTTTAAAAATTGGTGTTACATTGGCGATCCTCCAATCTTCAGGTATTACAGATGATTTTAATGAAAATTCACAGATTACTAATAGCAGGTCTGCAATCTCATATTTCAGTTCTTTCAACACCCTTGTATGTATACCATCTAGCCCAGGTGATTTGCTACTCTTCAGTTTATCTAATAGTTGTAATACATCTTCCCGATGTATCGATATTTTCTTAAATTCTTTCACACCTTTAAATACCACTTCAGTCATGGGTAACATCCCTACATCTTCCTCAGTAAAGACCGAAGCAAAGAATTCATTCAGTCTCTCCGCTATCGCCTTGTCGCCTCTTAGTGCCCCTTTAACCCCTCTATCATCTAATGAACCAACTGACTCTCTCACAAGTTCTTTGCTACGATGTACTTATTTTGTGTTTTTGCTTCCGCAGCAAGCTTCTTCTCAAATTCTCCCTTTGCCTGCTTTATCAGTGCCTTGCATTTGACTTGCCAGTGCTTGTGCTGTTTCCAGGTTTCGTCATTTGGCTCTTTTTTCCATTTCCTGAAAGATGCTTTTTTGGCAACAACAGCCTCTCTGACCTCACCTTTAAACCATGCTGGCAGTTTTTTGGACTTCCTTCCACTTTTCTTAAAGTGTGGAATACAGCTGGTCTGGGCTTTCAAGATAAGAGTTTTCAATAACACCCAAGCTTGATGTAAGGGGTATGTTTACTAAACCATCTTAATGTTACTGGCGTTAGCTCCAGCAATAATGTGACGAATGCCATAAAAGGAGTGGGCTTTCCGGTCTTAAGGTAGCATTTCGGGTTATTGCCCGATAGAGGGAGCCGTGGCATGTTAACACGCGTTAGCCTTAATTAGGCATGCTGACCTGCAACCACAGCAACAGAGGTGTAGCACAATGGTTACTACATTAACTGCTACAATAGTGGTCATGAGTTCAATCCCCCAGTGGGCTTAATGAGTAAGGCTGTCTGAGGCATTACCCTTTACTTTAAATCAGTGCTGTCTGAGGCATTTTCTTTTTTAATTTAAATTAGTGCTGCCAGCAAACACACCCTCACAGTGCCCTAACCTAAGGTGCTGCATAAGGCACCCTATAAGGCACTTCAGAGGGCACATTATAAAGTGCACTGTCCTCCAAGACACCTTATAATGTTCCCTATAGGGCACCTTATAGGGCGCCTTATGAGGCACCTTAAGGTTACAGCACTGGGAGGGTGTTTTTGCTGGCAGCACTAATTTAACTTAAAAAAAGAAATGCCTCAGACAGACCTATCAAAAATACTACTATGGGATCAAACCCATGACCTCTGCCTCTACAGTCAGTGAAGTAACCAGTGAGCTACATCTCTACAGCTGCTAACAAACCCCTGGCTGTCTACAGAATGACTGCAGGTCACCACACAAACTGTCTGCTGTGGTTACTAGGATAGGGTTAACCCATCCGTACCCATGATAAACTGCACATGCATATCAGCAGTCTACAGATGATCACAAGATGGGGTATGCACCCCCACAGCACCTCGGCCTGGTAGGGGGAACTGACCGTGTGTGTTAACTGGCACAGAGTAGCTACAGACCGTCACATTGTGGGGGGTTACTGTGCTCACCCTGAGGGTGAGGTGGGGCGCCCAGCACCAGGTCCGCAGCATCTGGCTTAGCTAAGAAAGGCTATGCTGTAGGTTGCCATAAGTGCCAGTGTGTGATAGGTAGTCCTTGCAGACACACCAAGGATACACCTGTGTCCATCCATATTCCCCAGTCATTTCTAGCTCTTGTGGACTATGATACACCCAGAATAGTGCATATTCTGTGTGGGTGCTATTGTCACATGATTTAAGTGAAGGGCGGTGTTTGGATTCATAGGTGGATTATGTAGCACCACCCAACCCGCCCTCAGGGTGGGGGACATGATTTCCCACCAACAGATCCACATTCTACATCCCTGCAAGTGGCAGTAGAGGGGACCATCTTCCCCAGTCCTGCTGGGAAACAGGCACCCTACAGCGCAGTCAATGCAGATCTGTATGCATCCATAAGGAAATGGCAGACAGACAGTAGGCCAGGAAATGCTCAGCTGCCCCCCACCACTATCTGAGATTCTCCAGCACCGAGCACATAGAGTAAATGTGCCTTAACGCAAGGTTTTCACTGGCGTTAGTGTTCAGACCCAGATTTCACAGCGTTAGTGTGCCTGGAGCCTCTCCCCCCCACTATCCGCCCATTGACCCCTTCTCTCTGCCCTCTGGGAAGCCTTACTCCACCCTTCAGAGCCGGTTTTCACAGCGTTAGTGTGCCTTAATGCCGCAGCCGCGTTATCACGTGCTAAGTGACATTATTGCGCGATAATATTACATTATTGCGCGATAACGTCACATCGCGCGATAATACCACCGCTGCTACGTTAAGACGGTTTAGTGAACATACCCCTAAGTCTTTAACCTTTGCAACTGCTCCTTTTATTTTTTTCTTAACTATTTTCCTCATTTTATCAGAGTCTCCCTTTCGAAAGTTAAAAGGTAGTACTGTGGATTTCCTTACTATCCCTCCTCCACTAAATAAATTAAACGCGATCATGCTATGATCACCATTGCCAAGTGGCCCCAACACCCTTATCTCTTGCACCAGATCTGGTGCTCCACTAAGGACTAGGTCCAATATGGCTTCCCCTCTGGTCGGTTCATGAACCAGCTGCTCCAAGAAGCAGTCATTTATTTCATCTAGAAACTTTATCTCTCTAACATCTCCTGCCGTGACACTGACCCAGTCGATACCGGGATAATTGAAATCACCCATTATTATTACTGTGTTGTAACTTTTGTTAGCTTCCCTGATTTCTTTGAGCATTTCATCATCCATTTGTTCATTCTGGCCAGGTGGTCGATAGTACACCCCCACTGCCTTCGCCTTCCACTTTTTACATGGAATTTCAATCCATAGAGATTCTACAGCAAATTTTGTTTCCTGCAAAACTTTAATCCTTTCTGACTCAATGCCCTCTCTAACATAGAGCGCAACCCCTCCACCAATTTGATCAGCTCTATCATTACGATATAGTTTGTACCCAGGTATCACAGTGTCCCACTGGTTGTCCTCCTTCCACCATGTCTCTGATATTCCAATCATATCTAACCTCTCATTTACTGCTATATATTCTAACTCTCCCATCTTATTTTTTACACTTCTAGCATTTGCATACTAGCATTTTAGAGACTGTATTTTATTCATATTAATCTGGCTATTAGTAGACATGGGTAATTTGGGATCTTTAAGCTGTGTCTGCTCCATACTCGAGGGCATTTGGACTACTTTACTCTTTTTTGGAACCTCTCTGCTTTTGGTAGTATCCTTCAAGGATACATTCTTCCGAACCATGCGCTCTTGGGCGACTGTCGGCTTTCCCCTATCATCTAGTTTAAAAGCTGCTCTATCTCCTTTTTAAAGGTTAATGCCAGCAGCCTGATTCCATCCCGTTTAAGGTGAAGCCCATCCCTTTGGAAGAGCCCCTCCTTTCCCCAGAATGTTCCCCAGTTCCTAACAAATCCAAAACTCTCATCTCTGCACCATTGTCTCATCCACACATTGAGACTCTGGAGCTCTGCCTGCCTTTTAGATCCTGCGCGTGGAGCGGGAAGCATTTCGGAGAATGCTACCCTGGAAGTTCTGGATTTCAACTTTCTACCTAAAAGCCTAAATTTAGCCTCCAGAACCTCCCTACCACGTTTTTCTATGTCATTGGTACCGACATGTACCAAGACAGCAGACTCCTGCCCAGCACTATCTAAGACCTTATCTAGGTGGCGCGTGAGGTCCGCTACCTTCGACCAGGCAGGCATGTTACCAGGCGATCCTCACATCCACCAGCCACCCAGCTATCTACATGCCTAATTATCAAATCACCAACTATAATGGCTGTCCAAACCCTTCCCTCATGGGCTCATGGCCCTGGAGAAAAGTCCCCGGTGTGAGAGGGTTTTACATCACCTGGAGGACATGTCCTAATTACAGGATCACTTCCTGCCACACCAGGGTGATGCTCTCCTGTCACGTGACCTCTCTCCTCCATGGCAATAGGGATGCTGCCAGACTGGAGGTGGGACTTCAGGACAATATCCCTGTAGGTCTCGTCTATGTACCTCTCTGTCTTTCTTATGTTTTCCAAGTCTGCTACTCTAGCCTCTAGAGAATGGACTTGTTCCCTGAGAGCAAAGAGCTCCTTGCACCTAGTGCACACGTAAGACCTCTCAACAACTGGGAGAAAATCATACATGTGACACTCAATGCAAAAGACTGGAAAGCCCCCATCTCGCTGCTGGACTGCTGTCTGCATCTTAGTTTTAAGCTTGTGTTTAGATCTAAGTTCTTTACTTACTAAGGGTTGCTATGGATATGTATACTAATAAAACTGTACCTAATAGTTTAATATACCTTGTTCACCTGAAGCTTAATTAATCTCAGGCCCTTACTGTATGACTGATTTGGATAACGAGCTTCACCAGAGAGCACCTCCTTTCCTTTTAGATGTGTAAGTACCTATAAAGCTAGGATTATCCCAGGGGTGGATGGGTGTTGGGGAGGGAGGGAAGGAAATAACACTTATTAAAAGAGGGCTGCTACACAGTACCCTGTCCTGTGCTGCTGAGGTAAGCTGTGACCAACTTCCTGGGTGATTAACAGTCCTTGCTTGGATAGAAGGAGTCTTTCAAAATGGCCTTTTGACCTGCCACCTGGTGTTAACACCTATTGAAAAAGTTTCACAGGTCTCTTGCTCCCTAGGTAGAAGGTCTCTTTGTAAGGGTCTCTAGAAGATTATTTATGCTCAAAGAGTATTGACCCTGTTTTATTTATTTATTTATTTATTTATTTATTTATATTTCTTATATACCGCACTATTTGCAATCAGCGCGGTTCACATGGAACAGAAACATCCGACAACTTAAATATGTCTGGTCATTACATTAAACAGGAAATGCAACTTGGAAAAAAGGGTACACTATATACATATGAGGTGTACTGAGAAAGGATAATGTTTGGTGTTTACATTGTAGGGGACGCCTGTTGCGAGGGCTTGCCTTGTTGACTACTATTATTGTTGAGGTGCTCGTTATTCGAGTGGGACTGAGGATTGGAGATGTCAGTGAGATATTTGGTGGAGGAAATGTTTAAGGGCCTTTCTAAATTGGCTCAAGTTGGGGATTGCTCTGATATGTGCTGGTAAGGTATTCCATAGACTTGGGGCACAGAGTTGGAAGGCTCTGTTAGCTGTTGTTTTGGTGCATTTAGTTGCTTCTTTTGGAATTACTAGCATGTTGGACTCTGCAGATCTTCTTGGTCTGTTAGGTGCAAGTGGTTGGATGAGGTCAGATAGAGAGGAGGAGGAGAGCTCATTGCCAGCTTTGAAAGTCATGAGCAAGGTCTTAAAACAAATCCTGGCTTGAATGGGGAGCCAGTGTAACTGCTTGAGGAGTGGTGTCACATGGTCTCTCCTGGATGCGCCAAAGAGTACTCGCGCTGCCTGTTCATAGCAAGTTGAAGGGGATGCAGGGTGGACCGGGGGAGCCCTTGTAGTATGGAGTTTGAATAATCGAAATGGGGAATAATCAGGGCTTGGTAAATGGTGCGGAAATCATCTGGTTCGAGTAACGGGCGTAGGTGTCTGAGGGATCTGATTTTAAAGTAGATCGCCCTTACGGTATTGGCTACATGTTTCTTCATGTCGAGATTTTGGTCTAGCATCACTCCGAGGTAACGTATAGCAGGTTTAACTTGTAGTTCAGCATCATTTACCTTAACACAGCTGGGTGGTATGAAATTTGGGTTCCTTGAGATGAAAAGAACCTCCGTCTTTTTGTGTTGGATTCGCAGGTTTTGTGATAGGAGCCACTCAGATATAGTGTTGAAGCAATTAGTTAGAGGGGCGAGGTCTAGTTTATCTAATGATATTGGCATGTATAAAAGCACATCGTCAGCATATAACATGCAACTAACATTGAAGGATCTAATGATTTTGCAGATGGGTTGGATGTATATACTAAACATCAAGAATGATAGGGATGATCCTTGAGGCACTCCTTGACTTTGTTGAAATGGTTCCGAAGTAGTCCCGTTTGCTCGAACATGCTGCCATCTTCCAGAAAGGTAGGATCTGCACCATTTGAATGCTGATCCGCTGATACCTTTTTCTCTTAGGCGGTAGAGGAGAATCTCATGGCATACAGAGTCGAAGGCTGCTGCTATATCTAAAAAGATGAGTGCGAAACCATGTCATATGTTGTCAACGCCTGAAATTATATTGTCGAACAGGGCTGTAAGTAGTGTTTCCACTCCATGTGACTCTCTAAATCCATGTTGGGATGGATCTAGTGGGGCAGTAGTGTCGATATGATCCTGTAATTGTCTATGTACTACTTTTTTAATGATTTTTGTGAGCATAGGTATACTAGATATGGGCCTGTAAGACTCTACCTTTTGGGGGTCTAACTTGGTGTTTTTTAAAAGAGGTCTGACAGAGGTCTGCTTGAGAGTAGGGAGGAAAGACCCAGTGTTAAAAGATTGGTTTATGATGTAGGCTATAATAGGAGAGAGGTCACATCGCAGATCCTTTATCCAGAATGCCGGACAAGGATCTGTGTGTGCAGTGGTGGTGTTTAGGGCTAAGATGGTATCTTCGATAATTTTCTTTGAAGGTATGGAGAAGGATGTTAGTGATGCTGAGTGCTCTTGCACGTCAAGGAGGTCAGGTATTATTATTTTGTCGGTCTTGCACATTTTGGATTGCATGTAGACTGCATAGTCTTGCGGGTGAATATCGCCATGGTGCTCAGGGGTTGGTTCTTTAGCAAGAGTTTTGACCAAGTTAAACAGATCATGTGGCTTATTCAATGACCGTCTCAGGGTGTCTGTATGGTATTGCCTCATCCTGTCTGAGATTTCTTTGCGATGTGAATGTATGCTGACTTGTCACTACTGGTGCGTAACTTCCTCCAGCGCTTTTCCAGTCTCCGTAGAATGTTTAGTGAAGCCCTTAAGTCGGCTGTAAACCATGGGGCTGATGATTTTTTCTTCGGGGCCTTGTTTGTTGGAGAACGGATTGCGATTGAGCTGAGTCTACTGTTCCAAGCGGTGATCAATTCATCTAGGTTTAAGGAAGTCTCATTAATGAGTGTGCATGTTTCAGCGAGGATGCGTTCTCTATTAAACGGGTGGAAACTTCTGGCAGCTGGGTTAGTGGTCTTGCTTGTATCTATTTTGGGCCTTGGTGACATGTTGAGGGTAGGCATCTGAAAAGTGATGAGTTTATGATCAGACCAGGGGACTGCCGTTACTGATAGCATAATGTTTTGTGGTTTATCAAGAATTACCTGTGGGGCAAATATGAGGTCTAGAGTGTTACCTTTCTCGTGAGTAGGTTCTTGCACCAGTTGCGTGTATCCGAGGATCTCTAGGGCTTCTATGAATGCAGTTGCTTGATTATCTTGTAATGATGGCAGGTTGATATCCCCTAAGATCCAATTAGGTTTATTTGGACCCTGGATATTGGATGCTAGGTTTATTATGGATGAAAGGTCATCTGGATCCGCTGATGGAGCTCTATAAATCAGGTTTATGGAGCATATGTTGTTGGAGATTGATACAGTTTCTAGGTTGTTGTTACTGTTGAAGTCATCCATTTTGAACTGGAGATCCGCTCTAGTGATGATGAGTACTCCTCCTCCTCCTCTTTTATTTTGCCTATGGCTGGTGAAAGCAACAAAATTAGATGGGAGTAGCTGGTTAATGATGGTATTGTCTTCTGATGAAAGCCACGTTTCAGTGACCATGATGATATCTAGGTTATGGGATGTTATTATGTCTGTGATTACCGGCCACTTTTTGCGAAGTGAGCGAGCATTTATGAGTGCACACTTTAGGCTGCAAGGGTTTTTACCTTGTCTGGCCTTCGCAGTGTGTTGAAGTGGGATGTGTAGTAAGTGGTGTTGGTGTTGGTAGTTAACCCTGTGTGAATTGTAGTAGAAATCACCTGACCATTTTCTCCCACCAGTTGGTAAGATAGGGATGTGATTGTGTGATGTATTTAGAGCTAGTGAGCTGGATGTCCAAATTATGAGGAGAAGGTATAGGCTCAGTAATGTGATGATAATGTGTTCCATTCTGACTCTTCTGGGCCAACTCTGTGAAACAGGGGGCTTGTGTCAGGGGGTGAATTGGAGGGAGTCATGGCCAGGATATTATGCAATCAGGCTTGATTTAAATGCTGCTGCTAGGCTGTGACTTATTATGAAATTTAAACTACAAGCTCTCTGCTGGGTTCTAAATTTAACCAGAAAGCTTCTTCTGTGTTTTAAAGTGACTATTAAATTTAAACTACAAGCTCTCTGCTGGGTTCCAAATTTAACCAGAAAGCTCTCTTCTGTGTTTTTAATTTAAACTGCTGCTACTAGGCCCTGACTGATTTAACAAAAAACACTGGGTTTACAGATTAATTAGCTTTAAAACAAAGAAGTCCTTTCAGAAAATTCCCAGAAGTATATACTCACAATTGCAGATCTCTCTCCAGAAGTAGCAGTCACTTTTTTTAGTCCTTCAAGACAGGTTCACAGAGCTCTGGTTGAGCTATTTATGCCTGTGCTGCTGAGGTAAGCTGTGACCAACTTCCTGGGTGATTAACAGTCCTTGCTTGGATAGAAGGAGTCTTTCAAAATGGCCTTTTGACCTGCCACCTGGTACGCTCCCTGCTGGACCCAGACGATTTCCGTACCATATATCAAGCGCTGATCCTGCCGCATTTTGACTTTGCAAATGCCATCCTACAAGGTCTCCCCCAATCCACACTAACCCTCTTACAGTTGGCCATGAATGCCGCAGCTAGGGTCCTCTACGGTGCATCCAGAAACGACCACGTGACTCCTATTCTCAAACAGCTACACTGGCTACCAATTCACGGGAGAATCACCTTCAAATCCCTTGTATTAGCATTTAAGGCAATCAAAGGCACCTCATCCCTCTCACTCACGAATCTAATCCACATGGTCCCCCCCAACAGAGCAAGAAGAACATCAGCTTTAAACCTGCTAGCAATACCAAAGGCTTCAACAAAGTCCAACACGAACACCACAAACAGGGCATTCAGTTTTTATGTACCAAAATGCTGGAACACCCTACCCCCTGACATTAGAGCCATTACCAATCTATATCAGTTCAGAAAGGCTCTCAAAACATACCTTTTCTGCCAATATTTCCCAGACAGCAACTGAACTAGATATCCCCTCCAAGAAATGACCCAATCTAGAAATGCCCTCACACTGCAGTGTAAATAGTTTATGTATATAGTTAACCCAGTTATCCAAGTTTGTACTCCTGTTCAATGTAAAACCTGACAGTTTGTCGTTATGGTCGTTTTGTTATGATGTAAACCGCGCTGATTCTAAATAGCGCGGTATATAAGAAACTGTAATAAATAAATAAATAAATTGAAAAAGTTTCACAGGTCTCTTGCTCCCTAGGTAGAAGGCCTCGTTGTAAGGGTCTCTAGAAGACTTTATTTATGCTCTATTTCTAAGGGTCTCTAGAAGACTT
This sequence comes from Ichthyophis bannanicus, assembly GCA_033557465.1. NCBI lineage: Eukaryota > Metazoa > Chordata > Amphibia > Gymnophiona > Ichthyophiidae > Ichthyophis > Ichthyophis bannanicus. Next base: position 643,795,180 of record CM066036.1, on the reverse strand, counting down.
TTTTTGTGCTCTATTTGTTAAAAAGCAACGGGCCCAGCACAGATCCCTGGAGTACGCATCTATTCATCTTTCTCTATTGAGAAAATTGGCCATTTAGACTTACTCTCTGCTTTCTATCTTTAACCAGTTCCTGATCCACAATACTATACTGCCTCCAATCCCATGACTTTTTAATTTTGCCAAGAGTTTCTCATGAAGGACTTTGTCAAAGGCTTCCTGAAAATCCAGATACACTGTATCTACTGGCTCACCTTTGTCTACCTATTTATTCAATCCTTCAAAAAATATAACAGATTAGTAAAGCAAGACTTTCCTTGGCTAAGTCCATGTTGGCTTTCTCCCATTAAACCATGATTATCTACATGTTCAGTAATTTTATTCTTTATATTGGTTTCTACCATTTTGCCTGGTACTGACATCATGTTCATCGGTCTGTAGTTTCCCAGATCATCCCTGTAACTGTTTTTAAAAGTGGAGTTACATTGGCCACTCTCCAATCATCAGATACTACAGATGATTTTGATGATAGTTCACAGATTACTAATTGTAGGTATGCAATCTATATTTCAGTGCTTTCAACACTCTTAGATGTATACCATCCGGTCCAGGTGATTTGCTACTCTTCAGTTTATCAAACAGTTGTAATACATCCTCCCGGTTTATTGATATGTCTTTCAATTCTTCCGCTACATCACCTTTATATACCATGTCAGGTATGGGTAACTTCTATTCAGTCTCTCCATTATGGCCTTGTTCTCCCTTAGAGCCCTTTTTCACACTCTATCATCCAGTGGTCCATTTGACTCTCTCACGGGGTTTTCACTGTGAATGATCTTGAAAAAATTGTTATGCGATTTTGCTTCCACAGCAAGCTTCTTTTCAAATTGTCTCTTTGTCTGCCTTATCAATGCCTTGCATCTAACTTGCCAATGCTTATCTTGTTTCCAGTATTTGTCACTAAGCTCCTTTTTCTATTTCCTGAAGGATGTTTTTTTTTGGGGGGGGGGGAACAACAGGCTCTCTGGCCTTGACTTTAAACCATATTGTCAGTTTTTTGGTCTTCCTTCCACTTTTCTTAAAGCATAGAATACATCTGGTCTAGGCTTCAAAGATAGTTTTTTTTAAACAAGGCCTATGCTGATGCAAATTTTTTACCTTTGCAGTTGTTCCTTTTTTGTTTTTCTTAACTATTTTCCTCATATTATCATAGTCTCCCTTTTGAAAGTTGAAAGGCAGTACTGTGGATTTCCTTGCCATCTTTCTTCCATTTATTAAATCAAATGTGATCATGCTATGATCACTATTGCCAAGTGGCCCAAACATCCTTATCTCTTGCACCAGATCTTGGGTTCCATTTAAAACTAGGTTCAAAATAGCTTTCCTTCTTGTCGGTTCATGAACCAGCTGCTCCAAGAAGCAGTCATTTATTTTATCTAGAAACTTTATCTCCCTAACATGTTCTGCAGTGACATTGATTCAGTCGATACTGGGGTAATTGAAATCACCCATTATTACTGTGTTTTAGCATTTTATCATCCATTCTGGTCAGGCAGTTGGTAGTACACCCCCACTGCCATTGCCTTCTGCTTTTTAGATGGAATTTCTATCCATGGAGATTCTACAGTGTATTTTCTTTCCTGCAAATCCTATGTGACTCAATGCCCTCTCTAACATAGAGTGCAACCCCTCCACCAATTTGATCTACTCATTATGATATAGTTTGTACCCTGGTATCACAGTATCCCGTTGGTTGCTTCCTTCTACCAGGTCTCTTGGATGGCAATCATATCTAACCTTTCATTTAGTGCTATATATTCTAGCTCTCCCATCTTATTTTTTAGAATTTTAGCATTTACATATAGATATTTTAGAGGTTGTGTTTTATTCATAGTACAAATAAACGTACAAATCATGGAGACATCCTTAGAGTCATTTTAGAAAGTCGAATATATATACATCCTCAGCATGAGAAGGTCCATTTAGCATGGGGACATGGTGGAGGTGAGCCCTGGGAGCTGCATGTCACAGGGAGATTTCAGAAGAACACAAACATGTCAAGCCCTGGTTGTTGAGGTGTCCATGCTTATACCTGCTCTTGATGATGAATAAGGTCAAAGAAACTGCTTGTTTCATGGCAGAAATGTTTCCAGGGAGAAGAGCAAATTGCACTTACATTACAACGATTAATATTTCCCAGCCAATGAAACCTTCCTGTAAATATATACTCCAAACATATTATTAGTCCACCACTACACGTACGAGTATATGAAATGTCAGGGCATAACATGCTAGTCTCATAATACAGATACCTCTCTTCTGAACTACCTAGGCTGGGGCATCCAAATACCAAGTTCTGCGGACACGCACTTCAGAGACATTCACATTTATAAAATCCGCTTGGGCCTGTCTGCTTGGGTCTGTCTCCAGAACTGATTACTGGGATGTTCATTTTTCAGGGTGCTGATGGAGCGATTTCAGAAGATACTGCTGCTACTCCCTGGTTTTTGAATGTTCTGCTCTGGACTTCACAGATGCTTCCTAGATGTCGCTTCTAAAATGCCACTTCATGGCGTTTAAGATTTTGACTGACTCCCAGCCCTTGTTTTGTTAGAGCGATTGAAGTGGTATGTTCCTGCTTGCTCACTGCAGTCTAGTGGTAGTAGGTGGTTGGTTACTCCCTCTGTAAAACAAATGAGAATCAAAGGTTTTAGGAACCGGGCTTTTTCAAAGGTGGTTCTGAGTTTGTGGAATCAACTGCCTGATGAAGTGCGGTCAAAAAGGTCTCTCTTGCCATTTCAGTGAAAACTTAAAACGTATTTGCTTGCCAGCTCTCAGTTTTGATGTGGTGTGGTGAAACATGCAGTGTATATGGAGGGCAACAGTAAGAGACTAGTATCAGTCAAGTTTATTTAGTGCGGTATTTTCAAAGGCATTTACATGGATAACTGCCCTAGTTACCCATGTAAATGCTTTATCTGGGATTTTTGAAAGGCACCTACATGGGTAGTGCTTTTCGAAAAACCAGGATAAGTCCCTAACGCACCCAGATACTATGTGGTTAGCATCGTGGCGTGTTAGGAGCATTCCGGGATGGAGTGGAGGCAGAGGAAAGGGCTAAGCAGGTAGCAGCAATATTCGATGCTCCGTGCTTAGTCCTCTGCGCTTTAAAGATAGGCGAGGTTGTCCTGCACCTATCTTTAAGGCGCAGGGGCTAAGCGAGTAGCATCAAAAATCGTTGCTACCTACTTAGCCTTGGCGGCTGCCAGCACATCCAGCATAACCTGAATTTTCACTTCTGTTGCCACGGAAGTGAAAATTTAGGTTAAGGGGGTCAGCAGGCATGCTATGCGCCGATGTGGTGCATACCTGACTAAATCAAAATTGGGCCTTTAATTTATTGTTTGGATATTTAGAATGTGTTAATGTTTTGTATATTTGTATTTGTATTTGTTTTAAGATTTTTAATATGTTTTATGTACATTATGATGTTGTGAACCACTGTGAATAGTTGACCAGGAATGTGGTCTATAAATGTTTATGAATAAATAAAATAGTTATTTCACCCCTATACTATACTGTTCTCTTGGATTTTTTTGCAACCTAAATGCATGATCCTCCCTTTTCTTAGCATTAAATCTCATCTGCTAAGTCCTAGATCCATTCTTTTTTTTTTTTAATTCTTTATTTTCGTTTTGCAACAACAAAGGAAAGGAAGACATACAACTAAGAGACAAATACATACATGGAATGTGATACATACACCAAAGTAAACCCCCACCACCCCCCTCCCCCCTGCTTCTTCTCTAGAAAACTAAAACATTCTCGAAACGGGCGTGTACTGACATTATTGTGTTACAAAACCTTACAGTGATCTGAAACATTATTGTGTACAAAACCTTACAGCGATCTGAAACATGATGAGTGTACATTAAACAGACATGTCGAAGCAATGAGCAGATTGTACATGATCATTGAGCATCTGCCATTTAGACAAGCAAGAATGAAATTGGGTATGGAAAATAGCTCTCCGAGATATCTGCTCATATTTACTATATAAGCAGACAAGGTTCCACTATTCATTGACAGCAAGTCGAGAGCTATCCCTCCAAGTCCCCGTAATCAAACATATGGCTATACCCAGCATGAAATCAGGAGAAAGCGACCCTTCTTAGGAAGAGAGGGGACCCCCGCCACTGAGCGGAGTCCCACAGTCGTCCAAGAAAGAGGCTCGTGAAGGTACGAGACAAATGAAATACGACCCCAGACCCGCCCCCAGTAAACCTGTAGTTAAGGACATTCACAAAGAACATGAACGAGGGTTCCCACATCAGTATGGCAAGACCTACACTGGCCCCTGGCAGTTGTGTTCCATTTGGCAATTTTCCTGGAATATAAGAACATCTATGTGCAAAAAAGACGAGAGTTGAGTTTGGGTAGCTGAAGCAGATCGGGAAACCCGCAGTATTTTGCTCCAGAAAACGCTCCAATGCACAGGGGTTAAAGTGGTTTGCGGTTAGCGATCCCAGGCTTGTTGGACTCTACAAGTGGCAGTATCTGTACCCTGACATAATAGTTTATAAAAGTTAGAGGCTACCCCATGTGTACTACTAATAGAGTGAATTAGTTCTAATAGCCCATCCTTAGTAGGGACAGAGGGCGGCATGATTGGAGCACTTTTGAGGCAGCATGTAAGCTGCATCAATTGAAAGTAATGTTTCGCTAGTAACGCAAATCCCCTGTATGAATCAGAAAAGGTTTTCCAACGAGTTGCAGAGAAGAGCTGTTGGGGTGTCCTGATCCCCCTGGAGTACCAGGGTCTGGAAGTAATCATGCATGGCTGCTCGAATTTCAAACCGGAACTCTGGCTGAGTTAATAGGGCTCTATCAAAGAACCAGGCCCCCGGATTCCCTTGAAGTGCAGTAGTATGGTAGTGAAAAGAAATAGCAGCATGATCTGAAATATGCTGGGAGTGAATCTTTGCAGCGTCCACCTGGGGAACTAACAGTGTTGATATTAGAAAGAAATCTATGCGAAACTGGGATTTGTGAGGGGAAGAGAAGAAGGTAAAGTCTAGCTCATTGGGGTGTAGTAGCCTCCGTAGATCGACTAGAACAATATCTTTGATCATAGAGGTAAGCGCGATATGACTCTTGGGGGGACCACTTGTCCTGGGCGACTATTTGTCAATCAGGGGATCAAGAACTGAATTGAAATCCCCCCCAATATCAATAAAGAATTAGCAGAGGCCTGCGCAGCCTGAGCAGTAATAACAAAAGGGCAGGGTCATCCAGATTAGGAGCATGAAGGCATATACACGTGATTTTAAAGTTACCCATCTTAAGGTGAACTCTGGACCATCTACCCGCTGTGTCTAAGCAAGTCGCAACAATAGTAGCATGCAGAGATTTCCTATCCAATATAGCAACCCCACTTTTCCTAGAAACAGCTGGGGAATAGGCGGCCACCATGTAAGGTTTAATATTGAGGTTGAAAGTTTCCTTCGAATTGAAATGTGTTTCTTGGAGGAAATCAGGTCCGCAGCCTCATGACTTAGATAGCTAGGGGTTTCCTCCGTTTTATCGGATTATTGATTACTTGTACGTTCAATGAGAAAATCTTACATGGTGCCATCAGTCGATAATAGACATTTTAGGTAAGAGCACTTGAAAACTTACAACATAATCAGAATCTGTACAATAATGACATAAGCACCAAGTATACTGGCCAATACACCCATATTGAAAAGTATGTACCAAAGTAACTTAGAGAAGAAGCAACCCCCAATGAATATGGCGACCAGATGTCTGCGGGAGGAGGCCCTAGAGAGGAAGATAGAGACATAATAAAAGAAAAGAAACACCAGAGTCCATAAGAAACACTGTCTCTGATACTCGTCGAGGCTACTATGGGTAGATGGAGTCGGGTCCCAGATATCTTCAAAATAAGGCAACAAACCGCCCTCGACAGACTCTTCGCTGAGCCGCAGTAAATCCAATATGGCAGGCACAGCGGATATGAGAGTACTGGCAGGAATATTCTGGAAGTCAGCGCATCAAGTCGGCTTCTTTAGAGTCCAAAAACTCCGCTAGTAGATCAGGGTCCTCAAATGTTCTTGTCTGATTGTGAAGCGTGACTCGGAGCTTGGCCGGGTACATCAGGCCATAGCGTGCTTGTAGTTGTTGAAGCCTCGGCCGAAATTCCAGAAAGCGCTTTCGGCGGTCGACCGTGGGTTTAGCCAAGTCAGGATAGAAGGAGACCTTGTGGCTCTCAAACTCCATATGGCCCTTTGCCCGGGAGGCACTGAGAATTTGTTCCACATGTTGATATCTCAAAAGTCGAAAACCTAGATCCATTCTTCAAGTTTTGTTAGATCCCTCCCTCATGGCATCAACACCATCCAGGGAGACTAGCCTTGTGTAGATTTTGGTATCATCCACAAAGAAGCAAACATTACATGACAACCAGTGGCATAAGTTACAAGCAAAAGTTTATTGAGGGCTCCCCATTGTCACGCCAGTGGTATGCTCCCACCCTGTGGTAGTGTGTGTGGTGTGAGGTGGGAAGGGGGTTTCTTTACAGCACAGGCCAGACAGCAGTTCAGTGAAAACAAAAGCCGTTTTTATTCTGTCCCAGCTTGTTAAACCTCCACAAAAGAAAACCCAGAACAGACAGCAGTTCGGGGAAAACAAAAGCAGCTTTACTTCTGTCCCAGCTCATTAAACCTCCACAAGCTGGTTCTCCCATTCCTTCCTCCAGCCCCAATTAAAGTCCTACCTCAGAACTCCTTTGCACAGCTTGTCTTAGAAGGACTTCTGGTTGCGCAGGTCTCTCTTCCTGCAGCCTGCTTGGTTCTTAACCTCTCCCTCTGAGCCACACCATCCCAGCTCTGAACTCTGGGCTACAGACTCTCTTAAAGGGAACTGTTGATAATCCCTTTGGAGAAGGAAGGGTAATATTCTATATACCCCATTATACCCTCCATGTCCAGGGCCCCCTATGCTGTGGCAATAAATTTACCTTATTGTGTTTGCCACGCTGCTCCACTGTATAAGTATCCTGTGGGCCTGGCAACTGTTACGCATCATACTAAAGTGTGGCTGTTATTGTGAGACTTCAATCTGGCGAGGAACAGTCACTGGGCTTGCAGCAGACTTACAAGAGCAGAGCAGCTCAGCAAATGTTATAAAGTAAGTTTGCCGCATTGCTGCTGCTGCTGCCGCCGCTGTGTGGGTCCCCTTTCTGCACAGGCCCCCCAGCATTTCAGATGCTGCTTGGGCAGAATTTATGCCACTGCTGACAGCCCTTCTTCAATATCACTTACAAAACTTCTAAAAAGTGCCAGACCAAAGATTGATCCCTGCAGCACAACACTGGTAACATCTTTATCCTCAGCGTGAATACCATTTACCACTACCCATTGTCTCCCCCCACTCAACCAGTTTCTAACCCAGTCAATCACTTTAGAACCCATGCCAAGGGCTCTCAGTGTATTTATAAGTCATCCCTGTGAATCTGTGTAAAAGGCATTGCTGAAATTTAAGCACACCATATAGAGCAATCTCACTTGATCCAACACTCTAATCACCCGGTCAAAGAAATTAAACAGATTTGTCTGACTAGGCCTACATCTAGTAGAATCATACTGCCTTGAACCCTGCAATCCATTTGATATGAGAAACTATTCTTTGTTTTAACAACCTTTCCATTAATCTATTCACCAGAGAGGCCAGACTAACTGGCTTGTAATTCCCAACCTCCTCGTTCATTCTGCTTTTATAGAGAGGGACACATGCATCCCTGCTGCAGTGTCATCTAGAAGTAAGGACATCCTGGATTCTCTATGGTAAGAACTATTCCCACAACTCATAGCAGATCCCACAAGGGAGCAGGTTGTACTAGATTGGTACTTACAAAAGGGGAGAGTGTTTTGATATTAGAGTGATGTAGTTCAGTATTAGGACAAGGGCAGAGTCGGTTCATTCAAAAATGAGGATCCTAGAGTTTAGAAAAACTAACTTTGTCAAAATGGGGAAATATTTCAGTTTAGCGGAGGAAAGAAGAAGAGAGGTTGGCTGGATGAGAACAGCTAAGGGATGTAGAACAGTTAAGGGATGTAGAACAGCTACGCAATGTAGAACAGCAGTGGACAAAACTGAAAGGGAATATTTTAAAGGCAACAAATCTTTTTGTTAGATAGTAACTAATTGCAAATAAACTTTTCCCCTCAACTTCTACCACCCTTTTATCCTTTTCTAAAATCTCTGAAGAGGAAACCTCTCTTCTTCTTTCCTCTGCTAAACTTACTCCTTGTAATTCTTCACCTATCCTCACCCATCTCTTCAACTCCATCTCCTCCTCCATCATACCTTCCATCTCTCATGTTCTCATCCTTTCACTCTCCACTACAACATTCCCTGCAGCCTTCAAGAATGCTGTGATCACTCCTCTCCTCAAAAAACCTTCACTTGTTCCTACTTGTCCTAATTACCGACCCATCTCCCTTCTCCCATTCATTTCCAAACTTCTTGAATGGGCAGTTCTCTGCCGCTGCCTTGAATTTCTCTCCTCTCATGCCCTCCTTGATCCACTCCAGGCTGGTTTTTGTCCCTTTCATTCTACTGAAACGGCTCTCTCCAAAGTCTCCAGTGACTTGTTCCTGACTAAATCCAAACGCCTTTACTTAGCTCTCATTCTTCTTGGCTTTTCTGCTGCTTTTAATAATGTTGGCCACCTCCTTCTCCTCAACATATTATCCTTTGTTGGTTTTAGGGGCTCTGTGTTGTCTTGGTTCTCTTCTTATCTCTCCAAACACTCTTTCAGTGTTTGTTCTAGTGGTTCCTCCTCTACTGTCATCCCTCTTTCTGTTGGTGTACCCCAACAGTCTGTTCTAGGCCCTCTCCTTTTCTCTCGCTGCACCCAGTCCCTTGGTGCCCTCATCTCTTCCCATGGCTTTTACTATCATTTTATGCTAATGACTCTCAAATCTATCTATCTTTACCTGATATTTCTCTTACACTCCAAGCTCATATCTCTGCCTGCTTATCTGCCATCTCTGCCTGGGTGTCCAACCACCATCTGAAATTGAACATGGCTAAAACTGAACTTCTTATCTTTCCCTTTAAACCCTCCTCCCCTTCCTCCTTTTACTATCACTGTTGACAATACTCTTCTTCTTCCTGTTTCCTCAGCTCGCAACCTTGGGGTTATCTTTGTCTCCTCCCTTTCTTTCTCCACCCATATTCAACAGATTGCTTAAAACATTTGTTTCTTTCTCTATAACATTAACAAAATTCACCCCTTCCTGTCTGATCACACTACTAAAACTCACTTTTTGTCCACTTTTTAATTACCTCCCATCTTGACTATTGCAACTTCCTCCTTGCTGGTTTCCCTCAGAGTCATCTCTCTCCTCTTCAATCTATTCAGAACTCTGCCGCGGGGCTAATCTTCCAACCCCAATACACTCATATAACTGCTCTTCGGAAATCATTTCACTGGCTCCCTTCCATTTCCATATCCATTTCAAACTTCTCCTTCTAACCTATACATGCATTCACTCTACTGTCCCTCATTACCTTTCCTTTCTCCTATCTCCTTACCCTACTCCTCATGAATTCCGCTCCTCCTCTGGCTTTCTTCTCTCTATGCTCTTTTTTTCTGTCAACTCCACTTTGATCTTTTCACCTTGCTGCTCCTTATGCCTGGAACAAACTTTCTGTATCTTTACGTCAAGTTTCATCTCTCTCTCTCTTCAAATCCATGCTAAAGGCTTACCTCTTTGAGGCCACTTTTGGATCCTAATCCCTTGTTCACCTTGTGTCTCCTCTCCCTATTGAACCCCTTATTTCTCTTGTATTGTGCTCTATTTTAACTAGATTGTAAGCTCTACGAGCAGTAACTGTCTTCTATATGTGTTTGCATAGTGCTGTGTATGTCTTGTAGCGCTATATAAATGATTAATAGTAGTAGTAGTAGTAGTAGTAAAGGAAAAAGAGGGTACTACAGTTCTTGAAAGGAGTAGCTGAAAGGTAAGGAAAAAGAGGATGGTCTTCATAAAATATAAGAGATCAGAGAAAGAGGAAGACAAGCAACAATATGTGGAAGAGCTAAGTGAAGCTGGGAAAGTAGCAGGAAAGCAAAGATACAACTGGAAGAAAAAATAGCCAATGCCTAAACAAGACATATTATACAGGGTGGCCCAAAAAAAGTGAGAACATCTCGTAGCATATAAGTTATTTAAAATTCAAAAAGACAGATGTAAACGATTGACAAATTTTTTTAAAAAAGATGGCGACCGGAAATTGTTGAAATAAAGGCGTTATATAGCTAAAAAATGTAAATAAGCAAACTATTTAAGCTTTTAATTTACGAGATGTTCTCACTTTTTTTGGGCCACCCTGTATATTTGTTAATCACAGACGGAAGTGCAAGAGTGAAGGGGAAAAACATGAAGAAGCTAGTGAGGAGAAAGAAAAATTACTGAACCATATTTCTGTTCTGCATACAACGATGAAGGCCCAGGAGTAGGATCTCAGAAAACACACACAAAAAGGAATGAAAGTGAGGTGGATCTTGAACGACATTCAGAAGACTGTGGTCATGAGAAGTAAACTAAACTAAAAGTAGACAAAGCAATGGAGTCAGTTGGCATACCTCCAAGAGTATTGAATGAACTTAGGGAAGTTCTGCTGTCAACTTTTTCAGTGATTCTTTAGAGTTGAGAGTGGTCCCAGAGGACTGAAGAATGATGAATGTGGTCCCTCTACACAAAAGAAAAAGTAAGGAGAAGGTTGGTAACTACAGTCATAGAAACATAGAAACATGATGGCAGAAAAAGATCACATGGCCTATCTAGTCTGCCCTTCCATATAAACTACAATAGTTCCCTTTTTTCCTTAATAGATCTTTTGTGTTTGTCCCATGCTTTTTTGAATTAAAATATTGTTCTCATCTCTACTATCTCCACTGGAGACTACTCCATCCATCTACCACTCTTTCCGTAAAGAAATATTTCTGCATATTACTCCTGAGTCTATCCCCTTTCACCCTCATCTCATGTCCCTTTGTAGCAGAGTTTGCTTTCAATTGAAAGAGGCTATCTTCTTGTGCATTTATGCCACAGAGGTATTTAAACATCTCTAACATATCTCCTCTATCCTGTCTTTCCTCTAATGTATACATATTAAGATCTTTAAGTCTGTCTTCATATTTATTTATTTAGACAGTTTTGTATACCACCTTATCCTTCAATCAAAGTGGTCAACAAGATATTGGGAGGTATACATTCAACAGGAGGGGATACGATTCACATACGTAATAGGTCTAAATGGGGATGGGCGGTTGGGACTAAGTGGTGCTTTATAACAAAGACCACTAACCATGTTATAGTCACCCTCTGCACTGACTCCATCCAGTTTATATCCTTTTGAAAATGTGGTCTCCAGAATTGCACAAAATACTCCAAATGAGGTTGCACCAGAGACTTATACAGTACAGAGGCACTATCACTGCCTTTTTCTGCTGGCCATTCCTCTCCCTTTGCATTCAAGCATCCTTCTCACTTCCACCATTGCCTTTCCTACCTTGAAGGACTACAAAAAGGGAATGCTACTTCTGGAGAGAGATCTGCAATTGTAATTATTTACTTCTAGGAATTTTTCTAAATCTTGGGAAAAAAGGAATTCTGTAGATTAAAGCTGATTAATCTTTGTAAATTAGAATCCAGTGTATTTGTTAAATCAGTCAGGGCCTAGTATCAGCAAATCGTTTTTAGTTAAATTAAAAGCTCAACAGGTAGCTTTCAGTGTAAGTTTAAAACCCTGCAGAGGGCTTTCAGTTTAAATTCAGAACCCAGCAGAGAGCTTTCAGTTTAAATGTAAAACCGAGGCAGAGAGCTTCTAGATTAAATTTAATAGTCAGGGCTTAGTATCAGCAAAGAGGGAGGGAGTGGCCTAGTGGTTGGGGCAAGGTACCTCAGGCTGGAAGGTCGGGGGTTCAAATCCCACTAGAGGACAGCAACCTTGGGCCGGAAGGACTGGGGTTTCTAGTCCCACAGGTGCTCCTTGTGGTCTTGGGCAAGCCACTTAACCCTCCATTGCCCATGTTCCCTGTAAAATAGTTATCTCCAAGTTATAATGCCCTGTTCAATGTAATTTCAGTTTGTTCAATGTAAACCGCCTTGATATCATGAAAGGCGGTATATAAGAAATGTTAAATAAATAAATAAATAAATAAAAGAGCTTTTAGTTTGCATTAAACATTCAGCAGGTAGCCTTTAGTTCAAGTTTAAGACCCAGCAGAGAGTTTTCAGTTTAAAGTCAGGGTCTAGTATCAGCAGAGTTTTAATTTAAATCAAATCAGAGTATAACTTATTGTTTATTGTTTATTGTTTAAAAACACTTGATATACCGCCCCCCACTACATCGGGGCATTTTACAATAAAAAAGTTTAAATAAAAATATATAAAATATATAAATTAAGAAAGGAAAAAGAAAGTGACAATAATTTAAAAAAAAAAGAAGGAAAAGGACAGGGAGAAAAGGACAGACTATAAGCAGTAAAATAATAGAACAGGGGTCACGAGGAAAGGTTAAAGGCAAAAGGACAGACTATAAGCAATAAAATAATAGAACAGGGATCACGAGGGAAGGTTAAAGGCAGAGGAAAAGAGATGCATCTTAAGAAGAGAACAGAACTTAGCATAAAAGGAAAAACAGGATCAGTATTCTTTGAGCAATAGACTGTTTCTAGAGACCTTTACAAAGAGTCCTTCTAGATAGGGGGCAAGAGACCTGTGAATTTGTTTTAAATAGGTGTTAAAGTCACGTGACAAATCAAAGGGGCATTTTGAAAGATTCCCTCTATCAAAGCAAGGGCTGTGTGACTCACCCAAGAAATTGGTCACAAATTACCTTAGAAGCACAGGACAGGGTACTGTGTAACAGCAGCTTTTAATAAGCCTTCTTTCCATCCTTCCCTCCCTGACTTCTGCCCACCCTTGGGATAATCGTAGCTTTATAGATGCTTAAAGATCTTAAAGGGAAGGAGGTGACCAGATTCACTCTCAGGTGCAGCTGTTTATCCTCATCAGGCATATATTAATTAATTAATCCTGAGGTCAACAAAGTCCATTAAACATATTAGTTATAGGTTTATTAGTATTAAATGTATCCCCCAATTGACCACTTTGACCCGGTGAAAAGCGGGATATAAATACAGCTAAATAAATAAATAAATAAGTATCCCCAGCAAACCTTTGTAAATAGACAACTTAAATACCTAAACCCAACCTTAAAACTAAGATGTAGACAGTAGTCCAATAGCAAGATGGGGGCCTTCCAGTCTTTTGCATTGAGTATCACATGTATGATTTTTTTCCCAGTTGGTGAGGGGTCTTACATGTTCACTAGGTACAAGGAGCTCTTTGCTCTCAGGGAATGAGTCTGATCTCTGGAGGATAGAGTAGCAGACTTGAAGGACATAATGAAGACATAGAGGTACATAGACAAGACCTACAGGGATGTATTACTTAAGTCCCACCTTCAGTCTGGCAGCATCCCTGTTGCAATGGAGGAAAGAGGTCAAGTAACAGGAGAGCATTACCCTGGTGTGGCAGGAAGTGATCCTGTAGCTAGGAGCTGTCCTCTAGGTGATGTAAAACCCTCTCGCACCGAGGTGGCTTCTCCAGGACCATGTGTCCATGAGGGAAGGGTTAGGACAGTCATTACAGCTGGTGATTCGATCATTAGGAATGTAGATAGCTGGGTGGCTGGTGGACATAAGGATCACCTGGTAACATGCCTGCCTGGTGCAATAGCGGATCTCACGCACCACCTAGACAAGGTTTTAGATAGTGCTGGGGAGGAGTCTGATGTCTTGGTACATGTTGGTACCAGTGACATAGGAAAGTGTGGTAGGGAGGTTCTTCCAGGGTAGCATTCTCTGAAATTCTTCCCATTCCATGGGCAGGACCCAAAAGGCAGGCAGAGCTCCGGAGTCTGAATGAGTGGATGAAATGATGGTACAAGGAAGAGGGGTTTGGATTTGTTAGGAACTGAGGAACATTCTGGGGAAAGGAGGGGCTTTTCAGAAGGGATAGACTCCACCTTAACCAGGATGGAACCAGGCTGCTGTCATTAACCTTTAAAAAGGAGATACGGCAGCTTTTAAACTAGATAATAGGGGAAAGCCGACAGTCGCCCAAGAGCACATGGTTCGGTAGGATGTTTCCTTGAAGGATACTAGCAAAAGCCTGAAGTTAGGGCACATCGACAGAGAGGTTCCAATAAAGACAAAAGTAACCCAAATGCCTTTGAGTACAGAACAGACAGAGCTTAAAGATTCCAAATTACCCCTTCCTAATGATAACCAGATTAATATGAATAAAATACAGCTTCTAAAATGCTTGTATGCAAATGCTAGAAGTCTAAAAAATAAGATGGGAGAGTTAGAATATATAACACTAAATAACAGGTTAGATATGATTGGAATCTTAGAAATATGGTGGAAGGAGGGCAACCAGTGGGACACTGTGATACTTGGGTACAAACTATATCGCAATGATAGAGCAGATCAAATTGATGGAGGGGTTGTACTCTATGTTAAAGAGGACGTTGAATCACAAAGGATTAAAGTTTTGCAGGAAACAAAATTCACTGTAGAATCTGTATGGACTGAAATTTCATGTAAAAAGAGGAAGGCGAAAGTGATGGCAGTGGGGGTGTACTATCGACCGCCTGGCCAGAGTGAACAAATGGATGATGAAATGCTCAAAGAAATCAGGGAAGCTAACAAAAGTTACAGCACAGTAATAATAATGGGTGATTTCAATTACCCTGGTATTGAGTGGGTTAGTGACACGGCAGGACATGCTAGGGAGATAGTTTCTAGATGCAATAAATGACTGCTTTTTAGAGCAGCTGGTTCATGAACTGACCAGAGGGGACGACATTTTGGACCTAGTCCTTAGTGGAACACAAGATCTGGTGCAAGAGATAGAAACATAGAAAAATGACGACAGAAAAAGACCACATGGCCTATCTAGTCTATCCTTCCATATCAACAACTACGACAGCCCCCTTTTTTCGTCAAGAGATTTATTTATTTATTTGCCAAGTTTTGTATTCCGCCTTTTCCTTCAATCAAAGCGGTACAGAACATGACAAGGATATACAGAGGAAGGGCAACATACACCACTTCATCATTAGATTAAGCAGTAAGCACTGAAGATACATAACAAAGGGAAACATTACACACATCGTATAACATTTAACATTTAACCTAAAACAGGCAAACCAGCAAAGTAAACCATTCATATATCAGCCGTTTCTCCAATTACGCTCGGTCCAACGCCTAAGGGCCACGCCAAAGGGCCCTCTTACGAGGCCCTCAGGCCGGGGCCCGCAAGGCGCGGGCGTGCCTATGGAGCGGCAGTTTTGAAGCCGTTAGGCAGGGAAGTTGATTGGCAGGTGGCTGAGGTGAGGGGAAGCTCCCGCCCACAGTCCCCGATCATGGCTGCTCTCGCCGATCCTCTGTGTTTGGGCTAATTGGCAATAGAGATCATAGCTTGATCACGTTTGATTTATTAAATGGAGGAGGGATGGCAAGGAAATCCACAGTACTAACTTTTAACTTTCAAAAGGGAGACTATGACAAAATTAGGAAAATAGTTAAGAAAAAGCTAAAAGGAGCAGTTGTGAAGGTTAAAGATTTACATCAAGCGTGGGTGTTGTTTAAAAATACTATCTTGGAAGCCGAGACCAGCTGTATTCCATGCTTTAAGAAAAGTGGAAGGAAATCCAAAAAACAGCCAGCATGGTTTAAAGGTTAGGTCAGAGAGACTGTTGTTGCCAAAACAGCATCTTTCAGGAAATGGAAAAAGGAGCCAAATGACAAAAACTGAAAACAACATAAGCACTAACAAGTTAGATGCAAGGCATTGATAAGGTAGGCAAAAAGAGAATTTGAGAAGAACCTTGCTGTGTAAGCAAAAATGTGTAATAAAGACTTTTTGAAGTACATTCATAGCAAAAAACCTGTAAGAGAGTCAGTTAGACTATTAGATGATAGAGGGTAAAAGGGGCACTAAGAGCGGACAAGGCCATAGCGAAGAAACTGAATGTATTCTTTGCTTCAGACTTTACTGAGGAAGATGTAGGGATGTTACCCATGACTGAAATGGTATTTAAAGGTGAAGCCGCAGAAGAATTGAAAGAAATATCGATACACCGGGAAGATGTATTACAGCTATTTGATAAACTGAAGAGAAGCAAATCATCTGGACCAGATGGTATACATCCAAGGGTGTTGAAAGAACTGAAATCTGAGATTGCAGACCTATTGTTAGTAATTTGTGAACTATCATTAAAATCATCTGTAATACCTGAAGATTGGAAGATGGACAATGTAATGCCAATTTTTAAAAAGGTTTCCAGACATGATCCAGGAAACTACAGACCAGTGAACCTGATGACAGTACCAGGAATAATGGTAGAAATCATTATAAAGAACAAAATTACTGAACATGTAGATAGTCATGGCTTAATGAGACACAGCGAACATGGCTTTAGCCAAGGAAGGTCTTGCCTTACTAATCTGTAATGTTTTTTTGAAGGTGTGAATAAACAGGTAGACAAAGGTGAATCAGTTGATATAGTGTATCTGAATTTTCAGAAAGCCTTTGACAATGTCCCTCATGGGAGTCAAGGGAGACTCTTGGCGAAATTTAAGTCTTATGATAGGAGGCAGTGTACTATTGTGGATCAGGAACTGGTTAAAAGATAGAAAGCAAAGGGTAGGGCTAAATGTCCAATTTTCCCAATGGAGAAAGATGAATAGTGGTATACCCCAGGGATCTGTACTGGGTCTGCTGCTTTCTAACATGTTCATAAATGACCTGGAAATGAGAATAACGAACAAGGTAATCAAATTTGCAGATGACACAAAAATATTCAAAGATGTTAAAACCCAAGAGGAGTGTGAAAAATTGCAAGAGGACCTTGATAAACTGGAACGCTGGGTATCCAAATGGCAGATGAAATTCAATGTGGACAAGTGCAAAGTTATGCACTTAGGAAAGAACAACCAAACTACGCTTACACGATGCAAGGATCCTCATTAGGAACTACCACCCAGGAAAAAGATTTAGGCATCATCATGGATAACATGTTGAAACCCTCCACTCAGTGTGCAGAGGTGGCCAGGAAAGTAAATAGAATGCTAGGAATCATAAGGAAAGGAATGGAGAATAAAACAAAGGATATTATAAAGCCTCTGTATCGTTCCATGGTGGGACCGCACCCCGAATATTGTATGAAATTCTGGTCGCCGTATCTTAAAAAGGATATAGCATTATTGGAAAAGGTACAAATAAGAGCCACCAAAATGGTAAAGGGGATGGAAGGATACCCCTATGAAGAGAGGTTAAAAAGGTTAGAGATCTTCAACCTGAAAAAGAGATGGCTGAGGAGAGATATGATAGAGGTCTATAAATTAATGAATGGAGTGGAACGGGTAAGCGTAGATCAATTGTTTATGCTATCAAAATATGGAAAGACTAGGGGACATGCAATAAAGCTACAATGTAACCTATTTAAATTAATAAGAGAAAATATTTTTTCACTCAATGTGTAATCAAACTCTGGAATTCGTTACCGGGGGATGCAATAAAAGCTGTTAGTGTAGCTGGGTTTAAAAATGGTTTGGACAAGTTCCTGGAGGAAAGGTCCATAAACCATTATTAAAGATGACCCGGGAAATCTACTGCTTGCTGCAATACAAGCATTAAGTAACCTGTGTCTTTTAGGGAAACTGCTATGTACTTGTGACCTAGAATACAAGCATTGTCGAACTTGTGTCTTTTGGGAAAACAGGATACTGGGCTTGATGGACCTTGATCTGACCCAGTATAGCATATCTTATGTTCTTAGGTTCTTACCTGTTTAGCTGTTTTAAGATCATCAGAAACAATCAAGTCCTGGTCCTGCTCTTCTTTAGTGGACAGAGATACTTCACCCTGTACACTATAGTGCTCCCTTGGATTTTTGCAGCCAAAGTGCATAAGCTGTATTTTTTAACATTAAATCCCAGCTGCCAAATTCTAGACCATTCTTCAAGCTTAGTTAGATTACTCCTCATATTATCTACTCCTTCCTGGGTGTCTACTCTATTGCAGATTTTGGTATCATCCGCAAATAGGCAAACCTTACCCAACTGCACTTCTGCAATATCACTAACAAAGATGTTAAAAAGAATCGGACCAAGGACAGATCCCTTCGGCACACAACTGGCAACCTCTTTCTCCTCAATGTGAGCTCCATTTACTTGAATCTTTTGTCGCCTCCCATTCAACCAGTTTCTAACTCAATCAGTCATTTTAGGGTCCATTCCTAGGGTGCTCAGTTTGTTTAGAAGTCACCTGCGTGGAACAGTGTCAAAGGCTTTACTAAAATATAAGTACACAACATCTAGGACTCTCCCTCGGTCCAACTTCCTGGTCACCCAGTCAAAGAAATCTGTTAGATTTGTCTGAAAAAACATGCCTCTGGTAAAACCATGCTGCTTCGGATCCTGCAATCTATTGGACATTGCGTCCCAGTTCTGAGTGGCCACACAGGGGGCTGGACGGCCTGATTGGAATGTGTCTCTATGCAAATAGAACATATATACATTATGGGGGGTCATTCAATGGCACGAATAGCGGGGATGGACATCAGAAATGGACATCCATCCCCACTATGTTTATGTTTATGTTTATTTGCTCCCCTGCCGCCCCGGCTAATGCCTCCCTGTACAAACAGCTCATTTGTACGAGGAAGCTTAGACAGGGGCAGGAGGGGGTGGTACTGAGGTGGAGCGAGGGCGAGGCATGAGCGGGCCATGACCCCGGACATATAGGGCTGATCCTAAGGTCGGCTCTGTATGTCTGGGCCATGAAGATGGATGCGGGACTTATTCCACCTCTGCGGTGGAATAAGTCCCCCGGGACATTGGGGGATTATGCCGCAGGACTGGGAAAAAAGGTATGGGGTGTTCAGGAAGATCTCCGCAGCCGGATCCTGGAGTCCGGATTGATGGTCTGGCTGTGGGGAAAGAAGAGGGTCAGCAGCAGCCAGCATTTGCGGCTCCTGAATGGAGCCGCAGTGCCATGGCGACGGGACGCCATGGCCCTGCGGCTCCATTCAGGAGCTTGACTGAGGTAGCCAAGGATCTGCTATGCATGCAGGCCAACCAGAATCAGGACCCGGCCTGCACATTCAGGCCTTAGACCTGATTCTGATTCCGTGGGCACGTCTTGCCCCTGCGGGATCAGAATCGGGTCTAACTCCGGGCGTCCTTCTTCTTGTCAGCCACACAGGGGGATGGACAGCCAATTCAGAATGTGCTTCCACGCAAATAGACTATCTGTTATTCTGGGAGTGGAGGGGGAAAGGAATGTCGCATGGAGAGGGGAGGGAAGGAGGAGAGGCAGGGGGTAGAGTGGGAGGGAAGGGTGCTGGTCGGAGGGTAGGGCAAAATGCTAGATAAATGTTTACAAACAAGTTTTAGGTAGAGACACCATCAAAGTTATATATATATAACTTCTCTGAGTGCTCTGTTGAAAAATTATTCTCTACATATGGGAAAATGTTCAGACTTTGTATATACTTTTTCCTATGGATGTTATACAGATGGGAACTTTTAGACTTTGTGCATATCTTTTACTCAGAATTTACATGAATTCTCTAATTTTTGCCTTTGGAAAGTACGAACACAAATTTGTAATGCTATTTGTGTAGATACTTTTCTGAAGTAAAAAGTTCATATTTCTGAAACTGCAAATGTGCTCACTTTTCCCCAACCCCCTCATATAGAGGAAATATGCCTCTTCTATATAAGGTTAATTTTATAAGTTTAGCATGTTAGACAGTGTTTTACATGCTCAAGTAGGTACCTCTAATATTGCCTTGGTGTATAAACACGTAAATGTTGAGGCTAGCAATCCATAGTTCCTGATGATTTGCAGTATATATGTAGAGACATTTCTGGGCATAGAGAAGGTAATTTTATAACCAAGTGCTTAGTTTTGGGTACCCAGAACATGCCTTTCTGAAGTCTTTTTTATAAAGAAAAACAGGTGGCTACTTTTCTTTATAAAACAGAGGTATACGTGTCTGAAAATGCATATTTAATCTAGGTACGAGCATGTAAACCAGACTCGATTTTTAGAACTTATATAACCCACTCTGCCTCAATGCACCCTTAAACTGAAAGTACAAGCCAGCGGCCTGACACATACACTCACTGAATAGCAACCAGGTAAAGTGAGCATGTAAAGGTCCAACTATACACATAAGTCATTGAAAATACATGACTTACATGTGTTGATGATGCAAAACGTTACGGGACGGGAATGGGGCCACAGGCAGGATCAGCATTTATATGTCTATTCTATAAGAAATGCACATACATCCTAATTATTACTGGCACATATTAGGGGTTCAATTTCAATAACGTACCTTAAAATATTTGGTGTGCACTAAAGTAATTTAATGAATTAAGGTACTTTAAGTCATTTAATGTGCATTATAATGTTATAATACACATTAAAATTGCTTTTAAAACAAATGTGTGAAACTAACAAAAAAAAAACAAAATTTGAGAATAAGGAAAATTAACCTTTTTCTTTTTTGCTTATATACATCCCTGTTTTAGATTAGGTGTGACTTTGTGTGTGAGCTTTTGATTAGGATAGTTTATAAAAATGTAGGGGGGTCATCACTAAGGTTTGCTAAGATTAATGCACATTAATTCACCATTAGCATGCATAATTAGCAACTAGGTCCCAATGAATAGCTTGGGACCTGTGTTAAAGTACATACATTAATGATGAATTAACATGTGTTAATGTTAGCACACCTTAGTAACTAGACCCCATAAGTGCATGTTTACTTTATATAATAGACTCAATATTGGTGCTTCTGTGCCTCCTTTATCATAAAATTATTCTGTCTGACCTCCCCCATGTCTAACAAATTGTATTAAATCATCCATTCAGTGTCCTTATTGAAAACATACTACTCTCTTTTATAATATACCAAATGAAATAACAGAGTTGTCGAGTTTCCCAGTTCCAGAAGTGAGATTTTAAGCCAGTTCTGGATTCCTGACTATCTCATTCTGATGCATTTTGGGACCTGCAGCACTGCTTCCAATGGGTAAATTCAGGGACTGCATATACCGTATTGCATTGCAATGTAAATGTCAAGCCAGAATTGGTAAAAAAATCTCACTCCTGGAACTGGGTAACTTGGCAACTCGGAAACAAGCACGCAAAAGCTTAGTAAGCCTAAAAACGTAGGTCACAGAGATGGTCCTCATGTATTGCAAAAATACAGAAAATAACAATTTTAATTGGAAATTAAGATGTTCCTTCTTCTACAATAACTTGGAAGACTTTTTTTCTGGTTTGATGTTCAGCCATTAGAATGATACTCATCTCATCTCTGTTTTAGCATATACCACCTTACAACACCTTTTACCCTTGTTTTCGTGGGTGAAAAATTAGAAGTTACTGAACGATTATTCTAACATCATCCCATTAGTCTATTTGGACAGGCAATGCCCACATTACTTATTTTTAAATCAATTGAAGATATAAATATTAAAACCTATGGTACACATTTTCCAATGTAAATTGTGTTATCTGCAAACAATGACAAATGAAAGAGAAAAAGGTTATGGCTACCTCACATAAAATTTTTTGAAACCTTGGTACCAATCAAAATTGATGCAGCAACGTGTGATGCAACCTGTTCTGACACTAACATCCTTACCACTGTCTAAAACATACAGAGCAGCCCATTGTGATTGCTTAATGTCAGCTTTTGTTTGAGAACTCTTTCATAAAGCTGAAACAAAGGAAATGATTTAAAGTGGTTCAATTTGTCTATTTACCCTAATCCTTAACGATTCCCGTAAGTCTAGCTACATGATATATGACTTTCCTTAAAGCAATTTTTCAAAGACACTTTACACATGATAGAAGATGATGGGCAGGATCTGTGTACTGAACGTTCATGAGCAACTAAAAAGAGTTTGGAGACCTGTGCATAAAAGTTTTGTGGACATGAGGAGGGCAATTTTACAATTCCTATCCCTTGGGACCTACCTGTCCCTCGCAATCCAAGGCGCAATTGAGTTGCACTAGTCCCCTCCGGTCGGAATGTTGACAGAGAACTTTCGTACATATGATGTAAATAATGTGCGTACTTTTACAAGTAGCCAATATCTTATAAGAAGTCATTTATGCATGTAAGTGACACTGACAGGCAAAAACAGCTAAAATACTGAGATTTGTGCACATTCTTGCCATCAAAATCTAGGTGGTCCCTTATAAAATGACCCCTAAGCTGTTTTCATGAGCTACAAATCAGGGGGTGCACACTGAACATTTTGTTTTTCATTTAATTTTGTTTTTCTTAATTTATTACCCACTCTCTCTCCTTTGCCACCAAAAATATTTTAAAAATCTCCCTAGCTTCATCTCTGCCTCTCCCCTGCCATTCCTGCCCTATTGCTTCTAGTAACATAGTAATATAGCCGCTAAGGGTCACCATGGCTATTAGAGTTGGAACTGTCGGTCTATGTAGGTTACCCCTCTCTATGTCTCTGTTTAGGGTTGTAACTGTTGCTTCATGCAGGTTATCTCCCCCCCCCCCCCTCCCCGTTGCCATTCCATTCAGGTTACTCAGAATTCACAACAACTTCTTTATAATTTTTTTCCAACTTCAGATCAAACATGATCTAGACAAGCCCAGCTTCAGCAAAGGCTGTGGTGTTGCTCGACTTGTACCTTTCATCTTGCACCACAGTCTGGAGCTTGTAGTTGATACAGACTTTAAATTCAGTTCAACACCAGTCCACAAACAGGATGTCATACTTGGCCTTGATGCTGGCAACAGTAGCATTGACATCTTTGTGCACCCCATCTCCATTGATGCTGGCAACAGTAGCATTGACATCTTTGTGCACCCCATCTCCATTGATGCTGGCAACAGTAGCATTGACATCTTTGTGCACCCCATCTCCATTGATGCTGGCAACAGTAGCATTGACATCTTTGTGCACCCCATCTCCATTGATGCTGGCAACAGTAGCATTGACATCTTTGTGCACCCCATCTCCATTGATGCTGGCAACAGTAGCATTGACATCTTTGTGCACCCCATCTCCATTGATGCTGGCAACAGTAGCATTGACATCTTTGTGCACCCCATCTCCATTGATGCTGGCAACAGTAGCATTGACATCTTTGTGCACCCCATCTCCATTGATGCTGGCAACAGTAGCATTGACATCTTTGTGCACCCCATCTCCATTGATGCTGGCAACAGTAGCATTGACATCTTTGTGCACCCCATCTCCATGGTACAATATTCCAATCCCATTTTGTGCCGACAGATGGGGTAAGGTATTGGGAAGAGGATCTAGAGTGGTGAAGGAGATGTAGACAGGACCCATGGTAATTCTTTTTATTTTTGGTAGCACTGTTTTTTCAGCCCAGTGTGAGTGTAACTAGCAGTACTATTTTCTTTTTCTTATTTTTTGGAAAACGTTTGGAAATTTAAATCTTACAAAATTTCATTTCATTTTCATTAATTTTTGTTTTCAAACAGAAAGAAAATGAAACAGCTCATTCTTATAACATTTCCTGCTTTCTTCCCAGCCAAAGCACAGCCTTAAAAAATAAGGTGCTATGCAGTGAGACCTTAGCATGCATGTTAGAATGAACCTTCAACACGTTAGCATATACAAGCTAATATTAGCGCTTACTCAAATGTAAATGAAAATTTACCAGGCTTATAATAAACAGTATAGTGTACTATCTTTCACCCACTATTTACTGTAGGTCCTATAAAACTGAAAAGTCAACACTGACCTTGGACTTTCCATTAAGGGCCCAATTTTCATTTAGGAAGGCTATGTGCCACGTTGGCCCATAGCCTGCCTGCCGACCCCCTTAACCTGGATTTTCACTTCCACAGTGATAGAAGTGAAAATCTTGTTTGGCCAAAAATGCGGTAAAGCGGGTAACAGCGATTTTTTATGCCATCTGGTTAGGCCCAGAGCCTATCCTTAAGGTGTTGAGGGCTAATCGGGTAGCATCGAAAATTGCTGCTACCCACTTAGACCTTTACTCTGCCCCTGCTCCACCTGGAATGCCCCCAACATGCACCGATGTTAACCGGATAGCAGCGGGGTGCATAAGGGGCTTACCCGCGGATAGACAAAGGTATGAATCATGTAAGTGCCTTCGTCTATCAGCAGTTAAGGCATTTACACGGGTAACTACAGTTGTAGGGCAGCTGAGTAAATACCTTCGAAAATCGGGCACTAAGTTTTTAGCAGCTACTTTACCACTCTTTTGTTCAATCCTAAATGCTCCATTCAAAGTTCTGACTTACTGCAGAACAACTGCATGTCATCAGATACTGCGGCATGATTTCTGAAATATATTTCTATTACGTAACCGAGTTCAAAATTTTAATTTGCTGGACTACAGAATGGACACATTTTGGCCATATAAGTTACTATATAGACAAAACTTATCCATATAACTTGAGGTGGCTTAGGAGAGCTAATAAAAGATACAGGTAAATGGAGCTTACTCTGAGGAGAAGGGTGTTACTAGTGGTGTGCCTCAGGGATCTGTCCTTGGTTCGATTATTTTTAACATTTCTGTACAGTAAGTGATACTACAGAAGAGCTGTCAGATAAGGTTTCCCTCTTTGTGGATGATACCAAAATCTGCAACAGGGTAGACACTCAGAAAGGTGTAGATAAAATGAGGAGGAATCTAGCAAAGTATGGCTGAGAATTTGACAGCTAAGATTTAATACTAAAGAATGCAAGGTCATGCATTTGAGCTGCAAAACTCCAAAGGAGCAGACCAGTATAGGGAGTGAAGTACTTCTGTCCATGAAGGAATGTGACCTGGGGGGGGGGGGGATCATTTCTGATGATCTTAAGGTAGCTTTTTTTTTTTTTTTTTAGTGCCATCAAGTCACTGTTGACTCATTGTGACCCAGCTATCTCTGGGTTTTCTTGGCAATGTATCACCAGAAGTAGATTGCCAGCCTTTTCCTCTGAGGCATTGGAGGGTAAAGTGACTTGCCTAAAGTCACAAGGAGTGCCAGTGGGAATTGAGCCTTTGATCTTCTGGGTACTAGGCAGTTGCTCTAACCAATAGGCTACTCCTCCACTAGCTAAATAGGTAGAAAAGGTAACAGCAAAAGCCAGAAGAATGTTTGGGTGCATAGGGAGAGGAATGGCCAGCAGGAAGAAGGAGGTGACAGTGACTCTGTATAGGTCTTTGGTGAGACCTCATTTGGAGGATCATGTATAATTTTGGAGACCACACCTACAAAAGGATATAAACAGGATGGGATCAGTGCAGAGGGTGGCTTTCAAAATTATCAATAGTCTCAGTCATAAGGCATATGGGGACAGACTTAAATATCTCAATATGCATACTTTACAGGAAATTTGGTGGAGGGAAGATATGATAGAGGCATTTAAATACTTCTGGAAGAGGTATTAACATAGTAACACAGCAACATAGTATATGACAGCAGATAAGACCAGTATGGTCCATCTAGTCTGCTCAATAAGGTGGCTAGAATGGTTGTACCTGCTGCTCCGTTCAGGTCAGCCCACCTCTATTAAAAGACATTTAAATTCACTTTGATTTCATCCTCTTGCTATAAATGGATCCACTGTGTCTGTCCCATGCCATTTTGAATTCTATCACTATATTTGCCCCCATCTTCTTCATTGGGAAGGCATTCCATGCATCCACCACCCTTTCAGTTAAAAGTATTTCCTGATGTTGCTTTTAAGTTTATCATCTTGCAGCTTTATCGTATGCCCTCTAGTCTTACAGCTTTCCCTTCTTTGAAAAAGGTTTGTTTGTTCATCGATACCCTTTAAGAATTTAATAGACTGCATCATATCTCCCCTGTCCCTCCTCTCCTCTGTTGTTGTTATTAAGTGCCGTCTAGGGTATACATATTTAGGTCTTCAAGTCTCTTCTCATACATCTTCTCTTACATCTTCTCATACATCTTCTCATAGCACAGGCTCTGAATCATTTTGATCTCCTTCCTCAAAAGTGCCGAGGACAGATTTGTGGAAAGTGACACTGAAAAAGCGAAAATGCTAAACAAATACAGAATACTTCTGTTCTGCTTTCACAAAAGAAAATCCTGGAGGAGGACCAAATATGAGTGACAAATATACAAATGGGAATGGAGCAGATACCACACCATTCACAGAAGATGATATATTGAAAGAAAGCTCTGCAACAAGGGGGCATAGGATGAAGGTGAAATGGGATAGAAACTGGAATAATTTACAAAACATTTTTTTACAGAAAGAATGGTAGATGCATGGAATAGTCATCCAATGGAGGTAATAGAGTCAAGGTCTGTATCTAAATTCAAGAAAACATGGGAACTCTAAAGAAAAGAGAGACTGTAATTGATATGGAAGGGCATATCAAATAGACCATGTAGTCTTTATCTGCCATCATATTTCTATGTTTCTGTGTCCAGGAGTTGGGCCAGATGTTACACAGATAGCAGTAATATTTAGCTTCTATACATGTAATTTATGAGTTTGAGTCTGAAAGCAGAAATACTACTTCATTACATTGGTGAGTACCTATCAGATGGCTGTCCTATTTTGTTCTCTCCTTATTTTATTTTATTTATATTCTCTTATATACCATGCTATTCTGCATCAGTGTGGTTTACATTGAACAAACTGAAATTACATTGAACGGGGCATTATAACTTGGAGATAACTATTTTACAGGGAACATGGGCGATGGAGGGTTAAGTGGCTTGTCCAAGACCACAAGGAGTACCTGTGGGACTAGAAACCCCAGTCCTTCTAGCCCAAGGTTGCTGTCCTCTAGTGGGATTTGAACCCCTAACCTTCTGGCCTGAAGTACCTTGTCCCAACCACTAGGCCACTCCTCCACTCCTTTCCTTCTCCCTCCCCTTTCTGCATTAAGTCTAAGATTGCTCTGATAGACTTTCCATTTAATATACCTGGTTTATTGTTCTCATGTTATATGCTTTGTAGTTACATCACTGTCCTTCCCCACTGTCCTTTTTATGTGATTAAATGAAATCAGAAAATGAATATTATATATGTGCTGGGACGTTATAATACACAAACATCTTTTTTATGCTGAGCATTGATTGTGAATTTTAGTTATTGTTGATTTTTATTGGGTCTTTATGGTTTGTATTGTTTTTAATGTTCGTCGTGTATAACTTTATTTTATTTTGTTATTCTTTTTGTCATTGGTTTAATTTATTTCTATTTGTAGAGGTCATTAACCTCTGAAGAAGGCCTCCAATCCGAAACACGTGTTGGGTTGACCTCTTACCTCAATAAAGATCTCTTTCTATGGTTGGTCCTTTGTCCTGCCTTTATTGTGCCTGGTTTCTACTATCTCCACTGAGAGATTTTTCCATGCATCTACCAGTCTTTCCATAAAGAAATATTTCTGCATATTACTCCTGAGTCTATCCCCTTTCAACTTCTTCCTATGTGACCTCGTTTCAGAGCTGTCTTTCAATTAAAAAAGGTTCTTCTCCTATGCATTTATGCCACAAAGGTATCTAAACATCTATCATTTCTCCTATCCCACCTTTCCTCCAAAGTATACATATTGAGATCATTAAGTCTGTCCCCATATGCCTTACAACGGTCCACTGACTATTTTGGTAGCCACCCTCTGCACAGACTCTATCCTGTTTATATCCTTTTGAAGGTATGGTCTCCAGAATTGCACACAATACTCTAAATGAGATCTCACCAAAGACTTATACAGAGGCAATATTACCTCCTTCTTTCTCCTGGCCATTCCTCTCCCTATATACTCAAGCATCCTTCTGGCTTTTGCCATCACCTTTTCTACCTGTTTAGTCACCTTTAGATCATCTAAACAATCGCCCCAGGTCCTGCTCTTCTTTAGTGAACAGAAGTATTTCACTCCCTCCCTTGGTTTTCTGCAGTCCAAATGAATGACCCTGCATTTTTTTAGTGTTAAATCCAGCTGCTATGTTTTCCTGTAGCTTGCTCCTCCAAATTGTGGGTTGAAGATTCTTTCTTTTTCATTTTATGGATGGAATGTGATGATATTTTATAAATAAAAAAAAATCAAATCAAATAAAATAAATTTCAACTGCCAAATTATTGATCATTCTTCAAGCTCAGCGAGATCCCTCCCCATGTTATCTACTCCTTCCAGGGTGTCTATTGCAGATTTTGGTATCATCTGCAAAGAGGCAAACCTTAACCAACAGCCCTTCAGTAATATTACTAACTTAAAGGCCGCAGGGCAAGTCCCGGAGGCCGCCGTTAACCGGTGGCGAGATCCGGCGCGGGTCCCTGGCCCGTTGAGGAAGCAGCGGGGGAGGGGGGGGGTGCGAGAAGGAAGGGGCAGCCGCACAGGGACGCCGGTGGCATTATTTAAACTGATTGGCTCTGCCGCGGGGTCGCGCGCGACGAGAGCCAATCAGGTGAGGAACTAGGGCCATGTGCTGAGGCATCCAGAGCAAGCCTGCAGCACATGTTTCGAGAAGCGGGGCGGTGAACGGAGTGGTGTAGCGGAGCTGAGTTGTGCAGAGAGGCGGAAAACGGCGGATCTGTGAGCCAGGAGGAGGAGGGGTAGCAGCGACGAGCATCGAGGGCTGGAGCGCGGTGGTCGGTATCGTATCGGGCCAAAACCCCCCCCCCCTTTTTGGTGCTTGTTGTCGCCGCGGCAGGGCGAGGAAGTGCTATGTGACCGGCGGTGGGGAGAAAAGTGAATAGTTCGGAAGGAGGCCTCCAAACATAACAAAACGTGAGCGGGCAGGGCATTACCACACTACTAATAATAAAGCACAAATAACGGAGCATCGGCAGCTTAGGAGGGTCATGCCGAGCAGACGTGGGAGTAGAGGGCAAGGAAGCCGCGGAGGTTTGGAAGGGGAAACAGGGAGAGCAGAGCGGGAGACTGGCAGAACGGCACACAATCAAGGAGGCCGCGGGCAGCAGCGGGGCTCAGGGGACGGGAAAGGATGTCAAGGGGGGAACAGGCTGGGACTTCGGGAAGGGGTTATGAGAGAGGGCGAGGAGCAGTAGGAGCGACGGGGCCTATGCGGGGTGTGTCTGCAAGAGCAGGACGGTGTGCTGGTGGGGGGCGGGGGAGGCAAGCAAAGGGTATATCTCGAGGGAGGGGTGGCAGGGGTACCCAGTCTGCTGTTGGGCGGCAGCGGGCAGGCAGAGAGGATGGGGTGGGGCTTGAAGGTGATGAAATGGGCAGCATGGGGGCAGTGGGAGGTGCGGCAGGTCTGGGGGTCAGTACTGGGGCGAGTGCTGCGGGGGGTGCGGGGGATGGGGTTCCTGTGCTTGCGGAAGGGAGCGGGAGGTATTGGGGGAGTACTGGGGGGGCCAGGGCTGTAGGACAGCACGGGTGGGAGCAGTGGATGCACGGGGGGCTTGGACCTTCCAGAGTTGATTGGGCAGGGGCCTGGCCGGCTGCATGGCCGGCGGTTGTTCCCCCTGCCTTTCTCCCCTTTTTCTCTCCGCAGGTGGCGACGATGGCTTCCACAGGAGAGCGGTACGAGGGAGTGCAGCAATACCGGTCGGAGAGCGGAGAAGTGCAGGCGACGCCAGCGCGGGGGGGACCCTCGGCTGGAGTTGCAGTCCGTGGAGAGTGCGAGCCACGCACAGTGGATGGCGGGGCCAGAGAGGTGCATCCGCAGCGAAGTCTGGAGTCTTCGGAGGCGGCGGTGATGGGTGAGTTGCAAGGGGAACAGGTGGGCGGGGGAGCGAAAAAGGCGGGGAAAGTTACCCGGAAACGAAAACATACTTGCCGTCGGAGGCGTAGATCGCAATCGTCCTCGTTGTCGTCTTCTAGTGGGTCAACGAGTTCGTCGACAGACAGGGGTTCGAGCGGTGACCAGGGCCCTTCCGGTGTGGGGTCAGCTGCGGTGACCACGTTGTCTGAATTGTGGGAAGGGGTGCCGAAGAAGTTGAGGCGGCGCATTCGTAAGAGACGGTACATTGACATCTTCCGCCTGTTGGAGGGACGTAAGCGCTCGGGGGAAAGTAGAAAAAAGAGGAAGGAGGATGAAAAGGCGGGAAGAGTGCGTAAGGTGGCACGGACTGTTGTAAATTGGGTGAGGGCCTTTTTGCGCTTAGCGAGTGTGTGGAGTAAATGTTACCCGGAGCAGTACGGGATGCTTTTGTCCTATGCGGACTCTATTCTAGAGGCGGCGCAAACGCATGAAGGGTGGTCCTGGCTAAATTACGACGAGAAGTTTCGAGATAAAATGGAGGAGAATAAGGCATTGTCGTGGGGCAGCCAGGACATCAATTTGTGGCTCACGCAAATGTCCGTACGGTCGGGTGCAGCGAGCGGTGCGGGAGGAGCGGTGAAATCGGCGGGGGGGGGGGGGGCTAATGTTGTTGGAAACCGGTCCTTTCGGACGGCTGGAGTTGGGGGGTCGAACAAGTCAGGGGCGGGGGTTGGGGACGTCTGTTGGCGATTTAACAAGTCCTCATGCCCGTTCCCTGATTGCAAGTTCCGGCACGCATGTTCGAATTGCGGCGGCGGGCACTCGGCTGCGAAATGTATCAAAAAAGGACCCTTGGGGGCGTCCTGCCAGGGGCCAAGTGAGAGCACGATTTTTGGTGTGGCGCCCTCTCCAATTCGGGTGGGAGTATTGCGGGAGTGGCTTCGACAATATCCGTGAAAACAGGAAGGTGAGATACTGCTTAAGGGTTTTAGGGAGGGGTTTGTGATTCCAGTTGAGGGGAGGGTGCAGAACAAGGTCGGGAGGAACGGATCGTCTGTGCGGCGTTCTGCAGATGTGGTGCGAGCAAAATTGGGGGGAGAATTGACGTTGGGTAGGATAGCGGGCCCTTTCCCGGAGCCCCCTTTTTCGGATTTTGTGGTTTCTCCGCTGGGAGTTATTCCGAAGAAGCAGCCGGGAAAGTTCCGGCTAATTCATAATTTGTCTTATCCGGAAGGGGAATCCGTGAATGATCACATTCCGCGGGAATGCTGCACGGTCCGCTATGCGTCATTCGACAAAGCAGTAGAACTAGTAAGGAAGGTTGGGCGAGGAGCCTTGATGGCCAAGGTGGACATTGAGGCGGCTTTTCGACTGCTGCCAGTGCACCCGTCGTGTGCGACGAACCAGCATTGTTCATTATTTGGATGATTTTTTCTTTGTAGGGGCAGCTGGGACGGCGCAGTGTAGAGCTTTGTTGGAGGGTTTCGTGGCGATGGCTGCGGAACTGGGGGTGCCGTTAGCTGCAGAAAAGACTGAAGGGCCGGCGTCTAGGATAACCTTTTTGGGCATTGAATTGGACTCAGTGAACATGGTGGCGCGGCTACCAGACGAGAAGGTGGTGAAGCTCCGGGTCTTGGGAGCGAATGCGATGGCATCATCTAAGTTCACTCTGCGAGAAATGCAGGTGCTGATCGGTTCATTGAATTTCGCTTGTCGGGTAATTCCCATGGGTCGCGTCTTCCTGCGGCGTCTGGCATTAGCCACGGCGGGTGCCTCCAAGCCTCATCACCATATTAGATTCAACAGGAGTTTGCGTGAGGATTTGTTAGTTTGGGATGTCTTTCTGTCTGAGTTCAACGGGTCAGTGGTCATGGTTGAGGAGGAGTGTTCCAGTGAGGAATTGCAGTTGTTCACGGATGCGGCGGGAGGCACAGGTTTAGGTATCTATTTTGGAGGGGAATGGTGTGCGGGGAGCTGGCCGGCATCGTGGAAGGATGAGGGGCTATTAAAGAATATCACGTTCTTAGAGCTCTTCCCGATTTTGGTTGCATTGGAGTTGTGGCCAGGTAGATTGGGTAACAAAAAAGTAGTGTGGTGGTGTGACAATGAAGCCGTGGTGAGTGTGGTGAATAATTATACACCGCGTTGCCCGCAGGTGGCGGCTTTAATGCGAAAAGTGGTGTTAAAGTGTCTGTGTAGGAATGTGACGTTGAGAGCGCGACATATACCTGGTCATAATAACGGCATTGCTGATGCTCTTTCACGTTTGCAGTGGGATCGTTTCCGGATGCTGGCGCCAGAGGCGGCGGCGGTGGGATGCGAGGTCCCGTGGAGATTATGGAGCACTGGCCTGCGGAGATGAGAGAGATGCTGCGCAGCTCGGTGGCAGACAAGACGTGGGAGGCATATTGCAGAGGATGTGAGAGGGTGGTCGCCTTCTTGCATCAGCAGGGGTGGGATGGGGGATTCATTCCGGATCAGTTATTGGGAGCATATATAGTTAGTGCGAGGAAGGGGGGAGTCTCTCACACTGCGGTACGGGGGCATTTGGCAGGATTTTGTTTTTTCGCGAAAGCGGTTGGGTGGGCCACATCGGGCGGGGGTTTTTTGGTTAAGAAGCTGATGCAAGGATGGGCGAGGGCAAAACCGGTTATGTTGGATCAGCGCCGCCCGTTAACACATGACTTATTGATGGGTCTGTGTACGGCCTTGCCTGGGGTGGCCACCTCGGACTACGAAGCCAAGCTTTTTAAGGCAATTTTTTGTGTGGCCTTTTTTGGGGCCTTTAAGGTTGGCGAATTAGTGGCAGAATCCACGAAGAGAGGTGTGGGGAACAGCTTGTTAAGGCAGCATGTGCAGGTGCAAGCTGGGTGTTTGAGGGTCCTTTTAAAACGATCTAAGACGGACCAATGGGGCAGGGGCACATGGGTGGTCCTGCGGGCGATTGCTGGGGACACGTGCCCGGTTAAGGCAATGGGGGCGTTCCTCGAGGGCCGCCCGCAGGTCGCAGGGGGGCTGTTCGTGCATGCGGACGCCCGGCTGGTCACCAGATATCAAGTGACAGCTGTTTTGCGTTTAGGCTTGCAGAGGTTGGGGGTCGACGCTAGCCAATTTGCGGCACATTCCTTTCGCATCGGAGCAGCGACTAGTGCGGCACGATCGGGAATGTCTGCGGTCCAGATACAAGCAATTGGCCGGTGGCGATCCAGAGCTTTTCAGACATATGTTCGATGCTGAAAAGGCGGGGGGGGGGGGATGGATCTTTAACCATTGTTGTTTCTTTTTCAGATCGGGGCAGAGGTGTGCGGGGCTGTTGGATGTTGGGGCATTCGTTTGTGTTTTGGGCCGGACAGCGTGCAGAGAACAGACCTATCGGGTTGAACCTGGGGTTGGACCCTGACGTGGTGAACCTTTCATGGCTGGGTGAACGGGGGCTGAACTGGCCTCAGCTCTTGCCCTTGCTGCGTCATCATGCAAGAGTGCGGACACCGCCCGGGTTCCTGCTGTTGCATTTGGGAGGGAATGATTTGACATCTTGGACCTGCAAGCAGCTGATCAATGCAGCAAAAAGAGACTTTACCCAGATAATGCGAATGTTTGAAGGAGTGGTGCTTATTTGGTCGGATGTCATCCCGAGGCCGGCGTGCTGGGGTCAGCGTCGCTGGTCCCGAGGTTTGACGAAGATCAATAGGCAAATTGGGAGGTGGGTGGTTGAGCATGGGGGATGTCAGGTTCAGCATGCTTGGGTGGATGTTGCATGCTCCGGGTTGTACCGGGGTGATGGTGTTCATTTAGCACCGGTGGGGGTTGACCTGCTCCTCAATGATTGGCAGGAAGCTTTGGAGAGGGTAGTAGGTGGCACTGCAGACAGGTCACAGCTGGAGCCCAGATAATTTGGGGGCGGCAAAGTCACAGGGCGTGACTATGCCGGTGGCGGGATCCCGGAGGTTTCCAGGGTCCGGAGCCGGAGGCTACTTGGGCGGGGCAGGGTGCCCGCGACCCGGAGAACCCCGCGCAGGCTTCTGCTAGTGATATGGCGAAGTCGAGCAGGGGTGGGATTAACTGGACCGGTAGGGACCGGGCCAGGTGGCGGAAGCGAGATCACCTTGCTATTAGTACGGCGGGTGAGGCTTCGCTCCGCTACGGGGGAGGAAGGGGTATAATTGGCTGTTTTTTATTGGTTTGTTAAATTGTTTGTTATTGGGCAATAAAGCTGTGACCTGGTCTTTTCCAAGTGCAGTGTCTGTGAAATTATTTGATAGGATATACAAATAAAGGAGATGAGTAGGGCGGTGGGAGAGCGCCGGGTACAGATCTCCGGTTACAAACATGTTAAAAAGACTTGGACCAAGGAAAGAACCCTGCGGCACACCACTGGCTATATTCTCCTCAGAGTACGCTCCATTTACCTCTACCCTTTGTCGCCTCCCACAATACCAATTTCTAACCCAGTCAGTCACTTTAGGGTCTATTCCTAGGATGCTCAATTTATTTATAAGTCATCTGTGCAGAACTGTGTCAAAGGCTTTACTGAAATCTAAGTACACCACTTTCTGCTCCCCCAATCAAAGAAATTCATTTGTTACAGGAAAACAAATTAAGGCTGATTTAAGAAAAACTGAAGTTTTAGGGTCGGGAACGCTACAGTTCCAGATGCTATTAAATCTGTTCATTTGGTGGGTGAGAAAGTCAATATATCTTCTGAGGTACATATATGCGGGAGTTATTATAGATTCTAATTTCACTCTCGAATCATACATACCTCGTACAACATGTACAAATTAAGACGTGGTACAGATGGTGGTTCAGTCAATAGTCCTGAGTTATTTGGATTATTGTAACTCTGTATTTGCAGGAATGACTAAACAGTTATTACATGTATTGCCAGGAATCCAAAATATTTCTGCTAAGTTGATTACACACAATAGTTATAGGGAGGGAGTTACCCCTTTATTCTTAAATCTTCATAGGTTACCAATAGAAGCACAAGTTTTGTTTAAGGTTTATGTTTGGCTTTTAAAGCTATTCATAAGATAGGCCCAATTTATTTATCAAATAGGTTGATGTTCTGTTCCTCGGTAAGGGCTTTGTGTTCCACGAGTCACTGGACATTGATATTACCCTCTGCTTCTACTTTTTGGCAGAAGGGAGTTAGAGATAGATGTTTTTCAAGTGCAATGCCAAAATTGTGGAATGATTTACTTTCTGAGATTAGGGATCTTGTGGACTATGTCCGATATCGTAAAGCTCTAAAGATGTGGTTATGGAGGAAATTTTTTAACTGTCCTCAATTTGAATTGTACTCCACTTTGTATGTCTGTTGATAGTAAAAGCAGAATATAACCAATGTAATTAAATTAAATTAAATTAGATTTGTCTGAAACCTGTCCCTAATAAAACCATGCTGCTTCAGATCCTGCAATCCATTGAACTCCAGAAACCTCACTATCCTCTGTTTTAGCAGTGTTTCCATTAATTTACTCACCATGGAGGTCAGACTAACCAGCCTGTAGTTCTCAACCTCATTATTAGTTTAGTGTGAAGGGGTCACATGCGCCTTTCTCCAGTCCTCTGGGACCACTCCCGACTCTAAAGAAGCATTGAAAAGGTTAGACAGTGGAGCCGCTAGAACTTCTCCAAGTTTCTTCAATACTCTGGGATGTATCCCATCCGGCCCCATAGCTTTGTCTACTTTTAGTTTAGTTAGTTCCTCGTGAATACAGTCTTCTGAAAATTGTTTAAAATCCCCTTCACTACTGTTCCTATTTGTGGATGTTTTCTGAGGTCCTGCCCCTGACCCTTCTTCTGTGAACACAGAACAAAAATATTTGTTAAGCAATTCTGCTTTATCCTCATCAGTTTCTATATATTCCTCCCCTTCACCTTTGAGTCTGACAATACCATTTTTGCACTTCCTCCTCTCACTAACATATTTAAAACATTTCTTGTCCCCCCATTTTACTGCATTGTCTATTTTTTCTTCTATTTATATCTTTGCTTTCCTGAATACTTTCCTAGCTTTCTAAGTTTTCCTAATATTGATCCTTCCATTTTCTGCGATCTCTTGTAATTTATGAAGGTCACCCTCTTTTTCTTTACCTTTTCAGGTACTTCTTTACAGAACCATAGCAGTCTTTTTTTCCTTTTACATTTATTTACTTTAGGGTCTATTCTGTATCACGAATAGATGTTGGGACATCCATCCCCGCTATTCGCCCCTGTCCATCCCCAGCAAAAGCCTCCCCATATGAACAAGGAGTTTGTAAAGGGAGGCTTGGACAGGGGCAAGATGGGGCATTATGGAGGCAGAATGAGGGTAAGCAGTGGGCAGTCTGAGGCTCTGGACATAAAGAGCCAATTCTGAAGTCGGCCCTGTACATCTGGGACCTCGGATCTAGCCGGGGAATGCCAGGCCCGGGCAGTGGCAAAGAGGTGAGGGGGTGCAGGGGGTTCCTCGCAGCCTGACCCTGGCCATGGAAGGCCAGATCGGGGGTCGAGCTGCGGGGAACAAAGATTGTGGTCGACAGCTGGGGATCATGGCTACTGAATGGAGCTGCGGTGTCATGGCAATGGATGCCATGGCACCGTAGCTCCATTCAGAAGTGTGACTGAGTTAGCTGGGCAGGGGTCTGTACATGAAGGCCAATCTGAATTGGGTCCTGGCCTGCATGTACAGGCCTAGGCCCAATTCTGATCCCAAAAGGCACATCTAGCCCCAACGGGATCAGAATCAGGTCTGCCTCTGTGCGTCCCGATTCCGATTGGACGCATAGGGGAATGCATGTACTCATTGGAATGTGCCTCTTTACTAACAAAAAGGTTTGTTGCCCTAAAGTATCCCCTTTCAGTTTTGCCCATTGCTTTTCTACATACCCCAGCTGTTCTCATCCCTCTAACAACTCCTTGAGGTATCATTTCATTTTGGCAAAGTTAGCTTTCCTAAAGTCTAGGACCCTCACTTTTGAATGGATTTTATCATCCTTAGTCCTAATACTGAACTATACCATCTAGTGATCACTGGATGCGAGATGATCTCCCACTATAACATCAGAAACACTTTCTGCAGTGGTAAGCACCAGGTCCAGAATGGCCCCTTCACGTGTGGGTTACTGGAATAATTCTCCCTGTAGAGAATCCAGGATTTCTTACTTCTAGATGACACTGCAGCAGGGATATTTCAATCAACATCTGGTATACTGAACTCACCTTTCATGAATGTCTGCAATTAAATCTCTGTCCACTTCTTCTGCCTGTGAGTATGAGTATACTTGTCCTTTGAGCTGTACATACTTTAAAGTGCTTTTAAGGTAGCCAGTTTTCAAAAAACTCTTTATCTGAAGAAATCAATATTCACATATGCAAATAGTTACAGAACCCTTTTACTAAAGTGTGGTAATCTTGCAATTGCAATGTGGTAAGTACCTGAAGTACAGCATGGTAGCTGCAAAGTCTTTGTGGCAATTCCTGGGATGTTCCTAGCATCTTCTCAGACAGTTACCACAGAGAAAAAATCGTTATCATATTATAAGTGCATTTCAGATAGCAAGGATGCACTTACCATCTCCTATTAAGGATGCAGTAAGATATCCGCCTTATCTGCATGGGTGACAATGCAGGGTAAGTTACCGTGCGTTAACTGCAAGGCACTGTCGATACCCATAATCTGCCAATTTCCCATCCTCATTCCATTGTATGACAGCGTACACTAATTCACAAGGGAACTGCACACTGTACTTTAGTAAAGGAGTTCCTATGTGTTTTAGTTCCTATGTGTTTAGTTCCTATGTGTTTTTAGTAAAGGAATTCCTATGTGTTTTTACAGGATTTTTCCGGTTTAGGCAAGGGGAGAGTCATCATAATTGTTGAGTTTAATTATAAAACAAATCTCAGGGAAGGGGCCTTTGGGCCTGAAAGCTAAGTAGGAGGGTGCAAATGCAAGGCAGAAGGTTCACCTATGGCATCTAATACCATCACATCAGTAAACTCCATCATTCTGAGTTTGGTGGTCAGGTTAAAACAGAAGAGAACTTCAGTCTCTCCTGCTCGGAAGGAAAGAGAGCATTTCTGAAATAGCAGGTGCCTATTTGGGAGAGGTGGGTGAGGGATGGGGACCTCAGGCTAGAACCTAAAGAGGATTTTCACATTTCACAAGCCAAGGGAGGGGATTGGGAGGATCGGATCCTTAGAAGTGGTTTCCTAAGCTTCTTTATGGGAGTAGGGACTTTGAACGGGGCATGTGGGATCTGCAGTCAAGGGATAGTTGATACAAACTTTATGGGGGGGGGGGATTAAGGAAATAAAATTCCCCTCTTATTAACTAGCTCTTTTACTTAATGTGGTTACTAGTGGGGGATTATGGGGTCTATTCTATCCCACAAATAGCAGGGATGGGCATATTATAAACCGCTTTGATGGCTCTCAGAAAATTGGTATATCAAGAAATAAACTATAAACCATATAGGGGCAATTTTAAATCATTTTCTAGCCTAAAACACAGTTTAGGCATGTAAAAAGGCAAAAATGTGCATTATTTGCCCTTAATGCATATTAGGGGCATGTTTACTAAAGATAATGCATGTTAAAGAAGTTGATATTTATTTAATGTATTTATTTATATGTTTTTATATACTGCCCCTTCCAGAGATCAAGAGCGGTTTACAATTAACAAACCAGTTACATTAAACTTAGAACTTAAACTTAGAACAGTGAGGTTACACAGAAAGAATTTGTGTAGTATCATGTATTATTTACAGAAAACATATATTACAATTAACATATTTACAAGAGAGATATATGTATATGGGTGCCACTGTGCCCATAGAAATAAAAGGGCTCTGGGCACTTAATGCGCATCATATGTATTAAATGCCACTGTGCCTATAGAAATAAAAGGGCTCTGGATACTTAACACTAGAAGCCCCAAAAGGCATTTTACCTAGAAACCCCAAAGTGCGTCAATTGACGCATTATCACGACGACTGCATTTAACATGAAATGCAGATGTGAATTAATGTGAAGTTACTTATTTGTTAAATACGTGCAGTATGTGACGTCATTACATGACCTCATCGTGAGTTTATTGTTTGTAATGTCGGAGTAAAACTGTAAACAGTGATTGAGATGTGCCACCTAGCAGGAACATGAATTTATACCTAGAAGCCCCAAAGTACGTCAATTGATGCATCCAAGACAACTGAGTGCATCAATTGACGTACTTTGGGGCTTCTGGGTGTAAATTCATTTTCCCGCTAGGTGGTGCATCTGTCATTAATTTTTGATGCACATATTTGAACATCTTGACCTTGCTAACAAAGTCATGGAACATGATTGACATGGTTCTAGCAGTGGCGCTGGTATACAACTTTGAAGATGCATTTGCGTCAATTGACGCACTTTGGGGCTGCTAGTGTTAATATGCGTTAACTTCATTAACTCACATTAAATCCTTTAGGTCCCGATTCTGTGCCACGAATAGCAGGGATTGATGTCCCAATGGGACTTCCATCCATGCTATCGTGCCTTCCCCTGCCACATCTAACTTCCCCGCCGGTTGTGCGGGGAAGTTAGATGGGGGAAGGGAAGGGGGCGGCTTCTGGGCAGAGTCTGGGCATCGCCGACCCTGGATGTACAGGGCCGATTCTAATGTCAGCCCTGTACGTCCAGGGCCGTCAACATGTTCAAGAATAACTCCCCTGGACATGTCTTTTTTGCAATGCCAGGGTGCGTATGGGGCGGGGGGACCGGAGGACATTCCCTGCAGTCCAACCCTGGCCATAGGAGGCCAGATCGGGGGTTGGACTGCAGGGAATAATCTTATTTCTTTGGCGGTCGGCATCATAGCTCTTCAAAGGAGCCATGATGCCATGGCAACATGATGCCACTGCTCCGAGGCTCCATTGAAGAGCCTTGACTGAGTTAGCCTGTTACAGCCCTGTACATGCAGGCTGGATTGAATCGTAGTCCCGGCCTGCACGTACAGGATTGCTCGCAATTCTGATCCCGTGGAGCTAGACATGCCCCGCGGGATCAGAATCGCGATCTCCTTTGTACATCAGGTTCAGAACAAACGTACAGAGGGGATCTACGTCCTCACAGCTTATGTCCTTTCACTTCCATGTATATATATACATATACAAAATTGTATATAGTTTATTCTGTTCTGTATTATCTCACATTGTTTAGACTGTATATTCTATATATAATATGATGTTCCTTGTAAATATGTTCTGTTATAATATGACGTTCCCTGTAAAACAAACTTGCTTTGTTAATTATTGTTCACTGTGAACCGCAACTGAACTTTGGAAGATGCGGTATATAAATGTGTATAAAATAAATAAATAATAAATAAGCCTGTTAGTAAATATCCCCCTTAGTTTACCGCAATCTGAACTGCATAGAATGAGATCAAAGCATGCAAATGTAAATTGAATAACGCAGCTTACCTTTAACTTCACAAGCTGCATTATTTCAAGAAAACTAACGTCAGCTTTAAGCTAGCTTTCTTCCCCCCCCCCCCCCAGGAGAATCAAGCCATTCATGTGCAGCCTGATATTCATGAAGAGCTTTTTAAGGGGCCAGCCCAAACATAACCCCCCACTCCCACCCTGATCCCCCAACGCCAATCACAACCTTCACCCTCCCAGATCATGGTCCTGGCACCTCCTACAGGAAAAGTAGATGCATTCAGGCCCGCATGCATACTTTTATGTCTGATCTAATTTTACAAAAGTCATCACTTTACACATACATCTACTACATATGTGCTAAAATCACTTTATAAAATTGCCCTCTATGGACCCAATGTTATAATGAAAAGCCCAAAAAGCCGCCTATTTTAAGCCTATTTTTCAAGGCAACATAGAAGCCTAAACATCTTTATAAAATAAACACAGTGTAGAACTGGTACACATATTTACACCTGTAGGTGTACTTGCATATTTTATAAAATCCAGGGGTGCATTGCTCTTGCTTTACCAAGCCTATGCCTCTGGAAATAACTACATGTGTCACTTACCTAAATAGTAGCTATTAATGGATGTCTTACCTCCAAAAGACCCTCTCTTTGGGAGTCCAGAATCCAGTGTTCTCAACTATATCTAATAATACCATTATTTCTTTTTGAAGCTCAGAAATTGGATCTGTTCATGATATCTGAACTGTCAATCAGTTACCGCAGTATAATCAACCCTATTTTATATAACTTGCCTGTAGATTTTATGTCATCTCTGTCTCTCAATGACAGCTTGGCTTTCTTCAGCCATAGTTAGATTATTATAGAATCTTTGATTGCTTTACTGAAATATGTCTGTCATTCATTATCAACTGTTTAAGATATGTATCAAAGAATCTAGGCACTCTGGAATCCCCATCTTAAGTTTTTTCTAGAGAATCCCCAGCAGTACCTTATGCTAAAAAGATATTGTATTTTCTGTTTTCTTATGAGTCAACGTGTGTCTCAAAAGCATCAACGTTTGCACATACTTTCCCTTTAAAAATTTGCATAACTTATCCACATACAGTACATGCTACTCAAGTTAGTAAGCCTATTAAATAATTACCATCTAAGAGGGTAATTTTATAAGTAACTCGAGTGTGTAGGACAGTGTTATTCTCAAATAGGCGTTCATAAAATTGCTTTGGCCTATATACCAATAAAAGTAGGTGCTCAGAAAGCATAGCACCTATTTTTAAGTGATCTACAGGACCTATAAGAAATCCTGGGGCACAGCATGAGTGGATCAGGGGCCAGATCAGCATTTATTAGGGGAGTTGTGTAGACAAAAAAGAAGGGTTTTCCACAGAGCTCAAGAACAATTAAGCTTTGAACCAATCAGAAACAGGAATGAAGATCATCATAAATACAAGAAACAGTTAAGAGCAGGCTGGCAAGAGGCAACCCCACTCAGAGACATAATAGCTCTTCCTTCAAGATACCTCCCTTCCAACCCAAGGCTCACCAGTTAAAGGTCAGGCTGTGACAAGGGGGGCGGGGGGGGGCAGAATCTTGTTTGATCTGTAGTGACAAAGGAAATGCCACTGACAACTCCCATGTCATTTCAAACAAATACACTTTCATAGCATTTCTGTGTGTATTTTATAAAATATACACATAATTTTTCTGGCACAGATTTACACAAAATTACTTCTGCCTTGGAAGAGGTGCAACTTTATGAGGGAACTTTCATGTAGACTCTTTTATAAAGGCACCTAGGCATTTCTAAAAAATAG
Source organism: Ichthyophis bannanicus (assembly GCA_033557465.1). NCBI lineage: Eukaryota > Metazoa > Chordata > Amphibia > Gymnophiona > Ichthyophiidae > Ichthyophis > Ichthyophis bannanicus. The sequence continues at coordinate 643,753,111 of CM066036.1, read as the reverse complement.
TTGCAACATATGTGCAAATGTGCCTTCCCTGCCCAGGTTCCTCGTTATAAAATGACCTTCCCATTCTGCTGAAATGTAAAGGAAAAAGAGGCACTTTCAGGACAGAGTGTTACTTTTTACTTATACTTAGTTTTGGCAGTGGCGATTTCTAAAACTTCAAATGAGCTTAAGAATATGGCTGTGAATAGTGTATATTATGTAGGGTCAATGCTGTATTGAATTTCTAGTCCATTTTCAAACTACCTTCTGGCAATGGAAACATTCTGACCACTGACACTCCCTTTGGGTATATCTGACTGTCTTGGTACTATGCACCATTCCCCATTATTGAATCTACAACAAACTGCTGTAGGTTATTCATTGATTGGATGTTTAAGTGCATTCTTTAGGAACACATGGAGAACTAATCTGTAAGTAATCCTATAAAATAAAAACAGAAAAGAATCCCTTGTTTAGAGTCCTATCTGTTGTGTCATTTAATTATTTGTGTATTTCAATGTTATTGTTTCATTTTAAATTCATGCTGCCGGTTTCTTGTTGTCTCCATCACATACTAAGCTATTTAGCAGCTGGTTTAATTTTAAAGGGGAATCTAGTCCTCCCAATAGTCTAAAGCAAATGTGATCTTGTAAAAATGTTGCTGTCTTTATATGGAAATTTTTCTATAATGTGCATAATATTTAACAAGTACTGAAGAGATATACAGTAGCAAAATTAATCTTTGAATCATAGTCACTTGTGAAATAATAATCTTTTGCACTATATCAGTGGTTCTTAACCCAGTACTCTGATACCTCCAGGCCAGTCAGGTTTTCAGGATATTCACAATGAATATGCATGAGATAGATCTGCATACAATGGAAGCAATGCATGCAGATCTATCTCATGCATATTCATTGTAGATATCCTGAAAACCTGACTGGCCGGGGGGTCCCAGTGGACTGGACTTAGAACCACTACACTACATACTAGCAATGATTTGTGTGTGTGTATGTGTGAGTATATTTTTTATTTCAAAAATGTATCTAGGGAAATTGTTTTCTCTTTATGTAATTAAATATCATAGTATGTTAGAAAAGTATGAAGAATATAATAAAGATAGTTCAAAAGAATATTATGCATGCTTATATTTACTTCACTTTGGGAAAGAAAACGTACAGTATTTAACTAGTATTTGACAAAAAGACGCAATTCCCTTTTCTCCATTTGCAAACTCACAGATATCTGTGGGGTGGCGGGAGATGTGAAGACACGTGATAAAGTCTGTCTCATTATGGCAGTAGGAGCTGTGGGTGTGGGTTCTTGCATGGGGGGGAGGTGAAATGAAGGGCTGGGTTTGTGTGCACACATGTGGGGGGCTGAGCTGGAGAGCTAGATGTATGTGGGAGTGGGCTGAGGGCTTGGGGTGTGTGGGGGTGGGATGAGTGGTTGGCTGTCTCTGTGTGTGTGTGCAAGCAAGTGACAGAGGATGTGAAGGGGGTAGGATGGGCTGAAGGACTCTGTGTGTACATGCGTGAGAGAATGGGGTGGGGCGAGGGACTGGATGGTTGTATGCATGCATCCGTGAGAGGGTGGGGAGGTGGGGTAGGGGCTAAGTGTGTGTGTATATGTGAGAGAGGATCAGGGATGGGGTGAGGAGTGATGTATGTGCATGCATAAGAGAGGGTGAGGTGGGGCAGAGTGGCTGTGTGTATATATGTCTGTGAGAAGGTAGGGGTGTCATGAGCAGTTGTGCATGTCTGAATCTGTAAATTAAAAGTGGGGTGAGGGGCTGTGCATGTTTCTACATGCATATGTAAGTGAGTGAGTGGTTTTATGTGTATATGTGTCTATGTTTAGTGTGCACATGCATGTGCATTCATGGTTGGGTGGTTGGGGTTGAGTGAGGGGCTGGGTGTGTGCTTATGTATGTTTATGGAGGAGAAATGAGGGTTGGATATGTGTTTGTGTATACAGTATATGCATCAGAGGATGTGAGGTGGGGAGGGTGAAGGGTTCTGTGAATGTGTTGCATGCATGAGATTGTGGGAGAGTGGAATGAGGGGCTGGGTATAATATGTGTGTGTGAATGAGAGGGTTGGGGAAGGGCTAGGATTTTGCTTGCATCAGATGATGTGGGGTAGGATAAGATACTGTAGGTGGGTGAGGGACTCTGTGTGTGGGTATCGGTGTGAGGGTGGGCTGAGAGGCTGTGCATATGTGTCAGGATATGTGGGTGGGGCAAAGTGCTGTGCATGTCTGTACAGATATGAGAGTGCAGGTGGAGTGAGGGATTGGATGTACAGTATGTGTGCACACTTGTGCATGCTAAGGGGAAAAGTATAGGTATGTGTATTATGGGTGTGTGTGTACATGTGTTCACAACTATGAGGGGTGAGGAAGGGGCTCGTGTGTGTATGTGTGTGTGTACACAGGTGTATGCATGCATGAGGGATGTGGAAGGCATGGGGCATCTTTCGCTCTCCAGCCACATCGAAACATCTTTGGGCACTGGCACTCACCCAACAGCGATGATCCATGGCCCTCCAGTGCCTTCCGGCCCATCAACAAGCTCAGAAGACGCCACATGGAGAGCCAGTAAGCTCCGCTTCCATAGCCGATGTCCTCAGCACACAATGCCGTCACCTACAAGCCCACACACCACAGAATGACTTCCTCTTTTGCCCTCCGGCCACATTCAGATATCTTTGGGCATCAACACTCACCCGACAGCTACAATCCACAGCCCTCCAGTGTCTTCCAAGCCATCAACAAGCTCAGAGGACACTACACAGAGAGCTGGTAAGTTTTGCTTCCGTAGTCGACATCCTCTGCAATGCGACGCTGCCACATACAAAGCCTGCACACTGCAGACTGACTTCCTCTTTCGCCTTCTGGCTGCATTAAGATAACTTTGGACATCGGCACTCACCTGACAGCAATGATTCATGGCCCTCCAGTGTCTTTCGGCCCATCAGAAAGCTCAGGGGATGCCATATGGTGAGCCAGTAAGCTTTGCCTCTGTAGTCGACATCCTCTGTGTATGACGCCACCACCTACAAAGCCTGCACACTGCAGGCATGCCTACGCCTGGTGAGCCTTTAGGTGTGGTCCTTAGCATGAATCCCAACATGGAGCCTAGAACCATCTAACATCCCCTGGTGGCTAGTTCACCAGTGTCCCCATCTTGTCTACAGCAATATCCAGTACAGACCTCATTATCCACAGGAAACAGTTATCCGGTGCACCTCACTCAACACAGAGCCGCCCACACCCATCTCCTGGAACTCGATCCATCTACCCTCTCATCTTCCCCTCTGCCCTCATCTGAAAAGGCACCATCTATACACAGCCCATACTCTAGCCAAACACCAAACCTACACCCTCACCATCATGGTGCCCACTATACTTTTGCTCACTAGCACTGATCACACACTCTGAACTTCACCCCCCCCCCCCACACACACACAACCTTCATATCCATCATCCACTCATATCCTCCCCCCCCCCCCACAACCCTCATACTTTCTTCCAGACCCAGATACAGAACACCTAGAGACACATTCCATTCTGCGTGACCCAGCCTCAGTGCATCCGGTCGGAACTGGGCGCACAGAGATAGATCTGATTCTGATCCCCTGGGACAGGTCTAGCTCCCATGGGATCAGAATCATGTCTAGGCCTGTACGTACAGGCCGGAACACGATTCCCATCAGCTTGCATGTACAGGCCCCTATCCTGCTAACACAACCAGGCTCCTGAATGGAGCTGCGGTGCCATGGCAACCGTGGCTCCATTCAGGAGCCGTGATCCCCAGCCGCCGGCCACTTTTACCTTTCCCCACAGCCTGATCCCCAATCTGTCCTCCCATGGCCAGGGTCAGGCTGCAGGGAATCTCCTGAACCCCCTCAACTTTTTGCTCCCAGCCAGGCTTCCCGTCCCCTGACATCTAGGTGGACTTATTCCACCTCTGAAGTGAAATAATTCCCCCGTCCAGTCTGTCAGCCCCAAATGTATTGGGCCGACCGGAATCGGCCCTGTACATCCAGGGCTGTGGACCACCCACTACCCACCCTAACTGCCTCCACACCACCCCCTCCTGCCCCCATCTAAGCCTCCCCATACAAACTCCTTGTTCATATGGGGAGGCTTAGTCGGGGACGGCAAGGGGGACAGCAACGTCCATCCTCGCTATTCACAGGACAGAATAGACCCCCTAGTGAACTTATCCGAATCAAGCCTCAAATACTCTTCACTATTCACAACTATAAGACCACTTCTGACCAACCTTTCACCAAGTGTCCTCCTCAATGCACGATCTGCACACAACAAAACACAGTTAATTTAATTTGCTGCATTTATATCCCACTTTTCACCACATATTATTTATTTAACATTTCTTATGTACTGCCTTTCATGATATCAAGACAGTTTACATTGAACAAACTGAAATTACATTGAACAGGGCATTATAACTTGGAGATAACGATTTTACAGGGGACATGGGCAATGGAGGGTTAAGTGGCTTGCCGAAGACCACAAGGAACACCTGTGGGACTAAAAACCCCAGTCCTTCTGGTCCAAGGTTGCTGTTCTTTAGTGGGATTTGAACCCCCCCAACCTTCCGACCTGAGGTAACTTGCCCTAACCACTAGGCCACTCCTCAACCACTAGGCGACCTCCTCCCTATATTACCTTCATGACCAACAGATCGACATGATGCTTGTAACGGAATCCTTGTTTACCGATGCTGACAATGTGCTCATGAACCAACTCAAGTCCTCCAACTACAAGCTCTTCACCTGCCACAGAGCTAATGTAAGGGTGGTGGAGTCTTCATTTTAGCCAGAAATAGCCTACAATTCTGCACCATCGCCATTACCATAAGTGTGGGAATGGATACAATCCCCCTCTCAAACAGACATCTAACTCTCTGCCTATCCTACAGAGTCCCCAACTCTAAAACAGAGGAACTACCATCACTAATAAAAGACATATGCAATCCAACCTGCCCAACAATCAACTTCTACTATTCGGAGACCTAAACCTCTCCTCAGCTAACCCTGGAACATCCAAATCCTTAAAATAAGCAATGGAAGCTCTAGATTACATCCAATTAGTTAATGAACCAACTCATACTAAAAGAAACACCTTGGACCGCATCTTCACACCACAGATAGTGCTCAGAAACCATCAATTCCCTCCCCTAACAATGGACTCAGTCCACTGGTCAGACCACAAGACAATCACTTTCTACATCCGCAAATCTCCAACAATGACAACGTCCCACAGCATCCAGCTCTGATTTGCTGATTTCTACAACTGAACAAGAAAACTTCAACCTCCTACCACACTTCGATTATAGCTCCAGTAACCTAGACACATTAGTCCACAATTGGAACCAATCAATAAACACAATTGCCACAATACCACAAAGCTACATTAACCACAGACACCGCACCTCTGCACCCTGGTACTCTAAAGGACTCTGGACTGCAAAACACATGCTTAGATGACTAGAGAGAAGATGGAGGAAATAAAAAAGCACTCATGAGCTCAATGTCTACATGTGCAAACTACATCATTACCAGACTCTAATAACCAATAAGGAAAAGGACTACCACACCAAACTCATCTCAAAATTGCTAAACTGACCAAGATAATTATTTCAAATAATGAGATCTTTGCTCAAACCTCTCAACCAAAATGACACATACCCCATACCTTCCCCACAAATCATGGCTGACCACCTCCAAGTTCAAGTCTCTGAGAAACTGCACCACAGCATCAGACACCAGACACCAAACCAGTGACCCCACCACTACAATCTCTGGATCTAACTAGTACAACTCTAAAATGGTTGACATCTTAATAAAGAGGAGTGGCCTAGTGTGTAGAGCAAGTTACCTCAGGCTATAAGGTCAGGGGGTTAAAATCCCACTAGAGGACAGCAACCTTGGGCCAGAAGGACTGGGGTCTCTAGTCCCACAAGTGCTCCTTGTGGTCTTGGGCAAGCCACTTAACCCTCCATTGCCCATGTTCCCTGTAAAATAGTTATCTCCAAGTCATAATGCCCTGTTCAATGTAATTTCAATTTGTTCAATGTAAACCACCTTGATATCATGAAAGGCAGTATATAAGAAATGATAAATAAAATTTTACCTCACTGACCAAAAACAGCATAGCAGGAAAGCCCTCAGCCCCTTATACCTAACAACAGGGAGTTCCCCAAGGCTCCATGCTTTCCACCCTCCTTTTCAACATCTTCCTACAGCCCATCTGTAACATCATCCAATCCAATAATGTATTCTACCATATCTATGCAGATGATGTCATGCTCTACATCCTGATCGCCACCAACAAACTGATATACATATCCCTCTCAAGATGCTTTGTCACTGTCACATCAGACCTCAACCTCTTCATGAACCACAAGACAGAGGCCCTCTTCATCTCACTGTACCACAAGACTTTCCACAAGGCTCTGCAATCTCCTCAATCCTCTTCAATTTATACATATACTCTGTCTGAGGTATCATCAAGAAGCACAAAATACTATATCACCTATAAGAACATAAGAACATAAGATATGCCATACTGGGTCAGACCAAGGTCCATCAAGCCCAGTATTCTGTTTCCAACAGTGGCCAATCTAGGTCATATGTACCTAGCAGTTTCCCCAAGGGACACAGGTTCCACAATGCTTGTATTGGTTCAAGCATTGATATCCTGGGTCCCTTCTTAATAATGGCTTATGGACCTTTCCTCCAGGAACTTGTCCAAACCTTTTTTAAACCCAGCTACACTAACAGCCTTTACTACATCCTCCGGTAACAAATTCCAGAGTTTGATTACACGTTGAGTGAAAAAATATTTTCTTTTATTAGTCTTAAATAGTTTACCCTGTAGCTTCATTGCATGTCCCCTAGTCTTTCTATATTCTGATAAGGTAAACAATCGATCTACGTTTACCCGTTCCACTCCGCTCATTAATTTATAGACTTCTATCATATCTCCCCTCAGCCGTCTCTTTTCCAGGTTAAAGAGCCCTAACCTTTTTAGCCTTTCTTCATAGGAGTATCCTTCCATCCCCTTTACCATTTTGGTGGCTCTTCTCTGAACCTTTTCTAATAACTCTATATCCTTTTTAAGATACGGCGACCAGAATTGCACACAATATTCAAGGTGCGGTCTCACCATGGAACGATATAGAGGCATTATAATATCTTTTGTTTTATTTTCCATTCCTTTCCTTATCATACCTAGCATTCTATTTGCTCTCTTGGCCACCGCTGCACACTGGGCTGAGGGTTTTAACATGGTATCCACAATGACGCCTAAATCTTTTTCCTAGGTGGTGGTTCCTAATGTGGAACCTTGCATTGTGTAACCATAGTTTGGGTTGTTCTTCCCTAGGTGCATAACCTTGCACTTGTCCACATTAAATTTCATCTGCCATTTTGATGCCCAGTCTTCCAATTTATCAAGATCCTCTTGCAATTTTCCACAATCCTCTTGGGTTTTAACAACTTTAAATAGTTTTGTGTCATCTGCAAATTTGATAACCTCACTCGTTATTCCACTTTCCAGGTCATTTATGAATATGTCAAAAAGCAGCGGACCCAGCACAGATCCCTGGGGTACACCACTATTCACCTTTCTCCATTGGGAAAATTGGCCATTTAGCCCTACCCTCTGCTTTCTATCTTTTAACCAGTTCCTGATCCACAATAGTACACTGCCTCCTATCCCATGACTCTTTAGTTTTGCCAAAAGTCTCTCATGAGGGACCTTGTCAAAGGCTTTCTGAAAGTCCAGATACACAATATCAACCGACTCACCTTTGTCCACCTGATTATTCACTCCTTCAAAAAAACATAACAGATTAGTAAGACAAGATCTTCCTTGTCTAAAGCCATGTTGGCTGTCTCTCATTAGTTCATGACTATCTACATGCTGAGTAATTTTATTCTTTATGATGGTTTCTATCATTTTTCCCGGTATTGACGTCAGGCTCACCGGTCTGTAGTTTCCCGGATCACCCCTGGAACCCTTTTTAAAAATTGGTGTTACATTGGCGATCCTCCAATCTTCAGGTATTAGAGATGATTTTAATGATAGTTCACAGATTACTAATAGCAGGTCTGCAATCTCATATTTCAGTTCTTTCAATACCCTTGGATGTATACCATCCGGCCCAGGTGATTTGCTACTCTTCAGCTTATCTAATAGTTGTAATACATCTTCTCGATGTATCAATATTTCCTTCAATTCTTCTGCACCTTTAAATACCACTTAAGTCATGGGTAACATCCCTACATCTTCCTCAGTAAAGACTGAAGCAAAGAATTCGTTCAGTCTCTCCGCTATCGCCTTGTCGCCTCTTAGTGCTCCTTTAACCCCTATATGCTGATGACCTCATGATATACATCCCAATCGACCTGGAGACACCAGACCTAACAGCTATCACCCAATACCTGGAAGATGTAACCACCTGGCTCAGCAGCAACACCCTCACATTAAACTACAGCAAAACAGATACACACTACATCAGCAGAAGCACAACTTTCAACCCACCACAAGCAATCCAACTATTAAATCAAACTATACCTGTTAAAAGTGAATTACGCTACTTAGGCGTCATCCTGGACAAAATTATCAACCTCCAATTGCACTTAAACCGCAGCTAAAGCATATCATAAACTAAATCTCATAAGAAGACTAAAACCACTTCTAAACCAGGACCATTTCTGGACGGTATGCCAAGCTATCATCACACCAGTACTAGACTATGGCAATTCACTATACCAAGGATTCCCAAAGCAAGCCACACATCTACTACAGATGGAACAGAACACAACAGCATGAATCATCACTGGATCTATCATGATAAACCGCATTACACCAGTATTGCACTAACTGCACTGGCTCCCAATTCAAGCCCGCGCCAAGTTCAAGACAATACTGAATATCTTCAAAATCCTCCACCACTCCTCAGCAGACATCTTAGAGAGCCTAGCAGAAACAGCCGAAAGAATCACCTCAGCAAGCAGGGCCACAACTGCCAAGGCAAAACAGCCAGCACATAACAACCAACAAAGAGGAACAACAAAAAAGGCAACCACAACCACACAGAATACCCGACCAAGAAGACACAACCAGAGAATCCACATCCACAACCTCATAGTAAATCAAACCATCCACCATGGCCACAACCACATACCTCCCTATATTCCTCCTCATAACACAACTCATCCCCCAGAAATCAGAAACACACCCAACAATCATATGGACACCAGCAACCATGCCAATTTACCCCCCGCCCCAACACACCACACGGAGCCCGCTCACGAAAGACAAAGGACACAGACACAAGCATAACCCACACTCAAATGCAAAAACAAACCCTAAAGAGCCTAATACCCCAAACACCACCTCAATAGAGCTCATGAACACCAGGTCAGTAAGAAATAAAATAAACACAATCAGAGACCACATAGAGGACCAACAACCCGACATCCTCTGCATCACAGAATCCTGGCTTACCCCCACCGACAATGTCCTCCTCAACCTGCTAGTCCCCCCCACCTACTCGGCATTTAATAGTCCTCGCACACAGAAGAAAGGAGGCGGGGTGCTAATCATTGCAAAAGACTCATTAAAGCTAAAAACCCTCACCTCACAAAACTCAGACCAATGCAACACAATTACGGTAGGAAACAAGCAAATAGCCATATGTCTCATCTACAGAGCCCCCCATGCTCCAGCAGACGAGCTAGCCTCCGCTCTGGAGACCATATGTGCAATCAACACAACCTACAAACCACTAATACTACTGGGTGACTTCAACCTCAACTCCTCCACCAACAAGGACAAGGAAACCTTCCTACAAGCAATGGACTCCCTACAATTCACACAACTAATCAACACCCCAATGCACAGATACAGATCGACGCCGGACCTCATATTCGCCCCCAACCACATAATAAACAGAGGCGACATCTCCCCACCCACTGTCAAACCAGTACCCTGGTCAGACCACCACAGAATCAAAATCGAGATCACAACTCAAAGGGAAAATCACAACAAAGCTCAAAACACACCAAACGGACAAAGAAGATTCAGAGCTTTCAGCAAGGACCAATTCCTACAAGACACGCTACCTTACCTCGACACAGAAACGCACGATCTGAACGAACAGGTAAGCAAGTGGAACAGTATCATCAACGAAGCAGCCAAAGCCAGAGTAAGCGCAACAACAAGAACCAAAAGACAGCACACCCCATGGTACTCCAAAAGCATACACAATGCAAAAAGAGATCTGAGGAAAATAGAATGTCGCTGGAGACGCTCCAAATCTCCACCCACCCAGGCCTTATACCTCACTCAACAAAGGAGCTACAATGATCTCAATAACCAAACGAAAAGAGAACACCACACCAACACCATCCAGAAAGCATGCAACAAACCCAGAGAGCTTTTTGAGATAGTAAAAAGCCTAACCAACGAACCTAGCCCCGACAAAGACATACAGATCGACCCACAAACCTTTGCAGATCATCTTCAAAAGAAACTAGGATACTCACCACAACAAACGTCTAAAGGAACCAACAACCCAATCACGCCCACCACAACTTGGGACAAATTCAACACCCCCTCCAAAAGGCAAATCGCAGATATCATCTCAGCTCTCAACACAAGCACCGCACCAACGGACCCATGCCCAGTCCCATGGACCAAGGCAACCAAGGATAATTTCAACACCCTCATACACAACATGGTAAACAACTCCCTGATGCAAGGAACCATGCCAGACCAACTGAAGCTAGCCACTATAAGGCCGATCCCAAAGAAAACCACTCTGGACAAAGGCAATCCAGCAACCTACCGACCAATCTCCAGCATACCTCTTCTGGCCAAAATCATAGAGAAGACAGTGCAACAGCAGCTCCAAGACCACATCGACACACATGCCCTACTGGATATACATCAACATGGCTTCCGCCCAAACCACGGAGTCGAAACTCTACTACTATACCTATTCAACAACATAATCCAGACCATAGACAATTACAAACAAGGAACACTAATGATATTCCTAGACATCTCAGCTGCATTCGACACAGTAGACCACAACATCTTTCTAACCAGACTACAGAACATTGGAATAACCGGCACTACGCTGAATTGGTTCAAATCATACCTAACAAACAGACAGTTCCAAGTCAAAATCAGATCCAACACCTCACAACCCACAGAGATCAAGCAAGGAGTACCACAAGGATCCGCACTATCCTCGTTACTCTTCAACCTATACATCCAACCAATCTGCAACATCATGAAAGCTCATAAAATAGACTACACAATCTACGCAGATGACATTATGATATACACGCCAATCAACCTCGACAGCCCCGACTACACCAAGATAACAAACTGTCTCAACAGCATCTCCACCTGGCTCATGCACAACAACCTATCCATAAACTACAGCAAGACGGAGGCACTCATCATCACATAGAACACCAACTTCAGCCCCCCACCCTTCATCAAAGCCAACAACACAGCAATACCACTGAAGAACGAAGTGAAATACCTCGGAATAACACTCGACAGGGAGCTGAACTTACAATCCCACATCAGAAGAACCGCCAAAATTGCATACTAAAAAATGAGAGTAATCAGACGCCTCAAACCTCTACTCACACAAAACCACTTCCGCACAGTCTGCCAAGCTCTTATCACTCCCATACTTGACTTCTGCAACCCGATATACAACTGCATCCCAAACCAATCTCTCAGGCCGCTGCAAATGGCTCAAAACACAGCAGCCAGAATAATCACCGGTTCTCCAACACAGGCACGCATCACCCCCATCCTAAAAGACCTCCACTGGCTCCCAATCAGCCACTGCATCAAGTATAAAATGATACTAAACATATTCAGAATCAAACGCAAGAGCCCTGCACTCAGCCTCCAAGCTCTCATAATCCCTGACCCCAGCACTAGACCTAGAAAAAGAGCCACAGCAGACGCACTCAGCACACCAAGCAACTCACAAAAGCATGCAAATCCACCACTCAAAGAGCCCTTTCACTGGCAGCTCCAACAATTTGGAACAAACTCTCAGACGACCTATGATCAACCGAAGATCAGAAGGACTTCCGGAAACTCCTAAAGACAGTACTCTTCACTGAGTACTACGGCACAAGCACATAATCAGCCTCCACAAACTTGTGCCAACCTCAGACTCCATGAAGACAAATCGCAGCCTGCTGCGGATCCAGTAAATCTTGTATATAGCTGCAAAAAGCCCACGTTGTAAATAGCTCACACTAATTAGCACACCTGCACCCACGTACCCTCACTGTACATAGACTGATCCAACATAAACTCCTCTGACTTTGATTGTTTGCTGTGTACACCGCCTTGATTGAAGGATAAGGCGGGATAAAAATACCCTTTAAATAAATAAATAAATAAATAAATAAATAAACAAGAGAAGCAGGCACCCACCCCAGGCGAAACAACAAAAGACATATGATCATTGTGCCCACAGACTACCAGAAGAGCAAACAATCCACTTCCAAAGGAGTCCTCTCACTAGCTACCCCCCAACTGTGGAACACCCTCCCTGAAGAAAGGCGAGCCTCTGAAGATATCAAAGACTTCAGGAAGAAACTCAAAACCCTTCTGTTCATGGAACATTCTGGAAATATCACATAGTCCAGCAACCACACCGGCTCCCCCAGCCTAAAACCCCTTAGACCATTAAAACAGCCTCTAATAACCCTACCTAGCTGTAAATAGCCCAAACCAACTGTAAATAAGATCTGATCTGAGAAAATGTGTACCCCAGATAGATAATGGGGTCTCCCCAAGAGGCACTATCGCTGTGGTGAAATGTACCTAAAAACACCTCAGTATAATCTGTGAGGACATAAGATCTGTGTGTGGGGGGGGGGGGGGGTGATATCCAAGGTGTGTAAATGCTGCTGCATACTCCACTATTCACCTTTCTCCATTGGGAAAATTGGCCATTTAGCCCAACCCCCTGCTTTCTATCTTTTAACCAGTTCTGATCCACAATAGTATACTGCCTCCTATCCCATGACTCTTTAATTTCACCAAAAGTCTCTCATGTGGGACCTTGTCAAAGGCTTTATGAAAATCCAGATACACTATATCAACCGATTCACCTTTGTCTATCTGTTTATTCACACCTTCAAAAAACATAACAGATTAGTTAAGGCAAGACCTTCCTTTGCTAAAGCCATGATGGTTGTCTCCCATTAAGCCATGACTATCTACATGTTCAGTAATTTTGTTCTTTATAATGGTTTCTACCATTTTTCTGGTACTGAGGTCATGCTCATCAGTCTGTAGTTTTCTGGATCATCCCTGGAACCCTTTTTAAAAATTGGTGTTATAGTGGCCATCCTCCAATCTTAGGTATTACAGATAATTTAAATGATAGTTCACAGATTACTAATAGTAGGTCTGAAATCTCATATTTCAGTTCTTTCAACATCCTCGGATATATATCATCCAGTCCAGGTGATTTGCTACTCTTCAGTTTATAAAATAGTTGTAATACATCTTCCGGTGTATCGATATTGCTTCCATTTCTTCTGTGGCATCACCTTTAAATACCGTTTCAGTCATGGGTAAAATCCCAACATCTTCCTCAGTAAAGACTGAAGCAAAAAATTTATTCAGTCTCTCCGCTATGCCTTGTCCCCTCTTAGTGCCCTTTTCACCCCATCATCTAATGGTCCAACTGACTTTTTCATAGATTTTTTGCTATAAATGTTCTTGAAAAAGCCTTTATTTTGCATTTTTGCTTCTACAAGCTTCTTCTCAAATTCTCTCTTTGCCTGTCTTATCAATGCCCTGCATCTAACTTGCCAGTGCTTATGTTGTTTCCAGATTTTGTCATTTAGCTCCTTTTTCCATTTCCTGAAAGATGCTTTTTTGGCAACAACAGCCTCTCTCACCTCACCTTTAAACCCTGCTGGCATTTTTTTGTATTTCCTTCCACTTATCTTAAAGTGTGGAATACAGCTGATCTGGGCAACACCCATACTTGATGCAAATCTTTAATCTTTGCAATTGCTCTCCTTAGTTTTTTCTTAACTATTTTCATAATTTTATTATAGTCTCCCTTTTGAAAGTTAAAAGGTAATACTGTAGATTTCCTTACCATCCCTCCTCCATTTATTAAATCAAATATGATCATACTATGGTCATTATAGCCAAGTGGCCCCAACACCCTTATCTCTTGCACCAGATCTTGTGTTCCACTAAGGACTAGGTCCAAAATGGCTTCCCCTGTGGTTGGTTCATAAGCCAGCTGCTCCAAGAAGTAGTCGTTTATTTCATCCAGAAACTTTATCTCCCTAGCTTGTCCTGCCGTGACACACTGACCCAGTCAATACCGGGGTAATTGAAATCACCCATATTACTGTGCTATAACCTTTGTTAGCTTCCTAGATTTCTTTGAGCAATTCATCATCCATTTGTTCATTCTGGCCAGGTGGTCAATAGTACACCCCCGCTGCCATTGCCTCCCCCTTCCCCATTTTACATGGAATTTCAATCCATAGAGATTCTACAGTGAATTTTGTTTCCTGCAATACTTTAATCCTTTGTGACTCAATGCCCTCTCTAACATAGAGCACAACCCTCCAACAAATTGATCTGCTCTATCATTACGATATAGTTTGTAACTAGATATTACAGTGTCCCACTGGTTATCTTCCTTCCACCATGTCTCTGAGATACCAATTATATCTAACCTCTATTTTAGTGCTATATATTCTAATTCGCCCATCTTACTTTTTAGATTTCTAGCATTTGCATACAATAATTTTAGAGGCTGTATTTTATTCATATTAATCCGGCTATTGGTAGGCAGAGGTAATTTGAGATCTTTAAGCTCTGTCTGCTCTATACTCAAGGGCATTTGAGTTACTTTTGTCTGATATGCCCTAACTTCAATCTTTTGCTAGTATCCTTTAAGGATATATTGTTCCGAACCATGCACTCTTGGGCGACTGTCGGCTCTCCCTATTATCTAGTTTAAAAGCTGTTCTATCTCCTTTTTAAAGGTTAATGCCAGCAGCCTGGTTCCATCCCGGTTAAGGTGTAGCCCATCCCTTCGGAAGAGCCCCTCCTTTCCCCAAAACGTTCCCCAATTCCTAACAAATACAAAACCCTCTTCCTTGCACCATCATCTCATCCACGTATTGAGACTCCAGAGCTCTGCCTTCCTTTTAGGTCCTGCAAATGGAATGGGAAACATTTCAGAGAATGCTACCCTGGAAGTTCTGAATTTCAACTTCCTACCTAAAAGACTAAATTTTGCCTCCAGAACCTCCCTATCACACTTTCCTATGTCATTGGTACTGACATGTACCAAGACAGCAGACTCCTCCCCAGCACTATCTAAAACCTTGTCTAGGTGGCCCATGAGGTCTGCTACCTTCGCACCAGGCAGACATGTTAGCAGGTGATCCTCATGTCCACCAGCCACTCAGCTATTTATATGCCTAACGATCGAATCACCAACTATAATGGCTGTCCTAACCCTTCCCTCATGGGCACATGGCCTTGGAGAAACCTCCTCAGTGCAAGAGGGTTTTACATCACCTGGAGGACAGGTCCTAGCTACAGGATCACTTCCTGCCACACCAAGGTGATGCTCTCCTATCACATGACCTCTCTCCTCTCTAGCAACAAGGATGCTGCCAGACTGGAGGTGGGACTTCAGTACTACGTACCTGTAGGTCTCGTCTATGTACTTGTCTTCCTTATGTCCTCCAAGTCTGCTACTCTAGCCTCCAGAGATCAGACTCGTTTCCTGAGAGCAAAGAGCTCTTTGCACCTAGTGCACACATAAGACCCCTCACTAAATGGGAGAAAATCATACATGTAACACTCAATGCAAGAGACTGGAAAGCCCCCATCTCGCTGCTGGACTGCTGTCTGCATCTTAGTTTTAAGGTTGTGTTTAGGTATTTAAGTTGTTAACTTACTATGGTTTTCTGGGGATACTTATACTAATAAAACTATACCTAATACATTTAATGGACTTTGTTCACCTGAAGCTTAATTAATCTCAGGCCCTTAATATATGCCTGATGAGGATAAACATCTGCACCTTCCCTTTAAGAGGTTTAAGCACCTATAAAGCTATGATTACCCCAGGGGTGGGAAAAGATACAAATTGGCCTATTTAAGGAATGCCTTTGACTATGAACAGTGTCTACTGTAAGACATATCCATGTGTTGTTTTCTGTACTTTGGAGTGAATAGGGAAGTACATTTCAAGAGTAAGACTTTTCGTATGTGCTAAGGAACTCTTAGGACTAGTGATGAGTAATTAAGAGTAGAAACGAACAAATGATTCCTATGTGCAATGAGGTACGTGTAAAAAAAATTCTTACAAGACATGTATGAACTGCCAAATGATTGAAAATAATAAGGCTGATATTCAAAAAAAACTGAGATAAATTTAGACATCTAAGTTATTCTTTATTTTCAGCTAAGGTTAGGACCCATGGAGCTCTATTTTATATAGAACATCGAAACAGGAATCGGAATGCCTAAGTCAAAATTTTCACAATGTCCCTGGTGCTTAACAAAAGACGCTGTTGCAAACTAAGGATGCTGGCAATTGCATGTGTATTTTCCAGCATATACAGTGGGAGCAGCCATTTCAGGAATAGTGTGTTAAAAAAAGCAGCAGCACTCGGATCTTTATGCATGTAAGCATTGGCATCCTCACATGTAGGTGCCATCTCACAACATGCATGTGTATTTACTGTACTGGAGCCTACATATGTATATGCTGGATTTCCTAAAGCTATTCATACAAGAGGAGCTAATCCTAGAACCAAGGGAAGCAACTCTTTTTAATGAATTTTTGAGGTGATGTTAGCACAGATATTGAGGAGTTGCCCACTGAATTACTGGTGGAGACCAAAAGTCATAGTAACATAATATATTAAGATGGTATAAGACAGCAGATAAAGACCAGTATGGTTCATCTAGTCTGCCCAGTAAGGTGGCTAGAGTAGTTGCAAGTGCTGCTCTGTGCTGGTCACCCTCCTCTATGCTTTTGTTTAGGGTTCTACCTGCCGCTCCATGAAGGTAACCTACCTCTATTTGCTGAAGCATAAAAGATATTTAAGTTTATTTTGATTTTATCCTCTTGTTATAAAGGGATCCACTGTGTCTGTCCCATGCCATTTTGAATTCTGTCACTGTATTTGCCCCAACCACATCCATCTGGAGGACATTCCAAGCATCCACCACCCTAAGTCCATATGATAAGGTAGCTGGCACTTATACATGCCTTTATCTTTATTAGAGTGCTTGATATACCGCCCAGGCACAAGCATCATGGTGGTGTACAATGAAAATAAAATACAGGCTGCAGTTGGAGGACAAAGAGAGAAAGAGAATGCCATTGTTTATATAGGAAATCAATAGGTAAGAGACGAAAAGAGAGAAAAGAGGCATAGACTCCAGATGTTGCAGGGGGGAGGGCTGGGGGCGGAAGGTAAGGGCAGGGGACCTACAGTAGGAGGGAGGGGCTAGTGGTTGGGGGAGAGATCATAGGCCTGGTGGAAGAGGTGAGTCGAGCATGGTCTTAAACCGGGGGAAGGATGGTTCTGTATGGAGGATATGCGAGAGTGAATTCCAGAGGGTGGGACCAAGAAAGAAGAAAGCGGAGTGGCGGGTGAGTTCAAGGTGGGCCTGAGTGGGAGGGGGAAGGAAAAGACAGTTACTGTGGGTAGAACGAAGGAGACGAGGGGAGGACTGGAAGAGAACCAGGTCTGCTAAATACCAGGGTGTACTGGTGTGGAGGACTCTGTGGGTTATAATGAGTAACTTGTAGACAAACATGAGGCAAATTGGGATCCAGTAAAGACCAATAAGCAGAGGAGTGATGTGATCAGATGGGGAGGAGTGGGTGAGGAAGTGGGCGGCGCTGTTCTGAACGAGTTGTATTCAACAAAGCTGGTACTGGGGAAGACCTGCAAAAGTGGTGTTGCAATAGTCGAGCCTGGAAATGACGAGTGACAGGATGAGGGTAACAAGGGAGATAAAGTTCCTAGATGAAATAAATGACTGCTTCTTGGAGCAGCTGGTTCATGAACCGACCAGAGGGGAAGCCATATTAGACCTAATCCTTAGTGGAACACCAGATCTAGTGCAAGAGATAAGGTTGTTGGGGCCCCTTGGCAATAGTGATCATAGCATGATCGCCTTTGATTTAATTAGTGGAGGAGGGATAGTAAGGAAATCCACAGTACTACCTTTTATCTTTCGAAAGGGAGACTATGATAAAATGAGGAAAACAGTCAAGAAAAAACTAAAAGGAGCAGTTGCAAAGGTTAAAGACGTACATCAGGCTTGGCTGTTGTTGAAAAATACTATCTTGGAAGCCCAGACCAGCTGTATTCCACGCTTTAAGAAAAGTGGAAAGAAGTCCAAAAAACTGCCAGCATGGTTTAAAGTTGAGGTCAGAGAGGCTGTTGTTGCCAAAAAAGCATCTTTCAGGAAATGGAAAAAAGAGCCAAACGACGAAACCTGGAAACAGCACAAGCACTGGCAAGTCAAATGCAAGGCATTGATAAGGCAGGCAAAGGGAGAATTTGAGAAGAAGCTTGCTGCAGAAGCAAAAACGCGAAGTAAAGACCTTTTCAAGTACATTCTTAGCAAAAAACCTGTGAGAGAGTCAGTTGGTCCATTAGATGATAAAGGGGTTAAAGGAGCACTAAGAGGCGACAAGGCGATAGCGGAGAGACTGAATGAATTCTTTGCTTCAGTCTTTACTGAGGAAGATGTAGGGATGTTACCCATGACTGAAGTGGTATTTAAAGGTGCAGAAGAATTGAAGGAAATATCGATACATCGAGAAGATGTTTTACAACTATTAGATAAGCTGAAGAGTAGCAAATCACCTGGGCCGGATGGTATACATCCAAGGGTATTGAAAGAACTGAAATATGAGATTGCAGACCTGCTATTAGTAATCTGTGAACTATCATTAAAATCATCTCTAATACCTGAAGATTGGAGGATCGCCAATGTAACACCAATTTTTAAAAAGGGTTCCAGGGGTGATCCGGGAAACTACAGACCGGTGAGCCTGACGTCAATACCGGGAAAAATGATAGAAACCATCATAAAGAATAAAATTACTCAGCATGTAGATAGTCATGAACTAATGAGAGACAGCCAACATGGCTTTAGACAAGGAAGATCTTGTCTTACTAATCTGTTATGTTTTTTTGAAGGAGTGAATAATCAGGTGGACAAAGGTGAGTCGGTTGATATTGTGTATCTGGACTTTCAGAAAGCCTTTGACAAGGTCCCTCATGAGAGACTTTTGGCAAAACTAAAGAGTCATGGGATAGGAGGCAGTGTACTATTGTGGATCAGGAACTGGTTAAAAGATAGAAAGCAGAGGGTAGGGCTAAATGGCCAATTTTCCCAATGGAGAAAGGTGAATAGTGGTGTACCCCAGGGATCTGTGCTGGGTCCGCTGCTTTTTGACATATTCATAAATGACCTGGAAAGTGGAATAACGAGTGAGGTTATCAAATTTGCAGATGACACAAAACTATTTAAAGTTGTTAAAACCCAAGAGGATTGTGGAAAATTGCAAGAGGATCTTGATAAATTGGAAGACTGGGCATCAAAATGGCAGATGAAATT
The DNA here is from genome assembly GCA_033557465.1 of Ichthyophis bannanicus. Classification (NCBI taxonomy): domain Eukaryota; kingdom Metazoa; phylum Chordata; class Amphibia; order Gymnophiona; family Ichthyophiidae; genus Ichthyophis; species Ichthyophis bannanicus. The sequence continues at coordinate 643,733,401 of CM066036.1, read as the reverse complement.
TAATGTGGACAAGTGCAAGGTTATGCACCTAGGGAAGAACAACCCAAACTATGGTTACACGATGCAAGGTTCCACATTAGGAACCACCACCCAGGAAAAAGATTTAGGCGTCATTGTGGATACCATGTTAAAACCCTTGGCCCAGTGTGCAGCGGCGGCCAAGAGAGCAAATAGAATGCTAGGTATGATAAGGAAAGGAATGGAAAATAAAACAAAGGATATTATAATGCCTCTATATCGTTCCATGGTGAGACCGCACCTTGAATATTGTGTGCAATTCTGGTCGCCGTATCTTAAAAAGGATATAGAGTTATTAGAAAAGGTTCAGAGAAGAGCCACCAAAATGGTAAAGGGGATGGAAGGATACTCCTATGAAGAAAGGCTAAAAAGGTTAGGGCTCTTTAACCTGGAAAAGAGACGGCTGAGGGGAGATATGATAGAAGTCTACAAATTAATGAGCGGAGTGGAACGGGTAAACGTAGATCGATTGTTTACCTTATCAGAATATAGAAAGACTAGGGGACATGCAATGAAGCTACAGGGTAAACTATTTAAGACTAATAAATGAAAATATTTTTTCACTCAACGTGTAATCAAACTCTGGAATTTGTTACCCGAGGATGTAGTAAAGGCTGTTAGTGTAGCTGGGTTTAAAAGAGGTTTGGACAAGTTCCTGGAGGAAAGGTCCATAAGCCATTATTAAGAAGGGACCCAGGATATCAATGCTTGAACCAATACAAGCATTGTGGAACCTGTGTCCCTTGGGGAAACTGCTAGGTACATATGACCTAGATTGGCCACTGTTGGAAACAGAATGCTGGGCTTGATGGACCTTGGTCTGACCCAGTATGGCATATCTTATGTTCTTATGTTCTTAAGAGAGGAGGGGGGAGGAAGGAGCAGATGGCACAAATTTGGCAAAAGTGGAAAAAAGAGCGACGAATAAGCAGAGAGATATGTTGGTGAAAGGTAAGCGAGGAGTCCAACATTTATTTTATTTTTATTTATTTAACATTTTTTATATACCGCACTATTCATCATCAGTGCGGTTTACATTGAACAACAATATACCTGCCAATACATGACTGATCTAGGTTTACAGATAACAGGGAAGATAAACTGGGTGTGAACTGGGGATAACTATCTACATAATTATACATAATTATATATACCTTGAAATAGGTTACATCAAGATTCGATATTTGACAAGAATACATAATACAAGAATACAGTGTTTTCACATTTTGATCCTTTGTTCTGGATTGCTGTTATGTGTAGGAGTTATCTGAGTGGGCGATGGCCGGTTCTATTGAGTGTATGGTAGCTTGAAGTGCAATGTGAATAAATAGTGCTTGATGGACTTTCTAAATTGGGTGATATCCCTGATTGATCTGATGTTTGGAGGTAGATTGTTCCAGCACTTGGGAGCATAGGACACAAAAGCTCTGTTAGTAGTTTGTTGTGTCCATTTTGTGGAGATACTAGGAGTAACTAGTGTGTTTTCTGCTACTAGTCTCCTGGGTCTGTTGTTTGGTGTCAGGGTGATGAGATTTGAGATCGATGCAGGAGATAATTTATTAATAGCCTTGAATGTGATGAGGAGGGTTTTGTATGTTATTCTGCAGTTTATCGGAAGCCAGTGCAGATCGATCAGTATTGGTGTTATATGATCTCTTATAGAAGCTCCAGATAAGATGCGGGCTGCCGCGTTCATCGCCAGTTGAAGTGGATTTAGTGTATTCTTGGGGAGGCCATGAAGGATGATATTCGCATAGTCAAAATGCGGTGTGACTATTGCTTGGAAGACTGTACGGAAGTCCTTTGTCTCCATCATTGGTTTCAGGTGGCGCAGTGTTTTTAGTTTGTAGTAAATTGACCTTACTGTGTTCTTTATGTGCTCTTTAAGATTGAGTTTTTGGTCGAGTATCACACCGAGGTACTTTATGGAGGCCTTGATTGGGAGTTCTGCATCTCTTACTATGAGGGTGGTTGGCGGAGAAAATTACTTGTTTCTTGTGGCTATGAGTACTTCGGTTTTCTTGAAGTTTATTCTCATGTTCTGATTGAGAAGCCAGTCGGTTATTGTGTTGAAACAGTTGTTTAATGGAGAGTAGTCAGGGTTTGATATATTGATCGGTGTGAATATTAGCACGTCATCCGCGTATAGTAGGCAGGATATACCAAAGTCTCTGGTGATTTGGCAGATTGGTTGCATGTATATATTAAAAAGCAACGCAGATAGAGATGAGCCTTGAGGTACTCCCTGTTTCTGTTTGAAGGGTTCAGATGTAATGTTGCCTGTACGGACCTGTTGCCAGCGCTCATCTAAGTAAGATTTGCACCAGTTCCAGGCTTGGTTACGGATGCCTTTTTCGTGAAGTCTAGCTAGCATAATCTTATGGTCAACTGAGTCGAATGCCGCTGATATGTCCAGAAAAATCATTGCAATGGCCATGTGAATGTTGTCAATCCCACAAATGAGTTTGTTAAGTAGTGAAGTCATGAGTGTTTCTGTTCCATGAGCTTCTCGGAATCCTTGTTGGCATGGGTCCAACGGGGCTGCTGTGTCAATGTGGTGTTGGATCTGCCTCTGAGTTTCCTTTTCAAGTATCTTGGCTAGATAGGGAATGCTGGAGATTGGGCGGTAGGACTCTTCCTTCGTTGGGTCCATCAGGTTGTTTTTTAGCAGAGGGCGAATTGATGTTTGTTTAAGGGCAGTAGGGAAGATCCCAGTTAGATAGGAGATATTTGCGATCTTAGCTATGTAAGGGCTAAGCTCGGCACGTAAGGTTTTGATCCAGTGTGCTGGACATGGGTCATTTGGTGCCGTGGTGGTGTTTATGGTAGCGATAATTTCTTCGATGGTTTTTCTTGATGGTGGTGAGAATTTATCGAGTGATGCTTGAGCTTGCGGGAGTTGGATTAGTATTTGTGATGGCGTTTTGTTCGCCTTGACCATTTTGGCGAACAAACAACTCCGAGATAGCGAAGGGTGGAGACGAGAGGAATGGAGGTGGCGGAGAGGGTGGGGGATAGGACGGGTGAGGGGACACCAAAGGAAAACCATAAGGCTGTGGACTTGGAGGGGTTCACATGGAGGAAATTATCAGCTATCTAGGAGGCAACTCAGGCAAGGCAGATGTCAAGTGCAGTTCGAGCAGATACAAAAGATAGCATGGAAAAATATGTGCATTCCCATTATAAACTGGGAATATATGGGGTTTTTTTGGCTTATAGATAACACACCTCCTTGAAATCTCTGCATCCACCGCACCTACATGTGTAAATTGAGTCTTTCTATAAATGATATTATTTCCACATGTAGATGCTTCTAAAATGATCTCCTAGGTTTTCAACTTAAAGTTCAACAACATGTAGGAGCTAGATTTAGGGGTATGTTTACTAAACCATCTTAGGGGTATGTTTACTAAATGGTGCTAACGGTGCAGCGGCGGTATTATCGCGTGATAAGTGACATTATTGCATGATTTATCGTGCGATAATGTCACTTAGCATGCGATAACATGGCTACGGCGTTAAGGCACCCTAACGCTGTGAAATCCGGCTCTGAAGGGTGGGGTAAGGCTTCCCAGAGGGTGGAGAGAAGGGGTCAATGGGTGGAGAGTGGCAGGGGAGAGGCTACAGGCACACTAATGCTGTGAAATCTGGGTCTTAACACTAACGCCAGTGAAACCCTCGCATTAAGGCACATTTGCAGGAAAGAGAAACCATTTCATTCAGCAATGTACAGCAAGCCAGGGAAACCCAAAAACGTGATAGTAGTGATACATGTGCACGGAACAAAAAGGCAAATAAACATAGAAAATGACCTGAACCACATGTAAAATCCCAATAACCAAGCTTGCCAAAAGTGATAGTAATGATAAACATAAAGCAACACCACTGACAAAGCTCAAAAAAGAAAATATAATGTATGGAAGGGTCTATTCTCCGTACCCCTACAAAGTGAATGATTCCACATTGAAATAGTGCTGATCAGGGTTTATTCACATCTATATTGGGCAGGTTTGTTATGGCGTGCACATGTGCCGCAGCAGCAGGGTGGGCATGTAGGAAAGGGCACCTGTACAGATGCTGGAAATGGGATACAGAGGGCTGCAGGCAGCACATGCTGTGGTGCAGCTGGGGCACAGTGCGGACTAGGCAGATGCCTAGGTGGCACATAGGGATGCCGAAACTGTAAAGCAGCAAGACAGCAACTGACGAGGGTCCAACATGGGCACAAGTGTGTTTCTCACAGTGTCACAGGGGAGATTACCCAGCAGGTACCCCCAAGGGAACAGAACATTGGCAGGCGGTGGGGGGGGGGGAGCGCGCATGTCCATGTAGGCACCCCTACCTGAGAACACACACCATAGGCAGCTGCCTACCGGCATACTGAATGGCCTGGGACTGCGCACCACCAGCACCACTGGCATAATGTCATGGCAGCATGGTGGCGGATGGGTGCTGGTGACGGAGGGGGCAGTGGCATCTGCCCACAGCAGACCATGCCCTAGCCCCGTTTAGGTGGGTGCCATGCAATGCAACACAGGGTCTGTCTGACAAACAGTCATAAATCACGTTGTCGGTCTGTTTCTTACAGAGTAAAAATCAAAATATCCAAAAAGACTCTGTATATTAACCAGAAAGTAATGTGTTCTAGAAAAGGACTGCTAATATTTATAGACATGAGACATTAACACAGAAAACTTTCCTTATCGGTAGCAATGTGGTCTCAGTATCCCAGGGTGGAAGTCAGAAACTCTGACTCATTACCCTCACTTTCACATCAACAACCACCAGACTATAGCTACCTTATTTGTAAATATTTTCAAGATAGTAAATTAAAAGTGTCTCAATCAGTAAAAATCAATAACAAATTGCTTAGCTTTGTTTGATGATGAGTTGTACAATTCTTTCACAGCAAAAAATTGTTTGACTCCATTTATTGTTGAATACTTTCCCAACGCTAACAAGCCCTAAGCGTTTCTCCAAGATAGGGTTCCTCAAGGGAAATTGCTAAGCTCTAGAAATGAAAATACAGAACAGTGCTAGTGAACTTTACTTTCTTCAGTACTGCTCTCAAAACTTTACATTCTCTTGTAAGGAAGTTTCGTACTCACTTTTCGATGTCTTGTGCTGGCGTTCTATCCGCATAAACATGCTGAACTGGAGAAAGGTGAATAGTGGGGTACCCAGGGATCTGTGCTGGGTCCGCTGCTTTTTGACATATTCATAAATGACCTGGAAAATGGAATAACGAGTGAGGTTATCAAATTTGCAGATGACACAAAACTATTTAAAGTTGTTAAAACCCAAGAGGATTGTGAAAAATTGCAAGAGGATCTTGATAAATTGGAAGACTGGGCATCAAAATGGCAGATGAAATTTAATGTGGACAAGTGCAAGGTTATGCACCTAGGGAAGAACAACCCAAACTATGGTTACACGATGCAAGGTTCCACATTAGGAACCACCAACCAGGAAAAAGATTTAGGCGTCATTGTGGATACCATGTTAAAACCCTCGGCCCAGTGTGCAGCGGCGGCCAAGAGAGCAAATAGAATGCTAGGTATGATAAGGAAAGGAATGGAAAATAAAACAAAAGATATTATAATGCCTCTATATCGTTCCATGGTGAGACCGCACCTTGAATATTGTGTGCAATTCTGGTCGCCGTATCTTAAAAAGGATATAGCGATTTTAGAAAAGGTACAGAGAAGAGCCACCAAAATGGTAAAGGTGATGGAAGGATACTCCTATGAAGAAAGGCTAAAAAGCTTAGGGCTTTTTAAACTGGAAAAGAGACGGCTGAGGGGAGATATGATAGAAGTCTATAAATTAATGAACGGAGTGGAACGGGTAAACGTAGATCGATTGTTTACCTTATCAGAATATAGAAAGACTAGGGGACATGCAATGAAGCTACAGGGTAAACTATTTAAGACTAATAAAAGAAAATATTTTTTCACTCAACGTGTAATCAAACTCTGGAATTTGTTACCGGAGGATGTAGTAAAGGCTGTTAGTGTAGCTGGGTTTAAAAAAGGTTTGGACAAGTTCCTGGAGGAAAGGTACATAAACCATTATTAAGAAGTGACCGAAGATATCAATGCTTGACCCAGTACAAGCATTGTGGAACTTGTGTCTCTTGGGGAAACTGCTAGGTACATATGACCTAGATTGGCCACTGTTGGAAACAGAATACTGGGCTTGATGGACCTTGGTCTGACCCAGTATGGCATATCTTATGTTCTTATGTTCCACCAGGAACATGCACTATGGACTAGCTAGCAGACTGTCTGCAGTTAGTATGTGTATGGCTGGAGTACCTTGCAGGGTGCAGTGGCTGGAGACTGTCAGATAGTGGTGGGGGCAGCTGAGCATTTCCAGGTCTACTGTCTGTCTGCTATTGCTCTATGGATGCATACAGATTTGCATTGACTGCCCTGTAGGGGGCCTGATTCCCCAGCAGAACTGGGGATGATGGTCCCCTCTACTGCCACAATTGCAGGATGTAGAATGTGGATCTGTTGGTGGGAGATCCTGTCCCCCACCCTGAGCCCCAGATGGTGGGTTGGGTGGTGCTACATAATCTGCCTATGGGTCCAAACACCCCCTTTGCTTAAATCATGTGACCATGACACCCACACAGGATATGCACTATTCTGGGTGCATCATAGTCCACAAGGGCTAGATGTGACTGGGAAATACAGATGGACACAAGTGTATCCTGGATGTATCTGCAAGGATTACCTATCAGACACTGGCACTGATAGCAGCATAGCTTATCACAGCTAAGCCAGGTGCTGCGGACCTGGTGTGGGGCGCCCCACCTCGCCCTCAGGGTGAGCACAGTACCCCCCCCCCCCCCACACACACACACACAATGTGATGGTCTGTATCTACTCTGTGCCAGTAACACACATGGTCAGTTCCCCCTACCAGGCCAAGGTGCTGTGGGGGTCCATACCCCATATTGTGATCATCTGTAGACTGCTCATCTGCATGTGCAGTGCATCATGGGTATGGGTGGGTTAACCCTATCCTGGTAACCACAGCAGACAGTTTGTGTGGTGACCTGCAGTCCTTCTGTAGCCAGCCATGGGGTTTTTTTCAGCTATAGAGATGTAGCCCACTGGTTACTTCACTGACTGTGGAGGCAGAAGTCATGGGTTTGATCCCACAGTGGTATTATTTGATAGGGCTGTCTAAGAAATTTCCTTTTTTAATTTAAATTAGTGCTGCCAGCAAAAACACCCTCACAGTGTTGTAACCTTAAGGTGCCTCATAAGGTGCCCTATAAAGTGCCCTATAGGGCGCCCTATAGGGAACATTATAAGGTGCCTTGGCAGACAGTGCACTTTATAATGTGCCCTCTGTAGTGCCTTATAGGGCACCTTATGCAGCACCTTAGGTTACGGCACTGTGAGGGTGTGTTTGCTGGCAGCACTAATTTAAATTAAAAAAGAAAATGCTTCAGACAGCACTGTTTTAAAGTAAAGGGTAATGCCTCAGACAGCCTTACTCATTAAGCCCACTGGGGGATCAAACTCATGACCCCTTTTCCATCAGCCAATGTAGTAACCATTGTGCTACACCTCTGTTGCTGTGTTTGCAGGTCAGCACGCCTAATTAAGGCTAACACGCGTTAACGTGCCACAGCTCCCTCGATCGCACGATAACGGACTTTATCGTGCGATAACCCGAAATGCTACCTTAAGACCGGAACGCCCACTCCTTTTATGGCATTCGTCACATTATCGCTGGAGCTAACACTGGTAACATTAAGACGGTTTAGTAAACATACCCCTTAATTATTACCGGCACTAGTTGCAGCGTTAATGTGAAGAATGCCATATAAGGTAGTGGGCGTTCCAGCGGCAAGGTAGCAAGAATCTGTATCGCATGCTAGTGGGCGCCATGGCACGTTAATGCACGTTAACCCTAAGTTCATGCCAGTGCACCTTTAGAAGCTATAAAGATGTAGTCCACTGGTTACTGCAATGACTGTGGAGGCAGTGGTCATGGGTTTGATCCTGCAGTGGTGTTGTGTAAGAAGGCTATCTGAGGCATTTCCTTTTAATCTAAATCAGTGATGCCAGCAAAAACACCCTCACAGTGCCATAACCTAAGGTGCCGCATAAGGCGTCCTTTAAGGCACTCCATAGGGCACATTATAAAATGCCCTGTCTGCCAAGGCACCTTATAATGTGCCCTATAGGGCACATTATAGGGTGCCCTATAGGGTGCCTTATGAGGCACCTTAGGCCCTCCAGGACTACAGTTTGGAAACTCTGCTCTAGGGATTGCACATGATTATGGTGTATGTGCTCTGTAGGGTAAAATATAGGCGTTTATGGCATGTTTATTTTATCTGCAATAAAGGTTCCATCTTTGTTACCACGGTTTAGTACTGGGTAAAATATGGGGACATGGTCTGCAGGAGCCACAGCTGGAACTTGAACCTGTGACTTTCTGCTCCTGAATATACTGGCTGTGTGTACTGCACCAAACTGTTGTCACAGAGGCGAATCATTCCCTGAGGATACCATGACTGTTCATCAGACAGACCTTATCTGTTGCAGTGCATGGCACCCACCTAAATGGGGCTTGGCCATGGTCTGCTGTGGGCAGATGCCACTGCCCTCTCCGCCACCAGCACCCCTCCGCCACCATGCTGACATGCCCTTGTGCCGGTGGTGCTGGTGCTGCGCAGTCCCAGGCCATCCAGTATGCCGGTAGGCGGCTGCCTATGGTGCATGATATGGGGTAGGGGTGCCTGCATGGACATCCACGCTTCCCCCCGGCACCACCTGCCAATGTTATGTGCCCTTTGGGGTACTTGCTGGGTTCTGTCCCCTGGGACACTGTGGGACACACACTCGTGGCCATGTTTGCCCTTGGTCAGTTGCTGTCTTGCTGGTTTTCCACTTCTACATTCCTATGTGTCACCTAGGCATCTGCCTAGCCCACCCTGTGCCCCAGCTGCCCCACTGTATGTCCCGCCTGCAGCCCCCTGTACCCCATTTGCAGCCTCACCGTAGTGCCCTTTCATACTTGGGCACTAAGCTGTTACTGCACATGTGAAAGCCACATAAGCAAGCTGCCCAATATACACCACAGCAAACCCTCATCAACACTATCAATGTTGGAACATTCACTTTGTAGGGGGAATCAGAAATGACCCTTCCAAAAGTGATATCTTCCTTTTTATTCTTTATGGGTAGTGTTGATTACTGTTTATCATTGTTTTTTCTTTTGGCCAGCTCGGTGTTTTGTATTTCTATTTTGGTTCTGGTCATTATCTCTCTCGTTTTTGCATGTTTTGTTACAGCACATGTATCACTACTATCACTTATCTGGGTCTCCCTGCCTTTGCTGTACATTGCTGACTGAACTGGTTTCTCTCTCCTGCAAAAATGCCTCTAACGCAAGGTTTTCACTGGCGTTAATTTTCAGACCCTGATTTCACAGCGTTTGTGTGCCTGGAGCCTCTCCCCGTCCATTCTCCACCCATTGATCCCTTATCTCTGCCTTCTGGGAAGCCTTACTCCACCCTCTGTGCACCTTAACGCCGCCGGAGATGTTATCGCGCGATACGTGACATTATCGCACGGTAATGCGTCATTATCACGTGATAACGTCACTTATCACATGATAACGTCGCTGCTGCGACGTTAGCACTGTTTAGTAAACATACCCCTTAGTCCCCTTATTTAGAGGCTGAGTGCTGCAAATCAGTGCTAAGCTTCTAACTTTTTTATGCCCTATATGTTCCCTGTTGCTTTCCACTTTTTAAGTGTGCACATACACACACACACACACACATTAGGAGATTAGTGACATTTTGAGCATACATTTAAGACAATTTAGAGGCCTGACTCCCAGAAATCTTTAAAATTGACCCACAGTAATTATATCTAATATATTTATACCAAACACTCAATTAGAACATTCAGTTGTACAAAAAAAACCCCTTCCTTTAAACTGCTACAGTCAACAACCTTATCAAGTAAAACTGAGTCATATTAAAAAAAAAATCTTGCAAAAGTCTCAGGCATTTATGGGGATAGTCTGTTTTTTGCATTAGAAAATAAAAATGTTGACTTATGCAAATATTGAGCCTTACTGGAACATGTAAAAGCTGAGACATTTGAGCTGCAATAATAAGGTGAACTAGTTTCAGCTGGAATATAAATATACCTGCATCTGTCTAGATGGGGTCTAGGTTTGTTCTTTCAGAAGGGGCATTTCATCGAGCATCTTTATCTCCCCAATTACATGGCAGTATAAGACCTATTAACCATCAGCTGCATCCTATTTACCATGCACAGGCACCTCTAATGACTACAAATAAATTGTTTATTTCCATCACCTACCTCATGTTGGACATCGTGATTATGCCATATTCGGTAAAGAACAATAAATAAATAATAAAGTTTGAATTTTGAAACACTTTATAGCAAATAAACTTTTCTCTAGCATAAGAATTGGGGGGGGGGATATTCAAAGGCATTTACATGGTTTGCAGACTTGCAAACCATGTAAATACCACTAAACAGGTAATTCAGTGGCACTAACATGGTTAGTGCCGCTGGATATCTGTGGGTGCTGCTGCTGCACACCCCAATGATATACAATTAGCATCAGGGTATGTTGTGGACATTTCAGGGCGACGTGGAGGCGGCACCCATCGTTAACTAGACAGTGGTGTTACCGAGCCGCTGCCCGATTAGCAACAAGCGAGTAAAGTCAGCCGCAGCCAAGGCTAGCCTAATTTTATCTGCGGAAGCTAATCGGGCAGCGGCTCAATATCACCACTGACTGGTTAGCTTCTGGCTCCTGCAGTGACCTGGATATTCAAAGCCAGTTGTCAGATATTGGCCTGGCATTGAATATCCGGGATTAGCATTCAGCAGCAATGGCTAGGCACTTTATAAGCACTAGCTGCAGCCGCTGAATATTCCAGAATGTTAAAGTGTGCTATCCATTCTAGAGGCCTGTTTACCAAAGGTTCAGTAAGTGCAAAGCCTGTTCAGTAAATGCAAGAGGCATAACCAGAATATGCCCTGCATTTAGTGAATAGGGCAGCACCGCCCAGCCCCGCATTACATCCCTTGGCAGATATTAAGGCATGAAATGTGGGCCCCGGTCAAAAACTATTAGCTGCTGCTATGGCATCACTAGCCTAACCCACCCCCCAAACCACATTCCCCCCAAACTCTGACACCAGGCGTTTCACCCTTGATGGCTTCTTCAGGGAGCAAGATAGCAAGTCAACCCAACAAGCAAGCAAAGAGGCAGCCGCAAAAATAGCCACAGGTCTGCTGAGAATGAAAATGTAAACAACTCTGTGCAGAGCAGCCGACTATTTTCTCCAACGTGAGAAGAAACTAAGTTACTGTTGATATTGTGACGATTTTCCCAGTGCAGCATATACAGTAGCTATTTATGCTAGATCTATAAGACTTTTATATTATATTTTGATTTACACATTACTGCAGCTCACAAGAGGGTTTTTAGACCGTTGATGTTTGGAGTCCACCAGTTGTATGTATTTTTCTGATTGGTTGACTCCTCCTCCGTTCTGAGTCTGTTGTGGCTTTGAGGGATGCTGAGGTCTTTACCTCTTGTTTTTAGAAGTTCTAATAAGATCTCCATGTATGCTTGAACAATTATAGATGGACTTTTGTGGATAAGAACATAAGAACATAAGATATGCCATACTGGGTCAGACCAAGGTCCATCAAGCCCAGTATCCTGTTTCCAACAGTGGCCAATCTAGGTCATACGTACCTAGCAGTATCCCCAAGAGACACAGGTTCCACCATGCTCATATTGGGTCAAGCATTGATATCCTTGGTCCCTTTTTAATAATGGTTTATGGACCTTTCCTCCAGGAACTTGTCCAAACCTTTTTTAAACCCAGCTACACTAACAGCCTTTACTACATCCTCCGACAACAAATTCCAGAGTTTGATTACATGTTGAGTGAAAAAATATTTTCTCTTATTTTTCTTAAATAGTTTACCCTGTAGCTTCATTACATGTCCCCTAGTCTTTCTATATTCTGATAGAGTAAACAATCAATCTATGTTTACCCATTCCACTCCATTCATTAATTTATAGACCTCTATCATATCTCCCCTCAGCCGTCTCTTTTCCAGGTTGAAGAGCCCTAATCTTTTTAGCCTCTCGTCATAGGAGAAGCCTTCCATCCCCTTTACCATTTTGGTGGCTCTTCTCTGTAGCTTTTCTAATAATGCTATATCCTTTTTAAGATACGGTGACCAGAATTGCACACAATATTCAAGGTGCGGTCGTACCATGGACCGATACAGAGGCATTATAACATCCTTTCTTTTATTTTCCATTCCTTTCCTTATGATACCTAGCATTCTATTTGCTTTCTTGGCCGCCGCTGCACACTTGTCGGAGGGTTTTAACATGTTATCCACGATGACACCTAAATCTTTTTCCTGGGTGGTAGTTCCCAATGTGGATATTAGCCTAAGTAAGGAGGTTTTGGATATGTTCAGTACTATATTTGGCTCCTTGTGAGGATTTATGTATAGTTTTTCCACATACTGCATGGATATAATACTAGTTTGGACTGAGTTGTATATCAATGATGGCAAAACTATTAGAAAGTGCATCAGTGGGACAAACCGAATATTAAAGACCACTAGGGTCCTCCATTGCCTGCATTTCTAAGCAGTTGTTTATGATTCATGTGCAAAAACTGGACATTTTATTTTATTTATTTATTTATTTAACAGCTTTTATATACCGCACTATTCATCATCAGCGCGGTTTACATTTTAACAACTTTGTACTTAAGCATAAAACATATGTCAAGTTTACAGATAACAGGGAATAAAACATGGATAATTGGGGTTAAAATAAATAACAGATATTCACAACTATTTTCAATAAATTATCAAATGTTTTGAACTCTAAAGAATGGGGATCAATGAGGTTTTGATCTGGGGCGGGAAATGAAGTTTAGGGAACTTACTTGACTAACCATGATCATTGGTTTGTGTTGGAGGGGGAGGGGGTGGGGAGCCAGTGCCTTGTGAGAAGTGTTGTAGGAAGAGGTGTGTTTTTAGAGATTTTCTGAACTGGGACAGGTCTTTTTGTGATCTGATGTTAGGTGGCAGCATTTTCCTGCATCTGGGGGCGAAGGATGAGAATGCTCTAATGGTAGTTGTCTGGGTGAGTTTTGCTAGGCCTTTTGGGACCATTAGCGTGTTCTCTGTTACAGATCGTCTAGATCTGGTGTTCTGTGAGTGATGAAGGAGGTCAGATAATGAGGATGGTGAGATTTGGTGGAATGCTTTGAAGGTCAAAAGGAGGGCTTTGTATAAAATCCTACATGATATCGGGAGCCAGTGAAGTTCGAATAGGATGGGAGTAATATGTTGACTCCTTGAGGCTCCATGTAGAACCCTGGCCGCTGTATTCATGGCCAATTGTAATGGATTCAGCGTGCTCTTGGGTAGGCCGTGTAGTACAATATTTGCGTAGTCGAAGTGTGGAGTGACTAATGCTTGGAAGGTTGTGCGGAAGTCGTATGGTTCGAGCATAGGTCTGAGATGTCAGAGTGTCCTGATCTTGTGGTAGATGGCTTTTACTGTATTTTTTTATATGTTCTTTGAACTCTAGTCGCTGGTCAAGTATAACACCTAGGTAACGTATTGTGGTTTTCACATGTGGGAGATAGACTCGATTCTGCCACTGCAGGGCCTGAACATACCTGCCATGGCAGAATCAGGGACTCAGCCACCTAGGAGCTCCACATATGCTGAGCTGATCGACATATGGGGAGCTGCCGTCCCAATACCAGAATGCCACTGCTGGTGCAAAGCTGTTGTGGCGTCCTAGCACCATAAGAACATAAGATATGCCATACTGGGTCACCCAGTATCCTGTTTCCAACAGTGGCCAATCTAGGTCACAAGTACCTAGCAGTTTCCCCAAAAGACACAAGTTCCACAATGCTTGTATTGGAGCAAGCAGTGGATTTCCCGGGTCCCTTTTAATAACGGTTTATGGATCTTTCCTCCAGGACCTTGTCCAGACCTTTTTTAAACCCAACTACACTAACAGTTTCTACTACATCCTCCAGTAATGAATTCCAGAGTTTTGTTATACGTTGAGTGAAAAAATATTTTCTCTTATTAGTCTTAAATAGGTTACACTGTAGCTTTATTGCATGTCCTCTAGTCTTATTATATTCTGATGATGTAAACAATCGACCTATGTTTAACCATTCCATTCCATTCCATTCATTAATTTATAGACCTCTATCGTATCTCCCCTCAGCCATCTCTTTTCCAAGTTGAAGAGCCCTTACCTTTTTAGCCTCTCATCATAGGAGAAGCCTTCCATCCCTTTTACCATTTTGGTGGCTCATCTCTGTACCTTTTCTAATAACACTATATCCTTCTTAAGATACAGTGACAGAATTGCACACAATATTCAAGGTGCAGTCGCACCATGGAACACTACAGAGGCATTATAATATTCTTTGTTTTATTCTCTATTCCTTTCCTTATGAGTCCTAGCATTTTATTTGTTTCTTGGCCACCGCTGCACACTGTGCGGATGATTTCAACATTTTATCTATGATGACGCCTAAATCTTTTTCCTGGGTGGTGGTTCCTAATGTGGAACCTTGCCTCATGTAACCATAGTTTGGGTTGTTCTTTCCTAGGTGCATAACTTTGCACTTGTCCACATTAAATTTCATCTGCCATTTGGATGCCCAGTCTTCCAATTTATCAAGGTCCTCTTGCAATTTTTCACAATCCTCATGGATTTTAACAACTTTGAATAACCATGGCAATAGGATAGCTCGTAATGCTATGGCATACATCAACCCTGCAGCCCACTGTCTGGCCTTCCCCGGTGGCTTCTATGAGTTGGATTTTGACTGCAGGGGCAAAGCATGGCAAGTGAACTGTTGTGCGGAAGTGTGAGGCATACGATGTGGGCGGCACCCATGGCTTATTCCACCTTCAGGGTGGAATAAGCTAGGCATCCAACTCGTTGCCAGGGAAGGCATGACCAGAATTGCCTCTGTATGTCCCGGCTGATGGTCCCTCCCCCGCATCGCCCCCGCTCCACCCCAGCACTATGCCCTCCTGCCTTCGTCCAATGCTCCCCGCACAATTCCAGTGTATGTATGGGGAGCACAGGTGCCAGAATCAGCTTCAGGGGCTGAGCGTGGGTTGGACGTCTGGGCCGAATGTCCAACCCCACTATTCATGTTTCAGAATGCCGGCCTAAGTGGAGTGCAGTTACAGTGAGTGCACTTAATGCCTTCTCTCAAGGTAATGCTAAATGCTTTGTGCTGTCTACCACCTTAACAGTTAGTGTACACTTACATACCACATGTTAACTGCAGAAACATATTCTCTAACCACTCTCCACCCATTCCATGCCCCTCTCATGCACTAGCAAACTAAAGTTATTTTAGCACATGGCAGTGCTTTTAGCATGCAAGAACCAATACTACCCCACATCAATGGTTACTGTGTGATAAAACATGAATTAACTGCTTATAGCACTTTAGCAAACATGCCACTTAGTGCCCAGGAAGGCAGATTTTAGCTAGAACAAGGAAAGGGGCATTTCTAAATGTAGAGCCTTTTGTAAAATAGGTACAGGACTATACCTCTCCCCATGCCCAGCAGATGCAGCAATTTTAAAAAGGTTCATGAGGGGAGAAAATATACAAAATCCCCCACATGTGCCTATGGGCCGATTTTTAAAAATTTTCTCCCACTGTGCATGAATAACCTAAGCCAGCAGCAGCAGCATTCCCCCCCCCCCCCCAATCACCCCCTGAACTCATTCCATACAATCTCCCTCCCAGCCTCGATCCCTCCCACAATGATCTCCCAAGCCATCCAATCCCCTTCCTGACACCCCTAATCTCTTCAAGACATCCAATAACACTACTCACCCAAAGGCATCCAGTCCCCTCCACAAGAAAGTACCTGCACGAAGATGCCTTCATCCCCTGAAGTTTCCCTGTAAATATTTAATTAAATATGTCAGTTAACTACATTTTCTTTAAACCAAGAGATCTAGCTTTCTTTTTTTAACTTTTTATTTATCACTTATTAATGAATAATACATCCAAAAACTTACATTGAATGAAAAGAAAATGGGCATTACAGAAAAAGGAAAAAATAGAAAACATCCTAAAGATACAAATCTCTCATTTACAAATTTAAACCTCAAGTAAAGGAATATTGACGAAGTACTAGGAACAAAATCAAAGAAAGTAAAGCACCCCAAAGGGTCTCAAACTGTCTACACTAAGGGGTATGTTTACTAAACTGCGGTAACGTTACAGACCGCGCATTATGTAACGTTAACGCGTGTTATGTAACGTTAACGCACGTTAACGTTACTTAACGATCGTTAACGTTCCCGGATGCGGTAAACACCGCAGAGGGTGGAGAGAGGGCGGGGGGAAGGGGTCAATCGGCGGGGAGTGGGCGGGGAGAGGCTCCCTGCACACTAACGCACTGAACGGAAGGGCTGAATCCTACCGCGAATGAAAACCTGCTGTTAGATGCACATTTGCAGGAGAGAAACAATTTCAGTGTCAGCAATGTACAGCATAGACAGGGAGCCCAAGATACAAGATAGTAGTGCTCCATTTCCAGCACCAGCATAGTGCCCAAGTATGAAAGGCCACTATGGCGATGGTGCAAGTGGGGCATAGGGGGCTGCAGGCGGGACATGTAGCGGGGGCAGATGGGGCACAGGGTCGACTAGGCAGGCGCCTAGGTGGCACATAGGAACATAGAAACCGGAAATCAGCATGACAGCAGCTGACAAAGGCCAAACACAATCCACCTACATCTACCTCGTCCACCCAAGCTAAACGTTGCTAGGGCACTGACCTCACATCCCCCCAGCCAACCCTCCCCCAAGCAGAAGGGACAGACTATTGGTAGGCAGTGATGGGGGGGGGGGGATGTGAGGATGCTCATGTATGCCCCATGCTCCAGACCCTGCTCTCTAGGTGACTACCTACCCATACAGTGGATGGCCTGGGACTGCACACTACCAGCACCGACAGCATATGGCCATGTCAGCCTGGCGGGGGGGGGGGTGTATGTGCCCATGCTGGTGGGGGCAGTGGCACCTGCCTGCAGTGGACCTACTCCATGCCCTGTACCAGTACATGGTGTGCAGTGCAACATACAAAGTCTGGCTGAGGAAAAGTACAGGTAGCCCCAGGGACCACCATGCATCTGTGGCAACAGTGTGGTGCAGTAAACCCAGCAAGTGTGTCCAGAAGCAGAGGGTCACAAGTTCAAGCCCCAGCTGTGGTTCCTGCAGATTATGTCCCTATGTTTTACCTCACAATGCAGATACAACAGCAACATGTGCAAAGCCCAAAGCAGCGGCGAACAGGGGTACAAACACCCATTCTCACAGGCTCCACAATCCAAAGATGCATTGAGAGTCAGGCAGTTGGCCCCAGCATTGAGCTGCAGTTATCACCAGGGCACTACAACTACCTCCTGTACAGTTTAGCAATGTCGGCACTGTGATCAGGACCAGTGTGGCGGGCAGGATTGCCAACCACCCCTATCTTTGCACAATGCTGCAATAGGAGTGTGTGTGTGTGTATGTCTATCCATTGTTTTGTGGCTGCCCACACCTCACCGGGCCCACAATGTCCCACTGTTACCAGCCACAGGTATGGCTCTGGCCCACCAAACCTGGAGGGCTGTTCTATATCAGCAGGATGGAGGTTGCTCCACAGGGGCTGGGGCACCTGTCCCTTACCTATAAAAGGGTGATGTGTGCCCCTTTGGGGTATGTAGTGTATACCACTTTGACCTATAAAGGCACTGCTACACAAACCTCATGCAAGTCTGGCAACTCCTCTGCCCTGATAACAGGTGCCCATGTCATCCAGGCCCAAACACGGGGTACACACTAATATGAGTGGTGTTTGGTCCCAGAGGGCCACATGTGACTGCAGGATAGAGATGGACACCAAATTACCTTCAGCTGCACTGCAAGGAACACCTGTCACACACTGTAAGTGATGGGGTTGTACAGCAGGGCGTCTCTCTAGCCCCACATGTACTGCGGACCTAGTGCTGGGCACTCATCCTATCCCTCAGGGAGAACACAAAACCTGCACAATGGCATGGTCTGTAGCTACTCTGTGCCACTATCACGCACTGTCAGTTCGTCTTTCCAAGCTGAGGTACCGGAGAGGTGCAGACCCCATTTGCTGATCAGCTGTAGACAGCTATTCAGCATGTGCATTGCATCATGGGTACTGGTGGGGTTACCCTATCCTGGCACTCAGAGCAGACAGTTTGTGCAGTGACCTGCAGTCCTTCTGTACCCAGCCATTGCTGTGACATACACCACAGAGGTATAGCCTACCAGTTAATACGATGCCATTCTCAGCAGTGTTCATGGGTTCAAGTCCTCATTGTTCCCTTCTCTCATGCCTGTCCTTCTCAAATAGTGTGCATGCCTGTAACAGTCATTTTTTGCAGATTTGTGCTTCCAGCTCATAATACCCTCGCCACAATTGCCAACATTCCCTCGGTTCGTCTATCTGTGTAGAGTCCTGTCTGCCTGTGCAGGCTGTCACCCCATGTCCTGCACTGCTATCATTTCCTGCATTGCACCTCTTCATGCTTGCCTCGCCTGTGCCTGATCTGCATGGCACCACCACTCCTCTGTCCACCCATCATTGTAACTACCCTGCCACCTCCGCCTCCACTGGGAAACAGGTATTCCCATCATCTGCCACCAACTGTCTTTCCAGTACTTTACATTGCCAACACCTTGTGCTGTGGTACAGTTGCCCCCACCATGTTTGTCATCAATACTGGCAGCCACATGGGATGCCCTCAGATATGGCAGGTCCAGCGGCTCCCAGCTCTATCTCCTTCACTCACCTGTTCATTGCCTTTCCTGAGTGCTCTATCTAGTGTTAGGGCTACTTCTGTCTCTGTTCCTCACAGGTCATGCATGTCATCCTGAAGCACCTTGCAGCCCTTAGGCCACGCTAACCTAGGGCACCATAACCTTGTTAGGCCACCTTAACCTATGGTTCCGTAACCCAGGGTGCCCTCTAAGGTGCCTTGTCCAGGGGTGCCTAATACGGCGCTCAGCCTAAGGAGCCCTACTATCTAGGGCACCTTATAAAGCGCCTTATGAGGCACCTTCCAAGGCACCTTATAGAGCACCTAACAAGGCATCTTATCAGGCACCTTACTTATAAGGCGCCGTACAAGGCACCCTACAAGGCACCTTACAAGGCGCCTTGTAAGGTGCCTTGTAATGTGCCTTATGAGGCGCCTTGTAACGCGTGTTAGTTTGTAACATGCGTTGGCTGATACGGCTTGCTGTAACGATGCACCGACCATGCCTTTATATGGGCATCTGTTCCTTTACCACGGAACCTAATGTGAATGACATTACCGCAGTTTAGTAAACATACCCCTAAATCTTAATACAGACAGGTGGAGACTTAGGCGTCAGCCGAATGAGAAGGAACTTCCACCAACACAACTTCCCTAGCTTCCAAGAACTCCTGAAGCTGCCTAGGGTCAAAAACATATATAATTTCTGTTTAAATAAAACACAGCATTTGGCAGGAAATTTAAGCTGAAAAGTTGCCCCAAGAGCTAATACCCTGGGGCGAAGGGCCAAAATGTCCTTCCTTCTCAACTATGTCACCCGAGACATGTCAGGAAATATATGCACATTAGAGCCTAGGAAAGTTTCATTAAAATTCTTGAAATACAATCTAAGAACACAGAATGTATCCGACTCCAGTGCCAGAGTTACAAGGAGAGTAGCTTTATCTGTTATGACCTCCAGGGAAGATTCCAAAAACCCCGTGAGGTCTCCCACTCCAGGAGGAACAGCGGGGGATATTGGAACCTTGATCCCTTAACCCCAAGAACAAATACTGGGCCCTTATCAGCGGTGGGTAGTGCTCCCGGGAAATCTTCAAAATGTCCCCAAAGTACTTCCTCACCATCTCCAAAGGTGACAACAAAGGAGACCTCAGGAAATTCAGGAACCGTAGGTTACTTGAGCGGACCTGATTTTCCAGGCATTCCATTTTCCTGAAAAATACAGTCTTGTCCTTAGCCTGGGCAGCCACCAAATCCAAAAGCTGCCCAACATTCAGTTCCAACTTGGAGAGTCTCTCAACTTGCTCATCTTGAACACCAGTGAGGGTGGCACATACAGAATTAACCCCAACAATCTCTGTACTCACAGTACCCAAAACATTCTTTAGGGAGGTGTTTAAAGCAGCCAGACCATGCCACAGCGTTTCAATAGTAATCACCGCTGGTCTCTCCAATGAAAACACAGCTGAAAGGTCTTCCACTTGGCCAGATGCTATCGCAGCTTTCCCCTCCGATGAAACTTCTCTCCCGACTGCCCTCCGCTGCACTTCGACATCAGTGGAAAGAAAACTCCCCTCAGAAACTCCTCCAAACTCTCCCTTCAGTAGCTTTCTTTTTAAGTTCTAGAATTCCATCTGAGAATCCACTGGTGTCTCCAATGGCTAAGTAAAATGCCCTTTGTATAAATAAAAGTCTGTATTCTATCTTTGTTTTCTTTAATATTTTCCTTTCCATTTCTGGATGCTGCTCGCTCCCATATTTGTTTTGTGGGCTAGTATGAGTGAGTATGTTTTGTTTGTTCCTCCTTTATTTTTCCTGTGGTGTTATTTAATCTTCAATGGCGCTATTTTCTGTACAATAATTATTTTTTATTGTGAATTTTAAACCTTATAAATACATATTTTTTTCTTAACAAAACTTCTGTCATCCAACTGCATGGCAATAGTGACCCCATGCACACCCTATACTTCCAATCCACATCCACATTCTTACCAGGGTTCCATGGTTTCTAATGGAAGCAGGAACAATTGCAAATCTTTACTGTTCTTACTGCACCAGGTTCCAAAATGGCATCAATGACCCCTAGCAGTAATCTTGTGGTACTGCTGGAGGTTATTGGTGCCATTTTGGAACCAAACACCGTAAAAGCGGGAGCTAGCTGGAATTTCCCCTGCTACCTCTAGACACAAGAGACCTTCAGTTAGGCCAGGGATGAGAATCAGGGTGTGTGTGGGTCTGCTGTGGGGAAATTGTCATGCCATTAGGCTATGCTCGTGAGGCGAATCAGATGCTTTGGGGGGCTAGGGGGCTATCAGATATGTTGGAGAATCACTTGTTGGGAGCAGCAGAGAGGGGATCGAATGGCTTGGGTGGCTATTGAGAGAGGAATTGAGATTTGGGGGTGATATGGAAGGATTGAATTCAAAGTGATTGGGATAGGGAGAAGACCTCAGCATTGAAGACTGCCTTTTCAGCAGGCATTTATTCGTGCTTCAAGGCAGCTGTAAATGCAACATCTATAGAGACATGGATTCCACTTGTAAAATGGGGAATACACATCTACGCTTATACTGCCCATAGAACAAACCAGTCAGTCCTTGAGTAGATCAAACCTAAGCTTTCTTTAGAAGCTCAGATGACAAGACTTCGACTTTCATACTTTGGATACATCATGCAAAAAAAGAAATCATTAGAGAAAGACATCATGTTTGGCATGTATCTATGTGTATACTATAAGCCACTCCAAACCACTTCCTCGCCCTGCCATTATCACACTTCTAGGAAATGTAAATGTCGTAAGCATCCACATTTTTAACAAGCCCTTGTTCTAAAGTGGCCTTTGTATGTGGATGCCACTCTGCCATGTAAATGTTGCTATTTAGCCATGGGGATACTTCTAAAATTACTCTCTAAAGTTTTTAAGATGCACTAACAAATCAAAAGCTCATGAATGCACATCCCCAGTAATCATCATGCATATGATCTACTACTACTACTACTACTGAACATTTGTATAGCACTACAAGATGTACACAGTGCTGCACAGACACATGCAAAAGATAGTTTCTGTTCATCAGAGCTTACAATCTATCACGGGATATATCTAGGGGGAATGGTAAGGAAACACAAAGGAGATCAGCTGAGTCAAGATTCAAAAGCGGCAGCGAAGAGGTAAGTTTTCAGCCTGGATTTGGAAAGAGTCAAAGAAGGAGCCTGACGTACAGACTCAGGTAGTTTGTTCCAGGCATAAGGAGCAGCAAGGTGAAAGGAGTGAAGTCTGGAGTTTGCAATAAGGGAACAGATAGAAGTGATTTGCCACTAGAGCAGAGTTCCAGAGGAGGGGTGCAGGGAGAGATAAGACAGGAAAAGTAGTAAGGAGCTGCCGAGTGAATGCACTTATAAGTCAGCAGGAGAAGTTTGAACTGGATGCAGAAACAGATAGGCAGCCAATGAAGTGACTTGAGAAGAGGGGTAATATGAGTATGACAAGGCTGCGGAAGATTAGCCTTGAAGCAGAGTGCTGAACAGATTAAAGAGGAGAGAGATGATTCAGAGGGAGACCAGCAAGGAGTAGGTTACAATAGTCTAGACGGGAGGTGACTAAAGAGTAGATAAGTGTCTTAGTAGTGTGTTCAGAAAGGAATGGTCAAATTTTGTTGATGTTATAGAGAAAGAAATAGCAGGTGACCCCAAGGTTGTGAGCTAAGGAAACAAGGAGGAGTAGAGAGTTATCCACAGAGACTGAGAAAAGAGGAAGGCGAAAGGAGGGTTTAGGGGGGAAAGTAAGAAGCTCAGTTTTGGCCGTGTTCAATTTCAAGTGGCGGTGAGACATCCAAGCAGCAATGTCAGAAAGGCAGGCCAAGATCTGGGCCTGGATTGCCAGAGAGATTTCAGGTGTAGAGCGGTAGATCTGGGAGTCATCAGCATAAAGATGGTACTGAAAGCCATGGGAAGAGATGCGTGCACCAAGGGACTGTGGTATATAGAGAGAAAAGGAGTAGAACCAAGACAGATCCTTAGGGTACACCAACTGAGAATGGGATAACAGTAGAGGAGGATCCATCAGAACAAACACTGCAAGAGCAATGGCAGAGATAAGAAGAGAACCAGGATAGCACAGAGCCCTTAAAACCAAGCAAGAACAAGGTATTGAGGAAAAGGCTGTGGTCAATAGTGTCAAAAGCAGCAAAAAGGTCAAGAAGGATGAGGATTGAGTAAAGGCTCTTGGATTTTGCCAGGAATAGGTCACTGGGGATTTTGGCAAGTGTCATTTCTGTAGAATGTAAAAGACAAAAAACAGATAGTAAAGAATAAAGAGGGGCTTGAGAGGAGAGAAAGTCGAGGCAACAGCGGTGAACCGCACGTTCAAGTAGTTTAAAAACAAAGGGGAGGAGGGAGATAGGTCAATAGTTAGAAGGACAGGTAGGGTCTAGTAAGGGTTTCTTGAGAAGTGTGACCACAGCAAGCTTGAAGGCTGCAGTGACAGTTGCAGTGGAGAGCGATAGGTTGAGAATATGAGAAATAAAAGGAACACTACAGTATCTTCATAATGCATTATTGGATATCAATTACTTAGGAACTGCTTGGACCTATCACTGTTTACATTTATTTGTTTGGAACATAGAAAATTGTTTTGTAGATTCCAGCCACTTAAAAATCATTTTCATGCACAATAAATTATATAGCAACATAGGGCCTAATATTCAGTTTTGAGAGCTATGTGCCTCTAAAGCACATAGCCTTTGCCGCTTTAGAGTTAACCAAGATATTCATTGCCTGGATCATATGCAGCCCAGAGTTGAATATCCAGGGTCGCCGCATAGCCTCCACCACCACAGAAGCTAACTGGGCAGTGGCAGTATTCAGCCGCTTCCTGATTAGCTCCCACGGGTAAAGATAGGCCAGCTTTCCCTGCGCCTATCTTTACCCACAGGTCGCTAAATGGGCAGTGGTACAATATCGCCGCTGCCCGGTTAGCGACTGGTGCTGCCTCCGTTCTGCCCTGGAACGCCTCCAACATGCCTCAATGCTAAGCAGTTAGCATCGGGGGGGGGGGGGGGTTAGTGCTGCTGAATATCCTGCTAAGCAGCATTTACAGTTTACAGATCTGTAAACTGTGTAAATGTCTTTGAATATTGGACCCATAGTAAATGATGTCACATAAAAACTGAAATGACCCATCCAGTTCTGCCCAATAGAGGTATGTTTTCCATAGACAGCAGCATTGATCAGATACACAAGGGGGTGACGTCATCCAGTGATGTCAGGAGAGATCAGTTCTTTCAGAACTCAGAACTAGTGTAAAGTTCTAAGCTTATTCAGCTCTTTCCATGACCAGCAATCATCTTCAGTTAGTTCCATAGCTTAAGAAGGAATGCAGCTATTGGGGAGGTGTGCCTGATCAATCTTGTGTCAAACTATGAAAGAAAATACCCAGAATCCATCTCCATCATTATACTTCTGACAAGCTGAGAGAATGAATGTGAATCAACTTGTACACATAGGAAAGGAAGCAACAGAATTTTCAAAACAAGAGAGAATGCTATTTAAAGAAAGACACATATATAGTAGGAAACACAAAGGGGTTTGTTTATTAAAGGTTAATGACTTTAAATAAAGCTAACACGCATTAAGTGCTGCAATGGCCCATTGAACTAAATGAGCAGGAGTAGATTGACTTCTTTCAGAAGCAGATAGGTATAGGCTTGAGGTAACTGAAATCATACCATGGGTAAATCCAATGGCAGAGATTAAGATGATAGTCCACTTTTTATTATGCTATAAATTCAGGAATCTGTTGTGAACTGTTCCCTCTGCTAAAGAAAGACATGACCTGCCTCCCTACAGGGGGTCCTTCTCTGGCCTCTGTTCTTTCTAGGGTCACACTCCCTCTAGCTTCTTCTCTGAAAATCTTCCATTGCTTCTTTGGCTCATCACTTTCCTTCAATAAGCAAATTTCTGCCATGGTCCAATTTTGTTTTCTTTAATCTTCCATCAATTAGAGCTATTCAGCCTTTTCTAGATAAAACAGCTTTAACTTCCTTAGTGATGGCCTTAGTTATAAGCCGTTTGGATTACGGCAATTACTTGTACAATGGCCTGCCACAATGTTCTCTAAGACAGGGGTGTCAAACTCCAGCCCTGGAGGGCCACAAACCAGTCTGGTTTTCAGGATGCCCCTAATGAGTATCCATTAGATATATTTGCATACAATGCGGGCAGTGTATGCAAATATATCTCATGCATATTCATTAAGGATACCCTGAACACCTGACTGGTTTGCGGCCATTCAGGACTGGAGTTTGACACCCCTGCTCTAAGAAATCTTCAGTGGATTCAAAATATGGCCATGAAGTTAGTAGTTGCTATTGTTAAATGCTGTTGAGTTAGTGTCGATTCATGGAGACCCTCTGTCCTAAACTGTATTTGGTCTTCAGCAAGGCGGCTCATTGATAATGGAGTGGCACCCATAGCTACTGTTATTGTATCAATCCATCTCATTTCTGGCCTTCCTCTTTTCCGTTGACCTTCTACCTTGCAAAGAATGATGTCTTTCTTAACGATTTCTTTCTTCGCATGATGTGTCCAATGTATGAAAGTAGAAATCTTGTCATCTGAGCTTCTAAGAAAGCTTAGGTTTGATCTCCTCAAGGACTGACTGTTTTGTTCTATGGGCAGTCCATGGTATACACAGTATTCATTGCCAGCACCATAATTGAAAGGCATTGATTTTCTTCCTGACTTATCTTTTTCACTATCCAACTTTCACATCCATATGATGTTATTGAAAATACCATGCCTGAACAAGTTAAATCTTTGTGTGTAGAGAGATATCTCTGCTCTTGAGAATCTTGTCTAGGTCCTTCATAGTCATTCTGCCAAGAGCAATGTGTCATAGGATTTCTTGACTGCTTGTCGTTTCTTTATTGATAGTTGATACAAGTAGGTTAAAGTTGTCAACTATTTCAATTTCTTCTCCATCAGCAATGAACTTCCAGATTTTGACAGTTGTCATGATCTTTGTCTTCTTTACATTAAGGCGCATGCCCATTTTAAGACTATGTTCCTTGATCTTGAGAAGCAAATGTTTAAGATCATATTCGCATTCAGTCTGTAATGTGGTATCATCAGCATACCGAAGGTTGTTGATGAGTCTTCCACCAATCTTCACACCTCGGTTGTCTTCATACAACCCTGCTTCTCTGATGATTTGTTCTGCATTTGAATTAAACAGGTAGAGGGAAAGTATGCAGCATTGTCATACACCTTGGTTTATTTTAAACAGTTTTGTTTCTCCTTGTTCCGTTCAAACTCTTACGTCTTGATCAACATAAAGGTTGTGCAAGAGAATTATCAGATGTTCTGATATACCCATACTTCTTAATGTGGCCCAGAGTTTCCCATGATTTACACAGTCAAAAGCCTTACTGTAGTTGATAAAATACATATAGATAGCCTTTTGGTATTCTTTTTTCTTTTCAAGGATCCATCTCACATCCGTGATGATGTCCCTTGTCCCTCGCCTTTTCCTGAACCCTGCTTGCATTTCAGGCAGTTCTTGTTCCAAGTATTTTTGTAGTCTCTGTTGAATAATCTTGAGTAGAATCATGCTGGAATGTAGGATCAGAGCAATTGTGCAATAGTTTCCACAGTCGGTTGGATCACCTTTCTTTAGTATTGGTATAAACACAGATCTTTTCCAGTCAGTTGACCATGATGTTGTCTTCCAAATTTCCTGGCAGAGCCTTGAAGTATGTTAACAGCGGCATCCAATTGCTGTAATTCTTCAATGGGAATGCCATCAATGCCCAGTGCTTTGTTCTTTGATAAGGCTTTCAATGCTGCTTCGACTTCTTCTTTCATCACCAATGATTCCAGATCATAAGGTACTGGTTGAAACAGCTGTTGGTCCACTTGATCTTTATGGTATAATGACTCTGTATATTCTATCCACCTTTTCTTGATCTTTTCAACATCATTCAACATGGTCTTTACCATCTTGAGGCATTCCAGTTTGAGGCTTCTTTAACTCTTATAGCTTTAGGAAAGCCAATCTTGTTCTTCCTCTAAATGTTTCTGATTCTATTTCGTTGCATACATCATTGTAGTACTTCTCCTTGTCTTGTCTTGCTGCATGTTGGAAATCTCTATTGAGTTCTTCGATTTCCACTCTTTCTCCTCTGGCTTTAGCATCTCTGCATTTCTGGGCAATTTTCAGAGTTTCTTCGTCATCCATTGTGGCTGTTTTTGCTTTTTTGACTTTTGTAGAGACTTCTCACTTTCTTCCAATACAACTTTCTTGGTATCATCCCATAACTCTTCTGGAGCTCTGTCATTTGTATCTAAAGCAGCAAATCAATTTTGCAGGCAGTCTTTAAATTCCAGTGGTATATTCTAAAGGTCGTATTTTGCTGCATTCATGAGTTTCTTGTTCTTTTTCAACTTTAGCTTGAGTTTGCATACTAGTAGTTGGTGATATGTACCACAGTTAGATCCAGGTTTTATCTTTGTTGATGTTATAGAGCTTTTCCATCATTGACTTTGACAGATGTAGTCAAGTTAATTTTTGCACAATCCATTGGGTGAAGTCCATGTGCACAGTCGCCGCTTGTATTGCTGGAAGAAGGAGGTTGAGATGAGTAGCTACTTGGTTTTGCAGAATTCTATCACTCTTTCTCTATATTTTCCAACCACTTTGCCTTCTTCTTTGTTGCCAACGTTTGTGTTCCAGTCACCCATGACTATCAGGATATCCTGTTTGCATGTTTTGTCAATTTCAGCTTGTATTTGTTCATAGAACTCATCAACTTCATCCTCTTCTGCAGCTGTTGGTGCATATACTTGAATTATAGCTGTGTTGATAGGCACTCCTTGTAGATGAATAGAGATAAAGCGTTCACTGACTGCATGGTATTTCATTAGTTCTTGCAAGTGTCTTATTTATTATAAATGCAACATTATTTCTTCTTTGTCTTTCATGTCCAGCATAGTAGACCATATAATCATCTGATGCAAAGTGCCCGATGATAGTCCATTTCAGTTCACTGACACCCAACAGATTGAGCTGTACACATTCCATTTCATTCTTGACCACTTCCAACTTCCCTTGGTTCATGCTTTGTACGTTCCCTGTACCAATATGTAAGACATCTTTGCAGCTTCTGACTCTCATTTCTTGCGCAGTTAATTATTCACTCTAAAGTTTCTGATCACGTTATGCCATTATTAAAATCATCATTGGCTCCCAGTATCATACCATATTAAATTCAAAATTCTTTTGTTAGCCCATAAGACTTTCTATACTGGGCTTCCACTTTATCTGTCAGATTCACTTATTCCTTCTGTCCCAGCTAGATCTCTTCATTTTCAATCTCACAATAAACCTGTTCTCCCTCCTCGACATGAATCTTCTTAGCAAATTGCTTTTTTCTTTTTGGCACCTGCATTGTGGAACTCTATTCCTTTGTACATCAGACAAGACTCTCTACTGAAAACCTTTAAGAAATCCTTTAAATCTTATTTTTTCAATTAGCTTTTGGCGAGTCCTGAGCAGAGTAGGGGCCGGCTCATGGGTCTGTTCCATTGGTTTTCTCTTTTATGTTTCATTGGTTTCTTTTTGTTTTAGAGACATTATATATTTGGTGTTATTATAATAGATCATAAACTGCTCTGAAGCCTTTAGGTTAAGGGCAGTATATCAAGTTTGAATAAACCATAAAACAAGATATATATTCCAGTACTAGCTGTGATGACAATTACTACTACTACTAATATTTAACACTTATATAGCGCCACGCACACAGCGCTGTACAGGCATGCATACATGAGACAGTCATACAAACAAGAGACAGCTCCTCCTCATCAGAGTCATGGTCATCCGAGCTTACAATCTAGTTGAGACAATACAGAGTATTAGTCAATACGGTGCAAAGTACAGTGTGGTCTTTATAATTCGGTCATGAAAATTGAAGGGAGGTTGAGATAAAGGAAGGAAGTCAGGATCTGAAAGCGACAGTGAAGAGGTGAGTCTTCAATCTGGATTTGAAGACGTCCAGGGAGGATGCCTGGCGTACAAACACAGGCAGGCTGTTCCAGATGTGAGGTGCGGCAAGGTGAAAGGAACGAAGTCGGGAGTTGGCGGTGCGAGTGAAAGGACTAGAGTGAAGTGATTTGTTAGCGGAGCGAAGATCCCGAGAGGGGATGTAGGGAGAGATAAGAGATGAGAGGTATTGAGGGGCCATAAAATGAATGCATTTATAGGTCAGTAGGAGAAGTTTGAATTGGAATCAAAAAGTAGATACCACTCAAAAAGTAGTTTTGGACCAAATCTTTGCTTTTCCACACTGTCTTGCTTTTGGGGGTGTTGGGGAGTTGTGGTTTAACCAGCTGATTCAGTAAAGCCACAGTGGACTGAACTGGATTCTTTTTAATGTGCAATGGTGTGATAAATAATGACATGTGGCTAAGTCTGGAGAGAAATTCTACTGAGGTAAAGCCCTGGTAGTAGGAGTGTACAAGGAAAAATATTTCATTTTGTTTCTTGGAGAGTTTTGGGGGGTTTTGTCTTCATTTCACTTTTTTTAATAGTATACTGTGAGGGCTTGTGTGCATCAGTGATGCTGAGAGCTAAACTATCGGTAGTTTAACTACTGGCAGGGTCTCCCAAGATGGACAGGTCTCAGCTGAGGTGCCAGACCAAGACAAATCACCCATCTGGGCAGCAGCAGAATGGGACAGTGTTGGCGGCAGAGGATCACATTTCTGTGACAACGGCAACAACACCAAACTTAAACTGCGTGGAAGAAAAGCCCGGCAATCTACTTCTGTATCTTGCCATGAAAACCCAATGGATAGTTACAACAAAACAAATTCTACTATAGTGCTGGAAGATGAGACTCCTAGGTCGGAAGGCACTCAACTATCTACAGGGGAAGAGCTGAAGACTTTTCAGAGTAAAGCCAGCATTTATGATGTGGTTGGATCAAAGCTCTTGGGATGTCTGACTGCTGATGTAGCTGCGCATGAAATGAGAGTCAGAAGCTGTAAAGATGTCTTACACATTGGAACATGGAATGTACGAAGCATGAACAAAGGGAAGTTGGAGGTGGTCAAGAATGAAATGGAACGTGTACAACTTGATCTGTTGGGTGTCAGCGAACTGAAATGGACTGGCATTGGGCACTTTGCATCAAATGATCACATGGTCTACTATGCTGGAAATGAAAGACACAGAAGAAATGGTGTTGCATTTATAATAAAGAAGAAGCTTGCAAGAACTGTAATGAAACACAATGCAGTCAGCGAACGCTTAATCTCTATTTGTCTACGAGAAATGCCTATCAACACAACTATAATTCAAGTATATGCCCCAACAACATCTGCAGAAGAGAATGAAATTGAAGAGTTCTATGAACAAGTACAAGCTGAAACTGAGAGAACATGCAAACAGGATATCCTGATAGTCATGGGAAACTGGAACGCAAAAGTTGGCAACAAAGAAGAAGGCAAAGTAGTTGGAAAATATGGACTTAGCAACAGAAATGAAACTGGAGAAAGACTGATAGAATTCTGCAAGACCAACAATCTATTCCTCTCAAACACATTCTTACAGTAACACAAGCGGCAACTGTAGACATGGACTTCACCCAATGGATTGTATAAAAATCAAATTGACTACATCTGTGGAAGTCAATGATGGAAAAGCTCTATAATATCAACAAAGACAAAACCTGGATCTGACTGTGGTACAGATCATAAACTACTAGTATGTAAACTCAAGCTAAAGTTGAAAAAGAGCAAGCCACTCATGAATGCAGCAAAATATGACCTTGAGAATATACCACTGGAATTTAAAGACTGCCTGCAAAATTGATGTACTGCTTTAGATACAAATGACAGAGCTCCAGAAGAGTTATGGAATGACATCAAGAAGGTTGTGTTGGAAGAAAGCGAGAAGTCTCTACAAAAGGTGAAAAAAAACCCCCGGCCAAAATGGATGACGGAAGAAACTCAGAAAATTGCCCAGAAACGCAGGGAAGCTAAAGCCAGAGGAGAAAGAAAGACAATCGCAGAACTCAACAGAGATTTCCAACATGCAGCAAGACAGGACAAGGAAAAGTACTACAATGACGCATGCAAGGAAATAGAAGCAGAATTAGAGGAAGAACAAGATCGGCTTTCCTAAAGCTATGAGAGTTAAAGAAATAGTTCCAGCCTTGAACTGGAATTTTACAAGATTCTCAAGGTTCCATGTTGAATGATGCTGAGAAGATCAAGAAAAGGTGGAAGGAATATACAGTGTTTTTATATGATAAAGATCAAGTGGACCAACAGACGTTTCAACCTGTACCTTATGATCGGGAACCATTGGTGATGAAAGATGAAGTTAAAGCAGCATTGAAAGCCTTATCAAAGAACAAAGCACCAGGCATTGATAGCATTCCCATAGAAGTATTACAGCAATCTGTTACTGTACTTACAAAGCTCTGCCAAGAAATATGGAAGACAACATCATGGCCAACTGACTGGAAAAGATCTGTGTTTATACCAATACTAAAGAAATGTGATCCAACTGACTGTGGAAATTATCACACAATCGCTCTGATCCCACATGCCAGCAAGATTCTACTGAAGATTGTTCAAAAGAGACTACAACCATACCTGGAACAAGAATTACCTGAAGTGCAAGCAGGGTTCAGGAAAGGGCGAGGAACGAGAGACATCATTGCGGATGTGAGATGGATCCTTGAAAAGACTAAAGAATACCAAAAGGATATCTATTTGTGCTTTATCGACTATAGCAAGGCTTTTGACTGTTTAAACCATGAGAAACTCTGGGCCACATTAAGAAGCATGGGTATACCAGAACACCTGATCGTACTCTTGCACAATCTGTACATTGATCAAGAAGCAACAGTTCGAACAGAACAAGGAGAAACAGAATGGTTTAAAATAAGCAAAGGTGTAAGACAAGGGTGCATACTTTCTCCCTCCCTGTTTAATTTATATGCAGAACAAATCATCAGAGAAGCAGGACTTTATGAAGACAACAGAGGTGTTAAGATTGGTGGAAGACTCATCAACAACCTTCGCTTTGCTGATGATACCACATTACTGGCTGAAAGTGAAGATGATCTGAAACATTTACTTCTTACAATCAAAGAACATAGTCTCAAAATGGGCCTGCACCTTAATGTAAAGAAGACAAAGATCACAACAACTGGCATGATCAACAGGTTTATCGCTGAAGGAGAAGAAATTAAAATCATGAACAACTTTAACCTACTTGGATCAACTATCAATAAAGAAGCAACAAGCAGTCAAGAAATCAGACTACGCATTGCTCTTGGCAGAATGTCTATGAAAGACCTAGATAAGATTCTCAAGAGCAGAGATGTCTCTCTCCATACAAAGATTTGACTTGTTCAAGCCATGGTATTTTCAATAACATCATATGGATGTGAAAGCTGGACAGTGAAAAAGATAGACAGGAAGAAAATTGATGCCTTTGAATTATGGTGCTGGCGGCGAATACTGTGTATACCATGGACTGCCCGAAGAACAAACCAGTCGGTACTAGAGGAGATCAAACCTAAGCTTTTTTTAGAAGCTCAGATGACAAGACTTTGACTTTCATACTTTGGACACATCATGCGAAGAGAGAGATAATTAGAGAAAGACATCATGCTTGGCAAGATAGAAGGCCAACGCAAAAGAGGAAGGCCAGCAATGAGATGGATCGATACAATAACAGCAGCTACGGGTACCAGTCTGTCAACAATGAGCCACCTGACTGAAGACCGAACAAAATTTAGGATAGCTATCCAGAGGGTCGCCACGAGTCGACTCCGACTCGACGGTACTTAACAATAACATTATGCAATAGTGTGCTTTATTGTGCAATAGTGCATACTTTTGCTGCTTTTGTTTGAAAATGAAAGCACAACCCTACCCGGTAGTTAGCTATCCCCACCATCACCATTGAACATGACCCCAGGGGCAGGAATGAAGGGGTTTGCTCCTGCCTCATTCTGTGAACAATGAGTACAAGCTCTATCCATCCAGGCTAAAATGTCTCATCAGCTTTGCACACTTTGAACATAAGAACTGCTATACTGGGTCAGACAAAAAGTCCATCAAACTCAGTATCCTGTTTCCAAAAGTGACCAATCCACATCACAATAACCTGGCATAGCTCAAAAGACCTATGATGGAGCTTGAAAGCTTTCCCTGTTAAAGGATTGAGCCAGCACTCTGCTCTTTTGCCTTCCCCTAGCAAAACCTATAGTAAAACAAAACTCCAGTTCCCCTTTGCTGTGATAAAACATTTTGAGAATTATTAAGATGCATAATTCAGAGATTTTTTATGTGTAATATCTCAAAAGTCGCCAGATTCCTTATTACATATCCTCAGGAATAAGCACTGGTTTTCCCCAGGTCTAACTTAATAACGTCTTGTGGTACAGCAGTGAGGTCCAAAATTTTATTATATGTTGGGAGAAGAAAGATTTTATTCTATTTGTTTTATATGTACTACTTTGTAACTTCGTGGCATGTCCCCTGGGCTTTGCACTTTTTGAAGGAGTGAACAATTGAATCTCGTTTACCCATTCCTCTCCACGTAGGGTTTGATATACCTCTGTCATATCTCCCCTCAACTGTCTCTTCTCCAAAGTGAAGAGCCCAAATCTCTTTAGCCTTTCCTCTTAGGAGAGTCATTTCAACCGCTTTATCATTTTGATCACCCTTCACTGTACCTTTTCCATTTTGCCTCACTTTCATTACCCCATCAGTAGCACTGCATAACAATATAACCTCCCTTCTTCCATGTCCTCTTTACAGAGGGAATCATGCTGGGATATTGAAACTTGAGCATTGGATCATCATCCTGTATTTCTTCTGAAAAGGGATGACATTTCAGTTCTTAGGATCTTCAAGAACAGGGCTATAGTCACTGAAAGATCACTTTCCACAAAAGTGCTAATGTTCCAACAAAATAACACTAAGGTAAAACTTGCTCAATTGGTGATTAATCCATGGAGTCAATATTCAGCCCATGGCAGTCAGTGTTGCCCAAATGCCTGAGCACGGTGGGCAAGAATGAAACCAGATATTCAACCCCAGAGCCTATCCAGTTTAGCAGCTCACACCTTTTGCTATCTGGTTAGCAGCAATATTCAGCTGTTAATTTCATAGCAAAATCTACATAAAATTAGGACAGCTCTTGACCTGCCCTAACTTTATGTGGTTGTCTATCCTGTTAGTTGAATATGGCCACTAAACAGATGGGCATGGGACCAGCCCAGGACTAGATGGATTCCGCTGAGGCAGTCTGTGGGGATATTCAGCAGCACTATCTACTTCTCCAGGTTTGCTGTATCCATTATTTTTTTGGAGAAGGAATGGTGTCATCTAGTTCAGTTGACTGGTAATATCCAGGGACAGAAGCACACCTTTAGTAAAAGTTCCCCTTAAATTTGCTAAAGATGTGCACTTACTGTGTGTTAGTTTTGCCGCTAATTGCACTGTAAGTGCACTGTTGTGTGCTAGCTGTCAAGGGTATGCCCAGCAAGTTCTCGGCACTAATATACTAATATACAGTTACTGCAAGTGCACCTAATGATCCTCTGAAGTGCCACTTGGCCACATGGCAGTTGTTCTCATGCTAGCAGCAATGTGTTCTCCACACCCACACCCTGCTCCTAACCCACTCAATCTCTGCCCTAGCATATGATGGCTGATTACCATGCATGTTAACAGCCAGCAGCTAGCATTCCCTGCAACCAGTTATTGAACACTAACATATATGCTAACCGGTTAGTGGCGTTTAGTAAAAGGAGCCTCAAATCCCTTGCTCTCACAAGCAGGAATTACTTGGAAAATGAGTTCAAGGGATTTCTGTTTCTGTAGGACATCCCCAATAAATGATCTTCAGAGATGCAAACTGTTGAATTCTCTTTAGGTTCCCTCTTCTCCTTGGATATATGTGCCTGATGGACATAGGGGCATGTTTACTAAAACCCCGCTAATGTGCGGGCCGTGCTAGTGTGCGGGTGCCATATAAGGAGTGGGCGTTTCGTTCTGAAAAAGAAAAACCGTGATTTAAATATGCGCTAAGGTGCGCGGCGCCCATGTGCGCCCCGCACATTAGCGCATGAGAAAGATGTGCGGGAGGCATAAGTGGCGCGCTGATGTACAAACAGAAGAGCAGAGCCACAGCACAATGGTTAAGACACTAACCAATGGTGCAGGGAACAGAGGTTCAATCCCCCACAATGCCCAATGAAGACAGCTGGCTGAGGTACTACTTTAGGAGCCAGTTCAATATTGGGTGGCATAAGGCAGCGCACTGATGGGCATAAGGCAGTGTGCTATTGCTTTAGGAGGCATTTTAATATAGGGAGGCATAAGGCAGCGCGCTGATGTGCAAGCATAGGAACAGAGCCACAGCACAATGGTTAAAACACTGACCAATGGTGCAGAGATCAGGGTTCAATCCCCCACAGTGCCCAATGAACAAGGCTGGCTGAGGCATTACATATTATGAGGAAGATTGCTTTAGGAGGCATTTTATTTTTATTTTAATTATCACTACTAGCAAACGCACTCTCAAAGCGTGTTAACATAAGGCGCCCCATAAGGCACATTTTAAAGTGCACTGTCAGCCAAGACACCCTAGAATGTTGCTTATAGGGCGCTTTATAGGGTGCCGTATGAGGTACCGCAAGGTCAGAGTACTGTTTTTGATGGCAGCACTGTGTAGTGTAAGGAATGAAAAGCATAAGTAGGTGCGCTGACATGCAAGGAGAAGCAGCAGTGGAGCACAATGGTTAAGGCACTGACTGCTGATACAGGGGTAATGAGTTTGCTCCCCAGGGTGCCTAATACATAAGGCTGGCTGAGGCATCAGCTTTGCAATGTATGTTTTGTTTCCTGCAGCACTTTATTTTTATTTTATTAATTGCTGCCAGCAAACACGCCCTCACGTGCCATAATTGAAAATGCCGTATAAGGCACCCTATAAGACACTCCATAGGGCACATTATAAAGTGCACTGCCCGCCATGGCACCCTAAAATGTTCCCTACAGGGCACCCTATAAGTCGCATCACAGGATAATGTATAGTGCACCATATATGGACGGGAACCATAAGGTGCCCTTTGGTGCGCCCTATAAAGCGCCCTCAGAGGCACCTTATGGGTACAGTACATTGAGGGTGTTTTTGCTGCCAGCAACAATGTACATTAAAAAGAGATAATGCTTTGGGAAGCCCTACCAAATAACCCCACTGTGGGTTTGAACCCATGACCTCTAGCTTCACAGGCAGTGAAGTAACCATTGGGCTACAGCTCTACAGCAACTAGCAAGCCCCAGGCTGGCTGTAGAGAGCCTGCACGTCACCACACAGACTGTTGTGGTCACCAGGATAGGGTTAGCACACCCGTACCCATGATGCACTGCACATGCAAATCAGCTGTCCACAGATAAACACAAGATGGGGAATGCACCCCCACAGCACCTCGGCCTGGTAGGGGGAAGTGACCATGTGCACCCCCACAGCACCTCGGCCTGGTAGGGGGTACTGACCGTGTGTTGGACTGGCACAGAGTAGCTACACACCATCACATTGTGCAGGTACTGTGCTCACCCTGAGGGTGCGGTGAGGCGCCCAGCACCAGGTCCACAGCATCTTCCATTAGTGAATGAGGCCATGTCAGAGGTCTAAAGCAGTGTTGAACTGTGAGAGAGGTAGTTTCTGCAGAAACACCTTGGATATGTCTGTCTGTCTCAGTCAGGTGTAGTCCCCATGGACTCCCAGGTGGGCCATGCACCTCCACCCCAGGACCAAGGGTGACAAACAGAGTCCTCTATCAACAGATCCACATTCTATCTCCCTGCAATGGTGGCAGTAGAAGGGACCATCAACCCCAGTTCTGCTGGGGAACAGACACCCTACAACACAGTGAATTCAGCTCTGTACATATCCATAACACAATAGCAGACAGACTTTAAGCCTGGATATGCTAAGCTGCACCCCACCACCATCTGATATTCTCCTGCAGCAAGCCTTCAGTCACTGCACCCTGCAAGCCGCTCCATCAAGACACATACCAGCTGCAAACAGTCTGCTAGCTAGTCCATAGTGCATGTTCCCAGTGGAAATGCATGCACCCAGAACTGGGATATCAGCATAAACAACAAACAGATAAATCAGTGACTGGGCCCCAAAAGGAAACCCATAAATATCACATGAGAAAAATACTATATAGCACTATGGGGGTGCCTAGTCATGCTGTCTTCACTGCACAGTCAGGGTGAGAGTGATCCCCCAGCAGGACATACTGAGGTCACCCTGTCTGTGTAGGTGGTGGCCGGGCACTACAATGTCCCAGCCAGTGCCCTATGCCCTGTGCAGATGCATCCTGGCCAGGTCACCCTGTCCGGGCTATACCCATGGTACCTTGCTCCTCATTATGCACATTGGCAGGCCAATACTGGCAACAGTGCTGGCAGTGTGGGCTGTGGAAGGTGTTTGCAGCCACCACACACTGTCGAGACAGACACACACTCCGACACCTATGCCAGCATTGTGCTACTATAGAGGAGTTCAGCAGCCATGCCCACCACAACCGTCCTGGGCACAGTACAGGCATGGATATGGTACGCAATACTGTTGGGGGTCACTCCCCAGGGTGGTAAACACTGTCAGAGACCAGACCTGAAGCACACACCGCAGACATCAGAATGATTGTTATGATGGAGCTCAATCAGCAAACTGTGCTTAACATAGGGTTTTCTATCTGCCAGTACTCATAGCAAACGTTGGAGAGCTGTGTACCGTATACCCAGGTGTAAGGTGGCATTGCTAAGGTATGCAAGTGCTAGTATTGGGAGATGCGCGCAGGGTCCAATGTCCTGCCTCTCCAGGAGGCATTGGCCAATGGGGCCTGTGGGTGTGGGTGTGGGTGTGTCTGCCCCTGTTGGCTGCTGCTTTACAGCAGAGGTTCCCAACTGCAGTCCTGGTGTGCCAAACACTGTTCGGGTTTTCATGCTGTCCCTCATGAATATGCATGAGCTACATATGTATACCATGGGGGTGGTGCATAGATATGCAGCACAGGCATCTTTATTAGAGGCAGCATGGAACCTGAATGGTGTGTGGCCCTCCAGGACTGCATTTGCGAGACTCTGCTCTAGGTAATGCGCCTGTTTATGGTGTCTGTGCTACTGTACGGAGCGTAGACCCTTCCAAAAATCATTTCTTTTTTTTGGAGCTTTCCTGGGAGAGTTTTTTAATGTTGCCCATTGATATCACTATTGGCCAGCTGGATTATAATTTTTTTGAATTTTGTTGTGGTCATTTTCGATTTTTATTTGCTATTTTGTTCTGTGCACATGTATCACACTGCTCACGTTTTGTACGTTTCCCCGGTTTTGCTGTACATTGCTGACGGAAATGGTTTCTCTTCCCTTTAAATCGGCTCTAACGCGAGGTTTTCACTCGCGGTATTTTTTTCATCGAAATTCAGCCCCGCTCCTGTGCGGGGAGCCTCTCCCCTCCCATTCTCCACCCATTGACCCCGTCCCTCCGCTCCTCGGGAGCCTTCCTCCGCCCTCGGAATGCCTTTCCACGCCTCTATCGCACATCAGCACGCCGCGCACTTGTGCGGGCCCGTTAGTGCAGTGCGCACATGTGCGGGGCCCAAAAACACACTATTAGTGTGCGCTAAGGTACCTTAGCGTACGCTCAAGTGTGCCCCGCACAATTGCGCGGTTTAGTAAACATACCCCATAGACTCTATGTTCCCTCTTTGGTTCTGTACCTGGATGTTAGCTTTCTGTCAAACGAACTAGATGACACCACTCCTTCACCACAAAGATAATGGATACAGCAACCTGCTATGATTCCTATAGCAATTCTGAAACATCCAATGCACAGTACGTAATAGTGCATAGGTTTTATCCCCCTGTAAGTACACCCAAGGAAAGATGAGCTATCTTCCCTTGGTAAGGGGGTATCCTTCAGAATAATAGCAAAATAGAAAAAGCATCTCACAAAGATAAGAGGCTTCTCCAAGGCACTCATAGCAGACCTCTCTGTGATGCCACTCCTTCAACCCCTCTCAAGAGGAGAAAAGAAAACTACTATCTTTCCATCCAAATTCCAACCCCTTTACTTCTGCTATATTAAAGCTTAGGAAAGGACCATTGGAATACCTCCGAGAGGGGAATGCTTAACATTTGGTTCAGTCTCAATTACTGCTTTTTCAATTCATAACATATCTTCACTGAGAGACAGTCTCCAAGTAAGGATTCAATGAGTCTTTCAAGGAGGAACAATTCTCTTTCATGTAGTATATATGATTTCAGTTCCCAAAACTGGCTTTTGTTCCTCATACTGGATGGGCCAGAGGATACTATGAAGGTAATGCTTAAAGTCCATGAGTGAGAGAGCCTCAGTCATTGCACAAGAGCAATTAATACTAACATAACTCAACGTGTGCAATCCCACATTGTTAATTGAAGGGTCTTGGCCATCTTAACTGAAGCAGGCATTTATTTATTCATCCTTTGTTAAAGAAAGCCAACCTTGATCCCTCAGATTCATGTAATTTCCCCAGTATTCTCACTTCCTTTTTAGTGAAAGTTATCGAGAACATTCTTGAGCCATTTCGGTTTGGTTTCTGTCTCAAGCATGGAACAGAAATGTTTTTTTACCTTCAAATGATGTGATTCACATATGATTTGGTTTAGGCAGCAAATACGTGTTAGTTTCACTCAATATTTCAGCAACATTTGACACCATAAATTATGAGATATTGATAAGGTGACTCAAGAGTTTGGAATATAAATTTCTGCTACTGTTCTGAAATGGTATAGATCCTTTCTGACTGAATGATCACAGTAGGTTAGAATATATGATGGATTTTATTCATGATACACTTTAGAAAGTGGAGTCCCCCGGGGATGTGCCTTGGCAGCAAGTATGTTAATCTGTTTTCACTCAATCTGCAAATTACTTACTGGATTTGCTATATATTATGTACTGTATGCAGATGATATATAGGTTTTTTGTGTCCATAACACTAACCATTGAGGTTGTCTTTGCTGTAGTATTGTCTTCAATTGATGCAATTAGCAGTGGGCATTTGTAAATAAACTTATATTGAATATTGGCAAGATGGAGACTATGGCAACACCAAATCTTGCTCATGCTTGTGCACATTGATGAATGACTTACACCTGCATCCTCACATCTTCAAAGTCGGTATTATAATGGACTCTAATCCCTCAGTTCACCCACAGCGGAAGATCATTGGAAAAAAAAGAGTTTTTTAAAATGTGTATCTTCTGGCAATTGAAACCATATCTTAATTCAGATGATTTTCAAACTGTAATTCAATAGTGATTTTAAATTTAGATTACTGTAATGAAATTTATATGGATCTGCCTGCCTCTGCAATGTGGGCATTACAGGTGGTTCAAACTGCAATAGCATGAGTATTTAATATGTGTGTGTGTGTGTGAGTACATTTACATACATATTTGCACACACAAAAATATGTATTATGTATCTGTAGCCATATATATATATGGTTATATATATATATGTATACACACATATATATATATATATATATATATATATATATATATATATATATATATATATATGTTGTATTCCATATAGAAAATGTTGTATTCCATAATGTTGTATTCCATATAGAAAAGAAAAAGCTATAGGGGAAATTTACCAAGATATACAGCTATTTATAAAGCTCTACCTACCAGAATAACAAAACATTGTACTTGGAATTTTATGGGTCAGGAATGAAAAAGAAATCACATGTAAGACTAAGATTTATCATTTTGTCTTTGTTCCTTATATTTTTTGTTCCATCTCTATGGGCATAAAGCATTTTTATCACCAAATGCTAGCTTAGATATTTTTATTAAGCAAGATCCTTGAAACACTTAAGCATGAACGTGGAGATCGTCTGCCTATTATGTCAACAGGATGAAAGTGAGTCAGAGGCTTTTTTAATTACAAGGATAGCATGTTCACTCATCTAATAATGAAGATGGTTAGCAATTTTAAATTTTAATAATCAATTACTGAAAGTAATTCTCCATTAAATCACAAGAGAGCCATTAAATCTCAAAAGATGGAACATGCTGGATGGAGCAGTAACAAAAATTCTATTTTTAAATACCATTAGGGAATATCTGATTCTGTTTCATTTCTCTGCTTTTCTTTTACTCTTTTTTTTCATGCAGACTATCTCATTTTCAGCAGGAAGACAGCACATGATCTTATAAATAATAAAAGAAAACCCCAGCAAGTTAAAGTGTGGAATATGTGCTGGGAATGCAATTTATTTCACTCTGACATATTTTGACTGAATAATAAGGAAGGTGACTAATTAAAATTACAATATGTTGAATAAAATGATTATGCAGAATCTGAGTCTGAATTAAAAACAGTGTTTCCATTCCAGGGCAGCAGGGGTTTTTATTTTTGTAGTACTGAAAACTCCAAATAGGAATGATGATTATTAGGAAGAAAAGCTGTCATTCAAAACAAGAAAGAATAACTTTGTAGACAGTGTAGCACTATTAACGCCTGAAATTAACACTATATGGTTATAACATTATTGTATATTTAATATGGGACTGAATTATGCAAAATGTTAGTTGGGTTCACAAATAATGCTGTAAGTTAGTAAATTATTGTGTCACAGAAACTTGAATTTTGTTATAGACTATATTATATTTCCTACAGTATACCCACAGCCAAATTTAAATTTTCAGAAACCCCCCTGACTCTGCTAAGTGTGAAGAAGCCATAATGATGAATATGTAACAGTTTTCTCTAGGATCGCCACAACAGAACAGGAGGTTAGCAGGGAATAGCGGTAAACCAGGATAATGGGAGAGCAGATGACATGACATTTGGCAGATGTCTATCAACCCAAGTTTCCATGTGTTGGCAGGATTAAGAGCAGTGCCTTAATTCTGGATAAAGGCAAATATGGAAATAAGAAGTCATTATTCAAATATTTTCGCATTGAAAACATGTAGTACCTTGGTCAATAAAACATCAGCTGCTACTGTTTTCCCGCACTCTTCACAGAAAAAAAGCAAATCTGTATCCATGAAGGACAGATATTCTGCTCTTTTTCTATCCTTTTATGGCGACATCATCTAAATGCATTTAGGAATGTTTGGGTAGATTCTATCCATGTAATTAGCAGTTTCCGTAAATTACAGTGATTGGAAATATTCAAAATCACTGGAAACATTCTTAAAAACAGCCATTGGAATAACTATACTTCCCATTATAATAAGCAAAGTCCCAGAAAGAAAGTCAGAGAAAAGGGGCACGTGAGAAACAAATGCCTATATTTTTAAATGATATACAAAAGCAAAAGAGAAAAGTAAAAAATTTATATGTGAATAACTATAAAAAGGGCTTCTGATTTTAGGTTTTAACCGATAAAACACCCCTTTGGAAAAAAAAAACTAAAAAGAGGTATTCACCGGAAAACCACTAGAGACCTGATATTCAAAGGCATTTACATGGTTTACAGACCTGCAAACCATGCAAGTGCCATTGAACAGGATATTCAGCAGCACTAACACAGTTACTACTACTGAATATCCCCAATTAATGCCGCTATATGCCCCGATGCTAACCGCTTAGCATCGGGGTGTGTCTTGGGCGTTCTGGGGCATTCCAGGGGCGGCACCAGTTGCTAACCGGGCAGTGGCAATATTGCACTGCTGCCCAGTTAGCACCCATGGGTAAAAATAGGCACAGCAAAAAGCAGCCTATCTTTACCAGTGGGAGCTAACGGAGCAGCAACTCAATATCGCCGCTGCCTAGTTATCTTCTGTGAGCGTGTGGGCTCTGCGGCAACCCCGGTTATTCAATGCCGGTGCCACATTTGACCTCAGCATTGAATATACAGAGTTAAAGGTTGTTGGCGGTGGCTATGCACTGTAAAAGCGCATAGCCATCCCAGAAGAATATTGGGTCCTAGAAAAACACCATGCCCCCTAATAATCTCTTACCCCTCTGTTGGCTTCTCTTGTGTCCTCCATTCATTTTTTTGTGTCTTTTCAGTGCAGATGACTCTTAAATGACACAATCATACATATCAATCCCACCAGAAAAGACACCCAAAACCTGTGATATAAAAACACCGATAAATACCAATTTTTTTGTACAAAGAACCCCTGATTAGCTGGAGAATAAACTTCTAAATTTACAATTTATAAACACTTAAGAATAGAACTGGACAACGAAGATTTTGCTTCCTGAGCACTTTTGGGTGTATCTTATGGATTTTAGTTTGCTGATCACGAAAATCACCTTGGAATTTCCCTATCATACACCATTTTTTTTGCAATCGCCTATTTTTGTGATTTCCTCGCATATGTTTAATCTACTCATATGTTGCCTAGAAAGTAAACTGTTTTGTTTAGTCCAGGCATGCCTAGGCATGCACTCAGTGCAGGCTCACAACATGCAGTGGAAATGCTACTGCACAGGAATGCATTGGCATGCTTAGTCAGGATGGATGCTGGCAGTACAGTCTATAAAAGAAGCTTCATACACAGGTGCTATGAATGATGTTGATATCAGTTTATATTTGCCATGAATAGTGGGG
Organism: Ichthyophis bannanicus; assembly: GCA_033557465.1. Lineage (NCBI taxonomy): Eukaryota > Metazoa > Chordata > Amphibia > Gymnophiona > Ichthyophiidae > Ichthyophis > Ichthyophis bannanicus. The sequence continues at coordinate 643,689,795 of CM066036.1, read as the reverse complement.
ATGGATAGTCTTTACCTGGCCTCAACTAACTTCCCTGTCAGTTGTGCAGGGAAATTAGATGGGGGTGGGGAAGGGACGGCTTGTGGGTAGAGTCTAGGTGGTCACCGGCCCTGGATGTACAGGGCCGATTCTAATGTCAGCCCTGTACGTCCAGGGCTGGCGACATTAGCGGGGAAATTATTCCACCACCGAGGTGGAATAACTTCCCTGAATGTATCATTTTTTAAATGCTGGGGCGCAGATGGGGCAGGGAAGGCCGGAGGGCATTCCCTCAGCCTGATTCTGGCTGTAGGAGGCCAGATCGGGCTTCAGGGAATTAGCTTTAATTTCCAGCGACCGGCATCAGGTTCTTCAATAGAGCCTTGATAAAGTTAGCCGGAGACAGTCCTGCATGTGCAGGCTGGACTGAATCGCAGTCCTGGCCGGCACGTGCAGGATTGTTCGCAATTCTGATCACATGTGGCTAGACATGCCCTGTGAGATCAGAATCGTGATCCCCTCTGTACATTCGATTCAGACTGGGCGTACAGAGGGGATTAACGTCTGGGACGGAATCAGGCCCATACTGAACAATAGCATTTACATGTAAGCTTCTTGTCTAAATGGTGATTCATTACAGCAGAAATGTCTCGTCAATGTCGCAACAGCTGCAATACATTCTGTTATATTTGTCGTGGATATACTCTTAAGCCTGAAAGATGTAGCATGATTACACTTATTAAGAAAGCATATGAGGAAAATGATACATGGAAAAAGCTAGATGACTGACACGCGTTAGACGTTGCTGGCTGTATCGGTGTTGTATTTCCTCTGTTGTCAAATGCCATGTAAAAGAAAAGCCAAAAGTTGAACATTACCTGTGGCTATGGCTGCGGTTTATAAGGGTCATCTTGATGCCTTCTTGAGTCCGTGTTACCAGGCTCGTTGGGGGCATCAGGAGCGGAAGGAGGCTTGCCGTGCCCCTCTGAGCTGCATGTCTCACTTAGCCCGGAGGTGTGGACCCCTCCGATCCAGCCTGCTCTGCTCGCTGTGGGAGTAGCAGAAACGGATCTCCGTAGCTTCAGGGAAGCCGTGCTCGCTGAGTCATCGTCTCCTGCAATGCTGGGTAACTCCGTAGCAGTTGTGCTTGGGGCTGCGGAGCCTGCGGGTGCAGTGGTCGGCTCAGCTGAGAATAGAGGAAGTTTGTCTACTGAATCTGGTGCCGGCTCAGGTATTTCTTCTCCTACATCTACTGGCATTACTGGTGTTTTGCCTGTGCAGTCTGTTCTTCAACGTCCGGCAGCAGTCACTTTGGATTCCCTCTGGGAAGGTATCCAGGCCTTAGAGCATTCTTTCACTTCTCAGTTTGGAGTTCTTCAGAGTGCCTTAGCACTTATGCTTCAGTCTGCTGATCATCAAAAGAAGGAAGTAGCTACTATTTCTGCTAAAGTAGCCCAGTTGGAGGAAAATGTGGAGGGTGTAACAACCTTTTCAGGTACTGTTTCAAATGATTTAATAGCTATCCATGGCAAGACAGAGATGTTGGAGAACTCTGTTCGTAAGAGAAATCTGCGCTTGTTGAACTTTCCTCGGGTGCCTACTGTGTCGACAAAGGAGTTGTTTAATACATATGCTACATCTATATTGAAACTCCCTGTGCAGTCTGTCCCTCCTTTGGCTAGAATTTATTATTTACCCACTACAAAGCGCAAGGTCCATGGTGTTTCTTCGCCTGCTCATTCACCGCCAATGGACTCTCTGGATTTAACTGGATTTCTGGAAACTACTGATCCCGGGTATTTCCCGCAGGCCACTTTGCTACTTACTGTGGCACTGGAGTCAGACCGAGATTTGCTTTTGAGACTTTATTTCAAGGCAAGAAATGAGACCTTCATGGGGGGACAATAAGGATGTTCCCGGACGTTTCTAAACCTTCCCAGAAGAGTAGGCAGCAATTTCTCCTATTAAGACCTTGGGATTTACAGCTGGGTGGTTTGTTTTTCCTACGCTATCCATGTAGATGTTTAATTAAATATCAAAGAGTTAGTTATATCTTTTTTGAGCCAGCACATTTAACTCAATTTGTTACTAGTAAGAATATTCCTCTACATAGCAGTTGAGTTGTTTCCACTCCCTCCCTTGGTTTCAGGGGGGAGCGGTTGTAGGTCTGTGCATTGGTTAATTCTACACCAGTGTTGTATCTATTTCCTCAGACTTTTTTTTTTTAAATTGTGACTTGCTTTTCCCTCAAATTGTGGGCTAGTGAATTTGAATTTTGTCCATATTTAGTGCAAAGATAAGGGTGTATTCCCCCCTTCTTTGTATGTTTCTTTTTCCTGTATTGTATTCTTTACTGTAACAAGTATTTTCTTGTGTAAAATTTGAAAATTGCATAAATAAATAATAAAATTTAAAAAAGAAAGCATATGAGCTCTACTTTGGTTGTAAAGGCGATCAAGAGAAATCCTGGGTTCCTCACATTTGCTGTACAGCAGGTGCTGTTCATCTCAAAGCTTGGCTCAGAGGTACTCGGAAGTCAATGCCATTTGCAGTCCTGATGATATGGCGAGAAAAGAAGGATCAGGTGACGGACAATTACTTCTATCTGACCAATGTATCTGGCTTCTCTGCTAAAAATAAGAAATCTAATGAATACCCCAGACTGCCTTCAGCCATGAGACCAGTGCCACATGACGACAGTATGCCACTACCGAAGCCACCAGAGACATGGAGCCTAGATGAAGCAGACGAATATGCCACAATACATGGACCAGACATGGAAAACGACGTGTCAAAAATAAAAGTTGAGCTACTTTGTTCAAGATTGCAAGAATGGGGTTTGCTGTTGCCAGGTACGAAACTTTCTGCCTTTCCGACCTGCGAAGAAGAGTTTAAAAATGTCTTTGCGCATATTGGCAACCTCTTTTTTTGCACTGACATTGATGGGTTTTTCATGGCTTTGGGTTGTGATCATGACCCACAACAATGGTACCTTTTTATCAATTCATCACTGTTAAGCCTGAAAGCTGGCTTGCTACATAATGGCAATGTTTACCCTTCAATAACTATTGTCTATGCAGCACACATGAAAGAAATCTACAAAAACAAGGAATTGTTGTTGAAACCCATACAGTACGACAACTACAACTAGAACAGCTGTGGTAATCTAAATGTAGGAGCACTGCTACTAGGAATGCAGCTCGGCTATACCAAGTACTGTTGCTTCATTTGCGAATGGGACTGCCTTGCTAGAGAGTCTCATTACATTAAAAAGAACTAGCCACTCCACAAGCATTTGATTCCAGGACAGAAAAATGTGGCATATGAACCACTTGTCGACACAAGTAAGATTTTTCTGCCTCCTCTTCATATAAAACTTGGACTGATGAAAATCTTTGTGAAAGCAATGAACAAGGAAGGTGAAGGATTTCAATATTTGAGACAAATTTTTCCAAGAATAACTGATGCCAAGATTAAGAAAGGCATTTTTGTGGGTCCACAAGTCAGATAGGTCATCAATGACAAGTGGTTCAAAGATCTACTAGTGGAGCCTGAAAAATCTCATGGAAGGCATTCAGGGACATTGTTGAGAATTTTCTTGGCAATTACAGGGCACCAAACTATGTCCAGCTGGTTGACAGCATGCTTCAAGTATACAAAACCATGAAGTACAACATGTCATTGAAGATTCATTTTCTGCATTCACTCTTGGACGTCTTTCCTGCTAATCTTGGTGCAGTCAGAAACAAACATGATGAAATGTTTCACTAGGACATTGAGACGATAGAAAACCTCCAGCTCCCTGCCATGGTGGTATTCACATGACCCTATTCTTATCATGTAAATATCACCAGTGGGCATGGTCAGTGTTGGTTCAGTAGAGGTCCTTTGGTCCATTGTGTATACCATCAATAGTCGTACACTGTGCACATCTGGATCAGAAAGAACATGTTTGTGGTAATGAGCATGCAAGGATGATTTCACAGTGGGTAGATATCCAGCATACACGTGGAGTGCAATTCCATAACATGCACATCTGGCCCGTGGATATATCTAAATGAAAAATGGGCCCTGTTTGACCCTAATTCCACATGTGTGAGTCAATATGTGCCTGCGGGTCCAGAATTGGGGATAGAGATGTTTTTGGCATGGTACGTCCAAACTCCGGGACACTGGTATACATAGCAAGCGGCGTGGATATCCCTGCCCTTGGCAAATTCTGAGAACATTAGAGCTTTGCTGCTGCCTGTCTCCATGGACCACGCCTCCTCAGTTAAAACGTGCATCCCCAAAGCTGCTCCTCACACTAATGGTGTGCTGCCCATGCCAACTACCCATGAAAATGGATAATACATATGTGCTGATGCAAAACAGACCATATAAGCTAGACTTTTGTATGACCAGGACACTGCAAGGTGATCTCTGTGCACTCAGAGATGTTACAACAGCAAGTAGAAAGTGATACGAGTGTCCTGACATACCTTGCAGCATAGCATACATGGCAATAGGTGAACATTTTAGTTGTTCTTGCATTGGTCATCTCTGACAATGGTCCGTACAATGCTATGCATTGACCAGAAGAAACCAGAAATAGTCCTCTATAGCTGAATGTCATAGCATATCCCTAACATTAAATAGGGACCCAGAGATTGAGTGCACGCACCAGTGCAAACAGCACCACTAGATGCCCAAGGGCACCAGCATCTGTTTATACAAATGTGCACATTTGTGAGACCGCTGATGGTACTGTGTGTCCTGTTGCATGCACTTGTTCTGAGGGTCCCTTATTGCTGACAGGGATATGCTTTGATCTTTGGCCATAGAAACCCCATTCTGCTGTATCCTGGCTGATTACACTGGCACCTGGTCATGCTGCAGTCAGCCCTACAGACCAGGTACTAGCTAGGCACTGATGTCCCCCCAAAATTGCAGTTGCACACCAGGTCCTCCCATGCATCCCTCTAACCACACACACACACACATACACAAACACACACACTCACTTACAGTCACAAAAAACATACATCTGCAGTACAGATGCCCTGTACCTCTAGAAAACAGCTGGTATAACATGATGGCAAGGGGGCACCAGGACTACTAATCTGATCTGCGTTTCTCATCCACACATGCATCCATCCTATACTTACCCACATACAATTCCTATATCAACAGTCCAACTTCTTGGATGACAGGGTGCTCTAGATCACCTCCTCTAGCTGACACAGCAATTGTCAGCATAACCAGAATAATCACCATTGCACCTCAGAATATTTTTGTAAGGGTGTTTAGCAATGTGTCTTAACCATACAACCTTCCCCCACCTCTGCATTCTGTTCTTTACAACTGCACCATGTTGCTTCCAGACTACAGATACGCCACTTCACAACATCTTTGTCACAGCCATTCATTTCTATGGACACATTGCAGAGGAGAGCAGAACAGTTTCTAAGTCCTGAACTTATTCCATGTTTCTGCTGGTATAACGTGGACATCTGCGGGATATATGCAGAATGTACACGGGCCTTTCCTGAATACGCATTGCACATCTCCACTGCTGAACCATGCCCGCGTTCCACCCCTTTCTACCCATGTTAAAAACATAAGATATGCCATACTGGGTCAGATCAAGGTCCATCAAGCCCAGTATCCTGTTTCCAAAAGTGGCCAATCCAGGTCACAAGTACCTAGTAGTTTCCCAAAAAAACACACATGTTCCACAATGCTTGTATTGGGGCAATCAGTGGATTCCCCAGGTCCTCTTTAATAATGGTTTATGGACCTTTCCTCCAGGAACTTGTCCCACAGCATGTTTAGTAAAATGTGGTACGTTTTTGCAGTTGCTGCATGCTATCTTCCCAAAATAGTGCATGGTAAGTGCAAAGCCTGCAGAGTAAATGCAGGGGGCATGCCCAACATCTGTCTTGCATTTACTGCACAGAGTATACACTACTCTACCAGAGTAGACACTACCATGTTACATGTCTCAGCAGATGGCACAGGTGCACTTACACTCTCTGCTGAAGCATGTAATGTGGACCCTAGCACTAAATAAATAAACAAGCTACCATCTGTGGGATTATGACCGAATACCTCTAAATCATAATCCCCCTAAACAGAATGATACTGCAGCGACACGGAGCCTCAGTGGGCCACAGTTAAACAGCCGCTGCCCAGTGAGAAGAGCTGCTCACCTAGGAACCAGAGCATGGACAGAAGGGGGTATCTTCTCTCCCATCACATGTGGGGAGCAGGGAGAAGCTTATCTGCCCGCTCTTTTCTGCTGATGCTGATCAGGCTGGGAAGAGAGAGCCCCTGAGGACTCTAAGTGAAAAAAATGATGCTGATGCCGATCGGGCATTCTTCTTCTTCCCAGCCCGATTGGCATCAGCAGAAGGGAACAGGCAGGTAAGCTTCTCCCCACTTCCTATAGCCAAAACCAATCAGGCCACCACTGATCACCTTTAAAAGAAGCGTACTCAGGCACCCCCGTGCCTTAGTCGTGGCCCTTTGGTGGGGTCCAAGGCTATGCTCCACCAAACAAAAATAACCGGCTGTTTAAGAAGTCCCTTGCAATGACACCACACTAAATGAGCCATATCATGAACAGCCAACACAAATAATAACCAAACAAGTGGGAAGCCCCAGCATTTAAAGAGAGGTGGGATCAAACACCTGGCCTCAGCACCACCAGATCGATCGGAAGGACCAGCAGGGAGCGGGAAGGTGAGCTCCTCCCCGCGCCTCACCAGCACAACCAACCAATCCAGCAGTTCCAGCAGTTAAAGAGAGGTGCGTACACTGCCAGCACCCTTCGCTGGCCACCTCTCCACATTTGCACAACCATCAAAAGCAAAGCTGCTGAGAACCAACTGGCCACCAAATATGTAAATTACCCCAGATCAAAAAGTAAGCTCAAACCTCTAGAATATAGCCTCTCCCACGGGAGCTGCTATAACACTCACTACTGCCACAAGCCAGTCCATGGTAGAACATTCATCCATCCATCATCCAAACAATATCCTTAGTCACTATGTTCTGCCTCACTCCACACATCATCATCCTTCTCCTAGCCTGCCATGCTTTCATACAATCTATGGGCCTCACTACAACATAGTAACATAGTAAATGACGGCAGATAAAGATCAGTATGGTCTATCTAGTCTGCCCAGTACGGTGTCAAGAGTAGGTACACCTGCCGCTCTGTGTAGGCCCCCCTTCCCCATGTCTTTGTTTAGGGGTGATCCCACCACTCCATGTAGGACACCCCTATTTGTTAAGGAATTAGATGGTTCAGATTATTTTGATATTTTCTTGTTGCTGTAAAGGGATCCACTGTGTCTGTCCCATGCCCTTTTGAACTCCGTCACCGTATTTGCCCCCACCACTTCCATCGGGAGCACATTCCAAACATCCACCACCCTTTCAGTGAAAAAGTATTTCATGACATTGCCTTCCAATTTACCACCTTGTAGCTTCATGTTATGCCCTCTAGTTTTGCAGCTTCTCCGTCTTTGGAAGAGGTTTGTTTGTTCATTATTTCTCTTTAGGTATTTAAAGGTCTGAATCATATCTCCCCTTTCCCTCCTCTCCTCCAAAGTGTACATGTTTAGGTCTTCAAGTCTCTTCTCATAAGGTTTCTGATGCAGGCTCCAAATCATTTTGGTTGCCTTCCTCTGAACAGTTTCCAGTCTTTTTACATCCTTTGCAAGATATGGTCTCGAAAACTGAACACAGTATTCCAAGTGAGGCCTCACCAGCGCCTTGTACAATGGCATAATTACCTCTTCCTTTCTGCTGGTAATTCCTCTTCGTATGGGGCCCAACATCCTCCTGGCTTTTGCCACCGCCTTGTCGCACTGTTTTGCCACCTTGAGATCTTCAGAAATAATCACTCCAAGGTCTTTCTCCTGATCCGTACACACCAGTCTCTTGCCCCCTATCGCGTACATTTCCTTTAGATTTCTGCTTCCCAAGTGCATGACTCTGCACTTCTTCACATTAAATCTTAATTGCCAAGCATTAGACCATTCTTCCAGCTTTTGTAGCTCATTCCTCATGTTAACCACTCCCTCGGGGGAGTCCACTCTGTTGCAAATTCTCATGTCATCTGCAAAAAGACAGACCTTTCCATGCAATCCTTCAGCAATATCACTCACAAATATATTGAACAGTGCCGGGCCCAGGACCAACCCCTGGGGCACCCCGCTAATCACCTTCCTTTCATCCGAGTGAGCTCCTTGTACCATCACCTTCTGTCGTCTGTCAGTCAACCAATCTCCAATTTCATCATCATACATTCCCATCATTCATCAATCATACAACAACAGGATCCAGACCATCATCCTCAGGCTTCAAACCAGGAATGCCGACAACCTTCTCAAGATACAGCCTTCCCACGTACTCCCCACTACTTCTTCTATACCATTCACCACTCAGCCACTCAAATGTGTCCTCATAAACAGCAGATCTGTCCGCAACAAGATCCCCATCTTAGAAACATAAAACATAGAAATATGAGGACAGAAAAAGACACACATGGCCTATCTAGTCTGTCCTTCCATATCAACAACTACAACAGTCCCCTTTTTTCCTTTAGAGATCCTCTGTGTTTGTCCCATGCTTTTTTGAGTTCTGATATTGTCCTCATCTCTACCACCTCCACTGGAAGACTATTCCATGGATCCACCACTCTTTCCATAAAGAAATATTTCTGCATATCACTCCTGAATCTATCCCCCTTCACCCTTATCCCATGTTCCCTCGTAGCAGAACTTGCTTTCAATTGAAAGAGGCTCTCCCCCTGTACATTTAAGCCACAGAGGTATTTAAACATCTCAGTCATATCACCTCTATCTCGCCTTTCCTCTAAGGCAGCGATGGCGAACCTATGGCACGCGTGCCAGCTGTGGCACGCGAAGGCCTTGCAGCTGGCACGCGGGAAGGTCCGCAAGTAAAATTTAAAAAAAAAAAAAAGCTGTCTTCTCCCGCTGCCGGGGCCGCCGCGGCCGAATCGAGTGTGCCGCGGGGCCCCCCCTGCCCAGCACAGCCTGCCCTCCCCCTCTATCCGCTCTCTCGTCGCAGCTCACAGTGACACGCGCCGGCTTTCAGAGAGCGAGGGAAGAGTTTCTCCCTCGCAGCTCTGTTAAGTCCGCGGGGGCTGATGGAAGTTCCCATCAGCCCCCGCGGGCTTAACAGAGCCGCAAAAGGGAAACTAATCCCTTCGCGCTCTGAAAGCCGGCGCGTGTCACTGTGAGCTGCGACGAGAGAGCGGATAGAGGGGGAGGGCAGGCTGTGCTGGGCAGGGGGGGCCCCGCGGCACAGTCGATTCTGCCGCGGCGGCCCCGGCAGCGGGAGAAGACAGCTTTTTTTTTTTTTTTTTTTAATTTTACTTGCGGACCTTCCCGCGTGCCAGCTGCAAGGCCTTCGCGTGCCACAGCTGGGGGGGCGGTTAGGAGTGCTGATGGGCTGGGGGGGGTTAGGCGTGCTGATGGGCTATGGGGGGCTGGGGGGGGTTAGGAGTGCTGATGGGCTATGGGGGGGCTGGGGGGGGTTAGGAGTGCTGATGGGCTATGGGGGGTGGGGGGGGGTTAGGAGTGCTGATGGGCTGGGGGGTTAGGAGTGCTGATGGGCTATGGGGGGCTGGGGGGGTTAGGAGTGCTGATGGGCTGGGGGGTTAGGAGTGCTGATGGGCTATGGGGGGCTGGGGGGGGCTAGGATTGCTGATGGGAAATGGGGGGGTAAGGAGTTCTAATGGGCTATGGGGGGGCTTTGGGAGGTGTTAGGAGTTCTGATGGGCTATGGGGGGTCATGGCGGGGTTAGGAGTGCTGATGGGCTATGGGGGGCTGGGGGGGTTAGGAGTGCTGATGGGCTATGGGGGGGCTAGGACAGGAAATGGGCTGATGGGGAGGGGTTAGGACTTGAGGTGGGTTGATGGGGTTAGGACTGGTAATGGGCTGTGGGCTGTTGGGGGGGTTAAGACTGGTAATGGGCTGTGGGCTGTTGGGGGGGTTAAGACTGGTAATGGGCTGTTGGCTGATGGGGGCTGTCTGGTAATGGGCTATGGGGGGTTTAGGACTGATAATGGGCTATGGGGGGGGCTAGGACAGGAAATGGGCTGATAGGGAGGGGTTAGGACTTGAGGTGGGCTGATGGGGTTAGGACTGGTAATGGGCTGTGGGCTGATGTGGGGTTAGGACTGGCAATGGGCTATGGGGGGCTGACTGGAAATGGGTTGATGGGGTTAGGACTGGAAGTGGGTTGATGGGGGGGGGCTAGGACTGGTATTGGGTTGGGGGGTTGCTAGGACTGGAAATGGGCTGATGGGGGCTAGGACTGGAAATGGGCTGATGCAGGGACTAGAAGGGAATGGATGCTGGGTGAGGCTGGAACTAGAAGGGAGCTGATGTTGGGGGAGGATTAGAATGGGATGGGGCTGGGAGAGTAAAATGGAGAGGGGAAAAATATTTTGTGTGGGAGGGATAAAAAATCTACAATTGGCCGGGTATTGGGAGAGTAAGTGGGGATTGAGGATGGAGGGGTAAAATTTGAGTGGATGAAATAGGAATGAGGAAAGAGCAAAAGGAGAAAGATTAGTATGTTAAAGCGGATGTAGAGAGAGAGAATGGAAAAAAAAACTAGAAGAGAGAAGAAAGGACAAATGGACAGCAGATGATGGAGAGTTAGCAGAAAACATGAAGAAACCAGAAGAAAGTGGCTGGAGCAATTGCAACTGAAAAAAAATGCACAAAAGGTAGAAAGATATCTCTTTGACAAGTTATCAGCATGCATGCAACAACAAACATCACATTAATTTTTTTCATGTATAGATTCTTTGGGAATACACACCGAGTCCTGACACAGTTAACAGTTTTAAGAAGTTTATCTTTTTTTTACTCAGGATACATTTGACATGTTATGTGAATAATACATTTAAAATATATTGTGTAACTGAATCAAATTCTTCCTAAATTCATTAAATTGAATGAAATCATTAAAACATTATAAATTGCCAATAAATTGAAATGAAAACCAAAGGATTGTGAATCAAATTGATTCTCTGACAATACAAAGATTCCAACCTTTACAAATGATGTTACATAGTTCAGGCAACTTTATAAAGAGTTTTTAGATACTAAAATCTTGTTGTTAAGGTTTAATTGACGTGCTGGCACTTTGAGGAAATTCTTTGGTTTTGTGCGGCAGTTTGGGCACTCGGGCTCAAAAAGGTTAGCCATCACTGCTCTAAGGTGTATTTATGTTTATGTTTATTTATGTTTATTACATTTGATATACCACTCAGGCCAAGAAGCATCAGAGCGGTTTACAATCCTACATTTATGTTACGGAAAATAAGAAAAGAACGCCATTAATAAGATAGGACAGAGTAGGAGAAACAGATAGACAAAGAGATGGCAAAGATAGAGGAAAACAGAACAACAGACTACCTTCACAAACTACAGGCATGACAAATAGACTCACAATTTCTGTATGATTTTTAATTATTCGCCACGGACCCCGCCTAAGGGCCACGCCAAAGGGCCCTCTGGCGCGGGCACGCCTCCGGAGCGGTGGTGTACATATTAAGATCCTTAAGTCTGTCCTCACATGCTTTATAATGAAGACCACTAACCATTTTAGTAGCCACCCTCTGTACTGACTCCATCTTGTTTATATCCTTTTGAAGGTGCGGCCTCCAGAATTGCACACTATACTCCAAATGAGGTCACACCAAAAACTTATACTGAGGCACTATCACTTCTGTTTTTCTGCTAGCCATTCCTTTCCGTATGCACCCAAGCATCCTTCTAGCTTTTGCCATCACCTTTTCTACCTGTTTAGCTACTTTAAGATCATTAGACACACCGACACCTAGGTCCCGCTCTTCTTTAGTGGACAAAAGTACTTAACCCCCTATACTATATTGCTCCCTTGGATTGCTGCAGCCCAAATGCATGACCTTACATTTTTCAACATTAAATCCCAGCTGCCAAATTCTAGGCCATTCTTCAAGCTTAGCTAGATCCCTCCCCATGTTATCCACACCTTCCTGGGTGTCTACTCTATTGAAGATTATGGTATCATCCGCAAAGAGGCAAAACTTGCCCGACAGCCCTTCCACTATATCAGTAAGGACAGATCCCTGGGGCACACCACTGGTAACATCCTTCTCCTCAGAGTGAGCTCCATTTACCTGTACTCTTTGACGCCTCCCACCCAACCAATTTCTAACCCAAGCAGTAACTTTAGGGTCCATCCCTAGGATGCTCAGTTTGTTTATAAGTCGCCTGTGAGGAACAGTGTCAAAGGCTTTTTTTTTTTTTTTTATTAGTTTATTTAAAGCTTTAACACCTCTACACCACCAGCCACTTACAGAACAATGACAACGAAACAAAACAATCCGTCTTAACCCACATACTCCCCCCCTCTCCCTCCCCCCATACAACCTACTCCCCCCCCTCCCCCCACCCCCCTGTCCCCTTGTGGTTCACTAAACTAAACATGCCCACCAAAACTGGCGAAGCAATCTCTAATTAACTATCGCTAGTAATATTTTGACTGAGCTGCAAACTCATCCAAATACCACCATTTATCTCTGATAGGCAGTGCCTCGTTACTGGTTCTCACTTGCACGCCCACGAAGGGTCGTCGGCCACTGGATGCCATCAGTTGGTCTTGCCGTTTTTCATGCCTCACATAAAGGCATAACAGGTTCCACCACAAGATAACATCCAGTTTCGTCGAGTCCTTCCAGCACATCAGAATCAACTTTATAGCAACAGCCATCATAAAATTAAACAAAAACACTTTATCCTTTGATATCGCCAAGTTACTGTCATAAGAGCGCAAGACAATGGTCCTCCAAGACATCTGTCCATCAATGCATAACACCTTTCGAATCCTGTCCCATACCTGAACCCAAAATCTCTGAACGTGAGGGCAGCCAAACATCATGTGTTTCAAAGTACCCAGAGCCTCCCCGCATGACCAACATCTGCTACCCACTTTTGGATCCCACTTAGACAGCCTTGCAGGGGTGATATATGCTCTATGAGTCAAGAAAAACAAGGATTGGGTTATCGCCGCCCCTCTTGAAACTCTGCCGACCTGCAACCAAACCCCCTCCCACAGGGCCGGGGACACAGGCGTCTCAATATCCACTTCCCAAGCTCTCCCCAAGCCTGACAGCCAGGAAGAAGTCCCATCCCTTAAGGTAGCGTAGAACTTCGAGCTTACCCCTTTCCCAGCGGAACAGGACTCGATGGGTCCTAGAAGCTTCCACTCTGGGGATAAAGAATCCACAGCAAGTCCAGCTTTCGACAAACAATGTACCAATTGTACCCATTGAAAGTAGCAGGCATTTGGAAGCGCAAACTCCTGTTGCAGCCGCACAAAGGATTTCCACTTACCAGCCTCGAGGAGTTGACTAAGCGTCCAGATGCCCCTACCATACCACGCTCTCCAGGCTACCGCCTTATGTCCAATTTTGATACGTGTGTTGAACCATATCGGCATCTGCAATGAGGGGGGAGTTCCCAGGGCCAACTGTTGCTCCAGAAGCCGAAAGGCCGCCTGTGTGCTCCGTATCACCTGGCCAGCCCGAAATGTCTCCGGCAGTGCCATTCCAATTAACAAGGGTACAGGAATAGGTGCCACAATTCGTTCTTCCAACTCAACCCACATAGGTCGCCGCAACCCGACCTCTGAGGAGAGCCACTGCACCCCCTGCTTAAGTTTGAAGGCTTGATGATAGTGTTGGAAATCGGGAAGTTGGACCCCTCCAAAGCACTTCTTCGCCGTCAATTTCCTATAAGCGATCCGCGGGGGTTTACCCTGCCACAGAAAAAGGCTAAGAGCTCTCTCGAGCTTCCTGTAAAACTTGACCGGAATAGAGACAGGCAGCATCTCCAAAATATAATTGATCTTTGGGGCCAACACCATCTTTATGGACTCAACTCTACCCCACCACGACAAATGCAAAGGTGACCATTGCAGCGTAAATTGTTGTACCATTTCCAGTAAAAGATTTATATTCACCTCCACGGTCTCCTCCAGGTTATACCTGTACCTCACCCCAAGGTACTTAATCGCATCCGAAGCCCAAACAAATGGAAACGGGGCTATCATCGCTTTGAAAGTCAACTTGTTCAAGGGGAACGCCGTCGACTTTGCCCAATTAATCCGATACCCGGATAATTGAGAATAAGCCCCAATCACCCGTAAAATTTCCGCCAGTGAAGAAGGATGGGTAAACAGCAGCAGATCATCCGCGTAAGCGGAAAGTTTAACGTGCAAGTCCCGAATCACCACTCCAGATATCCCTTGCGAGTGCCGAATCAAAAGTGCCAAGGGTTCGAGGGCAAGATTGAACAAAAGAGGGGATAAGGGACAGCCTTGCCTCGTGCCCCTCTGAAGGGCAAAAGAGGCAGACAAAGTATTGTTGACAAAGATGCGCGCAGTGGGATTGGTGTAGAGCACTTTGACAAACCGTAAAAAGGTATCTCCAAAGCCGAACCAGTGCATAGTTTGATGCAAAAACGCCCACTCCAACCGGTCAAAAGCCTTCTCGGCATCCAGAGATAGGCCCACCAGTGGAGACTCAGAACCCTCCGCCATGGCAATAACATTCAGCAACAGCCGAGCATTATCGGCCGTCGAACGGCCGGGGACAAAACCACATTGATCCGGATGAACTAGGTCCGGGATAACTTTTACCAGTCTCCGCGCCAGCACCGACGCATACAATTTATAATCAGAATTTAATAAAGATATAGGCCGGTAGTTCTCAACCTTAAAAGGATCCCTGCCCGGTTTTTTCCAAAACAATAATAGTGGCCTCATTGAAGGAGCCAATCTGAGGCACCTGCTCATCCAGCCGGACAAAGTATTCCACCAAATGTGGAAGTAACTCTCTTTCAAACAGTTGATAAAATTCTGACGGAATCCCGTCTGGCCCAGTCGCCTTCCCCTTAGCCATCAGTTTTAAGGCCTCTTGAATTTCACGCCCCGAGAAACCCTTATCCAACTCCGCCATTTGGCAAGAGGAGAGGACGGGGTGTGGCACCTCAGCCAATAATTTCTGAAAACTCTCAGCCGCGCAATCGGTTTCAGAGCCATATAAGTTTGCATAAAAGGAATGGAAAGCTTCTGCTATCTCCTCACTTTTCGTCAAATCCGCCTGAGAGTTCCCCTTAAGAGCTGCAATCCTATTTCGTTGGGATCGAGGTCTCAGCATCCTCGCTAGCCTGCTACCTGCCCGATTACTTTCCACATAATATTTAGCTTGTTGAGTCCCTATCTCCTGCTCAGCCTCCACACTTAGTAAAAGATTGTATTGGTACCTCAACCTCTGAAGGCGTAACAAGATCTCGGGATCCGACCTAGATATGAGCAGTCTCTCTCCTGCTTTGATCTGCACATCCAAAGCAGCTAGTTTGGCCTTCTTTGCGCGATCTAAACCAATCGTAAAACTCGTGACCTGAGCCCGGGCGAAAGCTTTAAAAGCCTCCCACCAAGCCCAGCCCGAAGTGTCTCCGGGATGATTAGCGTCAAAGTATTCCCTAATTTTCCCCCGCATATGATCTAGAAAAGTGTTATCCCCTAACAGGGATCTGCGGAAAAAGAATCTGTTGTTCCCCACCTCCTCCTCCCCAGCCCGCAACACAAAAGTGATAGCCGCATGGTCCGAAATAAGCGTTGCACACATATCCGCCTTAGTGACCCTAGGCAGCAGAGTCTTGGAAATAAGAAAGTAATCTATGCGGGAGTGGGAACCATGTGGGAGGGAGAAAAAGGAGTACTCCCGACTGGTGGGGTGCTTAACCCTCCAGACATCTGAAAGACCAGCCCTTTGCATTATAGAGAGAACCACCGAGGTGGCCGGATGGCGCCTGTGTGCCCGAAAAGGGGTGCAATCCAGCAACGGATCCAAGACTAAATTTAAATCCCCACCCATAATAATCTCAGATGGTACAAGAGAGTGTACTTCCTCTGCGATCCTTTGAAAAAACCCAACATCCACCAAGTTAGGGGCATAAATATTCAGTAAAGCCAATTGTTTTCCCTGAATCTGCAAAACTACGGAAGCCCATCTGCCATCAACGGCCGCTCGAGACCGAACTACCGTGTGGGAGAGGCTTCTCTTAATCAAGATTGCTACCCCATTTTTCTTTTGCAAGGCTGCCGAGTGGGATACAAGGAGATATTGGCCAAGCCCAAGCTTTCGGGATTCTGAGGAGTCGAGACGCGTTTCCTGTAGGAAGACTATATCGGCCCTCTCTTTTTTACAATAAAGCAGAATCTTTTTCCGTTTAATAGGGTTGTTGATGCCCTTCACGTTCAGAGAGAGAAACTTACAGGACGACATGGGTCATGATTCGAATCATTGGCACAGTCCTCCTAGACAGTTGGCAACCCCATTCGATACCATTACATTGCATCCTGACATTCCCTAAATAACTGAAACCACAAGGAGACAAAACAACCCCTAAGGGGAAAAACCTTGGGCGACCCAACGCTTACCCAGATACCACCCAACCCAACCCACCCCCAGCAATCATAACCAGCTTACATAAAACACTCCCTCAGACAGAACATTTAGTACTACCAAACCCACAATCCCACCCCCCATCAAAAACAGGGAGAGACCCATGGCACAGGCGTCCACTGATCGCCAACTCTGGCCACAGCACGGGTTTCCCCAAATATAAACTGAACCAGTACTGCCACCACAAAGAAAACTAAGAAACCAGCAGCAGTCCAACCATGATCATAATTCCGTGCAACGACAGTGTCCTCTTCAGCGCATAACCGCAGCCTCTTGCTCTTCCACGAAGGCCCGCAGCAGATCTGGATCTTCAAATGTCCGCGTTTGATTATGCAGAGTGACCCGCATTCTTGCTGGAGAGAAAAGCCCGTATCTGGCCTGCAGTTGTTGTAATCTGGGCCGAAAAGCCAGCAGTAATTTCCTTCTTGCCACTGTAGCTTTGTGAAAATCTTGGTAGAACGCCACGCTCCTTCCCTCGAATTTGATAGGAGCCGCCCCTTTAGCTGCTGCCAGAATATGCACCGCTTGCGAGTGCCTTAGAACACACATGATAACAGGCCGCGGTTGTTTGATGTTGGGGCCTGTATATGTTGGAATGCGATGCGCCCGTTCAATCTCAAAGGGCTTATCAAATTTTAAGTTCAGCAGCTTTGGGAGGGTCACGGCCAGGAACTCCTTGACGTCGGTGCCTTCAGCACCCTCCGGCAGCCCAATTATGCGCACATTATTTCGTCTAGTGCGATTGTTTAAATCCTCCAGCATGCGATCCAAATTCTCAATTCGTTTACGATTGGCTCCCACCTGTTTCAGCTTCTCAGCATGCGCTCCCAGAGTACATTCCATCTCATTAAATTTGTTCGCTAATTCAGTGACTTGTGATTTTATCTCCTTCAACTCGGCGACATCGGCTTGCACTTCGTGTAAAGTCTGCCCGTTGATAGCCACCATCTCCCGGACCGCCCGAATCTCATCGAGCAATTCCTGCATGCCGGCAGGGCCTTCTCGCCCGGCCCCCGCTTTTAGAGGAGAAGGGGGATCTGGTTTAGCCCTCTTAACTCCGGCATTAGGAACCGAATGAAAGTCCAATTTGGTGGGTTTGCCCGCGGCCATCTCCGAAGGCAGTCGCCGCGATTTTCAGCTCCTCCGAGTAAGGTGTCCGAGGGAGTTCAGGATTCTTGTCAGAAGAGGTGGAGAGGAGAAAAGTTAGGCAGCCATCTTAGCCCCTGCTGGCTCCGCCTCCAGTGTCAAAGGCTTTACTGAAATCTAAATACACAACATCTAGGGCTCTCCCTCGGTCCAACTCCCTGGTCACCCAGTCAAAGAAATCAATCTGATTTGTCTGACAAGATCTGCCTCTGGTGAATCCATGCTGCCTTGGATCCTGTAATCCGCTGGACTCCAGATATCTCACTATTTTCTCTTTCAACAGTGTTTCCAATAATTTACTCACCACCAAAGTTAAACTAACCGGCCTGTAGTTTTCAACCACATCCTTACTTTCTCTTTTGTGTAAAGGCACCACATGAGTCTCTCTCCAGTCCTTTGGCACCACTCTCGACTCCAACGAGGCATTGAAAAGGTCAGCCAGTGGAGCTTCTAGAACATCCCCAATTTCCATCAGTATTCTAGGGTGTATCCCATCAGGTCCCATCGCTTTGTCTACTTTAAGTTGAGCTAGCTTCTCATGAACACAGTCTTAAATTGTTCAAGATGTCCCCCGCTTCTGCTCCTGTATGTGGGTGTTTTCTGAGGTCCTGCTCCTAGTTCTTCATATGTGAACACAGAACAGAAATATTTGTTAAGCAAGCCCGCTTTATCCTCATCAGCTTCTACATATTCCTCTCCTTCACACTCGAGTCTGACAATACCACTTTTGCCCTTCCTCTTCTCACTAACATATCTGAAAAATGTCTTATCCCCCATTTTATTGCATTGGCTATTTCCTCCTCTTTTTGAATCTTTGCTTTCCTGACTACTTTGCTAGCTTCTCTTAGTTTTTCCAAATATAGATGCTTGTCTTCCTCTCTTTGTGATCTCTTGTATTTCATGAAGGCCTCCCTCTTTTTCTTCACCTTTTCAGCTACTTCTTTCAAAACCCATAGCAGTCTCCTTTTCCTTTTACCTTTATTTACCATTTTAACAAAAAGGTTGGTTGCCCCTAAAATCCCTTTCAATTTTGCCCACTGTTTTTCTACATCCCCCAGCTGCTCCCATCCTGCTAACGACTCCCTGAGGTATTGGCCCATCTTGGCAAAGTTAGTCTTCCTAAAGTCTAAGACCCTCACCTTTGAATGGATTCTAACAGCCCTAGTCCTAATACTGATCACTGGATGCAAAATGATCTCTCACTATAACATCAGAAACACTTTCACCATTGGTAAGCACCAAGTCCAGTATGGCCCCTTCACGTGTGGGGTCTGTTACCAATTGCCTCTATAGTTCTCCCTATAGAGAATCCAGGATCTCTTTACTTCTAGATGATACTGCAGCAGGAATGTGCCAATCAACATCTGGCATATTGAAACCCCCTATCAGTAGCACTTCCCCTTTCCTAGCAATGTTGCTTATGTCTTCAATTAACTCTCTGTCCAACTCTTCCTCTTGTGAGGGAGGTCTGTATTTCTCTTTCCCTCTTTCTAGTTTAACTCACAATGCCTCCTCTCTCCCTTTTAAGCTCTGTAATTCCAAAGCTTTAATAGTATTTTTTACATATAGTGACACTCCTCCTTCCCTTCTTCCTACCCTGTCCTTTCTAAATAAAGTATAGCCAGGTATAGTTACATCCCAGTCATGGTTTTCTGTGAACCATGTTTCTGTAACTGCCACTAAATCCAAGTCGGCCACTCCCACCATAGCTTCAACATCAGGGATCTTATTTCCCATGCTACCGGCATTTATGCACACTGCTTTCCATATGTTACCCCTGTTACCCATTTCCATAAAGGTATTTAATGTATCACTTACCTGGGTGCTTTCTTCACCCATCCTCAACAAATCTAGTTTAAAGCCTTCTTCAGTAGATTAGCCAGTCTACTACTGAAGACACGTTGACCTTTCTTGGACAGATGGATGCCATCTCTGCTCTACAACCCTTGGAACAGCATCCCATGGTCTAGGAAACCAAAACACTCTCGATGACACCATCCACGCAGCCATGCATTCATCTCCAGGATGCGAGCCTCTATGCCTTGGCCTTTACCCTCAACAGGGAGGATTGAAGAGAACACCACCTGTGCACCTAACTGCTTCACCCTCTGTCCCAGAGCCATGAAGTCACTTTTGATACGCTCAGAGGGATACCTGGCAGTATCATTTGTTCTGACATGGATTAGCAACATTCGGTAATAGTCAGTTAGCTTGATGATTCTCGGCAAACTCTCCATAACATCTTGGATTTTGGCACCAGGCAGATAGCATACCTCTCTGGACATCAAGTCTGGTCGGCAAATGGATGCCTCAGTACCCCTCAGAAGAGAGTCACCAACCACCACTACCCTTTGCTTCCTTGTGGTCACTGAATCTACAACTTTGGGGTACTTGAGCTCTGGTTCTTCCCTTTCTAGGGATGTTTTCACCTCCTCCACTTCCAGGGCTGCATAATGGTTCTTCAATTCAAGGGCTGGAGGTATTGGATTGGTGATTCTGCAGGCCCTGGTGACTGACCACATAAAGGAAAATCACATTGACATCTTCTGCTTCGAGGAGAGTGACACACAAAAGGGGAGGAAGGGTTCTCATAATAGCCAAGGAATACCTCAACTTCAAAACTGCCAGCTCCAGCTCAAACACTGCCTTGGACATCATAACTGTTAGCAACTCCTATTTCTCTCTCTGCCTATCATACAGAACATCAACAGCAGGGCCCAGTGACCTCTCACCACTCATCGAAGAAGCATGCTCACAGCACTACAAAAACAAGTGGTTCATTCTCCTGGGTGATCTCAACTTTCCCACCTTAACTAACAAACAGGTCACTCCTTTCCTCCAAGCACTGGAAGCACTCCAATTCAACTAGATCATCACAGAATTGACGCACAGCAAGGGAGGCACCCTTCACCTCATGTTCTCACCAGCCACCTGGCCAAATCAAAGTCTTTCCACCATGACCCGAGTCACTTTGGTGCCTTGGACCGAACATAACCTAATTACCTTCACCTCCCAAACTTTCCCAAAAGAGCCACCCTTAAATCTCCCTCAACCAACCCATGGAGATTTAGGGCAGTTGATAATGATGCATTCATTAGCAGTATCCCACCCATATCTCAGGATAACCCAACTAACCTTGAAGCCTTTGTATCTGAGTAGAACACAAACATATGCCATCATGCAGGACAACACATCCAGGATGAAGAGACAACCCCATGCACCCTAGTTCACTCCTCAACTCAAAATACTGAAAAACAAGCTCAGACATATGGCGCATAGATGGAGATGACAAAAAACTCCATTCAATCACCTAGCTTACACAAGCTCCCAAGCACTCACTCTTCTTAAGAAAATCATATCATTCCAACTTACTTAATGCCTCTCTCAGTCATCCCAGGGAGCTATTCAACATAGCCCTGAACCTGCTGAAGATCCTATTCAACACAAATTCTAAGCCTGCCCTCACTCCAAATGATATGGCACAATTTCTCTATGCCAGGCAATCAGGTATTACAGCTCAACCATAAACTATCATCAACCTCGCTGACACCACAAATGCAAAAATCTGGTCAACTTTCAGACAGCTGTCTGCCTGGGAGTTGATAGATATTATAACAAACCTCAACTACATCATCTCCTCACTCAACCCTTGACCATTCTCCTGGATCAAAATGACCAAACAAAATCTCACCCCAACCATTCTGCACATTGCCCAATCATCGCTGACACTCGGTTATTTGCCAACTGCTCTCAAGCACGTCTCGATCAGTCCTTATCTAAAAAACCCCTCAGCAGACCCTTCTGCACTGTCATCTTATTGACCCATTTCCAGCCTATCCTCCCTAGCCAAAATTATCAAAAGCGCAGTGTAACTTCAGACCTAGGACTTTATAGATGCCCACACCACCTTAACAATCATCAACATGGATTAAAGCCTTTTCACAGCACCAAAACACTTCTGACCTCCTTTCTAGATACTTTGATCAAAGGCGCACAGAAAATCACTCAAGGATTCATTCTCTTCTTTCTTGATGTCTCTGCAGCGGTCGACTCGGTCACCCACACCCATCTAATCCCATAGTCCCATACAATTGGACTCAGAAGTACAACTTTACAGTAGTTTCGATCATACCTATCCAACTGATCCCAACAAATCAGAAATTGAAACAAAACCTCCTCACCTTTCGAGCTACTACAAGGATTATCTCAAGGATCTGCATTATCATCACTACTGTTCAACATCTTTATCCAGCCCCTTGGTAAAATCATACAGAATCACAAAATCCTCTATCAGCTGTACACAGATGACATCCTAATCTACATTCCATTCTCCACCACCAACCACGATTACTCCACTACTAACCAATGCCTAGAATCTTTCATCCAGTGGCTCAACAACCACAACATGCAAACTAACCCCAACAAAACAGAAGTCCTTCACATAACCAAACTCCCCTCCTTCACCCCTCCAGCCACAGTCAAACTAGCCAACTTAACACTACAAGTTAAACAACAAGTAAAATATCTTGGCATAACCCTGGATAAACAACTGAGCTTCCACCACCACATCAAACAAGATACTAAGGCCACTTACTTCCAGATGAAAACACTCCAACAGCTTCACCCCCTACTGGATCACAATGACTTCAGAAGCATCTGCCAAGCCTTCATCACCCCTATGCTGGACTACGCAAACATAATATACTAGGGGGCTCCCAAAATTAACTTTACTCCCATTACGGCTTGCCCAAAACACAGTAGCCAGATTGATCACAGGCACCAGTCCACGAGAACATATTATCCCCAATCTGAAACAGCTACACTGGCTCCCCATTCACATGAAGATTAAATACAAAGTTTCCCTAACAATATCTAAGACCATTCACCACCTCTCAGCAAACATACTCTGCCCTCTTCTGTATCAACCTCTCAACAAGAGAGTGATATCAGCCAATCACAACCTCCTCTCAGTTCCAAGTGATTACACCCACTCCAACACTGCTACAAGCAGCAGAGCCTTCATGCACCAACCATCTGAAATTCCCTCAACCCGGAATTATGTTCACTCACTGACCTAGATGAATTCTGCTGTAAACTAGCAACCATCCTCTTCTTGGAGCACTTTGGATCAGACTCTTAACTGCCCACTCACCACAAAAGGACTATGTTCACATTCAACCACCACTCAGCTCTTTGTAAATAGTTTTATTGACCTTGTTAAGTTTTATTTATTGTTACCAATGTTCTATGTAACATTCTTGTTCTATTTGTTCCATGTGCACTGTCATGACTTGTAGATACAGTGGTATGGAAATGTTGCTAAATAAATAAATAAAATAAATTTGATGTCCTATCTACAGATGAGGCTACATTTGGAGAACCACAGAAGGGCTGCAGTACTAACATCAGGGAGTGGACCCCTGGAGATGAGTCCCCATGGCAGACAGGGAAATGAATGGCACAGAAGACAAAGTGGATGACCTGATGTCTAGACAAGGTTGAACATCAGGATGCAGAAATTTAGGCCCATTCCAATGACAAGGTGAAAAGACAATGATGAACCAGAGGAGGGTGACATCTAGCCTCCACTGTTGTCTCCCTTCAATGATAGTTCGGACTCTTTAGAAGGTGTACCCACTGCTGTGAACCCAGAAAAACTATGTGCCCATTGACAGAGTCCTCAGCTGATGTGCTGTGGAGAAGGTCTTCTGCAGCATAATCCACAGCTCCAGGCACAGCAGGCAGAGAAGGCTGAACTTCAAAGGGGATTGCTTTCAACTGAGGTGTGCTGTTTGCACCTCAAAGAGAGACCGCTTGAGACATCAGAGGCCCTCAGAGATGAGATCCAGGGGCTGTGCAAGGACCTGTGCCACTTCATAGACCAGCATGTCATGGCCCTCCCAGTAATTCTATATCCTGATACAGAACCATCTGCACCTCCAGCCTCCTAGCCTGCATATGCAACATGGAAGAGGAGAGCACCACCATTCTCTGCCATCACCACGACCTCCAGTGAATCAGATCAGATGCCTGTCCAGGACACTATACCTCCATCCCACATCTTGGACCTTTGCCCCATGGAAGTGAGGAGCCCCTATGATTCCCTCCCCTCCAGGAGACTAGTCATTCCTCTGGTGGCCTGGGTGATATCTCCAAAAGCTCCTCTGAGAGCAGTGAGATATCATCCAGTTAATAATCACGGCAACCTATTCAGTCTCAAGAGCAGGGGATGGGTGGGAGGGGGGAAGAGGGGCAGGGGTCATAATAAGAAATGACCTCTGCATTAAACTCTGTGTACTGTAGGAGGGGGAGGGACAGAGGGCTGCTGAGGGGGTAGATTTTGAGGGAAGGTGCTGAGAGAAGAGGGTTGGGGCCTTGGCACTGTGCTGTGATGGTGATGAGGGTTGTTGCACTAAGCTGGTGATGTGCTGGTAGATGGATCAGAGACACACATGGTTGGTGTTATAATATAGGGGATAGGCAGGGAGTAGAAGGATAAGGCTGGATAGGACACTTCCAAATATATGCTTTTGTTTGGATCATTAAAGTACATGTATTCTAATAAGAACAGATCCTTCTTGAAAGCAGTGAAATCTTTAGGCTATCAACAGATAACACAGGTACACTAAAAAAAATTTATTTAAACTGCCTCTAATGTTTCGATTGATTTTTACGTTTTTTTGGTGCGCTGAATCCAAATCTGGTAACCAATTTGCTCCATCACGTACAGATTTTTTGCTACATTGGGTTAGCAGTTTGAGGTGAACGTTTCAGATTGAGTGCGATCGAGATAAAAGTTTCTTGGATGAATTCTTTATACTAATTGTTTAGTAGTTATTCAAATAAGAATAAAGAAAATTGTAACAAGGCAGCACATAAGAATACACACTGTGATGGTAGCAAAATTGTCTGCACTTAAAACAGCCACATACATGTGCACAAACATTGAGCATATAAGAGCGAGGTTAGACACAAAGCAAAGCAAAGAAATGTGCAAAAAATGTTGTACAGGTATGTATGTAAGAATAGAAAACGCAAACCGCACCATTGCAATACATGTAGACAAACACCCGATGGTGTGAAAATAAAATTCTAATAAATGAGATCCGACACTGTGGTAATAAATAGCAAATTTTTATTTCAAAGTTTAGTAAAAACACGATATTTGTCAACACAGTTTAGATTTTAAAGTCATTCTTGGGTCAATCAATCTCCTGGTGGGCCCGTTTCTTCTTCCCCCGAATGCTTCTCTTGGTGCGCAGCTTGGCGTATTTTTCATCTGGGGTTTCCCGCAGCAGCAACCAGCAGAAATCAGCCATCATAGTGGTGTTCCATCTTCCTTGGTACCTTCTCTCTGCGTCCTTGATGTCCTGGTGAAACCTTTCACCTTGTTCTTTACTGTACGCCCCCAAGTTTTCGGGAAAGTAGTTCACATGGGAGTGCAAGAAATGGACTTTCAGGCTCATGTTACAGCCTTGTTCTTTGAAGGCATTGAGCATCCTGGCAACAATATCCTTATAGTTCTCATCCCGCCTGTTCCCCAAGAATTTGAGAACAACATCCTTGAAGGAATCCCAGGCTTCTTTTTCCTTCTCAGACATCGTTTCAGCGAATGCTCCATCTGAAATGAGTTTCCTTATATCAGGGCCAACAAACACTCCTTCCTTTAGCTTTGCTTCAGAAAGTCGGGGGAACTTTGAGCAAAGGTACGGAAAGCACTCACCATCTTTTGGAAGGGACTTGATGAATTGCTTAATGAGACCCAACTTAATGTGGAGAGGTGGTAATAGAATTTTATCACGAGGTACCAAGCTCTCATGAAGAACATTTTTCTCACCGGGTCTCAAATACTCCCGAATTGGCCAGTCTTTTTTCCCCCAATGTAGGTCGCAGGCCCGGCCATCCCACAAGCAAAGAAAGCAGGGATATTTGGTGAAACCGGATTGCTGCCCTAATAGCATGGATAGAATTTTAAAGTCTCCACAAATCATCCACTTATGCTCATCATAACGAATCTTCTGAAGAATCAGGGCCAAATTCTCGTATTTTTCTTGGAGAATAACAGAGTGAGCAATAGGAACTGAAGCGAATGTGTTGCCATTATGAAGAAGAACACCTTTTATGCTGTCTTTTGACGAATCAATGAACAGCCGCCATTCAGCAGGATCATACTTGAGTTTAAACTTTTCCATCACGTATATATCGTTGCAAAATACCAAATCTTCCTCTTTGCTGAAATACTTCAAAAATTGTCTCGCGGTGCGGTACCAATAAAAAGTTGTTCCTGGTGACAATAGATTTTTCTGTTTAAGCCGAGAACCTAGCAGTTGGGCAGCATCTTTTGGGAGTCCTAAATCCCGGACTAAATCATTCAATTCAGCTTGAGAGAAAAGTTCAGGTTTCGGATCTGGTTCAGTTTCAAACTCGGAAGTACTGGACTCATCGGGAAAAGCCATCTGATGAGTCTCATCATGATCAGAACCGTCCACACAAATATGATCCAAAGATTTTGGTGGTTCAGGCACATGTACTTCGTTGCTATGAGGCATAGGCCTAATTGCTGAGGGAAGGTTGGGGTAACTTATTACGTTCTTATTTTTTAAGTTGTATCCCTTCACAATGCAAGAGCAAAAATAGCAGTCACTGCTGTGGTCTCTTTGTTCACGCCACATCATAGGTATTCCGAAACGAAATGCTTGTTTTTTACCTTTCATCCATAAGCGTAGATCTTCCTTACATGTCTTGCACACTTTGTGAGGAGCCCACGGTTTGTCTTGATCGCCTAACTTCAAACCGAAATAGGCAAAATATACTTTTTTAATAAATGCACAAATGTTCCTCTGCCGCTTTTTCACGGTATATTCCCCACAAATAAAACAAAAACTGTCCGGAGAGTTGACGCAACCTCTGGCTCTGTGAGCCATCACAAATACACAGCACTGCAAACTACAACTGTAGTGAACCACTTCGGAATAAAGCTGGATTACGACTGAGCAAACAAAAGGTAATAATGAACTTGCAAGAAACTGAAATTTGACAGGAACGTTCATGTCACAACCACCGTGTTTGAGCGAGCGAACGAGGCGAGGCGAACAGGAAAGAACATGCGCCAGCGCGAGTACTGGATTTAGCCCCCCGCCTCCCAATTGTCCTGTTAATGTATAAAATGAATACAAAACACTCTAAAATATCATGAGGGAGTGTTTCTAGTTAGTTAACCATTACAACCTCTATTTTGGGCCAAGAAAATAAACTGCAGTCGGCTAAAAAGAAATTATGTGAACATTCCTTATATGGGTAAGAAATCTAATTTTGCAAGAAAACGTGACGTGATGGAACATTTTGGCTATTTTTCCTGGATTCAGCACCCCAAAATCTATAGGAATCAGTTGCAAAACTGGAGGCAGTTTTTTGGTAGTGTACCTGTGTAATTAACCAGCCTACACACCAACATGGTACCACTCCTGATCTAATTTTTTGCCCTAAGCAACTCTTTTCACAAAACCAAATTACAGTCCCAAAAATTACCCCAGTACCTTGGTTTGATCATTATATTATCTCATTTACCTTGCAACTACAAACATCCCCTAACAACTTTAAAGATGATTACAAGACTAGAAAATTTAGAGCTTTCCATAAAGAGGATTTTCTTAAGGACATTGTTCTACAATTGCAACAAAATTGCACTGAACTGGATAAAGCCATAGAAAATTGGAATAATATCATTTCAAATGCTGTGCTAGCCCTAAAAAATAATAAAGTACAAATGCATAGGAGGAAGAGCGCACCATGGTATTCTAATGAAATCAGAAAGGCAAAGCGCCTGCTAAGAGAACTTGAGCATAAATGGAGACTAACTAAATCTCAAGATGTAAAATTCCTATTTAATGTAAAACAAATGGAATATAATAAGTTAATAAAAGACCATAAACAACTATACCAGGCAAATCTAATAATGAAGGCAACTAACAAACCAAGGAAACTATTCAACATTGTTCAACAACTTACAAAAGTGACCACTTTATATGGCGATCCTCAAATAGACCCCCAAAAATTAGCAAATTACCTGATAAGCAAGAATGCTATTTCATCAAACAACTTATCTACATCACAATTCCACTAACTTTGGTTTAAACCTTGCACTGAATCCACAAAAGTCTGGAAGGATCTTTCTTTACCAACTTTAAAACAGATTGAAAATATAATCAGCACACTTAATACAACAACTTCACCAGCTGACCCATGTCCAGTAGAATGGATTAAAAGTACTAAAAATCATATTAGCTTTTACATTTTAAATTTTGTAAATAATTCTTTAAAACAAGGTTACTTACCACCTATACTAAAGAGTGCTATAATTCCACCAGTCTATAAAGGGAAATCCCTGGACATCACCTACCCTAAGTCATTCCGTCCTATTTTGAGTTTACCATCTATCTCAAAAATTATAGAAAAAGTAGTGCAAAATCAGCTGCAAGATCACATTGACTTGTATGCCCTTTTGGATATACATCAGCATGGATTTAAACCTAATCACAATGTGGAAACTCTACTTATCTCTCTCTTTGATAATCTTATAACAGGCCTTGAAAAAAATAAGTTATTTCTCTTAATCTTCATCAATGTCTCAGCAGCTTTTGATACTGTGGGGTATGTTTACTAAACTGCGTTAGTGCAAATCGCGTTAGGAGCCGCGGTAGTGACAGAAACCCCAAATAAGGACATGGGCGGTACAGCATCACCACTAACGCGCGTTAAAAAAATTAACGAGCGTTACCAGGCGCCGTGGCGCGTCACTGCGCGTTAAACGTAAGAAAACGTACAGACACAAAGCACTGAAACAGAGCTGTAGCACAATGGTTACGGTACTGACCGCTGTTACAGGCAGCATGGGTTCGAGTCCCCAGTGTGCCTAACGCAGAAGGCTGTCCCAGGCATCACTCTGTACATTACAGAGGGAAAGAGGAGGCATGTTTTTCGTTACGCTGAGTATTGGTGTCAGAAAAACACCCTCGGAGTGTGCCTAGCCACGTACGTTGGTGCGTGCGAGGTTGCGTGCATTGGTACGTGCGTAGCCCCGTGCGTAGCTGCGCACGTACAATCGTGCGTGGGTATGTGTGTTTTTACGTGCGTTTTTACGTGCGTGGGTACGTGTTTGTTTACGTGCGTGGGTACGTGTGTTTTTACCAGTGTGGGCATCTTATATTACAGACTCTGTAGGGTGTCCTGCACCTATGCATTATGCTAACAGATGTACGTGTGATGGCCTATGGCTTATCAGAGCCTGTGAGCAGGTGCTGGAGTTTCACAGGGTTGGATTGGGCCAGTCACACCCATGATGCACTGCACATGCAAATCAGCTGTCCACAGATACACACCATGGGGAATGCACCCCCACAGCACCTCGGCCTGGTAGGGGGAACTGACCATGTGCACCCCCACAGCACCTCGGCCTGATAGGGGGTACCAACCATGTGTTGTACTGGCACAGAGTAGCTACACACCGTCACATTGTGCGGGTACTGTGCTCACCCTGAGGGTGCAGTGAGGCACCCAGCACTAGGTCCACAGCACCGTCCATGGCTGAAAGAGGCCATGGTGCAGGTCCAAAGCAGTGTTACTGTGTGAGATAGGTAGTTTCTGCAGGAACACCTTGGATATCTCTGTCTGTTTCAGTCAGGTGTAGCCCCCATGCACCACCACCCCCCCTCCCCCAGGGCAGCAAACAGGGCCTCCCATCAAAAGATCCACAGTCTACCTCCCTGCAAAGGTGGCAGTAGAGGGGAACATTAACCCTAGTCCTGCTGAGGAACAGACACCCCACAGGGCAGTCAATGCAGCTCTGTACACAGCCATAACACAATAGCAGACAGACATTAGGCCTGGATATGGTATGCTGCACCCCACCACTATCTGATATTCCCCTGGTGCAAGCCATCAGCCACTGCACTCTGCAAGCCACTCCATCACAACACCTACCAGCTGCAAACAGTCTGCTAGTGCCCAGTGGAGATGCCTGCACCCAGAACTGGGATGTCAGCAAACACAGCAAGCAGATACATCAGTGACTGGGCCCCAAAATGAAACCCATATTTATCACATGAGAGAAATACTATATAGCACTATGGGAGTGCCTAGCCATGTTGTGGTCACTGCACAGTCAAGGTGAGAGTGATCTCTCAGCAGGATATACTGAGGTCACCCTGTCTGTGTAGGTGTTGGCCGGGCACTACAATGTGCCTGTCACTGCCCTATACCCTGTGCAGATGCACCCTGGCCAGGCCACCCTGTCCGGCCTATACCCATGGTACCTTGCTCCTCATTATGCACATTGGCAGCCCAATACTGGCAACATTGCTGGCAGTGTGGGCTGTGGAAGGTGTTTGCAGCCACCACACACTGGATAGACAGACAGCCACCCCCATACCTATGCCAGCATTGTGCTACTATAGAGGTGGTCAGCAGCCATACCCATCACACCAGTCCTGGGCACAGTACAGGCATGGATATGGTACGCAATACTGTTGGGGATCACTCCCCAGGGTGGTAAACACTGTCAGAGACCAGACCTGCAGCACACACCGCAGACATCAGAATGATTGTTATGGTGGAGCTCAATGAGCAAAATGTGCTTAACGTAGGAATTGATATCTGCCAGTTATCATAGGAAACGTTTGATAGCTGTGTACCATATACCCAGGTGTAGGGTGGCATTGCTAAGGTATGCAACTGCTAGTATTGGGAGATACAGGCAGGGCCCAATGTCTTGCCTCTCCAGGTGGCATTGGCCAATGGGGCCTGTGGGTGGGTGTGTGGCCCTGTTGGCTGCTGCTTTACGGCAGAGTTCCCCAAATCCAGTCCTGGTGTTCCAAACACTGTTCGGGTTTTCATGCTGTCCCTCATAAATATGCATGAGCTACATCTGCATACCATGGGGGTGGTGCATAGCTATGCAGCACAGGCATCTGTATTAGAGGCAGCATGAAACCGGAATGGTGTGGGACCCTCCAGGACTGCATTTGCGGGACTCTGCTTTAGGTAATGTGCCTGTTTCTGGTGTCTGTGTTTGGTGTGGTAAAATATAGGCCATGCATATGTTCTCTGCAATAAAGGAGTGTCTTTACTATCACTGTTTAGTGGTGGGTAAAACTATGGGGACTGGGTTGGCAGGAGCCCCAGCTGGGATTTGAACCTGTGACCCTCTGGTCTTACAGGTACTGGCTGTGTCTGTTGCACCACACTGTGGCCACAGAGACAATGCAGTCCCTGGAGTTAGTTAAACCGGCATGACGAGTCAGAAACCCTGCTCTGCAACAGGTTTACTGTGGCCTCATTTACCTTGTATGCAGACAAAGGTGCACATAAACCTCAGAAAAGACCTCACAAAAGGGGCACACACCCATAAGCAAGCTGGGCAACAATGATATCATTGGGAAACATTACATAACACTCCCAGGACAGCTCCATTACAATGAAATGATCTTTCAAAGGGTCTGCGGAGCGTAGACCCTTCCACACATCATTTCTTTTTTTTTGGTGCTTTCCAGGGAGTGTTGTTCCTTGTTGCCCATTGCTATCACTGTTGCCCAGCTGAATTATGCTTTTTAAAATGTTTCCTGTGGTCATTTTTAACGTTTTATGTGAAATTTTGTTCTGTGCACATGTATCACACTGCTCACGTTTTGTGGGTTTCCCCGGTTTTTCTGTACATTGCTGACGGAAATGGTTTCTCTTCCCTTTAAATGCCTTTAACGACAGGTTTTCATTCGCGTTGGAATTGAGCTCAGAAATTCAGCGCGTTAGTATGAGGGGAGCCTCTCCCCGCCCACTCTCCGCCCATTGACCCCTTCTCTCCGCCCACTCTCCACCTTCTGCGCTGTTTTAACGCGCCGCGGGACTTTACGATCGTTAACTATGCTTAACGTGCGTAGTAGTACGTTAACGGTCATTAGCGTGTCGGTACGCGCGTTATACGGCACTTACGGTGGAAGGAGGAGTAGCCTAGTGGTTTGGGCAAGGTACTTCAGGCCGGAAGGTCGGGGGTTCAAATCCCACTAGAGGACAGCAACCTTGGGCCGGAAGGACTGGGGTTTCTAGTCCCACAGGTGCTCCTTGTGGTCTTGGGCAAGCCACTTAACCCTCCATTGCCCATGTTCCCTGTAAGTATTAGTGTGTGTGTCTCATATCCCCGCGTGTTAAATGTATCCCCCACTTGTGTTGTGACCGCTTTGATTGAAGGATAAGGCGGTATACAAAACTGTCTAAATAAATAAATAAATAAATAAATAAAATACGGTTGTTAACATCATATAACGCGCGTTAGTCACGTTTACCGCACTTTAGTAAACATCCCCCTGTGTCTCACACAATAATGTTACAACGTCTACAAGATATTGGCTTATGCAACAATACATTAAAATGGTTTGCCTCTTATCTAACTAATCGTACGCAGTTAGTAAAATATGGTGACAAAAAATCCTCTCAATTTTTGATTGGACAAGGCATACCTCAAGGCTCAGCTTTATCATCTATTCTCTTTAATATTTATGTTCAACCCATATGTCAAATTATTAATCTTCATGAAATTAATTATCATTTATATGCTGATGACATTATGGTTTATACTATAATTGACCAAAATACCTTCGACACAACAAAAATTAATAACTGTTTGGCTGATATGAATGATTGGCTTAATAACAACAACTTAAAAATAAATTCTGACAAAACAGAAGCAATGTTCATATCTAAATGCCAGTCCTTAAAACTACCAATTGAAATTAATTTATTAAATAGAGAAATAAAAATTAAAGATGAAGTAAGCTGGGGGCGGAGCCTGATGTCCAGCGGGATGGTCGCATAGCGCTGAGGCTCCCGAGAGGCCTACCAAGAATCCTGAATTTTGAACCGTTTTAACTCTGAATATTGCTCTGACTCTACCGGGGTACCTTGGGGTGATGGCGGGGACCAAACCAGCACGTCTCGATTTCGGGACCCCAACGAATTCCCATGGTAAACGCTCCAAAACCGAGCCCCCGTCTCCGCAGAAGCAGCCCGCACCTCGAGAAGGTCCCGAGATGCAGCAGGAGATCCTCACTGAAATACGAGGGGTAAAAGACCTTGTGCAATCCAACGGGGAGTCACTCCGAGCGCTGCGTGAAGATTTTGGTGTGCTGCAAAGCAAACTTGAAGGGCTTTCCCTACGGCAAGACAACCTGGAAGGCATACTGGACTCACACACGGTCCGGTTGGCGAAACTTGACAAAGTAGAGCGCCAGATACGGGCCCTTCAGAAAGAAGTGGAAGATGGCAACAATCGGGCCCGCCGCAATAACATACGGCTCGTGGGCATACCGGAGGGAGCTGAGTCTGGAGACATGAAGGAGTTTCTTTGTAAGACGCTTCCTCCCCTACTTCGGATCACATTTGCTAAAGACCTGGAGATTGACCGGGCTCATCGAGTGCCCTCCAATATGGCGCTCAATCGGAAGACCCCGCGGCCTATTATCTTTCGGCTCTTAAGATATCAACATGTTGGGGGGCGGAGCCTGATGTCCAGCGGGTAAGACGCTTCGCGCTGAAGCTCCCGAGAGGCCTACTTAGAATCCTGACTTAATACCTATACAAACTTACTATTTCGCTCCGGGCTGACCGGGGTACCTCGGGGGGGATGGCGGCCCATAAACCAGCGCGCTTGGACTTCGGGTCTCCTTCTTCTTCTCACGGAAAACGCTCCAAAACAGAGGTGTCCTCCCCACAGAAGATGGTTCCATTTCGTGAAAACCCCGAAATGCACCTGGAGATTTTGGAGGAACTACGCGGCGTGAAGGAATTGGTGCAGTCCAATGGAGAAGCGCTTAGAGCCCTGCGAGAAGACTTTGGAGTGCTCCAGGACCGACTTGAAAATCTCTCATTACGGCAGGACAATATGGCGGGGGTCCTCGACTCGCACGCGGTGCGCTTGGGCGCACTGGACAAGGCCGAGCGCCAGATACAGAATCTGCAAAAGGAGTTAGAAGATAGCAATAATCGAGCCCGTCGCAACAATGTGAGGCTCATTGGAATACCGGAGGGGGCGGAAGCGGGAGATATGAGAGAATTCCTGCTCAAAACTCTTCCCTCCTTGCTGAAGATCACCTTTCATAAAGAATTGGAAATCGATCGTGCACACCGTGTTCCTACCCACATGGCGCTCAACCGAACGACCCCCCGGCCTATTATCTTTCGCTTGCTACGATATCAACAAGTGGAACAAATTTTAAATGCTGCCCGGGCGAACCATCATTTGGAATTTGAAGGTCACAAAGTCTCCTTCTTCCCTGATTTGGCAAAGCCTACCGTTGACCGACGGAAGAAACTCCTTGCTTTTCGCCCTCGACTTCAACAGCTACAGGCTCGCTTTGGCCTGTTGTATCCCGCGAAGCTCCGAGTGACTCTCCACAACCAAACCAGGACATTCGAAGATCCTGATCTACTATCAACATTTTTAGACTCCAAAGAAGCAGAGCAGATGCGCTAATCCAACGACGTGGACTTTTATTCGCCGGCTCTGTCCGCCATTTTGAAGGGCCCGATGCGGCGGTCATAGTCAAGCACAGAGACTTCCTGGACTTTCTTTCTTTCTTTCTATGACTCTTGTTTTGTGGTCTCCTCTCCCTCCATGATGTGTGCCTCGGTCGGATTCGGAGCACGCACAATCCTACAGGTTATGTGTTTTTCAATTTCGGCCTTCTCTGGGGCTTCTCCCCGCAGACACATGGTCGCCAGTAATTTTTGGGGTTCTGCTTCTTCTCTACCGCGCTGCGGTTTTTCTTTTTTAATGTGGGGCGCTTCATTGTATTATCTAAGCTTATTTTCTTTTATGCCATATGTACAGCCTGATACAGTCAATATGAGGGACATTGTGACATTAGGTGCGCTATCATGCTCAGAATTTTTAACTTGTCTGAATGGCTATATGTAAAATTTTATCACTCAACGTAAAGGGCATTAATAGTCCAATCAAAAGAAAGAAAATCCTTAGCTATCTTAGCCATGAGCATGCTGATTTAGCGTTTCTTCAGGAAACGCACTTAAACTCTGCTGAAACACTGAAACTCAATGTTAAGCCTTACATGGTGGCTGCCTATTCTCCCGCCGTTTCCAAACGGTGCGGGGTAGCCATTCTGGTTAAGAAATCTTTGCAAGCTACTGTAATTGATACTAGCGCTGACAAGGAGGGTAGATGGGCCCGAGTACATCTTAAGGTTGGAGACAGTGAATTTACATGTATTTGCATTTATGCCCCGAATGTGGACAACCCTGCTTACTATGCAAGTATTGCGCAGTTGGCACAGGCCTCTGCCAATACTCCATTAATACTTGGTGGTGACTTTAATCAAGTGTTAGACCCTCTGATAGATAGACAGCCGCCAAGAACGAGTAGTCCACCCAGGAGTCTTGCTACCCTTACAGCTCTGATGCAAGATCTTGCGCTGGTAGATATATGGAGGCTGCTTCACCCCTCCGACTTAGAGTTCACTTTCTTTTCTGCCCCCCATCACTCCCAATCTAGAATAGATTTCTTTCTCATTTCCAAAGCACTGATTTCTCAAGTAGACACGACTAGGACTCATCCTCTCCATATTTCAGATCATGCTGCCATATCTTTATCATTACGTGTCACTGCGCGGGACGATTCTCCCCGAGCTTGGTTTTTTGATAGATCCCTACTGGGTCAAAAAGATTTTCAGGTTGATATAAAGGCCGCTATCCAAGATTATTTTCATTTTAACTCACCCCATGACACAGCGGGCTGGGCTTGGTGGGAGGGTTTTAAAGCATCTATCCGTGCCACTATAACTAGCTATCAAATTCGGCAGGGGAAACAAAGAAAGCAGCATTTACTGATTCTAGAGCAGCAGATACAAGCTGGGGAGCGTCTCCTCACGTCCCGTACTGACCCATGTATTTTGCTCCGTTTACAACGCTTGCGTTTTCAATACAATCAGCTTTTGCACACTGCTGCTGTTAAAAATATTGAATCACAACAAGGGCTATATTATCGGGAAAATAATCGTGCTGGCAAATTATTAGCAAATGCCCTAAAAGGTCGAAAAGAAGCCAAGCGCGTTACCGCCCTCCGTAATCCGTCGGGGGGGGGCTTGGTCACTAAAGATACCGAAATCTTAGAACTCTTTCGTGACTTTTATACTCGGCTTTATCAATCAGAATGTGATTTTGAGCCAGATGTATTTGAACGCTTACTTTCAGGAGTACAAAGACCGACCCTATCTGACGAAGATAGAGTGGCCTTGGACACACCATTTACTATCTCAGAAATTCATTCTGCTATCAAGAAATGTGCCCCAGGTCGAGCCGCAGGCCCAGACGGTCTCCCCGCTGAATTCTACACAACCTTTCACGCTGATTTAGCTCCAGTTTTGAAAATTTATTTTTCTGCTCTGGCCGAGGAGGGTTCTCCTTCTGGGTCCTTTTCAATGGCAAATGTAGTAGTTTTTGAGAAAGAGGGGAGAGACCCGCAACTAACAGCTAATTATCGTCCAATTTCCCTCCTAAACGCGGACTATAAAATCTTTGCCACCATTCTCTCTACCCGGCTCTCGGATAGGATGCCTACCTTAATACACCCAGATCAATGCGGTTTCATTCCTGGTAGATCAACTGCTGACAATGCTCGGACTCTATGCCATGTATTGACTACCGCAGTTAATCTTGATCGCCCATTTGTTGGCCTCTCACTTGATGCTGAGAAGGCCTTTGATCGCTTAGAGTGGCCCTTCCTGTTTGCAGTCCTCCGCTGGTACGGATTCGGGGAAGGTTTTCTCCGTTGTCTTCGCACCATGTACGCTCAGCCTACAGCCAGTATATGTGCAAATGCTTTAAAGTCTCAGCCTTTTCCCCTTCAACGCGGCACTCGCCAGGGATGCCCACTGTCTCCACTCCTCTTCGATCTTGCACTCGAACCCTTGGCTTTACTGATCCGGCAATCGGAGGAGATTCTTGGAGTCCCCTTCACCCATAGGGAAATCAAAATTTCAGCGTATGCTGATGATCTTATGCTTTTTGTCTCTATAGACTCAGTACCGGCTGTCCTAGAGCAAATTGGTAAATACTCACAACTGTCCGGTTATAAGATAAATTGGACCAAGTCGGTAGCCTTTCCATTAAATCCTCTGCTTCATCAGGCAGATATGCAATCCTTCCCCTTTTTATGGCAACCTCGCATGGTCAAATACCTTGGGGTTCACTATTGTTCTCCTTTGGAAGACACTATCTCCTTCAATGCCAAAGACTTAACCTCTAAAGTCCGGGCGCTTACTCACCGCTGGACTCCTTTAACGCTTACCTGGTGGGGTCGATTAGAAACCATAAAAATGATGATTGTTCCGAAAGTGAATTATATCTTAGAAATGATGCCCTGTCTCTTCCCTCGACGTTTATATAAAGATATCGAGGGCCTTCTGACTAGATACTTGTGGCAAAACAAGACACCTAGGATAGCGAAACATAAGCTGCAAGCAGATAAGGAAAATGGGGGTGTCAGATTCCCTGATTTCCTGAAGTATCATCAATCTTTTCTTCTCAAACAAGGTGCTCGTTGGCTGGAAGATCCAGTACCGAGTAGACCTGTGTGGCTAGACATAGAAGAGGACCTTTGCAAACCGATTCCTCTTACTTTTCTCCCTGGTATGACTCTCCCATCAGACTCCCACTTTCCACCAATGCTTTTAGACACCTTAGGTGCCTTTAATAATCTCATGCAATCTTTAGACTCCCGACTCTGTCCGTTAGACAAGCTCCCACTTTGGTACAACACTCGATTTCGAATACAAAATAAACCGATGGCGTGGAGCCCCTGGTACACTAGGGGCATTTGGATTCCTAGTCAGTTGTTCCATGAAGGTCGCTGGAAAACTTTATTGAATTGCAAATTGAATTTGGTCTCCCAGCGAAACACTACTTTCAGTTGGTGCAACTTCAGCATTGCCTTAGGAGTGCTAAGGTGCTCCCGCCATCGGCCTCCCCTACACAAGGTTGGTTGGAGACTATCCGATCTATCGGTAGTTCACCGGGTGTAGCATCCAATTTTTACAAAACCTTATGTAATGCTATAACTAGGGATACCCCTATAGCGCAGAAAGCATGGGAGAGAGAATTGCATGTGACTTTGACCCCGGAGCAATGGAGCCTTGTCTGGAGTAGAGTGACACGGGTCTCCCGATCCGCCTCACTCACTCAGACACTCTTCTTTCTAGCCCACCGGTGTTTTTACACTCCTGACAGATTAGCCAAATGGAACACTACTCAGGGCAATAATTGTTGGACATGTCATGCGGCCATTGGTTCACTACCTCATGTTATGTATGAATGTCCCGCACTACAGTATTACTGGAGTCGGGTCTGGGGTCGTATCCAGTCTATTTTGCACTTTCAAGAGCCCCTTTCTTGGAGGATAGTGGGACTTCGCTCAGCTGCGGGGATCCCCTCTCTTCCAAAAACGGCTTACTTCCTTTTGGACTTTATGCTAGGCATTGCTATTTCCCTAATTACGAAATACTGGAAAAATAGCTCCCAACTGAGCCCCAATGAATGGTGGAATCATGTCTGTCTCTACAGTAAATATGAACAAATACCTCGTATGTTTGCTTCCCCCATTCAGACTCCTCATCATCGGTCTAAATGGAAGATGCTCAATGACTATGTACATTCTGCTCAATGCTCTCATCTGACTGTCTAAATTTATATATATCTTTGTCTCATGATTATTCTGTATCGCAGATACTCTTTTGATTGTTTTGATGTACAATCACTGTTGTTTGGAAGCGCTCACATGCTGACATAATCAGCTAGAGAAGAAGCGTGGGGGTGGGGGGTAATTGGGTTTACTTTTCTTTATTGTATAATTGTTTTGTCTCCTTTGGTGTGTTGTTTCTTTTGTTTGTTGCAAAATGAAAATAAAAGTTTCAAAAAAAAAAAAAAAAAAAGATATCAACATGTTGAGCAAATTCTGAATGCCGCTCGCGCAAAAGGCCCCATCGAGTTTGAGGGCCACCGGATATCCTTCTTTCCTGATTTGGCTAAGCCCACGGTCGATCGTAGAAAGCGATTCCTGGAATTTCGACCGAGGCTGCAACAACTGCAAGCTCGCTATGGCCTGATGTACCCGGCTAAACTCAGGGTAACGCTGCACAACCAGACCAGAACATTTGATGATCCTGAATTACTCGCGGAATTTTTGGAGTCCAAAGAGGCAGATCAGATGCGTTGATCCAGGGACACTTGGTTAACTGACCTTATCTTGGTAAAACCCGTCATATTGTTTTTGGACGCTCTCTACCTTAGGGACAGCCTTGGCAATTCACAGCCTTGGCTCACTGGCCTTGATAGC
The DNA here is from genome assembly GCA_033557465.1 of Ichthyophis bannanicus. Taxonomy (NCBI): domain Eukaryota; kingdom Metazoa; phylum Chordata; class Amphibia; order Gymnophiona; family Ichthyophiidae; genus Ichthyophis; species Ichthyophis bannanicus. The sequence goes on along the minus strand of CM066036.1, from coordinate 643,650,735 downwards.
CCTGCTCTGTCATGCCCACAGCTACTTCGGTGGAGATCGGAGACTATAATAACAGAAGGGCTCGAATACTACAATTGCACTCTCTTGGGCCTCCTCCCGCAGACATATGGTCGCCATTTATATTTGGGGTTATGCTTCTTCTCTGGGGCACTTCGGTGCTTGTTTTCTCATATGGGGTGTATTTGGTATCCTAATTGATGTGTATGAAATAGATGTACAGATGTGGTATATATTCCATACTCGTCTGCGCTTTTACTTCAAATGTATGATAATGTCTTATGGCCCTATGTAAGGTTTTTTCATTGAACGTAAAGGGAATCAACAACCCGATTAAAAGAAAGAAAATCCTTAGTTATTTGAGTCATGAAAAGGCGGATCTGGTTTTTCTTCAGGAAACGCACTTAAATTCTACCGAAACTCTGAAACTCAATATTAAACCTTACATGGTAGCTGCCTACTCTCCGGCTGTTTCTAAGAAATGTGGGGTAGCTATTCTGGTGAGGAAATCCTTGCCTGTCACCATTATTGCCACTAGCTCTGATACGGAGGGCAGATGGTCCCGCGTCCATCTTAAAATTGGACACCTTGAGCTAACATGTATATGTATATATGCCCCCAATGTTGATAATCCTGCCTTTTTTGCTAACATTGCTCAGGTTGCTCAGGCCTCTGCTAATACCCCACTGATAATAGGTGGCGACTTTAATCAAGTCGTCGATCCTCTGATAGACAGGCAACCGCCTAGAACGAGTGGCCTGCCCAAGAGCTCCCTCACACTCACCTCCTTGATCAAAGATCTCGCTTTAGTGGACCTTTGGAGATTGTTGCATCCTGCTGAACTGGAATTTACTTTCTATTCTCCCCCCCATCTATCACAGTCCAGAATAGATTTTTTCCTAATATCTAAAGTGCTGGTATCTCAGGTAGACACAGCGATGATTCACCCATTACATATCTCAGACCATGCTGCCATTTCCTTCCAGTTGCACGCTAATCTGCCCAGTGGGAATCCGGGAAATTGGTTTTTTGATAGGACCCTGCTAGAGCAACAAGAGTTTCAGTTAGACATTCGGGCCGCCATTCAGGACTATTTCCTTTTTAACTTACCACATGATACCATGTGCTGGGCTTGGTGGGAGGGCTCTAAAGCTGCCATTCGTGCAACCATTACTAGCTATCAAATTCGCTTAGGGAAACAGCGTAAGCAACAGTTATTAATATTAGAGCAACAAATTAAAGCTGGGGAACGGGTTCTTACTTCCCGCACTGATCCTTGTGTGTTGTTACGATTGCAACGCCTACGCTTTCAATATAACTCAATCCTGTCTGCTGCAGCTTCTAAAAATATCGCATCGCAGCAAGGGATGTACTATCGGGAAAGCAACCGTGCTGGTAGACTCTTAGCTAATGCCTTGAAAGGTCAAAAAGAAGCCAAGCGGGTAGCGGCTCTCCGAAACCCGGTAGGAGGGGACATAGTGACAAATAATACAGAGATAGTAGAGCTCTTCCGGGATTTTTATACTCGTCTTTATAAATCAGAATGTGATTTCACGTCAGAGGCTTTTGAGCGATTATTATCCGGAATCCAACGGCCGACCCTCTCTGAAGAGGATAGGGTTGCGATGGATAAACCCTTCTCTACTAATGAAATTTATTCTGCCCTTAAACGTGTGGCCTCGGGACGCGCCGCAGGCCCTGACGGTCTTCCGGCCGAATTTTATAAAACGTTCAGTGCTGATCTAGCCCCCCACCTAAAACTCTATTTCACTGCTCTGGCTGAAGACACATCTTGCTTGGGATCCTTTTCGGCGGCGAATGTGGTAGTATTTGAAAAAGAAGGGAGGGATCCGCTGTTAACAGCTAACTACCGCCCAATCTCCCTTCTTAACGCAGACTATAAAATTTTTGCGACTATCTTAGCCTCTCGACTATCTGACCAAATGTCTACACTAATCCACCCTGATCAATGTGGTTTATACCCGGAAGATCCACTGCCGACAACGCTAGGACTTTATGTCATGTTTTGACTCATGCTGCAAGCCTAGATCTACCACTAGTTGGCCTCTCCCTAGATGCCGAGAAAGCCTTCGACCGTCTCGAATGGCCCTTCTTATTTGCTGTTCTCCGTTGGTACGGCTTTGGGGAGGGCTTTCTCCGGTTTCTTCAAGTCATGTATGCCGAACCCACAGCCAGTATATGTGTGAATGCTATCAAATCTCAGCCATTCAGCCTTCAAAGAGGTACACGCCAAGGGTGCCCCCTATCTCCTCTGCTCTTTGACTTAGCGCTCGAACCTCTAGCCCTGTTACTTAGGCAGTCCGCAGACATCCGAGGTGCCCCCTTCAGACACAGAGAGATCAAACTCTCCGCTTATGCAGATGATCTTATGCTTTTTATAACTTTGGACTCGGTCCCAGTAGTCTTAGACTTACTAGACAGGTATTCGCAGCTCTCGGGCTATAAGATCAACTGGACCAAATCGGTTGCTTTCCCACTTAACCACCGGGTACATGCGGCCGACATGCAAGCCTTTCCCTTTCTCTGGCAGCATAGTATGGTGAAATATCTCGGGGTCCATTATTGCTATCCTTTAGAGGACACTATTAGTTTCAACGCCAAGGCGATAATCTCCAAAGTCCGTGAACTTACCAATCGGTGGTCTCCACTAACCCTTACGTGGTGGGGCCGCTTGGAAACAGTGAAAATGATGATAGTCCCTAAAGTGAACTACATTCTCGAAATGCTACCATGTTTACTGCCCCGACACATCTACAAGGATATAGAAGGCCTTCTTATCCGATATCTATGGCAGGGTAAAACACCCAGGATAGCTAAACAAAACTTGCAATCTGATAAAGCGAGAGGAGGAGCTAGATTTCCAGATTTTTTCAAATATCATGAAGCCTTCCTCTTAAAGCAAGGTGCCCGTTGGTTGGATGCCCCGGCAGCAGGCCGCCCGGTGTGGCTAGATATTGAAGAAGAGCTTAGTGGACCAGTTCCGCTGGCCTACCTCCCCGGAATGTGCCATCATTCAGACTCCCGCCATTCACCAATGGTTGTAGACACTCTAGTGGCCTTTAATGCCCTCATTCAATCTCTGGGTCCGCAGGCGTGCCCCCCGGACCATCTCCCGATCTGGCATAACTCTCGATTTCAAATTAACAAAAACACGATAGCATGGAGACCCTGGTACTCCAGGGGGATTTGGACACCTAAGCAGCTATTTGCTGGGGATCGCTGGAAAACCTTTAATGCTTTACAAACGGAATTTGGTCTACCAGCGAAATATTACTTTCAATGGGTGCAGCTCCAACATTGCCTTAAAGGCGCTCGGGTCATTCCGCGCTCTGATACTAGCGAGGAAGGGCTGTCAGAGGTGACTCGTTGTATCGGGAGTTTACCAGGGGTGGCATCTAACTTTTATAAAATACTCACTCATAGTCCAGGCAGGGACACCCCTAGGGCCCAGCAGGCCTGGGAGCGCGAATTGCACGTCACTTTAACTCCCCAGCAATGGAAGATAGTCTGGAGCAAAGTGGTGCGGGTCTCCAGATCCGCCTCTGTCACTCAAACGCTCTTCTATTTTGCACATAGATGCTTTTATACTCCTGAGAAGATGGCCAAATGGAATGTCAATACAAGCTATCGATGTTGGTCATGCCATACAGCGGTGGGGACCTTCGCCCATGTTATCTATGAATGTCCAACATTACAGCAATATTGGGGGCGGGTTTGGGACCGGATACAAAGTATCCTACACTTCCGGGAGCCCCTTTCTTGGAAGATTGTGGGACTCCGCTCTGTGGCGGGGATCCCCTCTCTTCCCAGGACAGGCCGCTTCCTCCTAGATTTTATGTTGGGTATGGCTGTATGCTTAGTCACAAAATATTGGAAGACTAGCTCCCGCCTAACTTTTACCGAATGGTGGAATTCTGTCTGCTTATATAGCACATATGAGCAGATACCTCGCCGGATGGCATTCCAGGTTCAGGACTGCTCTCACTTATCTAAGTGGCAGATGCTTAATGACTATGTTCAGATTGCCAGATGCTCCAATATAGCCGTATAACTACACTCATCATGTTGCAGATAATTATATTTTCTCGAAAGATAATAATGTGTATATACACCCGATACTGGATTGTTACGTATCCCAGAGAAGAAGCAGGGGGGGAGGGGGGTGGTGGGGGTTTACTGTCCGTGATTGTATAATATTATTTGTTCATGTCTTCTATTCTGTATGTCCTTTTGTTTTGATGTTCTAAAATGAAAATAAAAGTTTCAAAAAAAAAAAAGATGAAGTAAGCTATTTAGGTGAAACATTAGATAAATATTTAAATTTAAAATCTCATATAAGCAAAATTGTGTCAAAAGCATACCATCGTTTAAAGATTATAAGAAGACTAAAACCAATACTAAATACAAATCACTTTCGCATGGTATGTCAGGCAGTCATAACACCTCTCCTTGATTTTGGAAACATCTTGTATCAAGGGCTTCCGAAACAACCTCTCCAATTAATTCAGAACACCACTGCGCATATTATAACTGGCTCTACAAAATTTGAACACATACCTCCTGTCCTCAAACAGTTAGATTTCCTTCTGGTTATTGCAAGGGCAAAATATAAAAACCTAATGACTATTTTCAAAATTTTTCACCAATCCTCAGCGGATATTCTACAATCTATTATTTCAAAAGACAAGAGCATAAGACCAAGACGATCTCAAAATATCAATAAACTTAATACTCCTTTGAACTTCAACAAATCAAAACAAATGAATTCTAAAAGAGCATTTTCCTTTATGGCACCAGAGTTATGGAATTCTATTCCTGAAGACTTAAGAACTCAGGAAGACCTTAAAGACTTTCGCAAATCTTTAAAGACTTACTTATTTATAGAATCATTTGGTGAAATAACTTAAATTAACCATTATGTATATTTAATTTCACTATGATATAGTATTATAACATACTGTTTTGTTTTGTATTTATATTGTAATATATCATTTTTGTTTTCCCATACCCTCAATATGTAAGCCTTTGTTGTCTTGTCAAGCACTTTGATTGAAGGATAAGGTGGTATACAAAACTGGTTAAATAAATAAATAAATAAATGTATACACTGTAATTGCCTGTAAATGAGCCCATCCCTTACAGTCACCCCCCAGCTGGTGTGGATGGCCTGTGTCTTATTGTCTATGGCATTCTGCATTATCTTCTATGTCTGGATCTGCCATTTCCTTTTCTTCTGTCTACCTCATTGCAAAACTGTGTAGCATGCAATAAACCATAAATTTCTGACAGACCTTGGATGGACTGTATAGGAGTTATCCCCTGGATTGATCTAAGCAATGGAAGTGGCTCATCAGTTAGCTAAGTGTCCTTTCTATGATTCAGCAGGTATATCTGTGGGCTCTACTGTAGCACTCCTCAGCATCTATGTGCAGTGCTACAATGAGGTTCAGGAGCCACCTGTGTGAATGGAGAGAGTGGGTACAAATTAGAGTCTAGAACTAGGGTATATAATGGTCTGGCAAGCCCTCCAACCAATTTGGCCATTGTTGCAGTTATCATGGATCATTGGGGCCTGCTAGCATGGGCATGTCTAGGTGATGGAGTGGCTTGGTACAGGGATTTCTTAAAAGCCATCCATCAGTGATTTTTCCACTCTTGAATATCTTAGATGCCAGAGTGGGTTAGGATGTAGGAGTCATGGCAGGAACCTTGAAATCTTGGAAAGATATCAGTTATTTCCCCCTGTGCATTGCAGATCAGCTGCATGTTTAGTGAGTACAATGTCTTCCCGTTGCAGTAGGTTGCCTCCCTTCATCATGGAGACCTGATGGCACATGTGTGCAGTCAATGATTCCCAGTACAGATGAGATTCAGGCCATCTCATAGAAGTGGGTCATGGTTAGCTGCCTATGCTGCACCATCTGGGGGAAGGCTGCATGTGATGAAGTATGGATTAGAAAGGCACTCAGGGACTATAAGATATACTATAAAACAGCTTAATGGCTGAGACACACTGTGGCAGCCAATACAGACTGAAAACTGCTAGTGGCTAGGAAGGTGAGAGCCATACTGACCTAGAGGTGGATGGGTATGAGCTGACCCTCTGAGTGTTGGAGCGGAGTGGCTCTAGCTGCAGACATAAGTGATGGATGACTGCCTTGTCCCAATAAGGCACTGCTCATCCATGAGGTCTTAAAATTGGGTCCTGGACCTGTAGACTGTCTGATATGGATGGCTCCTGGTGATTCTCTTGTGTTCTCTGAGGGCCTCCTGCAGCACCACCTGCATAAACCATATGTTCAGTTGATTCATTGCTCCTGCATCCCTCCACAAACACCCAATGACTCCCTTCACCTGTGACTCCCTCCATCATCACCTAAAGCACTGAACATGCACCTGCATACACAGACAGAGACACAGATGTACATGCACACACACACACACACACACACACAGAAGAAACTCCACAGAGAGATAAATGCAGCTAGGAACACTGATGGACACACAAACAGCACACACCAGACAGCCGGTCAACAGGAAGACTGACACACCAAGAGTATGGGAGAGAAACATTTGGAGTGGCACAGTTGGGGTGGGAGAGGTGTTCAGGGAGTTTGAAGGTAGTAGTGCCTTTGAGGAACAGGAAGAGTGCAGGGAAACAAAGGTTTGCACAAAAGACATCTACGTGGACAGAGACGACACCCAGGTCAAGGAATCATAAGTACTGCTCCTCCAGTCACCAGCACCACAAGCAGTTTTGAGAGACAGCAAAGTCTAGTGTGTATTTGTGATTTATAACAGGTGTAAATTAACACATTTAAAAATTCTATCCTGCATGTCACTGACCTATGTGAAATATATCATGGATGTGCACATGCCGGCGCTGCCCAAACCACGCCCCTACATATTCCCGGAATGGCTCTTATGGAGAAGTGGAAAGAATGACATGCCCGCCATGAAAACATGGATCTGGCAGTGTTTGTGGAATGGTGTTTACACATGGGCATGACTTCTGCTGTTTTCTTCTTCTGTATCCACATTTGAAATGTGAATAGAGCTTCTAAAATAACCCCTTTAAACTCCAGGAACTTGTCCAAACCTTTTTTAAACTAGCTGCACTATTTTACCATATTCTCCAACAAATTCCAGAGATTATGTGTTAAGTGAAAAATATTTTCTCAGTTTATTTTAACTGTATTACCCAATAACTTTATGGCACGGCCCCTATTCTTTGTACTTTTTGAAAATACAAGGAGTACATAACATGAGGATGGATCTAGCTAAGCTTGAAAAATTGTTTAGAATTCGGCAATTGAGATTTAATGCTAAAAAATGTAGGGTCATGCATTTTGACTGCAAAAATCCAAGGAAGCGGTACAGTGTAGGGGGTGAAGTACGTCTGTCCACAAAAGAAGAGCAGGACCTCAGCGTAGTTGTGTCTCGCAACCTTAAAGTAGCTAAAGAGGTAGAAAAGGCAATGGCAAAGGCCAGAAGGATGCTTGGGTGCATAGGGAGAGGAATGGCCAGCAGAAAAAAGTCTCTGGTGCGACCTCATTTGGAGTATTGTATGCAATTCTGGAGACCTCACCTTCAAAAAGATATAAACAGGTTGGAGTTGGTGCAGAGGGTAGCTACTAAAAAGGTTAGTGGTCTTTGTTATAAAGCATATGAGGACAGACTTAAAAATCTTAATATGTATACTTTAAAGGAAAGGCAGGATAGGGGCTATATAATAGAGACATTTAAATACCTCTGTGGCATAAATGCACAGGAGGGTCTCTTTCAATTGAAAGCAGGATCTGCTATGAGGGTACATAGCATTAGAGTGAAAGTGGATAGACTCAGGAGTGATATGAGGAAATATTTATTTATGGAAAGAGATGCATGGAATAGTCTCCCAGTGGAGGTGGTAGAAACGAAGACAGTATCCGAATTCAAAAAAGAATGGAACAAACACAGAGGATCTCTAAAGGTAAAGAGGGAACTATTGTAGTTGATATGGAAGGGCAGACTAGATAGGCCATATGGTCTTTTTCTGCCATAGGAGAATCGTCCATCCACTTTATCATTTTGGTCACCTTTCTCTGTACCTTTTCTAATTCCAGTATATTTTTTTGAAAATGTGATGACCAGCAACTCTACACAATGCTTAGTGTGCAGTCATACCATGGAGCAAGTCAGAAGCAGTATGATATTCTCCAGTCCTTTCCTAATTATTCCACTGTAACATTGTATATTTTTTAAGTTTATACTGCACACTGACCAAACAATTTCAATGTATTATCTAAGATGACACAGATTCCTTTCCTGGGTGGTGACTCATATGAATGTTCAGACCAAAAATTTTCATTTTGTTTGGTTTCCTATATAATTTGGGGATTTTTTTATTTTGTTCAAAGAGGTTTTGTTTTGGAGGCAATAGGCCCGATTCTGGGATGCAGGTTGCGGGGTTGCACGTCTTTGTGGGATGTGCAGCCCCGCAAGCCGCCCGGGCCCGATTCTCCCTCTGGCTCTCCCCATACGTCCTGAGCATCAGAGTGGGCAGAGTCGATGAAGGTGGGATTGGGGTGGAGCAGGGACAGGCCAGCCCAGCAGGACATGCAGGGACGATTCAGGTCATGGCCCTGTGCATCTTGCTGAGCCCGTGGGGACGTGCTGCTTATTCCATCACAAAGATGGAATAAACAGTACAAAAGTGATGATTGGGCCCAGGGATACCCCTGGGGCCGGGGCCGGGGCCAGGTGAGGGGGAGTCCCTGTCACCTGATCCAGGTCACAGCAGGCGAGCCGTGGGTAGGGCATGGGGAAAAGGGGGCCAAAGCAATAGAAGTCTGGGGTGCTTGTGGGGAGGATGTCCCTGCAGGTGGCTTGGGCATGACAGGCCATCCTTGGGCCCGATTCTGGTTACTGCAGGAACGTTTTGTTCCCACAGTCCAGAATATGGTCCAAACAGGCCCATTTTGCTTGGGGCCATCTGGACAGCCCAGACGTGCCCCTACCTGAATCGGGCTCAATGTCATCGCTAGTGTGTCCTATTGCTCAGTAGTGTGGTACCTCAAAGGAACTAAGTTGAGGCCATGTGATAGAGTGCTGAGAGACCTGAAGGTCAAAAAGACTGGATGATCAGTTTGGATTTAGGCATGTGAGAGTTAAAGAGGATCTGTTGTTGTTAAGTGCCGTCAAGTCGGTGTTGACTCATGACAGCCTTCTGGATAGTTGACCTAAACTGTGTTTGGTCTTCAGTCAGGTGGTTCATTGTTGATAGAGTGGTGCCCATAGCTGCTGTTATTTTATCAATCCATCTCTTTGCTGGCCTTCCTCTTTTGTGTTGACCTTCTAGAAATATGATGTCTTTCTGTAACAATCTCTCTCTTCACATGATGTGTCCAAAGTATGAAAGTCAAAGTCATCTGAGCATCTAAAGAATGCTTAGGTTTGATCTCCTCTAGTACTGACTGGTTTGTTCTTTGGGCAGTCCATGATATACACAATATTCATCATCTGCACAATATTTCAAAGCCAACAATTTTTTTCCTATTTGTCTTTTTTACTGTCCAAACTTTCACATCCATTTGATTTTATTGAAAATACCATAGCTTGGACAAGTCGAATCTTTGTATGGAGAGAGACATCTCTGCTCTTGAGAATCTTGTCTAGATCCTTCATAGATATTCTGCCAAGAGCAATGCATCGTCGGACATCTTGACTGCTTGTCCTTTCTTTACTGATTGTTGATCCAAGTAGGTTAAATTTGTCCATCAATAATGAACTTATTGATTTTTTCCAGTTGTCAGGATCTTTGTCATTAAGGTGCAGGCCAATTTTAAGACTATGTTCCTTGATCTTGAGAAGCAAATGTTTCAGACTGTCTTTAATTTCAGCCAGTAATGTGGCATCATCAGTATAGCGAAGGCTGTTGGAGTATTCCATCAATCTTCACACCTCAGTTGTCTTCATACAGTCCTGCTTTTCTGATGGTTTATTCTGCATATTGTGGTGCAACAGAGGATACACAGCCCAGGGTAGTGCAGGTAAAAGAAGAGCTCACCTTAGATTCAGCGTTGAAAAGAGGCACCAGGCATAGTGAAACAGTTGAGCAGGGAAAACTGTTACTACGTGCCAAACAGAAAGCTCATCAGGAACACCTGATTGCAAATCCCCATGTCACGTGCAGGGCTGGGGATTACATAAGACAGGGTTCCAGTCAGTGGAGGGAGAGACAGGACACAACCCAGGAAGAGGAGAAGGAGGAGGAGGGCAGAAGCCAGAGAGAAAGCAGCAAGAGGTGTGGCTACAGTCAGCTGAGCAGAAACCCCAGAGGAGTGCTGGGAGGAAAGTTTTCTATCGGAGAACCGGGAAGTGAAGGTAGCTCCAGCACTCATGAGAAAAGGTTTGAGGCAAGCTGCACTGGGAGAAGGCATGCCACCCGAGTCAGTCCTCAAGAGAAGCCAGGAGTGTCCTACCACACAGGAGACCGGTATGTGCCAGCACTAAGCACAGGTCAATTCAGGAAGAGAGTGTTGGGGGAGGGGAACTCCAAACACACTTGCACATTAAGAAACAGCTGCAAAGCTAATACTAACTCTACTAGTGCAAAACCAGCCTGGGAGGCTAGAGAGAAGAGATACAGGGAGCCAAGTGCCAAGACAATCCCTACGGATAAAAGGAGGCATCCATGTGCTTACAGAGAAAGGTTTAAAACATATAAGTGCCAAGGGCGCGGTCCTGAGCATAGATACAGGAAGCAAGGAGATTCAGACCTTTTGTTCTGGGAGGAAAACCCAGACAGAATCTACTGCATGCCAGACAGGTATAAACCTGAAGAGAGAGGAACCTTCATCGAAAGCTATAGTGAGTTATCACAAGGAGACGTGCCTGAGTACTCCACACAGGAAGAGTGTGATACAGGGAGTTTGGGGAGTGCTGGAGAGGGTATGGTGTGGGAAGATAGCAGCAGCCTTCCAGACCCCTCTCCCATGGACTGTAGCATTTGTTACAAGTGCAGCCCTGCTGTTTAATTGGATGACAAAAAGAACTTTGTGAATTTAAACAAAGGAATATAAGTTTGCTGATACTATTTTTGTTCATTGCTTGTATCTGAAGTTTTTTTGATCTTGTTGATAGTCCGAGCGGGACGGGGAATAAAACCCATCTTATTTACTTATTCACTTTTTGCTCTGAGAGACTCTATCATTTACTTAGCAAGAGCAGATTACTTGTTTAACAGACCCTAGGCAACCGCCTATATAGGGTTAAAGGGCTCTACCCACGGGCCCCATCACAAGTTGGCGTAGTTTTTTCGGATCCGGTCAACAAGACAAAGAGCTACGGAGCGAGCAGAGTGACAACGCGGGAAGAGCGAAGTTGGCACGCCCGGAGAGGATCCAGGTTCCGAGAGTACAACGGCAAGCGCCTTCTCAAAATAAGAACCTCCACCTGGCTCAGGTAAAGGGTATTTGGGCACAGGTTGGGAGGATCTCTGGTGAGAAGGAAAAGGCTTGGGAGAAAAGGAAAAGGAATTGTTTCTTTCACTGTTGTTATAGTGCCACACTTGGTGTTGGTGTCTCTGGTTTATCTTCCAGGAATAAAAGGGATGACTACGATGGATGCACAAGAGGTCCTAAGATGGATGAGCATGCAATTCGAGAAGCAGGGAGAGCTAGCACGGAAGAACCAGGAGCAGGCCATCGCTGCCCTGACGGACCAACAGAAGCCCCTGACAGACTTATTGCATACTCTTCTGAAGGAGCCAAGGAAAGAGGAGTCGCCAGCAGCAGTACCTATCTGTGGGGTAGGCCCACAGAGTTGTGGGATATGGACACTGGGACAAATGCATAGAGACGAAAATTTTGATGATTTTGTGCAGACTTTTGAGAGGATAGCTCTCAATGCTAAGTGGCCAGAAGAGCAATGGGCCGTTAGGCTAGCCTCAGCGCTAACCGGCGAGGCTCAGGCAGCTTACAGGGCCATGCCTGCCGTTTTGGCAGCTGATTATCAGGAAGTTAAGAGAGCCGTGCGTGATAGGCTGGGCTTAACCCCTGCTATGTATAGACGCATGCTCCGGTCTACCCGGATTCAACCTAATGAAACCCCAAAGGCACTATATCACAGAGTGCATGGGCTAGTCTTAAAATGGCTTGAACCCGAGGGTAAACCGGTAGCTGATATAATAGACCAAATTGTACTAGAACAATTCTTTGAGGCAGTGCCGGAGGAAGTGAGAACTTTCCTGACCCTACAGAATTGTAGAAACTCTGCTGAAGCAGCGCAGTTAACCGAAAGGTTCTTTGAGGCTGAAGTAACTAAAGAAGCCAGCGCTGGCAGCAGGTTAGGGTTAACCAATTCTGTAAAAAGTACCAAAGTTTCTCCGAGGAATATGTCGGGTTCAGGGGAATCCGTATATAGGAAAATGGAAAGTAATAATATGTTAAAATGCTTTAAGTGTGGAAAAATTGGGCACCTAAAGAGGGAGTGTGTGTATCGTACAGCACTTGTTACTAACAAGGATCAACACGTAGCAGCAGGTTTCCGTGTGGATGTGGAGGTGCAGGGAGTACCTGCTAAGGCCTTGCTTTACTCGGGGGCCGACCAAAGTATGGTCTCCCGCCATTTTTGGAAAATCATACAGGCCCAAAATGGTTTTCCCCCGAGTCAGCAAGAGGGAACTGCAAAAATACAATGTGTGCATAGAGCGACAACCTGGTATCCTTTATTTAGGGTAAAAGTTAAGGGCTTAGGCACACGAAAAGAAGTCCTAGTAGCCATCATTCCCAAACTGCCCTATGATATAGTGTTGGGAAGAGATTGGCCACCTTTCTATAGAGGTATAGAAGATAGTACTTGCATAAAGGGAGGACTAGTTTCCACCAGGTCTCAGGCGAAAGGACTGAGGACTCCTAGTGAAACTTTAGAGGAAGATCCTGCCCCCGTAGAAGAAGAAGGAGAGGTAGAGCCAGAAAAGGGGGAGGAGGTGGTTGCAGATGAGGGCCTGCACGAGCTTCCCCGACATGAAGATTTAATTGGTACCCCCAGCAAGGATAAAAAGAAAAGCAAGGGCGAAAAGCGCCGGGAGAGGCATCACCGGGCCCAGTTGAGAGCCGGAGTAGCCGATGGGCAAGGGTTACCCTGGGTACCGGCAGATTTAGTAAAAAGGTTTCCGTCTTTTGCCAAAGAGCAGAGGGCAGACCCCGTATTAAAATACGCCTTCGAGTTCGCAAAGGCTGATAGGGATGTGCTCCCCAGGTTCCTATTAGAGGAAGATATTTTATATAGGGAGAGCAGCAATCCCCAGAATGATGCCATTAGGAAACAGTTGGTAGTTCCCACCACCTTTACGGCAGTTGTCATGAGGCTAGCTCATGACCACCCCATTGGAGGGCATAAAGGGGTGCAGGCCACACTCGACCAAATTCTCGAGCGTTTTTACTGGCCGGGAGTATTTAGGGAGACAAAAAATTCTGTGAGGCCTGTCCGGCTTGTCAGCGGGTAAGCGCTGCTAAGCCTGTAGGAGTTCCCCTGATCCAAACGCCTACCATAACAGAACCGGTTAGGAGAATGGCGATGGATATTGTAGGGCCCCTGGTGAAAACACCTAGGGGATTTCAGTACATCCTCGTTATCATGGATGTGGCCACCAGATTCCCATGGGCAATCCCTCTTCGAAACATATCCGCCAGGTTTATAGCCACAGAGTTAATAAAATTGTTCTGTGAGGTGGGTTTCCCGAGGGAAATGCTCACAGACAGAGGAAGTAATTTTGTCTCGAGATATCTAGCACAAGTATGGGATGCTTTTGGCATCAACCATATAAAAACAGCGGCGTATCATCCACAGACCAACGGTATGGTGGAACGTTTTAACCAAACCCTTAAGCAGTTGCTGAGGAGGGGGTTAGAGGGGCAAATGGCAGACTGGGACATTATGCTCCCATTTGTCCTATACGCTAGCAGGGAACGGACGCAAACCTCCCTAGGAACATCCCCCTATGAACTTATGTTCGGACGGGCACCACGAGGGGTCCTGGACATCTTGAGAGACCAGTGGGTGGAACCGGGAGAGGAGGAAATAGGAGTTCCCCAGTTCCTTTGCGGGCTACGGAGTCACCTCCAGAGGGCATCTCAAGCCGCAGATAGGAATTTACAAGACAGTAGGAAAATACAAAAGAGATATTATGATAGGGGTAAAAAACCTCGACAGTTGACCATGGGCGACAAGGTCGTGGTAATGGTCACTGATCCAGGGCCAAAATTTGAAGCTCGGTGGAAGGGTCCCTATACGGTAGTGGACCGCAAGGGTCCCGTATCATATGTTGTCAAGAATGACAGGGGACGCCTTCAGACGTACCATATAAATGTGCTGAAGCCATGGCACGAGAGGATGGCAACAATTAGCCATTTCAGCATAATACCCGAGCACAGTGCAGCAGGCGCATGTTCACAGGAACCCTGGGAGGAGGGTAAAGCGCTATACAGCAGGTATCAGGGGAAGCTCATGAGGCCAGAGCAGATTCCGGGCTGTGCGCACGACAGTTCACCATCCCGGAATATCTTAAGAGGGGGGATATGTGGTGCAGCAGAGGATACACAGCCCAGGGTAGTGCAGGTAAAAGAAGAGCTCACCGGGGGGGCGGAGCCTGATGTCCAACGGGGTAGACGCCTTGTGCTGAAGCTCCCGAGAGGCCTACACAGAATCCTGACTGAACTCCTGCAAAACTTCACTATTTTGCTTTAAAATCGCCGGGGCGCATCGGAGGGATGGCGGGACCTAAACCACAGCGCCTAGATTTCGGCTCCCCCACTTCGTCGCACGGCAAACGCTCCAAAACGGAACTGCCTTCCCCGCATAAGATGGCGCCGCTCTGTGAGAGCCCTGAAATGCAGCGGGTGATACTCGCGGAGATTCGTGGTGTAAAGGAACTGGTACAATCCAACGGAGAAGCGATCCGCGCCATGCGTGAGGACCTTACCATGATGCAGGAAAGGCTCGAGGGCCTCTCGTTGCGCCAAGACAACATGGCGGAGACTCTTGAATCGCACGCGGTGCGAATGGGGAAGATCGATAAAGCTGAACGCCAGATTTTGCTCCTTCAAAAGGAACTTGAAGATAGCAATAATAGAGCTCGTCGCAATAACATTCGACTCATTGGAGCTCCAGAGGGCGTAGAAGCAGGAGATCTGCGGGAATATCTGGGCAATATTCTACCCTCTCTATTGAAGACGACGTTTCTTAAGGACCTGGAGATAGACCGGGCACATCGTGTCCCCACTAATATGGCGCTCAACCGGACGACTCCCAGGCCCATCATTTTTCGGCTACTGCGCTATCAACAAGCTGAGCAAATTCTGGCTGCTGCCCGGGCTAATCATCACCTCGAGATAGATGGGCATAAAGTGTCTTTCTTCCCTGATCTCTCTAAGCCCACGATGGACCGCCGAAAGAAGCTTCTTGCTTATCGCCCTCGCCTTCAGCAACTGCAGGCCCGATTTGGTCTCCTGTATCCGGCAAAGCTACGCGTTACGCTGCATAACCATACCAGGACCTTCGAGGATCCTGACCTCCTCGCTGCATTTTTGGACTCTAAAGAAGCTGAACTGATGCGTTGATGTTACCATCAAGCTGTGTTGCTGTTCAAAGCTCTCTTAAATCTCTACCTCATTGGGGCCTATCGCAGTGATTTCGCTGCGGACGCGGTTGGACTGCTCTCCTGACCTACTTCTTTGAACCGCCATCCTGCTTCTCTGCACCCTTCGGTGGCTCCCGGGACTTGTTCCTGCTGCAGGGAGTATGGCCAGTATCGGGCCTTCTCTGGGGCTTCCCCCCGCAGACTCATGGTCGCCAGTAATAGTTGGGGTTTTGCTTCTTCTCTAGTGCACTTCGGTGCCTGTCTCTTTTTTTTTTGGGGTTATTTATGCTTTCTACCAAAAGTTTATTATTTCATGTCGTGTGTACAGTCATTTGCTACCAATATGCATAGTTTAGGGAATAATGTGCAACTTCATGTTCTCTCAGAATTTTGTATATTACTAGATGGCTTTCTGTAAGCTCTTATCATTGAATGTCAAAGGTATCAATAGTCCAATCAAAAGGAAGAAAATTCTTAGCTATTTGAATACGGAGCATGCTGATTTAGTTCTGCTTCAAGAAACGCATTTAAATGCTAAAGAAACACTAAAGCTTAATGTCAAGCCTTATGCTGTTGTGGCGTATTCTCCCGCTGTTGCTAAACGCTGTGGTGTTGCCATACTTGTTAAGAAATCCCTGCAGGCCACCGTGCTAGATATTAGCTCAGATAATGAGGGTAGATGGGCTCGCGCTCATCTCAAAGTGGGGGATCTAGAATTCACGTGTATTTGTATTTATGCTCCAAATGTTGACAATCCTGGTTTTTTTGCTAAAATTGCACAAGCTGCGCAAGCCTCCGCTCATACCCCACTAATACTGGGAGGAGACTTTAATCAGGTCCTCGACCCTTTGGTGGATCGGCAGCCGCCTAGAACCTGTGGTCCACCCAAGAGTCTCTCCATACTTACAGCTATGATCGCTGATTTGGCTTTGGTGGACATATGGAGGTTATTGAATCCTTCTGATTTGGATTTTACCTTTTTCTCCGCTCCTCACCAATCACAATCCCGAATAGATTTTTTTCTTTTATCTAAAACATTGGTATCGCAGATTGGTATGGCTAAGATTCACCCCTTGCACATTTCAGACCATGCTGCCATATCTTTTACGATACACACTGCTGCGCAAAATGCAAGTCCCCGAGCATGGTCTTTTGATAGGTCTCTCCTAGACCAACAGGATTTTCAAACTGTAATACGGGCTGCCATACAAGATTACTTTCATTTTAACTCTCCCCTTGACACAACGAACTGGGCCTGGTGGGAGGGTTTTAAGGCGTCTATTCGAGCCACGGTGACTAGTTATCAAATCCGTCTTGGGAAACAAAGAAGGCAACAATTGGTGATCCTTGAACAACAGATACAGGCTGGTGAACGTATTCTTACGTCCCGAACAGACCCATGTGTTCTGCTTCGTTTGCAACGTCTCCGTTTTCAGTACAACAAGATTTTGCATAATGCCGCTGTTAGAAATATAGCATCCCAGCAGGGATTGTATTACCGGGAAAATAATCGCGCTGGTAAACTACTAGCTAATGCTTTGAAGGGGAAAAAAGAAGCCAAACGGGTAGCAGCTCTCCGAAGCCCATCTGGGAATGGCCTTGTCACAAAAGATCATGAGATTTTAGAGCTTTTTCGCGATTTTTATGCTAGCTTGTATAAATCTGAATGTGAGTTTGTTCCTGAACATTTCGACCGCTTGTTAGCTGGTGTACAGCGTCCTACTCTCTCGGCTGAGGAATGCACGGCCCTTGATCATTCGTTTACTCTTGTGGAAATACAGGATGCAATTAAAAGATGTGCCTCCGGCCGTGCTGCGGGTCCAGACAGCCTCCCGGCTGAGTTCTTCAAAACTTTCAGCTCTGATCTGGCCCCGTTTTTGCAGCAATACTTTACTACCCTAGTAGCCGACGGATCCTCCCTTGGTTCCTTTTCAGAGGCCAACATAGTGGTCTTTGAGAAGGAGGGGAGAGACCCACACCTGACAGCCAATTACCGACCCATCTCCCTGCTTAACGCAGATTATAAAATCTTCGCCACTATTCTTTCTACTCGGCTCTCTCACAAAATGACCACTTTAATACATCCAGATCAATGTGGATTTATTCCCGGCAGATCAACTGCTGATAATGCCAGGACTCTTTGTCATGTACTAACTAATATGGCCTCCCACGATCGTCCATTGGTTGGCCTTTCCCTAGATGCCGAAAAAGCCTTTGACCGGCTAGAATGGCCATTCCTATTTGCGACCCTTCGTTGGTTTGGTTTCGGCGATAATTTTCTCCGTTGCCTTCAAGTGCTATACTCTCAACCAACTGCTAGTGTCTGTGCCAACACATTGAAGTCCCAGCCATTTTTACTGCAAAGAGGCACCCGTCAGGGGTGCCCACTTTCCCCCTTACTTTTGATCTTGCGTTAGAACCCCTAATCCTGTTAATCCGTCAGTCTCCACATATCCACGGCGCTCCCTTTCCCCGTCGGGATATAAAAGTCTCAGCGTATGCAGATGATCTTATGCTTTTTGTTTCCTTAGACTCCGTATCTGTTGTTCTGGATCTAATTGACCGCTATTCTCAACTTTCAGGTTACAAAATTAATTGGACCAAATCAGTCGCCTTTCCCCTAAACCACCAGGTTCACCAAGCAGACTTGCAAACCTTTCCTTTTGTATGGCAGCCCCGTATGGTAAAATATTTAGGGGTACATTACTGTTATCCTCTCGAAGAAACCGTCGCTTTTAATGTCAAAAATTTAA
This sequence comes from Ichthyophis bannanicus, assembly GCA_033557465.1. Classification (NCBI taxonomy): domain Eukaryota; kingdom Metazoa; phylum Chordata; class Amphibia; order Gymnophiona; family Ichthyophiidae; genus Ichthyophis; species Ichthyophis bannanicus. Next base: position 643,632,342 of record CM066036.1, on the reverse strand, counting down.
TCACCAAGGTCCGTGAGCTCACCCAACGTTGGTCTCCACTTACTCTTACGTGGTGGGGCCGTATGGATACCATAAAGATGATGATTGTTCCCAAGGTTAATTATGTCTTAGAAATGTTACCGTGCCTTCTCCCTCGACACACCTACAAAGATATCGAGGGCCTGTTGATCAGATTTTTGTGGCAGAACAAACCGCCTAGAATAGCGAAACATAAACTTCAGTCAGATAAGGAACATGGTGGGATAAGATTTCCTGATTTTTTCAACTATCACCTCTCTTTTCTTCTCAAACAGGGTGCCCGTTGGTTGGACGCTTCTTTCCCGTCCAGACCAATATGGTTAGATATAGAAGAAGACCTCTGTAAGCCCATTCCACTTAGCTATCTCCCTGGAATGACTTTCCCACTGGATGCCCACTATCCACCAATGCTCCTGGATACACTTCGCTCCTTCAATGTTCTCATCAGCTCCCTAGATTCCCTAGCTTGCCCACTAGATAGGCTTCCAATTTGGCATAATGCTCGATTCCAAATTCAACATAAGCCGGTGGCCTGGAGTCCCTGGTATTCCAGAGGCATCTGGACTCCCAATCAACTGTTTCACAATGCTCGCTGGAAGTCCATTAATGAGCTCCATTGTGAGTTTGGCCTTCCTTCTAAATACTATTTTCAACTGCTTCAGTTGCAGCACTGTCTCAAGAGTGCTGGGGTTTTTCCCCCACTAACTCCTCATGACCAAGGGATAACTGAGGTGGTCTCCTTTATTGGGGCTCAGTCCGGTGTTGCTTCCACCTTTTATAAAACTCTTTGTGCTCCTCAGAATGCTGTCCCCCCTTCTGCACAGCAGACTTGGGAGCGAGAATTGGGTGTAACTCTAACCCCTGAACATTGGAACCTCTTCTGGAGCAAAGTGGTTCGTGTTTCCCGCTCGGCTTCCTTAACCCAGACGCTTTTCTTCTTTGCCCATCGCTGTTTCTATACCCCTGATAGACTGGCCAAATGGACTTCCACTCTGAGTAATCAATGTTGGACTTGCCATGCAGCTACAGGCACCCTCACTCATGTCATGTACGAATGCCCCGCACTACAACACTACTGGAGCCGGGTCTGGGGTCGTATTCAATCTATCTTACACTTTACTGAACCACTCTCCTGGAAAATAGTGGGACTCCGTTCTGCAGCGGGCATCCCCTCTCTCCCGAAGTCTGCTTACTTCCTCCTTGACTTTCTAATGGGTATTGCCATATCGTTAATCATGAAATATTGGAAAAATAGCTCTTCACTGAGTCCTCTAGAATGGTGGAATTGTGTCTGTCTATATAGTAAGTTTGAACAAATTCCTCGTAGGGCTACCCCTTCCCTTCAGGCCCGCTACCAGGTGTCTAAATGGAAATTACTCACAGATTTCGTGCAGTCGGCCAAATGCTCGCACTTGACTGTCTAGTTATATCTCTCTCTCGATCCATAGTATATCATGACTGTTATGTTTATGTTCTAACATAATTGCTATGGACCCCATGCCTGGGTTAATATCTTTTCTTTTCTTTTTTTTTTATTATCTAGAGAAGAAGCATAGGGGGGGAGGGTTGATGGGGTTATTTTCCGGTTTATTCCATTTTATTTTGATGCAATCATCCTTGTTTTATTACTGTGTGTATTGTTATTGTTATAAAATGAAAATAAAAGTTTAAAAAAAAAAAAAAAAAAAAAAAAGAAGAGCTCACCTTAGATTCAGCGTTGAAAAGAGGCACCAGGCATAGTGAAACAGTTGAGCAGGGAAAACTGTTACTACGTGCCAAACAGAAAGCTCATCAGGAACACCTGATTGCAAATCCCCACGTCACGTGCAGGGCTGGGGATTACATAAGACAGGGTTCCAGTCAGTGGAGGGAGAGACAGGACACAACACAGGAAGAGGAGAAGGAGGAGGAGGGCAGAAGCCAGAGAGAAAGCAGCAAGAGGTGTGGCTACAGTCAGCTGAGCAGAAACCCCAGAGGAGTGCTGGGAGGAACGTTTTCTATCGGAGAACCAGGAAGTGAAGGTAGCTCCAGCACTCATGAGAAAAGGTTTGAGGCAAGCTGCACTGGGAGAAGGCATGCCACCCGAGTCAGTCCTCAAGAGAAGCCAGGAGTGTCCTACCACACAGGAGACCGGTATGTGCCAGCACTAAGCACAGGTCAATTCAGGAAGAGAGTGTTGGGGGAGGGGAACTCCAAACACACTTGCACATTAAGAAACAGCTGCAAAGCTAATACTAACTCTACTAGTGCCCAACCAGCCTGGGAGGCTAGAGAGAAGAGATACAGGGAGCCAAGTGCCAAGACAATCCCTATGTGGCAGGTGCAGGCCTGTGACCCACGGTGTCTGACATAAGCAGGCCAGCATGGCTAGCTTGACCTGTAAATGAGGCCTGTGGAGAGGCATATAGGATTGCACATCCCCCAATATACTGCTATTGTAAGATAGAACTCAGTAGAAGTATTGAATTAGCTTAGGTAGGCAGAACTGTAGAACTGAGAAATGGAAAAATACAGAAAAGACATGTTTAAAAGTTACTGATAAGAAAAAGTACATCTGCAAAGAAATATAATGAGGAGTGCTGACAGATGAGTTACAGAACCTTGCTCTTCTACAGGCACAAATTGGTTCTATGGCCTTGAGAGTGTGAAAGTAACAAGTTGATGAACTGGCCATTGTAATTAGGACTAGAAGGGGGGCATGCAGGTGTCATGCCCACAGAAGGGACATAATTGGATAAACTTATCAGTACCGGGACCAATGGAAGAGGTACGGGAGGTACGGGAGGTTACCGGGACCAATGAAATGTTTTTCTATACCTAGAATGGAACAGAAGTCTATAAAAGTTGTTGTAATGCTTGAAAACTTGGCTCAGCCATTTTGAAATTGACTTGCTTGAGACTTGTGCACAAATAAATGATTTGGACCTTCTGAACAGACTCCTGGTATCATTGGTTTGTCTGCGCTTTGCTGCTACATATTCCTTGGTGCGTTGGCCGTGAAGTTGTGGAATCAAAGTGTATATAGGGCAATATACCACGACTTTCCGCCTCTATATGCTTGGTCCTGCCGGGATCGCGCCCTTCCGACGAGGGCTGCTCCCTGGCGCCACCGGTCCCTTGTATCGGAGGGAGCTGGTCGGACCTCGGCGGGTGCCGGGCCCGGTTGGAGCCAACACCTCGAACCCGAGTGAGGGGAGTCCGAGGTCCAACTCATGCGCCTGCTTGGGAAGTTTGAGGACCGGATCCAGTGAGTATAGTTTTGATTTTGGGTCTAGACAGAAATAGAAAGAGCAGTACTGCCATTGGAATTTGTAATCTCGAGATATTGGGAATTGGTAAGAGAGCATGATCACCTCTCAAGGAAGAGCCGAGTAACCCCGCATGGGAATTCGCTGGGTGAAACCCTCATCCTTTTTGTAATTGGGAAAAAGACTAGTCAGAACAGATAGAAACGAATGCATTCTGGGATACGTTGCTAGCATGATTGTGTGAATGAAGTGTGAATGAGAGGTCTGGCAGCACGGACCAAGTGAAGGCGGATCCCTGAGTAGCGCATTTCCTGACCGGGCGACCGCGTTCAGGTCGCAAAAAGGGGGAAGCGATTGTCGTCTTGTCTTGTTATTTGTACTCCTTATACGTCTCCAGGACCGTGCGGACCCCTTACCCACGGTCCGCCCTCCTTTTCCCTTCTGTCTGTTGTTGCGCGCACACATCGAAATGGGAGGGGCGGGGTCTACTAGAAACACTCCATTAGAATGTATGATCGCACATTTTAAAGAGGGATATTCAGGAGATTATGGTATTAAAATGACAGCAGCCCGTTTGCAGATTTTGTGTACTAGGGAGTGGCCCGATCTAGACCCCATCTGGCCCCGAGAGGGAACGTTCACTGTAGAGATTATTCAGTCAATACACCGTAGAGTGCGGGTAGCGCACCCTGATCAGTACCCCTATATAGATTCCTGGTTAAGTATTTGTGAAGATCCGCCCCCCTGGGCGCAGCGCTGTTATGAGGAACAGTGCAGAATAATGTTAGCTAAAACAGATTCTAGACAGAAAACGGAACAGCCTAGAATGAAAGAGCAGGATAAGAAAGCCAAGAAGAAACCCATCTTGGTAGATCCTGATTCCCCAGAAATAGTCCTCAGGCAGCCCCGAACCCCAGGTCCAGTAAGAATAGCCCGGCGTCCTGCCCCAGAACCCCAGAGACGGCCAGAGCCGAGGCGGGACCCAACCCCTAATCCCCCTCCCGGGGGAGAGAAAGAGGAAGAATTAGTGGAAAGAGAAGAGGAGGACATAAAAGGCGAGTCAGAAGTGGAGATAGAAGAAGGAGAAAGAGAGAATTCCCCAGAAGAGGAGGACAGTGTACAAATAATTGAGAAAGCCAGCGCTAGCACTAGCACGCCAGTGAGAGAGAAACCCAAAGCAAAACCTGTAGAGAAGAAGAAAGTGACTCCTGCAAAGGCAACGACAATAACCCTTAGATCCCAAAAGACACCTATGGCAGCCAAACTGTTTCCCTTACGGCAAGTCCCGGGAGTGCCCGTAAAGAATGATAATGATGAAGTGGTAGCGGGACCCCTAACTTATGTATATATCCCTTTTTCTACAACTGATTTGTTAAATTGGAGGTCGCATTATGCCTCCTATACTAGTAAGCCCCAGGAGCTGACAGAATTAGTAACTAGTATTATGGAAACTCACCAACCCACTTGGCCAGATTGCCGTCAGCTCCTGACCACCCTATTCACAACAGAAGAACGAGCAAGAATTAGAAAAGCAGCTATTGAATGGATGGCAGAAAACCCCGTAGCTCCGGGACCAGGGCAGAATATAATAGACCTTCGGGAAGCAGCTCAGAGAGAATTCCCGAATGAAGACCCCCAATGGGATCCAAATACAGATGAAGGATCCACAGCCCTAGCCCGCTTTCGCCAAGGCTTTTTACAAGGCCTGAGGAGGGGGGGCCAGAAAGCTATGAACCTTTCCAAAGTTGCAGGAGTTATCCAAGGGATAGATGAGAGCCCAGCAGATTTTTATGAGAGATTAACTGAAGCATACAGAATGTATACTCCCTATGATCCCGAGGCACCAGGAAGTTTATGTATGGTGAATTCTGCTTTTGTAAACCAGTCTCAACCAGACATTAGACGTAAATTACAGAAATTAGAAGGGTTTGCGGGCATGAATGCAACACAGTTAGTGGAAGTCGCTCATAAAGTGTATGTGAATCGTGATACTGAAAGACAGCGAGAATGTGATAGAAAGATGAAGAAGAAAGCTGATTTTTTGGCTGCGGCCATAGTTGAAAAGAAAAGGGGAGGTGTCCCTAGTCGAAGGAGCAGAGGAAGAGGGCGGGGTCAAGGCGGAGGCCGGACCCAGAGACTAGGCGTGAACCAATGCGCCTATTGCAGAGAGGAAGGACATTGGAGAGATACGTGCCCGCAACTCGAAGACGCCCAGCAAGATGACGACAACGATCATCAGTGGCGAGAAGAAAGACGAGGCCGTCCCCGAGGCCGAGGAGGAGCCAATCGAGAACAATACCAGCGAGAGAGAGGAGGAGCCATTCAAGCATTGGCCACACCAGCCCATGATGAGGATGACGTGGATTAGGACAGACCGGGCTCCAAGTTTGCTTTAGGTCTCCAGGAGCCTATGGTCGGAATACAAATAGGAGACCAAATTATGAACTTTATGGTTGATACTGGAGCACAGCATTCAGTAATAGACAAAAAGATAGCCCCATTCACTACAAAAGCAGTCACCATTATAGGAGCAACTGGTGCCAAAGCCACAAAGTCTTTTCTTCAAAACCGAATATGCAGTCTAGGAGGACAGCAAGTAACTCATCAATTCCTTTACATGCCCGAGTGTCCAGTGCCACTACTGGGACGAGATATGCTAGCCAAGCTTCAAGCACAAATATCTTTCTCTGAACAAGGAGAAATGCAAATGACAGTAAATTCCCAAGCCAAACCAGCAGGAGTAATGCTGCTGACAGTGCCCCGAGAAGAAGAATGGAGGTATTACGTTGATGACTCCATCCAAGATACCTATTTTGAACAAACTTTAAAGAACATCGATGCACCACCTGGAGTATGGGCAGAAGGCAGTCCCCCAGGCCTAGCCAAGCATATAGCTCCAGTGATTGTAACCCTCAAGCCTAGTGCTACACCAGTGCACGTCAAACAGTACCCTCTCCCAAGAGCCGCAATTGAAGGCATCCATCGCCACCTACAAAGATTGCTCGAGTATGGCCTACTAAAAGTATGTCAATCCCCATGGAACACTCCACTTTTGCCAGTAAAGAAACCTGGGACAGATGATTATCGCCCAGTGCAAGATTTGAGAAGAGTAAATGATGCAGCTGAAACCATACATCCAGTTGTACCCAATCCTTACACTCTTCTAGGACTGATACCGGCTGAAGCTACCCATTTCACTGTACTGGATTTGAAAGATGCATTCTTTTGCATAAGATTAGCCCCTGTAAGCCAAATATTGTTTGCATTCGAATGGCAGGACCCCATCTCTGGAAGAGGGGGCCAACTTACCTGGACAAGATTACCCCAAGGATTCAAGAATTCACCTACCATCTTTAGTGCTGCACTAAATCAAGACCTTTCAAGCTATCCAGTAGCCCCGGGGAAGAGAGTGCTTCTCCAATACGTGGATGATCTGTTGATAGCTGCCGTATCAGAAAGTGAATGTATACTAGCCACCAAAGATCTCTTGCAGTTACTAGATGAAGCTGGATACAAAGTTTCCAGAGCCAAAGCACAGCTATGCCAAAAAGAAGTGAAATACTTGGGTTTTCGTATTACCCAAGGAAGCAGAAGATTAGGCAGAGAAAGAAAAGAAGCAGTATGTAGAATTCCAACTCCAACAACCAGAAAGCAAGTCAGAGCCTTTCTGGGTGCGGCAGGATATTGCCGAATCTGGATACCCAACTTTGCCCAAATTGCCAAACCATTGTATGAAGCCACAAAAGGAGAAGAAAAGTCACCACTGGAGTGGGGACTTGAGCAGGATACAGCCTTCCAGAAGTTAAAAGAAGAATTGATGTCATCACCAGCACTTGGACTACCAGATGACCACAAACCTTTCCACTTGTTTGTACATGAAGCACAGGGAAATGCCTTAGGCATGTTGACTCAGAAATTGGGAAATTGGGAGCGACCTGTAGCCTACCTATCGAAACAATTGGACCCTGTGGCCAAAGGATGGCCACCTTGCTTGAGAGCAGTTGCAGCTACAGCGCTACTAGTGAGTGAAGCAGACAAACTCACACTAGGACAGAACATACGAGTCACTGTGCCACATGCAGTCCTTGCCCTTATGGAACAAAAAGCAAATTATTGGCTCACCAATTCCCGAATGTTGAAGTACCAGAGCATGTTATGTGAAAACCCACAGATACAACTCGAAGTGAGCCATGCCCTGAATCCAGCCACCTTGATACCCATCAGTGAAGAACTCCCAGAACATGACTGTATCGAAGTCATGGAAACTGTGTTCTCCAGTCGACCTGACTTAACAGATGTGCCCATAGACAATCCCGACCAGATCTATTATGTTGATGGGAGCAGTCTCATCCTTGATGGACGACGCTGTGCCGGATATGCAGTCGTCACTCAACACGAAGTAGTTGAATCATCAGCTCTAGCCTCAGGCACATCAGCCCAGAAAGCCGAATTGATAGCACTCACCAGAGCATTGTTGTTAGGAGAAAAACTTGTGCTAAATGTATATACAGATTCCAAATATGCCTTCACTACCTTGCATGCCCATGGAGCTCTCTATAAAGAAAGAGGACTCATCACATCCGGAGGAAAATCAGTCAAATATGGTCCCGAGATATTGATGTTACTTGATGCAGTTTGGGCCCCAACACGTGTAGCTGTCATGCATTGCAGAGGACATCAAGCAGGAAAAGGAGAAGTTGCCTGAGGAAATAGATTTGCAGATGCCTCAGCACGACAAGCAGCTATGACAGGACAGATTGCCCCACAAGCTATGCCAATGCAAGCGGCATTGTTTCCAGTACCCTTGAATCTATGGACCCCACGATATACCACCAAAGAATTGGATTACTATTGTGACAGAGAAAATGGAATACTGAAAGATGGATGGATTGAGCTGCCACCAGAAGAGGGCAGTCAACCTCCTGGACGAATAGTAATTCCTGAGTTGTTAGGACCATCCTTTGTCAAAGCTTTCCACGAAGCCACCCACTATGGGAAGAGTGCTATGGAAAAAGCACTCAGACCACATTTCTACCTCCCTCTGATGACAACCATATCAGCCTCAGTAGCACGTCAATGTGTAACTTGTGCCAAAAATAATGCCAAGCAAGGCCTTATAACGGCACCCCGAGTTCAGTCAGGAGGTGTCACCCCCATGCACAACCTCCAAGTTGATTTTACTGAAATGCCAAAAGCCAATGGATACCATTACCTATTAGTATTAGTTGGTACTTTCTCTGGGTGGGTAGAAGCCTTCCCAACCAGAACTGAGAAAGCCCGAGAAGTTACCAAAGTCTTAATGAGAGAGATTGTCCCCAGATTTGGAATCCCAGCAGTAATAGGGTCAGACAATGGACCCTCATTTGTCTCCCAAGTTACTCAGCAGTTAGCAAAAGCCTTGAAGATACAATGGAAACTCCACACTGCATACAGACCCCAGAGTTCAGGGAAAGTTGAGCGAATGAATCGTACCTTGAAAGCCCAAATGTCCAAGCTTTGTCAGGAGACACACTTGAAATGGCCCCAAGTGCTCCCCATAGCTTTACTCAGAATACGCTCAGCTCCTGTAAAGTCAACAGGATTTTCCCCTTTTGAAGTTTTGTATGGTAAACCCCCACCAATAGTGCAGGGAGTCAAAGGAAGTTTAGCCCAGATTGGTTCAGAAGTAACCAGACAAGAACTCCTAGCTCTTAGTTTTGTTCTGCAGACTCTCCATACGTGGATCCAAGACCAGTTGCCTATCAACTTGACGGAACCCTTGCATCCCTACCAGCCTGGTACTTCGGTGTGGATCAAAGATTGGAAGAAGATACCGTTGGAACCCCATTGGAAGGGACCGTACACCGTCATCCTGTCTACCCCAACTGCAGTAAAGATAGCCGAGATCGACGCCTGGATCCACCACAGCAGAGTCAAGCCCGCCGCCGATCCTGAACCAGAGCAGTGGACAGCAGAGCAGCATCCTGATGCACCCTTGCGAGTTACTCTGAGACGGCAACCAGCAGCATAGACACTTCATCACAAGTGCTTTGCAGTAGCCAAGTCTTTCGAAGAGGATTGCTGTTTTCCATGCAGCAACAGTTTTGTTTCAACGAACCCAATTTGTGTGTGATTTGACTCACTACTTTGAGACTACATTGACTAAGCCAGACTTCACAAGCCAACTGAAAGTGCTAAAAAGTTGGTTAATGTGTACTGGACAACCTGAGGATCTTCAATCAACACTCAGCACCCGTTAAATTGCTTCATTAGCAAACGGGACGAAGAATAAAAGACCGTCGTGATCAAGATCAGCAAGCTGAGGATTCAGAAGAACTCCAATCAACATCAACATGTATCTTTGTTTTTGCTTTGCCTTGGTTGCCTTCTTCGGAGGTTTTGAACTGACTTATGCTTTACCTCCATGCACTGCTTGCATTACTTCTACCAGAACTGGACTGAAAGTAACTCAGACTTTGCTTTATCATTCTTACTATACCTGCAAGGGAACAATAACTCGGTGTATCTATAACACCACTGAACTTAATGTTTGCACTCATGGCAAAATCAAAGCATGCTATAATCCGCATCAGAATCCATCCTATTACACGTTGGAAATAAGATGGAAGGATGCAGATGGACCTATATTAGCTGCTACACCACCACTTAAGGACATTACTAAACCTGCTGTTTTGAATTTTGATGCATGTAATGCTATTAATAGAGATAGTCAGTCCACCTGTGGTACATGGGAGAAAGCGTATCGAAATGACCATAAGTATATGTGTCCAGAAGGTGCCACAAATTGGTGGAAGTGTACAGGTAAAACGGGATCAGGCTATAGTACTGCTACAGCGGCAGATTACTATTGCCCGTATTGGGGATGTGTTTTTTATGCTACCTGGAACACTGGTATAACTGATGAGAAAATAGATAAACGAATGGCTACTTTAACCAAGCCAACCACAAATGATAAATGTCAGAAAGATGCTTGCAACCCCTTACACTTACGTATACACAATCCCCATGCATGGAAACAAGGATACAAGTTTGGTTTACACATTGCTGGAGGAGCAATAGATCCAGGGACCATTGTGTATATCAGATTGAATACTCAAGCCCACAAGTCATCTAAATATCATATTCATAATACTTTTTATGAAGCTATGCATGTAAATAAGTTTGAGATCCCTCACCCTTCACAGAATTTGTTTCTAGAATTAGCCGGAGCAGTAGTATCTAGTCTTAAGATCACAGATTGTTATTTCTGTGGCGGAACCCAAATGGGAGACCAGTGGCCCTGGGAAGCCCAAGAATTGAATTATTCTATGATTTACAATCAGACTGAATTACATAAGACTACCAGTGAATGGGTGTTAGCGCACTCAATCGTTGGACGTCTTTGCTATGCCAGAACTGGACCCCAGTTCACCCAAAAGGTAGGACAGCTGGTCTGTCTTAGCCAGAAATACTATAATGCCACGACCAAAAGACAGCTTGGTGGTCAGGAATTAGACATCCTGAACCTCCTAACCCATTAGCTAGATTTCCTGAACTTGCAGGTCTATGGACTAACATTGCCAAAGTCCAAGCCTGGCAAGCCCCACCTGGCCTATATTGGATCTGTGGAAACCGAGCATATGCACAACTCCCGCCACACTGGGGAGGAGCATGTGTCTTAGGAACCATCAGACCTTCTTTCTTCCTGTTAAACACTGAACATGGAGAACAATTAGGATACCCTGTATACACTACCCACAGACACAAAAGAGCATTGAGACAGAAAAGAGAAGCCTTACAGATAGGCAAGTGGGAAAAGTGGCAAGGTGATGATTGGCCACCAGAAAGAATTATTGAGTATTATGGACCTGCCACTTGGAATGATGATGGTATGTATGGTTATCATACTCCAATCTATATGATTAATCGTATTATTCGCTTACAAGCAGTAGTTGAAATAATAACTAATGAAACTAGTCATGCTCTTACGCTCTTAGCTAGGCAAAGTACTCAGATGCGCACTGCTATATATCAGAACCACTTAGCACTTGATTATTTGTTAGCAGCTGAAGGAGGAGTATGTGGTAAGCTGAATTTAACTAATTGCTGTTTGAAAATAGATGATAAAGGTCAAGTAGTTGAAGAAATTGCTAAAGATATGCAAAGACATGCTTATGTGCCAGTACAGACTTGGCACGCATTGAAATTTCCTAACTGGTTTGCTAACCTTTTCTCTTGGCTGGGAGGATTTAAGACTTTCATTGTTTTAGTACTAATCCTTGTTGCTGTTATCTTTTTATTACCATGTTTAATCCCATGCTGTATGCGTTCCATTCATAATGCTATCGATAGTACAGTAGAGCGGAAGACCGCAACTAAAATAATGGCTTTATACAAAGCTAGTCCTAGTAGAAATCCTTCAATCATGATGTGATTCTTCTAAAAGTGATTTAATTCTCACACCTTATTGAGTAATAGGGTGAGATTAATCAAAGGGGGGAATGTGGCAGGTGCAGGCCTGTGACCCACGGTGTCTGACATAAGCAGGCCAGCATGGCTAGCTTGACCTGTAAATGAGGCCTGTGGAGAGGCATATAGGATTGCACATCCCCCAATATGCTGCTATTGTAAGATAGAACTCAGTAGAAGTATTGAATTAGCTTAGGTAGGCAGAACTGCAGAACTGAAAGATGGAAAAATACAGAAAAGACATGTTTAAAAGTTACTGATAAGAAAAAGTACATCTGCAAAGAAATATAATGAGGAGTGCTGACAGATGAGTTACAGAACCTTGCTCTTCTACAGGCACAAATTGGTTCTATGGCCTTGAGAGTGTGAAAGTAACAAGTTGATGAACTGGCCATTGTAATTAGGACTAGAAGGGGGGCATGCAGGTGTCATGCCCACAGAAGGGACATAATTGGATAAACTTATCAGTACCGGGGACCAATGGAAGAGGTACGGGAGGTACGGGAGGTTACCGGGACCAATGAAATGTTTTTCTATACCTAGAATGGAACAGAAGTCTATAAAAGTTGTTGTAATGCTTGAAAACTTGGCTCAGCCATTTTGAAATTGACTTGCTTGAGACTTGTGCACAAATAAATGATTTGGACCTTCTGAACAGACTCCTGGTATCATTGGTTTGTCTGCGCTTTGCTGCTACACCTACGGATAAAAGGAGGCATCCATGTGCTTACAGAGAAAGGTTTAAAACATATAAGTGCCAAGGGCGCGGTCCTGAGCATAGATACAGGAAGCAAGGAGATTCAGACCTTTTGTTCTGGGAGGAAAACCCAGAGAGAATCTACTGCATGCCAGACAGGTATAAACCTGAAGAGAGAGGAGCCTTCACCGAAAGCTATAGTGAGTTATCACAAGGAGACGTGCCTGAGTACTCCACACAGGAAGAGTGTGATACAGGGAGTTTGGGGAGTGCTGGAGAGGGTATGGTGTGGGAAGATAGCAGCAGCCTTCCAGACCCCTCTCCCATGGACTGTAGCATTTGTTACAAGTGCAGCCCTGCTGTTTAATTGGATGACAAAAAGAACTTTGTGAATTTAAACAAAGGAATATAAGTTTGCTGATACTATTTTTGTTCATTGCTTGTATCTGAAGTTTTTTTGATCTTGTTGATAGTCCGAGCGGGACGGGGAATAAAACCCATCTTATTTACTTATTCACTTTTTGCTCTGAGAGACTCTATCGTTTACTTAGCAAGAGCAGATTACTTGTTTAACAGACCCTAGGCAACCGCCTATATAGGGTTAAAGGGCTCTACCCACGGGCCCCATCACAATATAAAGTAAATAGTTAGAGGGAAAGTATGCAACCTTTTTGTACACCTTTGCTGATTTTAGACCATTCTATTTCTCCTTGTTCCATTTGAACTGCTGTTTCTTGATCAATGTAAAGGTGTTCTGGTATACCCATCTTTCTTAATGCGGCCCAGAGTTTCTTATAGTTTATATCAGTGGTTCTCAATCCAGTCCTCTGGGACCCCCATGCAAGTCAGGTTTTCAGGATAACAACAATGAATATGCATGAGATAGAGCTGCATACAATGGAAGCTGTGCTGGCATTAATCTTTGAAAAGGAGATAGAGCATCTTTTAAACTAGATAATAGGGGAAAGCCGAGAGTCGTCCAAGAGCACATGGTTCAGAACAATGTATCCTTGAAGGATACTAGCCAAAGATTGAAGTTAGGGCATATCAACAGAGGTTCCAATAAAGACAAAAGCAACCCAACTGCCCTTAAGTATAGAGCAGACAGAGCTTAAATATTCCAAATTATCCCTCCCTACCGATAACCAGATTAATATGAATAAAATACAGCCTCTAAGAAGTAAAAAGACTGGAAACTGTTCAGAGGAAGGCGACCAAAATGATATGGAGCCTGCATAAGAAACCTTATGAGAAGAGACTTGAAGACCTAAATATGTACACTTTGGAGGAGAGGAGGGATAGGGGAGATATGATTCAGACCTTCAAATACTTAAAGAGTAACGATGAACAAACAAACCTCTTCCAAAGACGGGGAAGCTGCAAAACTAGAGGGCATAACATGAAGCTACAAGGTGGAGAATTGAAAGGCAATGTCATGAAATATTTTTTCACTGAAAGGGTGGTGGATGCTTGGAATGCTCTCCCGATGGAAGTGGTGGGGGCAAACACGGTGTTGGAATTCAAAACAGCATGAGACAAGCACAGCGGATCCCTTTACAGCAACAGGATAAAAACAAAATAAACTGAACCATCTAACTTCTCAACAAATAGGGGTGTCATACATGGAGTGGTGAGTCCACCCCTAAACAAAGACATGTGGAGGGGTGGCCTGCACAGAGTGACAGGTGCACCTACTCTTGCCGTATCTTGCTGGGCAGACTGGATGGACCATGCTGGTCTTTATCTACCGTCATTTACTATGTTATTATGTAAAATGTTTGTATGCAAATGCTAGAAGTCTGAAAAATAAGATGGGAGAGTTAGAATATATAGCACTAAATGAGAGGTTAGATATGATTGGTATCTCAGAGAAATGATGGAAGGAGGACAACCAATGGGACACTGTGATACCTGAGTACAAACTACATCATAATTATAGAGCAGATCAAATTGTGGAGGGGCTGTATGCTCTGTTAGAGAGAGCATTGAGTCACAAAGGATTAAAGGTTTGCAGGAAAAAAAAATTGCTGTAGAATTTCTATGGATTGAAATTCCATGTAAAAAGGGGAAGGGGAAGGCGATGGCAGTGGGGATCTACTATCGACTGCCTTACCAGAATGAACAAATGGATGATGAAATGCTCAAAGAAATCAGGGAAGCTAACAAAAGTTACAGCACAGTAATAAAGGGTGATTTCAATTACCCCAGTATTGACTGAGTCAATGTTATGGCAGGATATGCTAGGGAGATAACGTTTCTAGATGAAATAAATGACTGTTTCTTGGAGCAGCTTGTTCATAAAACTGACAAGAAGGGAAGCCATTTTGAACCTAGTCCTTAGTCGAACACAAGATCTGGTGCAAGAGATAAGGGTATTGGGTATTGGCAATAGTGATCATAGCATGATTGCTTTTGATTTAATAAATGGAGGAAGGACGATAAGGAAATCCACAGTACTACCTTTTAACTTTCAAAAGGAAGACTATGATAAAATGAAGAAAATAGTTAAGAAACAACTAAAAGGAGCAGTTGCAAAGATTAAAGATTCACATCAAGCATGGGTACTGTTTAAAAATACTATCTTTGAAGCCCAGACCAGCTGTATTCCATGCTTTAAGAAAAGTGGAAGGAAGTCCAAAAAACTGCCAGAATGGTTTAAAGGTGAGGTCAGAGAGGCTGTTGTTGCCAAAAAAAGCTTCTTTCGGGAAATGGAAAAAGGAGCCAAATGATGAAAACTGGAAACAACATAAGCACTGGCAAGTTAGATACAAGGCATTGATAAGGCAAAGAGAGAATTTGAGAAGAAGCTTGCTATGGAAGCAAAAACACATAATAAAGGTTTTTTTCAAGAACATTCAGAGCAAAAAACCTGTGAGAGAGTCAGTTGGACCATTAGATGATAGAGGGGTAAAAGGGGCACTAAGCGGGGACAAGGCCATAGTGGAGAGACTGAATGAATTCTTTGCTTCGGTCTTTACTGAGGAAGATATATGATGTTACCCATGACTGAAATGATATTTAAAGGTGATGCCACAGAAGAAATATCGATACACTGGGAAGATGTATTACAACTATTTGATAAACTGAAGAGGTGCAAATCACCTAAACTAGATGGTATACATCCAAGGGTGTTGAAAGAACTGAAATATGAGATTGCAGACGTACTAGTAATCTGTGAACTATCATTAAAATCATCTGTAATTCTGAAGATTGGAGGATGGCCAATTTAACACCAATTTTTATAAAGGATTCCAGGGTTGATCCGGGAAACTACAGACCGGTGAGCCTGTCATCGGTACCAGGAAAAATAGTGGACATCATCATAAAGAACAAAATTACTGAACATGTAGATAGTCATGGCTTAATGGGAGACAGCCAACATGGCTTTAGCCAAGGAAGGTCTTGTCTTACTAATCTGTTATAATTTTTTTGAAAATGTGAATAAACAGGATTTTCAGATACACAATATCAAAATTAAAAAGTCATGGAACAGAAGACAGTGTTCTATTGTGGATCAGGAACTGGTTAAAAGATAGAAAGCAAAGGGTAGGGCTAAATGGACAATTTTCCCAATAGAGAAATGTGAATAGTGGAGTATTCTAGGGATCTGTGCTGGGTCCACTGCTTTTTAACATATTTATAAATGACCTGGAAATGGGAATAACGAGTGAGGTAATAAAATTTGCAGAGGTCCCAAAATTATTCAAAATTGTTAAAACCCAAAAGGATTGTGAAAAATTGCAAGAGGACCTTGATAAATTGGAAAACTGAGCGTCCAAATGGCAGGTGAAATTTAATGTGGACAAGTGCAAAGTTATGCACCTAGGAAAGAACAACCCAAACTTTGGTTACATGATGCAAGGCACCACCTTAGAAAACACCATCCAGTAAAAAGATTTAGGTGTCATCATGGATAACACGCTGAAACCCTCCGCCCAGTGTGCAGCGGCGGCCAAGAAAGCAAATAGAATGCTAGGAATCTTGAGGAAAAGGATAGAGAATAAAACCAAGGATATTATAATGCCTCTATATGGTCCATGGTTCGACCGCACCTTGAATATTGTGTGTAATTCTGGTTTCCATATCTTAAAAAGGATATAGTGGAATTAGAAAAGGTACAGAGAAGAGCTACCAAAATGGTAAAGGCAATGGAAGGTTACCCTATGAGGAAAGGCTAAAATGGTTAGGGCTCTTCAACTTGGAAAAGAGAAGGCAGAGGGGAGAAAAGATAGAAGTCTATAAATGTGTATGTAAAATGTTCCATGTAAACCGCACTGATGGAAAATAGCGCGGTATATAAGAAAATGTAAATAAATAAATAAATAAATTAATTAATTAATTAATGAAGAGAGTAGATTGGTTGTTTATGCCATCAAAAAGTAGAAAGACCAGAGGACATGCAATGAAGATACAATGCAACCCATTTATTTATTTATTTTATTTATTTATTTTTTTGCATTTCTTATATACCGCGCTATTACAATCAGTGCAGTGTACAGTTGAACAAAACATACTACAAAGTGACATGCCACAATGTGTTTACAATGAACAGGGGTAGCAAAACAGGGACACAACCGGGGGAACTATTTACATATTATAATAATAATAACTATTTACATATTATAAAACTCTCTGCGAGAGACATATATGGTTCGTTTGCCAGAGGGTGTGTAAGTGGAACATGGAGGGAGGGCAGGAGGGGCTGGTTAACCATTCTCTATGGGGGGCGGGGCTATGGGGTAGTCAGGGTAGGAGGGTGGGGCTATGGGGCGGTCAGGGTAGGAGGGTAGGGTAATGGCTGTGTGTTTTCCAGATGTAATCTCAGGATAATGTTTTAGGAACAGGTGATGTTTGAGAGCTTTTCTGAATAATGTTAGGTTTGTGATGGCACGGATTTTGGGTGGGAGGGCGTTCCAGGCTCTAGGTGCGAATAAGGAGAAGGCCCTGCTGGCTGTCATCTTTGTGCATTTCGTCAGCAACTTAGGGACTTCAAGTGTGTTTGTCAAAGTAGACCTCCTGCTCCTGTTGACTGGTGTGCTGTGGATAAGTTTACTGATGGGCGGGGGGTTGGTTCTTTAGGGCCTTGAATGTCAGGACTAGAGTCTTGTAATGGATTCTAGCCTACAGGGGTAGCCAGTATAGGTTCTTCAAGACTGGCGTTATGTGGTCCGACCTTGATGCTTCTACAAGTACCCTCGCCGCTGAGTTCATGGCAAGGCGGAGAGGGCTTAGAATTGACTGTGGAAGTCTGTGGAGGATGATATTGGCAAAGTCCAGATGTGGGATAACCAAGGTTTGGAAGATTGAACGGTAATCGGTAAGGTCAAGGAGAGGGCGGAGATGGCGTAGTGTTCGGATCTTGTGGTATATTGCTTTCGTGGTGTTTTTGATGTGTGCTGACATGTCGAGTCGCTGATCGAGGGTAATGCCAAGATAGCAAATGGTGGATTTGGCCTTCAGTTCAGCGTTGTTGACTTGTAGTGAGGAAGGTGGCGTAAACTTCTGATTTCTTGTGACGAATAGGATGTCAGTTTTGCTGTGGTTAATACATAGGTTTTGTGTGAGGAGCCAGTCTGCTACAACTTCAAAGCATCTTAGTACTGATGAGAAGTCTGGTTGATCAATATTGAAGGGTGTGTAAATCAGGATGCCATCTGCATAGGCCAGACATTGGACATTGAAAGAGCAAATCAAAGCACAGATTGGCTGCATGTAAATGTTAAACATTAATGCAGATAGGGATGATCCCTGAGGTACACCTTGCTTCAATAGAAATGGTTCTGAAGTGGCAGAACCTGCTCTGACTTGTTACCATCTGTCGCATAAATAAGATTTGCACCAGGCTAGGGCTGAGCCTTGTATCCCTTTTTCTTTGAGGCGAAGTAATAGAGTCTCATAGTTCACCGAGTCAAAGGTGGCTGCGATGTCCATAAAGATGAGAACAAATCCTTGGTGGATGTTGTCAAGTCCTGTGATTAGGTTGTTAAAGAGGGTTGTGAGGATGGTGTCAACACCATGGGTTTCTCTAAAACCGTGCTGGGAAGGATCAAGTGGTGCTTCGGTATCGACATGCTGTTGAATTTGTCATTGCACCACCTTCTCAATGATTTTGGCTAACAGGGGGATGCTCGAAATTGGTCTGAAAGATTCGACTTTAGATGGGTCGAGTCTGCTATTTTTCAACAGTGGGCGGATTGATGTATACATTAGGCTCTGTGGGAAGGATCCTTTTGAGAAGGATTGGTTCAAGATTCTACTTATGGTTGGGCTGAGGTCATGGCGCAGCTCTTTAATCCAACTGGCTGGACAAGGATCATTGGGTGCAGTGGTGAGGTTGATAGAAGAAATGATATCTTCGATCTCTTTGTTGGATACCTCACAGAATTTCAGCAGGGAGGCTGGTTGGGAGGTCACATGTGGGGTGGGGAGGGGAATGTTGGTAGATTTCATGTTAGTCTGGATCATCTTCGATTGAAGATAGTTGGAACAGTCCTGCGGGTGACGCATGGGTGGTTGAGCTAGTGCTGGATCACCTGTTAGGGACTTTACGATACTGAATAGGTCATGAGGTTTGTTCATTGAACACTTTAGTGTCTCTGAATGGTATTGCTTTCTTTTTCCATCGTTTTTGTTCGGTGACTTTGTAGGTGCGAGGAGTATGCACAAAGTGCTTCGGAGGTCCGGGTGTGGCGCCATTGTCTCTCGAGCCTGTGTAGGTGGAGAAGCGACGCTCGCAGGTCTTGGGAGTACCATGGTGTGTGTTCACGTTTCGTTGCTTTCTTGCTAGTGGATGGGAGGCAAGCGGTGGCTCTGAGAGCGTCATCCCAATTGGATACCAGTACGTCTGGGTCGAGGGATGTGTTGGTGAGGAGAGGAAAGATCTGCTCAAGAGTTTCATTCTTAACGAGGGGCCGAAAGCATGATGATATGGTTCTGGGAGGCATACAAGCTTTATTGCTGCTATTGCTGAAGTGGTTGGTGGGTATGTGGAATAGGAGAAGGTTATGATCAGACCAAGGTACAGGTGTTATGGATATCAGAAGGCTGCGAGTTGAGTCGGCAGCAATTTGAGGACTTTAATTTGAGCAATTTAAGACTAATAAGAGAAAATATTTTTTCACTCAATGTGTAATCAAACTCTGGAGGATGAAGTAAAAGCTGTTGGTGTAGCTGGGTTTAAAAAAGGTTTGGACAAGTTCCTGTAGGAAAGGTCCAAAAATCATTATTAACGAGGATCCAGGAAATCCACTGCTTACCCCAGGACGAGCATTGTGGAAGCTGTGGACTTTGGGTATCTACCAGGTGCTTGTGACCTGGATTGGCCACTGTTAGAAACAGGATATTGTGCTTGATGGACCTTGGTCTGACCCAGTATGGCATTTCTTATGTTCTTATGTGATGGTGCACAGGGTTTGTTGCCAGAAAAAAAGTGCTCACATGAAAAAGGGTAAATAGAGTCTTATGAACCAGTTCAGCCACTTTACAGAAATGGCACACATATAGAGGGAGTAAGTTTATAAAATGTTCCCAAGTATAAAATGTTAATTTTATGCATGTAAAAGAGCTTTTATAAAATGATCCCATGGGTTGCTTATGTATAAGTACATATGGCGATGAAACTGTGCATAATTTGATGTGGCACACGTATAGCCATCATCTTGAGCAGAGTTTGAGTGTAGAACAGGCAGAGTCATGAAGTATGCATGTTCTTTAAAACATATGTACAATCATGCAAATTGTACGCAAGTACATTTATACCATCTTCCGAGTTGGTGCAAATATTGGCAGTTTCAATCTAGCCATAATTCAGGCTGGTTTATCCCCAATAATTTTATAATGATATATAGATGCCCATGTGCATTTTAGAGCTTCTTACCCTCTTAACATAGTAACTTATTATAAAATTTCCCCATAGAGTAATAAAGAGGTACAGCGAGAAGAGAGCTTGCTGATAAAAAGGGTCATGTTCCACAGCCTGTAGACCCTGTCCTATCACAACGGCTACGTCCTGCATTGCCTCCCTGAGTCACCGCACCTCCTGCACCAGACTGGTCAGTGCATCCGGGACATATGCATGTGGACCTGTTTGGGAGGGGGGTTCCTGCCCTGGGGAGGCTGGTGCAGCTGTTATGTCTCTGGACCCCTTGCCCTAGGATCCTAATCAAATATAGATACTGCTAGGGTCTGGTTTTATTTGCTTTGCCAGCACCTCTAGCTTTGGGGCGTTTTCTTGAAGTAAATATAATTAGATGCAGACTGATTTTCTGACCTCTCTATGCCCCATCCCCTTTCAAGAACAGGAGAAAGGAATCTTGCCAGTCATGTATCCATTCGCCCCAGTGACATAATACTGGGAGAGTCCTTGGCAGATGATGAAGTAAAGAAGGAGGAGTTGTACAATTACAGGACCAGCAAGGAATATAATGACCAAGCCCAGATTCAAAGAGAGGGAAGACTGGGGGAGGAGGACTGGGAGGAGAGGGTTGGGGACAGCGAGGAGGAGGCGGCAGAGGGAGTGGTGGTGGTGGCGGAGGTGGAGGAGTGGGAGGTGGTGGACACACAGGTAGGAGTACTGGCCCCCCTGCAGGCATGGCCCAAAGACACAACAGCTGCATCAGCCTAACAAGGGCAAGGCCCCTTATAGGTCCACATGCATCTGTCCAGGATGCACTGACCTGTCTGGTGAAGGAGGTGCGGCTCCTCGGGGAGGTAATTCAGGACATAGCTGCTGTGATAGGACACGGTTTACAGGCTGTTGTGGCAGCCATGCTGAACCGCAGGGAAGGCCCCCCCAGGCTCATGACAGCAGGGCACTATGGGCCCAGCAGCCAGTGTGATGCAGTGGATGTTGCGGCAGACCTGCCCAGAGCTGGGCACATGGAGCCAGGGCCTGTTGCCCAGCTCATCCAACATGGCCCCAGTTCCAAGAGACATGTTGAACTGCCCTTGTAGGATGTTTTGCATGTCCCCAACATGTTGTGTGTTACTGCTATGTGCAGTCACTATTTACTGTACATTGCTGGATCACTGTTTAAAATAAAGTTGATGTGTTTGCACCTCTCTGTGTCATCATTGCTGCCAACACCATAGGTGTCCGTCACAGTGTGTATCACCCAGCCACACGGCAGGGAAGCTGGGTCCATGGGCAGCTTACATGTGAACTCTGGCATGCACAGGGCAAGGTGGTGCCTAGGGCATGGGTCCTGGGGCTGGGGTTGTGGGCAGGTCAGGGTTGGGCAAGGCATGAGAAGGTAAGGGTGCAGCAGACCATGACAGAGGTTGGGCTGGGAAACCTGGGGTGCCATCTGCAGGCGGATGGGTGGCCAGAGGTGGGGTGCTGAATATGGTGGCTAGGGAGGTTGGCACCAGTATGGATGAGGTAACAGAGGTATCAGGTCCATTCATCTCCACTCTGAATGGCATGGGGCTGCATCTGGGCCTGAAGTACCAGGGAGTCCAGTCACCACCAGGGGAGTCTGGCAGGGAGAGACAGTGACCACATACAGCCCAGCATGCCACAGATGTGTGATGGCAGTCCCCTCATGCACATCCTGGCAAAACAGTCATACATGTAACACCTGACATATGCCAGCTGGAGGCTATCTGGCTCATTGCAGGTGCCATGCCTCACCATAGCTGTTGTCAGTGGTGACCAGGCCCCTACCCCACCTGGGACATGGACGATGTGCATGGTGGACATGGCATAGGCACCACTAATCCATGTAGTATCACAGCCCCAAGACTGGTTACTGTCCATGCAGCCCAGGTCACTGATGTCAGGTGTGGCTTGGAAAGTCCACAGTTGCTTGGCCGCCCATGTAGGGCATCTTGGGTAGCCCCAGCCCCTGCCTGGCAATTCTCTGGCTGCCTGTGCACTGTAGGTCCAGGGACACAGGCCTCTACCCATCACCATTGCCACCCTTGTTGAACTGACAGCTACTATGGCTGCCCTGTGCACCTCTGCACAGGGCCAGGCCTAGAGCATCTACAGCAACAGTTAGGTGCCCAAGCCATGCAGTACCCAGCCCACCCTGTGCTGCCATGCTGACCTCCACCTGTATATGTTAGGGTGGCTGTGGTAGTCCATATACCTGCGTAAACAGCATCACAATACACATGCTATCCGGTTATGGTGGTGTGCAGCTGGATGCCTATGCTGCCTGCCTATGCTGCCCATATTCAACTTACATAGTTATGATGTGGGCAAGGCAGCACATGTATGCCATCTCATATTCAATCTCCCCAGTTATTATACATAGCATGGCACATATTCGCCTTACACGTTTATGGTGCAGTCGGTGCATTACAATCATTTTACATCTCTGCAGTTTGCTGGAACTACCTGCTTACCATTCCCAATATCCATGTGTGTTTCACTGCCCTGTTAATGATGATTACACTGGCCAGCATTGTACACCATATTCATCTTTCCTGCGGTTGAGTTTTATGCAAGTTGGTCTTGTAGGTTTGTGTGGGGCATAGCTTGGTTAGGATATCATATCTGTGCATTTTGAAAATGGTATGCAAATAGAGTCCCGTCCTATTTCCCTTAGCCTGATGCCATGGCAAAGGTGGTGAAGAGGACGCGTAAGGTGAAATTCTCACCCTCAGAGACCACTATGGCCTTGGGCCTCATTATGTGTGCCATGCCACCTTCTTCACCTCAGAAGATGCAAGTACACAGCAGCGTGGCTGGCAGGACATGACCCACAGGATTAATGTTAATGTGGTGACATATAGCTACCAGGCACATAGGCTTGGGGGACAGTGGGGCAGGTGTGCACATATGTTCATGGGTCTTGCTTGTCCTGTGTGTCTTTGGTGCCACTGCATGCTCACTGGTTGTTGTGTCACCATAGCTGGGTTGGCAGCGCACTGAGACTGTGCGACTCACCTCTGATGGCAGGGACTGGGTCATGTGTCAGCATGAGACATTGGATGCATGTGCGGCACTTCCTCTATGGCTGCTGATCACATGCTGTGGGACCACCATGCCCCCAGTGACAGTAGCTGGGCTCTTATCTGTGTCACTGTTGCTCTCCCACAGACCAGCCAGTGGCCGGGCCATCACAGGCCAATGATTCCATTGTCAGTGAGGCACCATCTCCTGCTGCCACTACAGGCACACAGCAGGGGAAAGGTAGTAGACAGGAGCCCAACATGGATAACATAGCAGTGCAGCAGACCCCAGACAGTCATGCTTTGGAGTTCCTTGTCCCTGAGGAGTTGGCAGACAGTGGGCCAGATGAAGTTGATCAGGAGCTTCTGAAGTAGGGGAAGCAGATCCTGCGGTGCATGGAGGCAATATGGGAGGAGCTGCATGGCCTGCACCAGGATCTCCAGGTCAGCAATGAGCATATGCAGGAGCTGAACAGCAGGGCATTCCAATACCGAGAGGCGCAGATGCGGTTTATGCAGGAGATGGTGACATACATGGCAACTATCGCTGGTGCATGTCAGCAGCTGGTGGAATCTCAGCAGGGATCGGGTGATGGGCAAGGGACTGAACCGGTCACTCATCCTGGTGGGACTGTATCAGCAGAGATGGGCTATCATTAAGGGGATGATGCTGCGAGCACGCCATCTGACACAGCCCCTCTGCAATGCAGTGCTTATGTTGCTAAACACCCCAGGCCTGAGCATGAGCAGGGTGGTGATGGTGATGAGACATGAGCTCCTTGGTGAGCATCTACTATGTGTAATAAAGGTTAATCTCTGCTCTAGAATGTCTCACGTATCAGTCTGTTCCTGGTGACAATGGCCAGGGATAGCTGGCCTTGGCTTCCGCTCTGCCCCTGTCGTCATCATCATCTGCTTCTGCGACATTGACTTCAACTACCGCCAGTTTCTCAATGATGGGGATGCCCTGCTGCACTGCTATGTTGTGCAGGATGCAGAAGGTAGTGAAGATGTGGCACACCTTTTCTGGCCTATACAGCAGCTCTCCACCACTGCGGTCTTTGCATCAGAACCAGCTTTTCAACAGTCCTATGGCCCTCCCCACCACAGACCAGGTCCTCTGGTGCCCTTCATTATATGGCTCCTCCTGTGGTCTCTGTGGGTTGCTCATTGTTATCAATAGCCATGTCTGAAGTGGGTATCCGCAATCACCTGTGGGGCCAAGAGGACAGGCATGCATCAGCTTTGCTGTTATGCATGGTCTGTCAGGGCTGGCAGGAATATTTCATATCATGGGTTCGGTGAAGCACCAGCACCCAGATGCTCTGGGAATGTCTTCCCATCAGCAATGCTATGCATTATCCTTTGTGGGTTGCACCACAGAGTCGCATACACTTCTCATATCAAATCACATCACCTCCCAGCCCTGTCCACTTACCGAACAACCAGGCATCTCCAAGGCTTCCCTGTCTGCAGCTTGTCCCAGTACAGACTGCCCCAGTATGTATGCATCATGGCAAGCATTGGGGAATCGGGCACACACATCTGTAATATCCATATCTGCATTCACCACCACCTGCATGTTCATGGGCGTATAGTTATGTCAGTTCCGGTACACCCTCTGTTCATGTCATGGTGCCTTCAGCACCACATGGGTGCCATCAGTGACACTGAGGACTGAAAGGAAGCCACCCAGGTCATAGAAGGCCTGGAGATGGCAATGAGGTACCCCAGCCTTCAGAGCAGGGCACTGGTGAACACATCGATGCTGTGGCATGCCACAGACTGCATGATGCCTGTTGTTGCATCGATGACATGCTGGAAGTTGCCTGTGGCTGGGAAGCCAAGGGCTGTGGTGATCCATACTGCCACTGGCAGTGCCTGGCTTTGGCTGATGGCTGGCTCCAAGTCACAGCCCAGGATGCCGCACAGCTCCATGATGGTGGCACTGTCCAAGTGTTACTATTGGTATACCTCGTCCTCTGTCAGCTGGAGGTAGCATGTCCTAGGCCTGAACATCCTATGGGTGTGGTACTGGCACTGGTTTGTTGCCTACTGTTGTTACAGCACATTTTGTTGCCACCTCTGCTGTGCTTGGGCCCATCAGCAGTGCCTCTGCCTTTGGACCAACATGTGGTTCCCTACATTGCACGGGTCTCTCCTAGTATACAGGTCTAACTCTTACATGGGTTCTCTGTTGTCATTCCCGGTGTCTTAGGCATCCAAAACCCTTGACTAGACTTGCGCAGTTTATGGGGTTTTGGGCCGCTGCCCAATGCCGTGAAATATTGCCATTGGCTGTGTATGCCATGTCCACACCCCTGGCACACCCCGCTATGCCCTCACAGATATCCAGTTATTGTTACTCGTGTTCGAACGATTATGGCGCTCATATACAGGTAAGTCACCATTTACGGTGCCCTAGCAATGCCTATGGCTTTCAAGATTGGGTCCTTAAGTCTAAACATTGCAGGGGTCTTCCCGGTGGTTTCTCAAGGCGACGTGCCCAGACAGACAGGTTAGACAGGACACCTGAGGTGAGAGGGAAACTGTAGAAAGCTAGGGACTGATATTCAAAGGGAGTAATGCAGTTAGCAGAGTTGCTGTGTTAATTGCGGTGAATGGGATATTCAGCAGCAATAACACAGTTAGTGCCACTGAATATCCATGGCTGCCAGTTCTACATGCCCCGATGCCTAGCTGGTGATACGTGGCAAAGTCCAGATGCAGGAAACACTGGCCTAACTTTTGCCACGTATAACTAACCGGGCAGAACCACTCTCCGGTTAGCGAGCAGCCTATGTGGCGATCTTGGATATTTAATGCCGGGGCTGGATATGACCCTGGCATTGAATATCCGGGTTTAATATTCAGTGCTGGTGGCTAGCCACGTTAGCTACTGGCGCTGAATATTGGGCCCCTACATCCTAAGCTTCCTGACTCAGAGTGCCAAGCACTGAGGGGGAACAGTGCTTTAAACTCTTTCAAGCTTCAGAGGACAATGTTTCTTGCTTCCTAAAAGAAGAGAAAGAATTCAAATTTGCTCTTACCAAGGAGAGAACCCAAGGACTTGGACTGTGATAGGAATAAAGAGACTGTAAGTGTTTGTTGATTGCATTTTTCTCAGTTTGGTGCTTTTCCAACATCTGAAGATTTATGAGTTTCATCTCTTTTTGTGACTGTATATTTGATCTTAAATGACCTTTAGTAAATCCTTATTTTGGTTCAGCACAAACCTTTAGGTCTGGACTCAGTTCTGTTGGTCATGAGAGGAGAGGAGTGAGTAGATTCCGAGTGCAATAGGCCTCCCAGCGCATGCTGATCCCACCCCAAGATCTCTCTAAAACGTCTGGGGGTCAGACCTGCAGGGAAAGTGCTAGCTCTTGGAAGTTTTATATTTATTTTATTTATTTAACTATTTTTATATTCCACTTTATCTAGGAATCAAAGAGGTTTACAAGTAACATTGGTCTTCAGTGCTTATAATGAACACATTGTACCTTGAAATATTATATGTTTACATGGGAGAATTTTAGAAAGGATGTCCAAGTGCAATCTGGGATATCTAAGCCATAATGTCTAAAAAAAACATAGGCACGTCCAAGAGTAGGCATGATTTCACAAACGTGTACGTGTTCAATATGGATGCTTGCAGGAGTATCTACATAGATATACCCAGAATAATATTTCAGAACCTGTACATCTAGGAATAGCCTAACAGAGTAGTGAGCTAAAAACAGGGTTCAAATCACACTGTTGCTATCGTTGATATTGTGCTGAGCACTGGGGATGACTGATTACTTTCTCCTCTATACCCTTTGAATGTTTTTCAGTCAAAACAAGCACTTTTCAGGTGCCTATTCATGCCTGTAGCAGGTCAAAAACTTACATGTGATGCCAGACATCCAGGGCATTTCTGAGATCAGGTGGGGACATCCATGTTCTTGGTAACCCCCCAGCCATATCTCCACTACACCCCAGTTCTAACAGGGACATCTATAAACCCAATTTCTAAAATTGCTCTGGAGACACCTCTATGTCTGTTCTCATAGGTCCAAAGCAAAAACAGGGCTTCCACAAAATGATCATCTTTACCTCCCTAGAATGTCCTGACATGATATTTACCTTATCAATATTGGGGTAATAGAAATCACTCATCATTATTGTGTTGCCAAATTTGTTAGCTTCCCTAATTTCTGTTAGTATTTCACCTTCTATCTGTTCATTCTGGCTAGTCAGATGGTAGTTTATCCTCATCTTCTTCTCTTCCCCTTCCCACATGGAATTTCTATGCATAATGATCCCATGGAGTATTTTGCTTCCTGCAGAACTTTTATTCTGTTTGACTCAATGCTCTCTTTAACATATAGACCAAGAGAACTTTTCAGCATTGTACAAAAGCTCACCAAGGATGACACACAACAAAGCACCCACCATCTTGACCCACAAAAATATGCAGACTACATGAAGTCAAAAAACACTAACCAAACATACTATGCTTCACCACAAACAAATGATCACACGATAAAAAAACAACATCAAGCATGGGAAAGCTTCAATATACCAACAAAACAGCAAATAGAAGACATTATATCTGGAATAAACACAACAACATCACCATCAGACCCATGCCCAGTGTCTTGGATCAAAACCACAAAAAGCCAGCTCTCTCATCACATTCAAAAAATTGTCAAAGATTCACTCCAACAAGGATACATGCCGCAACCCCTAAAGCACACAATGATACGACCAATACTTAAAAGTAGCAATCTGAGCCCATCTGAACCAAAGTCATACCGTCCTATCTCCAGCCTGCCATTCCTTGCTAAAGTCGTGGAAAAAGCAGTCCAAAGGCAACCTCAGGACCATATAGATATCAATGCTCCACTGGACATACATCAGCATGGATTCAAGCCCCAACGCAACGTGGAAACACTACTCACCTCCCTCTTTGACAATCTCCTAAGAGGCATAGACAACATAAAAAATGGCTTCCTGCTAGTGTTCATGGACATCTCGGTGGCCTTTGATACCGTGTCACACCCTAAGCTATTGCAACGCTTACAACAGAAAGGACTATGCAAGAATACCCTGAAGTGGTTCACATCATACCTGGATGGGCAAGCACAACAAGTCAAATGCGATCAAAAGAAATCCATACTATTCCCCGTAACGCAGGGAATACCTCAAGGCTCAGCCCTATCTCCAATGCTCTTCAACATCTACATACAGCCCATATGCAACATCATCAAGCACCACAAACTACACTACCACATCTATGCTGACGACATCATGGTGTACACTCCAATCAACTTACTAGCACTAAACAGAAGGAGGAGTGGCCTAGTGGTTGGGGCAAGTTACCTCAGGCCAGAAGGTTGGGGGTTCAAATCCCACTAGAGGACAGCAACCTTGGGCCAGAAGGATTGGAGTTTCTAGTCCCACAGGTCCTCCTTGTGGTCTTGGGCAAGCCACTTAACCCTCCATTGCCCATGTTCCCTGTAAAATAGTTATCTCTAAGTTATAATGCCCTGTTCAATGTAATTTCAGTTTGTTCAATGTAAAACCACTTTGATATTATGAAAGGTGGTATATAAGAAATGTTAAATAAATAAACACTACAACAATAACAAAATGCCTCAAAGACATGAATGACTGTCTCATAGCCAACAATGTAACAGTCAACTATGACAAAACTGAGGCAATGTTTGTCACCAGGAAACCCACCTTCATACCTCCACAAACTATCAGCATCCTAGACAAACACATAGACAGAGCTCTGAACCTAAAATCCCACATCACCAAAACTGCAAACAAGGCATATCATCAATTGAAAACAGTAAGACAAATCAAACCAATGCTCCATCAAGACCACTTCCGCACAGTGTGCCAAGCACTCATTACAACACTGCTTGATTATGGAAACTCACTATATCAAGGCCTTCCTCATCAGACACTACATCCACTACAGATGGTACAAAACACCACAGCACGCATCATCACAGACACCCCAAGGACCAAGCACATCACTTCCTTCCTACAACAACTACCCTGGCTCCCAATGGTGGCAAGAGCTAAATACAAAACAATCATGATAATCTTCAAAGTCATTCACCATCTCTCAGCGGACGTACTCCAAAACGTTATAACAAGAGACATCAGCAATAGACCAAGAAGAAACAATAATAACAACATGATCAGCACACCTGCAGGCTATCACAAAACCAAACAAACAACCTCAAAAAGAGCATCATCACTACTGGCATACTCAATATGGGACTCCCTACCAATGAGCCTGAGAGTTTTAGAAGACCTCACAGACTTCCACAAAGACCTCAAAACATGGTTATTTATAGAAACCTATGAGTATTCAAGCAGCATCTCTTACCCAAATAGCAACACTACTACATCCACCAACTAAACACACACCCAACCCATCCACACACACAAATTCATCACACCACGTTAGTAAATACCTTTATATTAAATGTTACTTCAACTGTACTGTCTAAATACTGTTACATAACTGTGCTGTCTAAATGTTTACACGTGCCCTAATGTTAAATGTAACCCTCCAATTGTGATGTGACGTGACCACCTTGATTGAAGGAAAAGGTGGCATACAAATCTGTCTAAATCAATCAATCAATAAATAAATAAATATAGTGCAACTCCTCTACCCATTTGATTCACCCTATCATTGCACTATAATTTATACTCTTGTATCACAATGTCCCATTGGTTATCCTCCTTCCACCAGGTCTCTGAGATGTTTTATATTTACCCCATCATTCAGTGCTAGACATTTTAATTATCCACCTTATGTTTAGACTTCTAATATCTGTATACAGCCATTTTGAAGTATTTTTTTGTTTGTATTTACAATCTGATTAGCATTTGAAAGGCATAATTTGGAATCTTTCAATTCTGTCTGCTTTTTTACATAAAGGCATCTGAGCTACCTTTACCTTTATTGCATCCTCTCTAGAAATCCATGCACTTTTGACTGCTTTCCCCATGATCTAATTTAAATGTTGCTCTATCTCCATTTTATAGGTTAGTGCAGTGCCAGTAGCCTGGTTCCAACCTGATTAAAAGGAGCCCATTTTCTCAGAAAAGGCTCACCTTTCTATAGAATGCTACCTCAATTCCTAATAAACCTAAAGCCAAATGAAGTCTAATGCAACCTCATTTGGAGTATTGTGTGCAATTCTAGAGACCACACCTTCAAAAGGATATAAGCAGGTTGGAGTCAGTGCAGAGGGTGGCTACTAATATGGTTAGTGGTCTTCATTAAGCAGCATACGAAGATAGACTTAAAGATCTTAATATGTATACGTTAGAGGAAAGGCAGAATAGGGATGATATTATAGAGACATTTAAATACCTCCATGGCATAAATACACAGGAGAATCTCCTTCAATTGAAGGCAAGCTCTGCTACGAGGGGACATAGGATGAGTGAGAAAGGGGACAGACTCAGGAGTAACATGCGTAAATATTTTTTTACGGAAAAAGTGGTAGATATGTGGAATAATCTCCGAGTGGAGATGGTGGACACGAGGACAGTATCTGAATTCAAAAAAGCATGGGGCAAACACAGAGGATCTCTAAAGGTGAAAAGGGAACGATTGTAGTTGATATGGAAGGGCAGACTAGATAGGCCATGTGGTCTTTTTCTGACACTATGTTTCTATGATCTCATACATACATTGAGACTTTGGAGTTCTGTCTACTTCTGCATGCCCTGTGCGTCGAACAGGAAGCATTTCTGAGAATTCTAATCTGGAGGGTCTGGATTTTAACTTTCTATCTAAAATCCTAAATTTGGTTTCCCGAACTTACCTCCTGTATATAACTGAAGGAGAGCAGCTCCTACCTAGCACTATCGAAAATCCTATTTAGATGATGTGTGAGTTCTTCCTTCTTCATATTAGTCAGGCAGGTGGCCAAGCAATTCTCACACCCACCAGCCACGAAGCTATCTACATTTTTAATGACTGATTGACAACTTCACCAGTAGTCCTGATACTCACCCTCCCCTTGGCACATACCCTGGAGACACATCTCAGTGCAAGAGGATACTGCAGCACCATGAGAGTAAGGCCTAACTACAGGATTGCTTCCTGAAACACCAAGATGATGCTCTCCTCCAAAATGACCTTCATCCTCCAAGGCAGCAGAGGGGTTACTCTACTATGTCCATGAAGGTCTTCTCTATACGCTTCTCTTCCTCTTTTCCAAATCTTCCTTTATAGGCTCCAGAGAATAGACTTATTCCCTATTCTTACCTCTTCTACAGCTGCCCCTGCTCTTGCCCAAGCTCCAATTCCATCTTCATCCAGAACCGGAAGGAAGAGGAGAAGGAAGCGGGGCTGCCCTAGAGTCCCTGAGCTCTTCAGCTCCTTAGGTTCCACAAACTATGCGGCATAGACTGCGGGGTCTGAAGGATTGTCTTGGCACATTTGGCAATGTTGTACAGGAGCTGCAAGAGGCAAGGGTAGAGTTTTGTGCTCTCATTGAAGCAGTGCACCATCCACATCTCCTGCCCTTCTCAACACTACTAACAAATATGGCCATAATCTCTGCCTCCTGCATTTTGAAAGGCCTGATGATGGGGTCAGGAGCAGAGAGGACCGCTCCTTCCCCTTGTTGTCACTGGACCACCAGGATTAAAAAGGTATGCCTTTGGGGGAAGGTTGGGGGGGGGGGGGTAATTGTCTGTCTGTCATGCCTATACCTATGAGATGGGTTTTACTGTCTTGATGGTTGTCCAGATGAATGGTGGTTTATCAAATCCTGTCAAACAAATATTTCCCATGTGCATCCCTAGTAAATGGGCATACCTGTGTAAGTAGTGATTTTTAAAAAAGCTACTGTTTGCACATGTACACACATGGCATACACAGATTTGAAGAGAATGTGTTCTGGGTATGTTTCAAATGGATCTTAATGTGTTATCTGTAAATACACATATACTTAAAAATCTTTCCTATCAGCATTTATAGCTGCTCCTAGACAAACGTAACTGTCAGTAGAACGCCCCCCTCCCCAACCCCAAAGAAAAGCCCTCTAAATCTTCAACTCTTGTCTACCCTGGCCCTCAGGACTCTTTCCTACAAATCTGAGCACTAACTGAAACCAAGGCTGCAATACATACTTAAACATTTACTTAGGGGTTTCTCTTACTCCCCCTTACATTTATATTTTGTAAAAAAAAGGAGAATACGGATTTTAGGAACATATTACAAACTAGTATGTCATTAATGTATAGAACGAGTTTGCTTCCTGTAGAATGTATTATCACTATAGCTTTTGAAAAGGTCAGTGTATTCCCCTACCTACAGTCATTAGCATCAAGATGTTGCTGTGCTAACTTATATTTTCAGTAAATTAATACAATTTGAATCAAATCTTTTTCAAGATAACTTCTGACCATTTAAAAAAGTTGAAAAATAGACTACAAGATTGTGATCTTAAGTAAAACCAGTTTCTTACCAATGCGCATCATTTAGAGGAGCTCTACTTACTGTACTTACAAGATTCTAGTCTCAAGTCCAGAAACAACATAAGGACCTCAGTGGATATAGCTCTTCAGTGAGTTTCAGAACTAGGTGATAGGCTAGATTAATTATTTACTGAGACGCATAACAGTTATAAAAACCATGCATGCAACTTTCAGCATTCAACATAGAAGCTATTGTGCAAAATTAATCTTTAAACCTGCTGGTGCATTTTTTACATTCATTAAACATGCAAATAATCCAAATCCCACTAGGGTCATCAGTAACAATGGGATCAATTTCAAAACATTAGATATTTAAACACTGCAATGGTCAGCCAGGTTGTTTAAATATCTTCCGTATATTCAGTTGCTATTAAGCAGATACTGCCACTATCCAGATTTATCCCGACAGCAACTTAGGACAGCTTTTAGGCCAGCCTAAGCTGTCAGGATAAATTATCCAGATAGATACTGAAAATCGCCATTATCTGGATAATGGTGACAATTATCTGGATTGTGGCCGGTATCACCCTCTCTCTACCCCAGACCGCCCAAGAGCCCTGCATGTAGTGCCAAGGCCATCTGCAGAGATATCCAGTGGCATTATGCTGATCAGGGCTTTTGAATATTGTCCCCAGTGTGTATAAAACTGTGTTTTATTGTATATATTCTGTGTTGTCTGACTAACATTGCCTCAGTCATCAAAATTATTTGTTTTGTTTGTCTTTGAGACTAGCTTAAATATGTTGAATATGCACGCATTATTATTGCTGTTGTATCTGTAAACATTTTTTTAAATAAAGTTAGGGAAATCCACATGAAAGATGTTAAGAAAGCCAATTGCAAAATTCTGGTGGAATTTCCCCATAGCCCATTGTATGATGATTCACAAAAGTGTTATGGACAGTACATAGCTGGATTTAGTGGTTGATGCTAGAATTTATTTGCTGCATCCGTGTTCAAAAGATTAGAACATTTCTGCTAAATGACAGTTTATAAGGCACTTGATTTCAGCTGTCAGAATTATTTTAGCCAAGCATCGTAAACAAATGCATTCGCCAAATAAAACTGACTCGGTCCTGAAAATGTATAAAATAAAAACAAAGCTGCAGTGAAATTTACCTATTTGCTGCATCATAAATCCCCCCCCCCCCCCCCACACACACACAAAAAAAAAACCAACAAACAATTGTTTGGCCACTATTTAGATCAAAAGAGCCACAATAAACATGACAGTAGACCATCATTATACTCAACGTTTTTTCCCTGGTAATCAATCATCACCCAAACATGAATGTTTTATTTAGCTGACTTGCATATTCTTTAAAGCTGTGTATGGTTTTGGTAAGCATGTTATTAGATTTGTCATTAACTGTAGTCTTCAGAAAAACCTTAATAGCCTTGCTGTTTAGAGAAGTGGAGGAGTGGCCTAGTGGTTGGGGCAAGGTACTTCAGGCTGGAAGGTCAGGGGTTCAAATCCCACTAGAGGACAAGCAACCTTGGGCTGGAAGGACTGGGGTTTCTAGTCCTACAGGTGCTCCTTGTGGTCTTGGGCAAGCCATTTAACCCTCCATAGCCCATGCTCCCTGTAAAACAGTTATCTCCAAGTTATAATGCCCTGTTCAATGTAAACTGCACTGATGCAGAATAGCACAGTATATAAGAGAATATAAATAAAATAAACAAGTCTTTGAGGTGCTGATATACAAAGGATGTTCTATGTTCACCGGCAACCAATGAATGTATAACTTCTCTATCCATGAATTTAAGGCCATTGTGTGAGTACTGAGCTGAAAGTCTCTCTAAATAGCCTAATAGTAAGGGGCCAGAATGAGGCAGAGCAATCACAGGTCAAGAAAATTATCTACATGGCAGTGATTTGTAGCTTCTCTCCAGAAAAGCTATGGGGGTCATTTTAAAAGCCTTAGTCATGATTTGGATGTCTGAAAATGTGCATGCAGATATCCAAATCATGGAGACATCCCCAGAACCATTTTATAAATGGCTTTTAGAGACATCTCTGGTGCAGGGACATCCAAGTAGGCAGAGGTGTGTCTGGGGCGGTGTAATGGACTTAGATGTCTCCGCCCGATTTCAGAAACATCAGGGACGTCTGTGACCCCATTCAAGTAGGCAGGAGGTATGGTGCAAGTATGTCTGGTGCAGTACAATGGACTTAGACATCCCTGTTCAATTTCAAAAATGTCAGGGATGTCTGCGACCCCATCCAAATTTAGACCTGTTCCAGGCATGACTAGGCATTGGGAAAGTGCTAGTCTTGGCCATAAAACATTCAGAGGGTGTAGAGAAGATAAAACTCCACTATCTCCAATACTCTGCACAATCATAATGATAGCAACACTGGGATTTGAACTCTGGCTTCCCTGGTCCTAGCCCATTACTCAAACCATTAGATTATTTGGTGTGCATGGACCAGGAGAAGAACCTCGGAGTAGGACCTCAGAGTGATAGCATCTCAGGATCTCAAGATAGCGAAAAAATGTGACAAGGCGGTAGCCAAAGCCAGAAGGATGCCAGGTTGCATACAGAGAGGAATAACCAGCAGAAAGAAGGTGGTATTAATGACCCTGTGCAAGTCATTGTTGAGGCCTCACGTGGAATATTATGTTCAGTTTTGGAGACCACATCTCACAAAGGATATAAAAAGAATTGTAATGGTTCAGAGGAAGACAACCAAAATGATTTGGAGCCTACGCCAGAAGATGTATGAGAAGAGACTTGAAGACCTAAATATGTATACCCTAGAGGAGAGGAGGGACAAGGGAGATATGATACAGGCCTTTAAATACTTAAATGGTACTAATGAACAAACAAAACATTTTCAAAGAAGGAGAAGCTGTAAAACTAGAAGGCATAAAATGAAGCTGCAAGGAGGTAAACTTAAAAGCAATGTCAGGAAAGGGGGGCGGAGCCAGCAGCGATACAGAGTGGCTGTGTAGGAGATTTGCTCCGGTGGCTGCATTAAAATCCTGAGACTTTCCCCCTCTCTCCCGGCTTACCGACACTGTTTTATTGCTCTAAAAGCTTTCCGAACATGTCCTGCAATAAACCCACGAAGTTAGACTTCACGTTAAGTCAGACGGCTGGGACGAAATGGAGCAAGACAGACCCGCTCTCCCCGCAAAAGATGGCGGCTCCACGAGACTCGGAGGGATCGATGAAGGAAGTCTTAGGTGAGATTCGGGCGGTGAAAGAAATGGTTGCGGCGAGTGGCGATGTGATGACGCGAGTGCAAGAAGACCTGCAAGACATGAGGGCGCAGATGGAAAGATTAACCGGCCGACTGGACAAGATGGATCTCCTGCTAACAGCACATGAGGCTCAAGCTGTGCAATGCCGCAAGGCCCAGAAACGCCTGGAGAAATTAGAGGCGGCCATAGAGGATCTTAGCAATCGCAGCAGGCGAAATAACATCAGAATTATAGGTGTGCCGGAGGGAGCTGAGGGCACTGACCTGATCGCATTCTTAGTGCAAGCGATCCCGCGGCTGCTGAAAGTGAGTTTGACGGGCCCCCTTGAATTTGAGAGAGCTCATCGCGTGCCGGCACACACAGGCCCGCGCAAACAGCAGACAAGGCCCATCATCTGTTGCCTCCTCCGGTTCCAGCATGTCTCTCAGATCCTGGCAGCGGCCCGGGTAGCCTCCGATGTCTCATATGAGGGTCGTAAAGTCTCTTTTTTTCCAGACTTTTGCAAGGCTACGACTGAAAAACGGAAGCAGTTTTTGGCGCTGAGGCCTCGCCTGCAACATCTGCAAGCGAAATTCGGGTTGTTCTATCCGGCCCGCTTCAAAATCACTCTGGATAATCATACCCGAGCTTTTGAGAGTCCTGCAGATGCAGCTCGGTTCGTGGAGGAACAGGAGGCTCTGGCGATGCAATGATTAACTTTTAATTTGTCTTAACCTGAGTTAGAATTGTGATGCACTATCCTGCCCGGCTGGTGATGGCCCTTAATAGGGTCCTATGCTGGTAGGTAGCGGGGGTGGGTAGTGTTTCATGTTGTTGTTGGGGCTAGTTCAATAACTGTGTTCACTGCAATGTATAAATGATTTACCTGATTGATATGGGATATAGAGGGTCTTGGTATCCTGGTTGTGCCTACAGTTTTGGTGGGGGGAGGCTTGGGACCTACTACCATATCTTGGTAGTACCGGTTTCAGCATTATGTAATCACGGGTCTGTTATTGTCCATTCTGTGGGGGGAGGGGGAAATGTCTATTTGGAATATTATGGTATTGTTATAGCCACTACGGCTGCTGTAAGCATGCTGGCTCACCCAATTGATGGTACCAGTTGCTCTATGGGGAAGCACCAGTCGCCTTGTAAGCCCTTCTTAGTCAGTCCAGGGCATCAGTCACCCTACTTCTGGGTTATCCAGATGTCGCCTAGTTGTAAGTTTTACATACTTATGCATAAATGGCCCCTTTAAAGTTTTTGTCATTAAACGTCAAAGGTATCATTCACCCAGCTAAGCGCAAGAAGATATTAGCATATGCTCTGAAACAAAGAGCAGACGTTGTAATGCTCCAAGAGACGCATCTTGCTACCAAAGAGGCTCTAAAGCTGGAACAAGGGAAGTTTGTCCTCGCAGCACATGCCCCAGCTTTGGGGAAAAAGAACGGTGTGGCGATATTAGTCAGGAAATCTATGGGAGCCCTTTTTCAAAAGCTCCGTTCAGATCCAGAGGGAAGATGGGCGGGAGTACAACTCACGCTGGATGGTCAAGTGGTGGGGCTTCTGAACGTCTATGCCCCTAACTGTGATAGTCCCAGTTTTTTTTACAACTTGGCAGAACTGTTACAGGAGTATAATGGGATGCCTCTTATTCTGGGAGGAGACTTCAATATGGTCCCAGATCCACTAATCGACTGTAAACCGGCCAGAGGCAATCGCAAATCCAGAGCACTGGAGGTATTGACGTCAGTTATTTCGGAGTTTGGCCTGGTGGATATCTGGAGGCTTCTTCACCCCCTAGACAAGGATTATACTTTCCACTCTCATCCCCATGGCTCCTTCTCCAGAATAGATTTTTTCTTACTCTCCCGCGTGCTCATTCCTAAGATACGGAGCGCAGAGATATTAAGCACGCATATCTCCGATCATGCTGCCATAACTCTAGATGTGGATTCGCTGTTGCCTGGAGAGAAGGGCTCGGGATGGTTTTTCCCTAGAGCATTGTTAGCTGACGAGGCCTTTAGGGACTATGTACGACGGGCCATTACGGAATACTTCGAGGTCAATAACCCTGCAGAAACTTCAGCCTGGGCATGGTGGGAGGCCTTTAAGGCTTCATTGCGGGCTAAGATTACCAGTTTCTCTATCGCTGCGAGACGGAAGGAGATGGCTGAACTTTCTGCTTTGGATCAGCAGATCCGTGCCGGTGAAAGACTGCTGCAGAAAAAAAAGAGAGCTCACATATTGTCTTACATCTTCAAAAGCTACGCTTTCAATACAACTCTTTGTTAAGTAGAGAGGTCGCCCAGGCTGATTTTGGATCTTCCGCAAGATACTATTTTGGGGCAAACAAACCTGGGAAATTGTTGGCTACAAAATTAAATCCTCGAAAAGAAAGGTCCCGTATCGCAGTCCTTGAGGGGGATAATGGAGCAGCGGTAACGGATAGCACGGGCATCGTGGCATCCTTCCGTAAGTTCTATAGAGCCTTATATACATCTGACGTGCACTGGAAGTTGGAGGAGGTGGATAGTTTCCTGGAACACATAGAACATCCTCGTCTAGGTCGGGAACAACAAGAGGCCCTGAGCTGTGAGCTGGCGCTCTGTGAAGTGCAAGAGGCCTTGATGAAAATGCAGACAGGCAAAGCCGCAGGGCCGGATGGCCTCCCGACAGAATTCTACCAGACGTTTGGCAAGGAACTTCTCCCACATCTGCTCACATATTATCACTGTCTGCAGAAAACTGATTCCAATACAGGTGCCTTTGCGGCGGCCACTATTGTGGTGTTGGAAAAGCCTGGGAAAGACCCAAAGCAGGTGGGCAATTACCGGCCCATCTCTCTCCTCAATGCAGATTATAAAATCTACTCTTCTGCTTTGGCGAGCCGAGTCAATGCGGTTCTTCATTTGCTCATACATCCTGACCAGTGTGGATTTGTTAGTGGACGTTCGACTGCGGATAACGCCCGGCTCCTTTGTGATGTTATGGAAGTAGCGGAAGGATCACATCAGCCGTTGATTGGCTTATCACTCGACGCCGAAAAGGCATTTGACAGGCTGGAATGGCCATTCTTATTTCGTGCGCTTAAATGGTTTGGCTTTCCTGCACAATTTATAAACATGATCCGCGTCTTGTATGCCAACCCAACAGCACGGATCCTCGCCAATCAAGTTCTCTCTGACTCCTTTCCCCTTTATAGGGGCACCAGGCAAGGCTGTCCGCTATCTCCACTGCTGTTTAATCTCGCTTTGGAGCCCCTCGCATTGATGGTGAGACAAGCAGAAGAGGTCCAGGGAGTTGTATTACGAGATCTCCACGTCAAACTTTCGGCATACGCCGATGATTTGGTCTTCTTTCTCCAACCAACTTCGATCCAACCCCTGTTACAGTTGATTAACGCTTATTCCGGCTTTGCCGGATACCGGGTGAATTGGGGGAAATCGTTGGCTTTTCCTTTATGTAGCCTTGCCACAGCGGATATGGTACAACAATTCGACTTTAGGTGGGAGGCATCCTCGATAAGATATCTTGGTGTCCAATTCAGGGCTCCGCTCGACGAAACTCTTAAAATTAATGCCGACAAGATCAAGGAGATTGCCCGCACTTTCACATTGCAATGGACCCCACTCCGTCTGACTTGGTGGGGAAGACTGGAATCTATCAAGATGACCTTAATGCCTAAGATAAATTATATCTTAAGTATGATCCCGGTACTGCTTCCAGCTGCGGTATATAAAGAGGTAGAACGCATACTTGTCTCCTTCTTGTGGAGCGGAAAGACCCCCAGGATTGCCCTTAAGAAACTTAAAGCTCTCAAGCCTGATGGGGGGTTCATTTTCCAGACTTCCTTTGGTATCACATGTCGGCAATTCTTAAGCAAGGCAGTCTCTGGGCCACTGCACCGTTGTTATCTCAAAAACCAATGTGGCTCGAGCTTGAGGAACGGCTGGTTATGCCGGTCCCTGCATATCTCCTGATGAGTATGATAAGCCCTGACGAAGTTAAGGTGGGAAGAGTCATCACTTCTACCCAGAGAGCCTTTCAAAACCTGGCCCAAGTGACTGACACGGCGAATCTTTTTTCACGGCAGCTCTCGCTCTGGCATAATCCACTGCTAAAGATTAACAAAGCTTCCTTTGCCTGGACCACATGGCAGAGTAAAGGAGTCTGGACAATAGGTCAGCTTTTGGAAGCGAACAGATGGAAGTCTTTCGGCGCGATTCAGGAAGAATTTGGAATTCCGGATAAAGGTTGCTATCAATGGATTCAGTTACGACATTGTTTAGCTCAGGGGCAGAAGGCTCCTAATGATTTTTCTGAGGACTGGCCGCTGCAAGATATTGCGGAGAGTGTAACTGCCCAGAGAGGCGGAATGTCCAGACTGTACAGCATATTCTGCTCCCACGGCTCGAAAATGGTGAGGGGACCACAGAAGGTCTGGGAAGAAGAGACGGGTATCGTCTCGACTGAACTTGCTTGGAATCGCTTCTGGGGCCCCAACGTTCGAGTTGCTAGATCTGCTGCGCTAACGCAATCGATGTTTTTCTTCGCCCATAGGGCGTATATCACTCCGACAAGGCTATCCAAATGGTGCAAAGACGCATCCCCATACTGCTGGTCCTGCACACAAGAACTAGGTACCCTTCGACACATGTTCCTAGACTGCCCATGCCTACAAGAATTTTGGGGGCCGGTTTGGCGCCGTATACAGCGAATATTTCATTTTTCTGCACCGTTGTCGTGGAGTATTGTGGGGCTTAGAGCTCTGATGGACATCCCTCTACTTCCCAAGAAGCATTTTTTTGGAGTTAATTTCATGTTGGCGGTGGCAATAAAGCAGATCCTTGGCGCATGGAAAGACTCTACAGCACTATCCTGGCATGCTTGGTGGCACCAAGTGTGCGTCTATAGTAAATATGAGAGAGCCTCCGATATGGCAGTTCGATCCCAGGGTGGAAAATGCCTGGTGGATAAATGGGCTGCTCTGGATGCCTTTGTAGGTCTGACTGGAGAGACTAATGATCCTTGAAGGGCTTGCAAGCTGGCTGACTGGTGCGGGGTGGAGGTGTGGGTGACGTTTTGGTTGTAATTGTTATTGTTATTGTTATTGTGGTTGTTATGGCATGTATATGTATGTTTTAAAATGCAAAATAAAAATTTAAAAAAAAAAAAAAAAAAAAAAAAGCAATGTCAGGAAATACTTTTTCACTGAAAGGGTGATAGATGCTTATAATGTCCTCCTAATGGTGGTGGTGGGGGCAAATACAGTGACAGAATTCAAAATGGCATGGGACAGACACAGTGGATCCCTTTATAGCAACATGATAACATCAAAATAAATAAATATCTTTTGTTCTTCAAAAAAATAGAGGTAGGTGACCTGCATTGAATGGCAGGTACAACCCAAAATAAAGGCATAGAGGGGGTGACCTGCATGAAGTACTCTAGCCAACTTACTCGGCAGACTAGATGGACCATATTGGTCTTTATTTGCCGTCATATACTATGTTACTATGTATGTACTGTATGTTATTCCTAGATGTCCCTGGTCTTGAATGCTATTCTGGGGATGTCTCTGTAGATGCCCCTGAAGATGTCCATATCAGGCATGACTATATTTAAGAAATCATGCCTGAACTTGGATGTGCCTGGTTTTTTTTTCCAGAAGTTCAGACATGGACATCCCAGCACTTGGAAGTTGTTTCTAAAATGTGTCTTCCCTTGTTCAGTTTAGACCTGCTAAACAGGAGCAGCAGCAGCGGTCACAGCATTCGACATATATTCAGTGTCACTAGCTATCTACAGATGCTGAATATACTGTCAAAAGGCCTTCTTATCACCAAGCCTAGACCCAGCCTTGCTTGGCCTTCTGGGATATGTAGTTGAAATAAGCAGTTGTGGCACCGAGGTAAGGCTACAAAAAGGTTTTATTTCCCCTTCCAAGAGGTTTCTTTTGGGTGAGTCAAACAAAACATAAACAGCTCCACTTGGGCAGAAACAAAGCAAGAACAGGAACAAAAATTGCTTACTTTCAGCTTTTAAACAAGTAAATGAAAAGGGCTCAAAAACAGCTCTCTTCAGCAAACAAAGGCATTTTCTTTGTGGCTTTCAAGCTTTGGCAATTCTACACACTTATCTTAGAGATAACACGTTATCTGAGACAGAGAGCGTACAGTCCATGTAATCACTGCTTACATTATCCCCCTGTAGCTCATATTGCATCTCTTCAGGCTCTTCTGTTAAGAGGTCATCTCTTGCAGCATGTGAAACGTTGCTAAACAATCTCCCCTTGCTCTGCAGGAAGTCTCTTTCCCTCTGGGTAAGAATGTTAGCTAAGCTGCTACCGTATTCCTTGTAGTGTCTTTCTGGGGAGCTTCTTAAATGTGGTGGGAGATAGAGAGAATTCTTAGTTTCCCTTTTCCCTCTACTAGAAACATTAGGGTTGGGCTTGAACAGTCTCTGCCTCAAGCTATGCTCAGTTGCTATCGACGCTGGAATAAAATCACGTAAAAACTTTTCCTGGCTTCTGCCTTTAAAACCTCTTCCAGATACAGGCTTATGCTCAGGTATAAAAGCTTTACTGTTTTTCTGCCAGTTGTTTGTATAAAAACTTTCCTCTGGCTTCCTCCAGCTAATTTCACCATTAAATGTTTGGTTACCTTTTTGATAGCATTTGCTGGGCTCTGACGCTCTCAGAGTTCTGCTCTCAGCTCCCTTCCAATTAGAATTTCTCCGTTTGTATCTCTGGCTTCCAGCCACACAGCTGCCTGATCCCATGCTCCAACCGGGTTCTAATTCACTCCTGCTGTGTCCTGTGTATATCTTCTCTCTCTCACCTTCACTCTCACTCTCACTTTCACTCCTGCTCCCACGCTCAGTCCATCTGTTGCTTGGACTCTCAAGCTGGCTCCGTCTCTCTCTAGCCCCACGTTGGCTCTCTTGCACATGCTGGCCCTGTCTAGCCCCAAGTTGGCTCTGTCCAGACTGACTCTCTTGCACACGCTGACTCTCTCCAGCCCCACGTTGGCTCTGTCCAGCCCCACGTTGGCTCTGTCTAGCCCCACATTGGCTCTCTTGCACACGCTGGCTCTCTCCAAACTGACTCTCTCTAGCCCCACGTTGGCTCTGTCTAACCCCACGTGCAGTGAGCTTTTCTATGTGCGTGTCAGCTCCACCCACACCCAGCTGGCTTCCATTAGCTCCTAATTCCTTAGGCTTTCTGTTGTTTGGGAGTGTTTCCTTTGCACGTGAGCTACTTTGTTTAGGTTGCCTATGGCAACATCCTACCCTGTGTTCCTCAGAACTGTCATGATCAGTCCTATTTCCTGCATTTCTGCTGGTTTTCAAGGGCTCTATAAAAGCTGCCCCGTGACAATACATATTACTTTAAGCAATGGCATCAGTGTTTAATTTAATGTGGTGGCCAACAGCGATGACTAGGAGCCTGTGAATGATCTGACTTATGCATGGCTTGGATAGATCAGTGCAGCTAACGGCAGTTTTTATGCATTTTAGGAATATTTACCTCTAAGGGATGTCTAAGGGACGTGTAAAGTCAGGCAGAAATTTTGGCAATGTTTTATATAACAGCCTCACACACTCAAATACTTGCAGAATGTACAAAATAGGAACTTGAGGGAAGAGAAGCTGGTAGTCCTGAAGCAGCCTGAAGTTTAAAGGTGAAACTCGAGTCGAGGCTGATGAATGACATTGCAGGGGAGGTAGTGGTTGCTTAACACCAGCTTAGAGGCATGCATAGATTTTTTAAAAAGTGCTTATTTAGGCCAAGCTTTGTATGAGGGATTAAGGGAGTTATTCTCCTTAATCCCCGTTGCTCATTTCCTCTTATAAAATGAAAATTTAAAAAAAAGAATTGAGGGTGTGACTACCTAAAATGTAATGACTCGAAATGCAGGGACAATATGGGTAACGGGTCACACTTCTCAACCAGCTTTGTACCATTTAAGTACACTACATCTAGGGCTTTCCCTTGGTCCAACTCTCTGGTCGCCTAATCAAAGAAATTAATTAGATTTGTCAAACAAGATCTGCCTCTAGTAAAGCCAAAGTGCCTCAGATCCTGCAATTCATTGGGCTCCAGAAACCTCACTATCCCCTGTTTTAGAACATAAGATATGCCATACTGGGTCAGACCAAGGTCCATTAAGCAAAGTATCCTGTTTCCAACAGTGGCCAATCTAGGTCACAAGTACCTAGCAGTTTCCCCAAAAGACACAGATTCCACAATGCTTGTACTGGGTCAAGCAGTGGATATTCTGGGTCCACTTTAATAATGGTTTATGGACCTTTCCTCCAGGAAGTTGTCCAAACCTCCAGGAAGTTGTCTAAACCTTTTCTAAACCCAGCTACACTAATGGCTTTTACTACATCCTCCTGTAATGAATTCTAGAGCTTGATTACGCGTTGAGCAA
Organism: Ichthyophis bannanicus; assembly: GCA_033557465.1. Lineage (NCBI taxonomy): Eukaryota > Metazoa > Chordata > Amphibia > Gymnophiona > Ichthyophiidae > Ichthyophis > Ichthyophis bannanicus. Next base: position 643,587,896 of record CM066036.1, on the reverse strand, counting down.
AAAAATGTTCTCTCATTAGTTTTTAACCGAGGCAGGCGGACCCGGCGCTTCGGGCCCCACCCCTCACCCCCCCCCCCCCGCCAAACCAACCCCAAGCCCACCCCCTCTTCCTCCCCCAAAACAAGACATAACACCATAACTTCATGGAACACAACTGGTCGCAGCTTTATTAACCATCAGCAATTAGAACAAAATAACATCAAACTTCCTATCCCCATTAGCAGCACCCGGCTGCACCAGCCATACCTTAGCAAGGTGCCTGCCACCGCTGATGCCACAACTTGCCACCCGGCAAGTTGCCATGCCCCTCCCCCGACTTCGCCATGCCATAGCAAAAGTCGTCTGAGGCTTGACCGGGTCAGGGGCACCCCGCCCCCGCCCAAATGTAGCCAGCTGCTCCGGACCCCGGAAACCTCCGGGATCCCGCACCCCCCCCAAGCTGCAACACCCCATAACCCCCACCCTTCCAAGAAAGGGAGGGAGGGAGGGACGCCGGCACCCAGAATGCAGCCTCCGCACGCACTGAGCACGCGGAGGCTGCTGGCCACCATCCCCCCCCTCACCACCCAAGAATCACCTCCCTGATTGGCTCCCAGACGGCCGCGACCGCCGGGAGCCAATCAGTTTAAATAATGCACCCGCGCACCCAGCTCGGCTGCGCGCAGGGTCCCCGCGCCGGGCCGCGCACCCGGTTAAAATCGGCCGCCGGGACCCTGCCCACGGCCTCGCGAAAATGGGTTACATTGAAACTTCATTGCATGCCCTCTAGTCTTTCTATTTATTGATGGTGTAAACAACCAATCTGCTTTTACCAGTTCCACTCCATTCATTAATTTATAGATCTCTATCATATCACCCCCTCAGCAGTCTCTTTTCGAAGTTGAGGAGTGCCAGCCTTTTAAGCCTCACCTCAAAGGGGTATCCTTCCATCCCCTTTACCATTTTGGTGGCTCTTCTCTGTACCTTTTCTAATAACGCTATATCCTTATTTAAGATACAGCGACCAGAATTGCACCCAATATTCAAGGTGCAGTCGCACCATGGAACGATACAGAGGCATTATAATATCCTTTATTTTATTCTACATTCATTTCCTTATGATACCTAGCATTATATTTGCTCTTTTGGCCACTGCTGCATACTGGGCAGAGGGTTTTAACATGTCATCCATGATGATGCCTAAATCTTTTTCTTGGGTGGTGGTTCCTAATGTGGAATCTTGCATCGTGTAACCATAGTTTGGGTTTTTCTTTCCTAGGTACATAACTTTGCACTTGTCCACATTAAATTTGATTTGCCATCTGGATGCCCAGTCTTCCAATTTATCAAGTTCCTCTTGCAATGTTCCACAATCCTCATGGGTTTTAACAACTTTAAATAGTTTTATGTCATATGCAAATTTGATAACCTCACTCTTTTTTCCTTTTTCCAGGTCATTTATGAATATGTCAAAAAGCAGCGGACCCAGCACAGATCCCTGGGGTACACCACTATTCATCTTTCTCCATTGGGAAAATTGGCCATTTAGCCCTACCCTCTGTTTTCTATCTTTTAACCAGTTCCTGATCCACTGCCTCCTATCCCATGACTTTTTAGTTTTGCCAAAAGTCTCTGATAAGGGACCTTGTCAAAGGCTTTCTGAAAGTCCAGATACACTATATCAACCGACTCACCTTTGTCTACCTGTTTATTCACACCTTCAAGAAAACATAACAAATTAGTAAGACAAGACTTTCCTTGGCTAAAGCCATGTTGGCTGTCTCCCATTAAGCCATGACTAACTACATGTTCAGTAATTTTGTTCTTTATGATGATTTCCACCATTTTTCCTGGTACCGACATCAGGCTCAACAGTCTATACTTTGCAGATCACCCCTGGAAACCTTTTTAAAAATTGACGTTTCATTGGCAATCCTCCATTCTTCAGGTATTACAGATGATTTTAATGATAGTTCACAGATTAGTAATAGTAGGTCTGCAATCTCATATTTCAGTAACCCGGTAACCCGGAGGCCCTTCACGCCTCCGTCACCTCCCCCCCTCACCCCATGACCTTTAACCGTACAAAACACACTGACAACAAACTCTTGGTGTAAATAACTGTTATTTGGTTGCAGCTTTATATTACAACTGTAACATACCGGCCCAATTTGGCCAACATATCAACACTCAAAATGAACCCCCCGTTTGCCCCCCCCCCACCCTTGCCGGAGAATGTCCCAACCCGCCGTGTCAGTAGCAAGGCGGAGCATCCTCCTCCCCTGGACCCTGCCGCCGGCCTTGCCATGCTAGTAGCAAAGGCCGGCCTCCACACCCCCAGTACCGGGCCGAGACCCCCCCAACCGGGTTGTCTCGCCCCCACCCCCGGGGAGCCCTTTGCCCCCCACTGCTCGTAAATCAGTTAGAGCCCCCGCCGCCTCTGCGAGCGCTGGGTCTCTACCCCGCCCCACCAGCTGCAACAACCCCCAATCCATACCCAACTGAGGGGGGGTGGGCGGGAACGCCTCTTCCCCCGCCGAGGAGCTACACCAAAAGACTGACCATGCGGCTCCTCGGCGGACCCAAACCCCGCCCCCGATCCCCCAGAGCCAATGAAATCGCTCCGACCGCGACCGGAGCGATTTCAAAAGTCGCCCTTCATGCTCTTCCTCCCCCCCCCCTCCTCCCCCAGTGCACGCGGAGGCCGTCAGCAGGGCCCGGGCCCAGGTTACTGACGGCCGCGGGTACCGCGCGGCCTTAGGCATTAACCCGGTAACCCGGAGGCCCTTCACGCCTCCGTCACCTCCCCCCCTCACCCCATGACCTTTACCCGTACAAAACACACTGACAACAAACTCTTGGTGTAAATAACTGTTATTTGGTCGCAGCTTTATATTACAACTGTAACATACCGGCCCAATTTGGCCAACATATCAACACTCAAAATGAACCCCCCTGTTTGCCCCCCCACCCTTGCCGGAGAATGCCCCAACCCGCCGTGTCAGTAGCAAGGCGGAGCATCCTCCTCCCCTGGACCCCGCCGCCGGCCTTGCCATACTAGTAGCAAAGTCCGGCCTCCACACCCCCAGTACCGGGCCGAGACCCCCCCCAACCGGGTTGTCTCGCCCCCACCCCCGGGGAGCCCTTTTCCCCCCACTGCTCGTAAATCAGTTAGAGCCCCCGCCACCTTGGCGAGTGCTGGGTCTCTACCCCGACACCGGTGCGAGGTAATTTCAATTATCCTCGCACCGCCCCCCCACCATAAAGCTGCGACCAACCCAACTCTCCAAAGCTTCCTGCCAATCATTGAGCAAAAGGTCCTGACCGACCGGAGACAGGTGCACTCCATCATTACGGTAGAGCGCCGCACAGTGCGGATCCGCCCAAGGATGCTGCACCTGACCTCCCCCGACCTGCAGTAACCAGCGTCCAATCTGCCGGTTGACCTTCGCCAACCCACGCGACCACCGTCGCTGGGAATGACAGGCAGGCCGAGGAATAATGTCCGACCAGATGAACACCACAACCGGCCACTCCTCCTGCAGCGCCCGAAGGTCCCGCTGCACCGCCCGTATGAGCTGTCGGCATGTCCAGCTGCTCAAGTCATTCCCGTCGAGATGTCTCAAAACTCCTCGAGGTCGCTGCCAGCGATCCGCCAGGCGCCGAAGAGTCGGGATGAACTGCCACCATCGCATGCCGCGTTCCCCCATCCACTGCAGCCGAACATTGCAGGCAGCCATGCCCAGGTGCTGCCCCAGCGGGCGCGTAATGGCTCTCCGCTCCGCCCAGTACACATAGGAGTGTCCCAGAATCCACCAGACTCCTGCTGGGTGCGCCACCCCAGGCCCGCTCCGTGAGCACCGTCGATTCCACACTCCTAAAAGAAAAGAAGACAGCAGTAAGCAACCCCCCCCCGCCCCAACAGTCAGCCCCCCCAACCGCCAGCCAGCCCCCAACCAGCCCCCGCCTATCACAAGGCCTCCTGGTGAATATAGCCGGCGTAAGCGCCTGAGCGCCATCTCCCAATCCTCTGAATCACCTCACTCCCCAGCCCGGCAGCCACCGCACTCGTAGCAGCCCCTATCCTGAATGAGTGGGATGCATACTGGCGCGCGTCCAAACCCAAACGCCTCAATACCAGCTGCAAAACCGCAGTGAACTGAAACTGGGTCACATGGCTCCCATCTGCATGGCAGAAAAATGCTGGAGCAGTCACCGGCCGCACGCGCCGATAGGAATCCACATTCTGGACCGGACAGGAACTCACCCCCGGAACCGCACTCAGCACAACCCAGCGGCCAACACCTTGCTGGTCCGTCTTAGAGCGTGCCAAGTAAATCCGCACGGTAGACCCCTTCCGCTCCACATGGGGACCCGCCAACCCACCGCTCACCCCCGCCCTGCCAGAACGCGGGACTAGTTCACTGACCCGGAACGCCCCGAAGAAGGCCGTGACAAACAAGGCACGAAAAAGCGTAGCCTCAAACTCAGACAATGCCACCGCTGGCATTGCATCCCATATCCGCAACAGCAAGTCATGCGACACGGGGCGACTCCGGTCCTGCACCCGAGGCTGTGCCCTCGCCCATCCAGCGAGGAGCCGCTTTACAACAAACGATGAACTCGGGCTGCCCCATCCCCACACCCTGCTAAAGAAAGAGAAACCTGCCAGCGCCGCACGTACAGTCGACCTGGACCAACCACAGTCTTTGGCCCAGACTACAAACCAACCGAGCTGCCCGGTGACAACCCTACCACCCCGCCAACCGCACCGCCATAAGAAGTCGCGCACCCGCAGATAACCCCGCTTGTATGATGCCCACGTACCTGGCGCCAAGGAAGACCGCAACAAGTCCATCAGTCCTGCTTCCCAATGCTCCAAAGGTGCGCCGGCACCTGCACTGACGTCTCCTCCGCCCCCGGAGCCAACAACCGGAACTGCGACCACTGAAAACAGGACAAAGCATCAGCAATGGCATTCTGCGAACCCGGCACATGCCGTGCGCGGGCGGTGACATTAATACGCAAGCACGCGAGGACAAACACCCGCATAAGCGCCGCAACCCGCAGACACTTGGGCGAGTGTCTGTTGATAACTTGCACCACCGCCGCATTGTCGCACCAAAACGCTCCGGCCAGACCCAAAACGCCACCACTATTGGGAATAACTCGAGGAAGGTCAGGTTGCGCGTCAACCTACTCTCCCTCCACCAAGCTGGCCAAGCCGCCACGCACCAGGAACCTTGGCAATACAGACCCATACCCGAACTGCCCGCCGCGTCAGAAAACAACTGCAAGTCAACATTGGACAGTTCCATCTCTTGTACCACCGAGCAACCATTAAACTGTGACAGAAACGTATCCCAGACCCGAAGATCCGCCCGCATACCCGCCGTCACCCTAATGTGATGATGCCCGCAGCGCACACCCGCCATTGCTAAGGAAAGCCGGCGCACAAATGGTCTCCCCATCGCGAGTACACGACAAGCGAAATTCAGGTGTCCCACCAGTACCTGCAGTTCTGTCAGAGTCACCTTGGTCGCCGACCCCACCCTTGCCACCAAAGTCCGCAAACGCTCAATCTTATCACCAGGTAAACGTACGACCAGCTCGACCGTATCAATTTCGATCCCCAAGAAGGACAAACACGTCACTGGGCCGATTGTCTTACCCGCCGCCAAAGGGATACCAAATTCTGCTGCCATCTCCTGGAAGGACCCCAGCAAGGAAGCACAAACCTCGGACTGAGCCGGCCCGATGAAGAGAAAATCGTCTAAGTAATGCACAATAGACCGGCAGCCCGAACGCTGCTGCACCACCCAGTGTAAGAAAGTACTGAAGGTCTCAAAGTAGGCGCAAGAGATCATGCAACCCATCGGGAGACACTTGTCGTAATAGAACTGAGCGTCAAACTGGAAGCCGAGCAACGGAAAGGTGGACGGGTGAACCGGTAAGAGCCTAAATGCCGATTCAATGTCGACCTTCGCCAGTAGCGCCCCTTCCCACACTGACGCACGAGATCCAATGCCTCATCAAACGACGCATAGCGTACTGAGCAGAACTCCCTGGGAATTTGATCGTTCACCGATCCACCCGGAGGGCAGGACAGGTTGTGGATCAACCGGTAACGACACGGTTCCTTCTTAGGAATGACACCAAGCGGTGAGATAATAAACGGCGAAAAGGGGGGATGGTCGAAAGGACCCGCCACCCTGCCCAAGGCACACTCTGCTGCAATTTTGTCCCGAGCCACATCCGCAAGAATGCGGACTGATCGAGCATTAGGGGCAGCAGAGCGCACCGCGACACCCCGACAGGGTATACGAAAACCTTCCTTAAATCCCCGCCATAGAAACCCCCCAGCCTGGCCGTGCCTATGTCGCCTATAGCGGTCCAACCACGGCCGTAGCGCCTGGATTCGAACGGGGGTAGGCGCCAACCCCCACCTCCTTTGCTCACTTCCCTCCCGGCAGCGCTCTGGAGACCCCTTTTTGGCTACACTTGGCAGCCGAGTGGGACGCCCCGCAGAGGGAGCAAGCGTGCCTAAATTTACAGTCCGGGAAGGGACAGGCTGCCTTATTGAAGAGCCAACAAAGGTCCCCTCCAGGCGCCCCTTTGAGCATGTCCGACACGGAACCCGGTGCTCGAAAGGACCGCAAACTCGCCCCCGCAGGGGTGTTCCCTGCCTTGCCCTGCCCGCCCCCGCCACGGGCACCACCCCTCTTGGCAGACATTTGTGTCAGCCAGAGGTTGATGTCCTTCATCCCTCAAGATAATTGCCGGTTCTCCTCCATCATATCCCGAAACGCCTCATCGTAATTAAGCCAGGCGAATCCCTCGTGTGCCTGCGATGCCGCCAAGATGGCATCGGCATAAGCCAACAGCTCCCCATAACAACTCGGGTCCGCATGTCCCCAAACGCTCGCCAAACGCAAGAAGGCCCGAGTCCAATTTAAGGTATTACGCGACACCTTCCGCACTCGACCAGCTTTCTCATCCTCCTTACGCTTATGCCGACTCTCCCCGGACCGCTTACGCCCCTCGAGGAGCCGAAAGACGTCAATATAACGCCTCTTCAGGACACGCCGCCGCAGCTTGCGCGGGACGCTCTCCCACAACTCGGCGCAACGCACCACCGAAGACCCCGCACCCTCGCCCGACTTAGCGCCCACCAAGGAGACATCGGAGGAGCTATCCGTAGATGAAGAAAACGACAAGGAGGACGATGCGCTACGTCGACGACGACGCCGGTGCTTCCGCTTTGCGGTGGCTTTTCGACCCCCCGACACCCCATCGCCCGCAGGCAAACGCACCTCGCCTGCGCCCGACCCGGGACCAGCATACTCACCCGCCGGGGATCGATCAGCCAGCGCCGCCGGCGCCGCACTCGAAGAAGACTGCTCCAGGCTCTGCGCCATCTCCAATTGTGGGCCTCCCGAACCCGCGGATGCCGGAACGCCACTCGCCGCCTGTAAGGAAGCAGTAGACACAGGAGCACCCGTCCCATACTGCCCCACCCCCCAACCCAACCCCCCCCCTGGGGCCACCCCAAAGCGCCCACCCCCCCCCCCCGCAGCCCAACCAGCAGCTCCCCAAGGAGGTGGACAAAAGCCACCCGGGTAACCCGCCCCAGCCCTGTCGCCCCATGCACCCCCCAAGGGCCCACACCCGCTGACCGTCCGGCCACCGGAGACCAACCCACAAACCCCTCCCCCCGCCCCCCAGACCACCCGCGGCCTAAGGAGGAGGCCGCGCTAGCATCTTCACTCCCAGGAGAGCTGAAGCCCAGATCCTGTAACCTCCCAGTGCCAGTAGGTCGAGGCAGATCCTCACCCGCTTTCCCCCCAGACCCCCCTGCCACCACCCTAGCAATCCCCAAAACCGACCCAAGCCCCCCCTCCCCCAGCCCCAAGGGCTCTGCAGCCCCACTCCCTACCACACCAGAACATGCCCCCCCCCTTCTGCAGGCATCCTCCCAGCCCTGCCATTCGCCCGCTGCCTGCCTGCTGTATTTGCACGCCGCGGGCCCCGACCTTTAGCCGGAACCCGTGCTGCTGTACGGGCCACGCGAGACTGCCCACCCGATCCCCCCGACTGGGCCGTAGAGCCCCCACCCCTGCGAGGCCCACGGGGCGATTTTACCGAGCGCACCATGACTGGCGTAATCGTGGCAGGAAAGCCCCCTCGCCCCTGGAAGACAACCCCCCCAGAGCAAACGGAGCCCGACCCTAGTAGCTTCCACTCACCAAATGCCGCTGACCCCAGGAACCGCGAGGAGAGAGGAGCCAACGCCGCTAAGCCTCGGAGCCCGCCTGCCCGGAACAGCCGCGAAAGCCTCGACCGCCCGGACCACCAAGGCAGAGAAGATCTGCCAAACGCCTCTTCCCCCGCCGAGGAGCTGCACCAAAAGACTGACCATGCGGCTCCTCGGCGGACCCAAACCCCGCCCCCGATCCCCCAGAGCCAATGAAATCGCTCCGACCGCGACCGGAGCGATTTCAAAAGTCGCCCTTCGTGCTCCTCCTCCCCCCCCCTCCTCCCCCAGAGCACGCGGAGGCCGTCAGCAGGGCCCGGGCCCGGGTTACTGACGGCCGCGGGTACCGCGCAGCCTTAGGCATTTCTTTCAAAACCCTTGGATGTACCATCCGGTCCAGTTTATCAAATAGTTGTAATACATCTTTCCGGTGTATTGATATTTCCAAGTTGTTAATGTCCCTGTTTAATGTACATTACCAAGTTTAAGTTACAATGTAAACCACTTTGATTGAAATGATAAAGCGGTATAAAAAAACTGTTAAATAAATAAATTTCTTTCAATTCTTCTGCAGCATCTTCTTTAAATACAATTTCAGTCATGGGTAGCACTCCTACATCTTCCTCAGTAAAGACCAAAGCAAAAAATTCATTTGATCTCTCCGCTATGGCCTTGTCCCTTCTTAGTGCCCCTTTTACCCCTCTGTCATCTAATGGTACAACTGACTCTCACACAGGTATTTTGTCCTTGAAAAAGTCTTTATGATGCGTTTTTGGTTCCACAGCAAGCTTCTTCTCAAATTATTTTTTTGCCTGCCTTATCAATGCCTTTGTATTTAACTTGTCAGTGCTTGTGTTGTTTCCAGTTTTTGTCATTTGTCTCCTTTTTCCATTTCCTGAAAGATGCCTTTTTGGCAACAACAGCCTCTCTGACCTCACCATTAAACCCTGCTGGCAGTTTTTTGAACTTCCTTCCACTTTTCTTAAAGTATGGAATACTGCTGGTCTGGGTTTCCAAGATAGTATTTTTAAACAACACCCAAGTTTGGTGTAAATCTTTAACCTTTGCAACTGCTCCTTTTTCTTAAATATTTTCCTCATTTTATCATAGTCTCCTTTTTGAAAGTTAAAAGGTAGTATTGTGGATTTCTTTACCGCCCTTCCTTCATTTATTAAATTAAAGGCGATCATGCTATGATCACTATTGCCAAGTGGCGCCAACACCCTTATCTCTTGCACCAGATCTTGTGTTCTACTAAGGACTAGGTCCAAAACAGCTTCCCCTCTGGTCGGTTCATAAACCAACTGCTCCAAGAAGCAGTCATTTATTTCATCTAGAAACTTTATCTCCCTAGCATGTCCTGCCGTGACACTGACCCAGTCGATATCGGGTAATTGAAATCACCCATTATTATTATTACCGTGTTGTAACTTTTGTTAGCTTCACTGATTTCTTTGAGCATTTCATCATCCATTTATTCATTCTTGCCAGGCGGTCGATAGTACATCCCTACTGCCATCACCTTCCCCTTCCCCTTTTTACATGGAATTTCAATCCATAGAGATTCTACGGTGAATTTTCTTTCCTGCACAACTTTAATCCTTTGTGACTCAATGCCCTCTCTAACATAGAGTGCAACCCCTCCACCAATTTGATCTTCTCTATCATTACGATATATTTTGTACCCAGGTATCACAGAATACCACTGGTTTTCCTCCTTCTGCCATGTCTCTGAGATATCAATCATATCTAACCTCTCATTTAGTGCTATATATTCTAACTCTCCCATCTTAGTTTTTAGACTTCTAGCATTTGCATACAAGCATGTTAGAGGCTGTATTTTATTCATATTAATCTGGCTATCGATAGGCAGGGGTAATTTGGAATCTTTAAGCTCTAAAAAATGACTAGAAATGTAACAGGTATTCTATCATATACTATTTATGAATATTTCCTTTTTTAAGTGCTATCAAGGCAATGTTGACTCCTGATAACCCAGCAGCCCCTAGGTTTTCTTGACAAAGTATGACCAGAAGTAAACTGCTAGATCTTTTCTTCTGAGGTAAAGTGACTTGCTCAATGTCACAAGAAGTACCAGTGAGAATTGAACCCACACCTCATGGGTGCTGGGTTGTTGCTTTAACCACTAGGCTACTCCTCCACTCAAAATGCTTTTAGAATGGCAAAATATGGAGTTCTCATAATTCATTCTGAAACTATACTGATAGTTGGAAATTGAGTAAACTGTAAAATACCTGCACAAAGAATGAATTGCCCAAATCCAGGATTCATTTTCATAGTGGACAGATTTTCACAAGCTTCCTAAGTAGGTTTCTTTCTTTGGTACATTTTCATACTGGCCTAATTAGTGGGAGAAATGTGTACTTCACTTTATAAAATAGGCCCCACATACACCCATGGCAATACATGTTAACCACATGGGAGATTATAGAATTGCCCTCTATGAGTATACATTGAAAACGTTTTTTGTTTCATTTGTCATGTCAATTCCACTTTCTCTTAATTGTTTGTTTGTTATTTTGCAAAAGATTTTTCTTTTTAGGTTATCATATTGTTCATGTGGAGCCTGATTTTGGAAGGAACATGTCTGGGCTGTCCGGACGGCGCCATGCAGGATGGGCCCATTTGCAGCCAATTCTGAAACACGGGAACAAAACATTCCTGTGACTGTCAGAATCGGGCCCGAGGATGGTCCGGCATGCCCCTCCAGCAACTGTGGGATGTCTTTCGTTATTAGAAAAAGTACAGAGAAGAGCCACCAAATTGGTGAAGGGGATGGAAGGCTACTCCTATGAAGAGAGGCTAAGAAGGTTAGGGCTCTTTAGCCTGGAGAAGAGACGGCTGAGGGGAGATATGATAGAGGTCTATAAATTAATGAATGGAGTGGAACGGATAAACGTGGATCAATTGTTTACGCTATCAGAGTATAGAAAGACTAGGGGACATGTAATGAAGCTACAGGGTAAACTATTTAAGACAAATAAGAGAAAATATTTTTTCACTCAACGTGTAATCAAACTCTGGAATCTGTTACCAGAGGATGTAGTAAGGGCTGTTAGTATAGCTGGGTTTAAAAAAGGTTTGGACAAGTTCCTAGAGGAAAGGTCCATAAACCACTATTAAAAAGGGACCCAGGATATCAATGCTTGACCCAGTACAAGCATTGTGGAACCTGTCTTTTGGGGATATTGCTAGGTACGTATAACCTAGATTGGCCACTGTTGGAAACAGGATACTGGGCTTGATGGACCTCGGTCTGACCCAGTATGGCATGTCTTATGTTCTTATGTTCTTATGTTCTTTCCTGTGGCTCCATCTACCCGCAGCCCCGGACCTCCGAGTCCCTGCCACCGGACCCCAACTGGGGCCGTTGGCCCTGAATCGGGTGACAGGGACTCACCCTGCATGTCCCAGTGCTCCTGTGGGGGGGTTCCTGTGCTCCATGAGAACTGCTGGCCATGTCTGGGGGGGGCACCCTGCTCTTATTCCACCTCAGAGGTAGTATAAGCAGGGCATTTCTCTGGCAATCCCCGGACATAGAAGGCATCCTGGAATCGTCCCTGTACGTCCAGGGGTCAGCCTCACACATTCTCCATCCACTCTCCACCCCCATCACACCTCTGCCCACCGCATCACACACAGTAGCTCTGTGCATGCAGCGGGGGACGGAGGCGGAATACCCGATAAGGGGACGTGCTGCCTCGCTATCTGCCTTATTGAATCAGGGCCATAATACATTATTCTTCAATAATGCTCCCTATTCTTTGAAAGCTCATTCAATAATTCACGCCATTGAAAAAAAAGTGCATAGAATTAAAACATGGAGTTCGGTTTTTCCCATTGTTTCATTTTACAATGACAAGAAATAACATAGCCTGAAGCCATTGTTATGCGCATTAAAATAGCCTGGTGGGCCTGGATGGCGTAAAGAAGGAGGTTAAGGTTCCTTTATAAAACCTGCACTATTCTAGCCTCTACAGAGGAACTTGGAGCTCTTACCGGGAACCCCAAAAGTGGTATTTGATAAACTGCTCAGTTTGCATTTGTCACATTTTTCTCCCATTCCTCATAATAATAAATCTACCAATTATGAGCGTCCAGTAATTATGAAATAACTCTGGCGTGGCAAATAAAGGCTTCCTTATCTTTCGGAGTTATATACTTTAAAATTTGACTGCACGTCAGAATACAGTATGTACACCACATTGATTGCACTAGAAAATACTGTAGAACTTGTGAAAACCATAAATACACAACGCAACTTGTGAAAACCATAAATACACAACAACTTTTCAATTTTAAGAACGTCTGTGTTGTTTTCTATCAGAATCAGAATCATAATTTTTGTGCGCTCTGTTGTAAAGTATGGGCGCTCACTCGGTGAGGTGTGTGCGCACGAACACGCACACAGCTTAGAGGGAACAGTGCTGGCAGGGTCTCCAGACCAAGAAAACCACCCATCTGGGCAGCAGCAAAATGGGACAGTGTTGGCGGATGAGAATCACATTTTTGTGACAACAGCAACAATACTAAACTTAAACTGTGCGAAAGAAAGGTCTGGCAATCTACTTTTATATCTTGGCACAAAAACCCAATGGATAGTCATAACAAAACAAATTACACTATAGCGCTGGAAGATGAGACCCCCAGGTCAGAAGGCACTACTGGGGAGGAGCTGATGATTTTTCAGAGTAAAGCCAGCATTTATGATGTGGTTGGATCAAAGCCCTCAGAACGTCTGACTGCTGATGTAGCTGAGCATGAATTGAGAGTCAGAAGCTGCAAAGATGTCTTATATTTTGAGACATGGAATGTACGAAACATGAACCAAGGGAAGTTGGAAGTGGTCAAGAATGAAATGGAAAGTGCACAATTTGATCTGTTGGGTGTCAGCGAAATGAAATGGTCTGGCATTGGGCATTTTGCATCTGATGATCACATGGTATACTATGCTGGAAATGAAAGACAAAGAAGAAATGGTGTTGCATTTATAATTAAGACGAAATTTGCAAGAACTGTAATGAAATACAATACAGTCAGTGAACACAATTTCTATTTGTCTACGAGGAATGCCTATCAACACGATAATTCAAGTATATGCCCCAACAACAACTGCAGAAGAGGATGAAATTGATGAGTTCTATGAACAAGTTCAAGCTGAAATTGACAGAACATGCAAACAGGATATCCTGATAGTCATGTGTAAATGGAACGCAAAGGTTGGCAAGAAAGAAGGCAGCAAAATTGTTGGAAAATATGGACTTGGCAACAGAAAAGAAACTGGAGAAAGACTGATAGAATTCTGCAAGACCAACAATCTATTCATCTCAAACACCTTCTTCCAGCAACACAAGCAGCAACTGTACACATGGACTTCACCCAAAGGATTGTACAAAAATCAAATTGACTACATCTGTGGAAGTCAATGATGGAAAAGCTCTGTAACAACAAAGACAAAACCTGGAGCTGACTGTGGTACGCATCACCAACTACTAGTATGCATACTCATGCTGAAGTTGAAAAAGAGCAAGCCACTCATGAATATAGCAAAATATGACCTTGAGAATATATCACTGGAATTTAAAGACTGCTTGCAAAATCGATTTGCTGCTTTAGATACAAATGACAGACCTCCAAAAGAGTTATGGGATAATATCAAGAAGGTTGTGTTGGAAGAAAGCGAGAAGTGTCTACAAAGGATGAAAAGGCAAAAATGACCAAAATGGATGACCGAAGAAACTCTGAAAATTGCCCAGAGACGTAGAGAAGCTAAAGCCAGAGGAGAAAGGGAAGTGTTGAGACATAGAGAGGATCTCTTGGAGCTCCATTTAACATTTCTAACAGATTTACTGCATCTGGTATTGTCTCAAAACTATTTCACATTTGAAGTAAAGGTATATCATCAAAAGTCGGGAGTGGCAATGGGAGCCACTTATGCTCCCTCGGTGGCAAATTTTTATATGGCATCGTTTGAACATCAATGGATTTTTCAGACCCCACACAATAACCACATTAAACTGTGGCGTCGATTTATCGATGATGTATTCATGTTGTGGGAAGGCCAACGGGAAGATTTTGAGTTTTTTTTCAACTGGCTAAATAGTAGAGATGATAACAAAGTTCACGTATGCTTGCGATGCCTCTAGCATAACATACCTGGACGTTAACATCAGAAAGTAGAGAGACCAATCTACTACATCGGTGTACTGTAAATCCATCAATCGAAACACTCTTTTGCATTACCAGAGTGCACACCCATGTAAATTAAAAGAGTCTCCCATTTTCCCATTTTCTTAGATATCAGCGAAATTGCTCTGAAATAATGGATTTTAAAGAACAAGCTCTTCGTCTGCAAAATAAATTCATGGTAACAGGGTACCCGCAGCACATCATAAATAGTGCCTTTAAGAGGGCACTATTTAATAACCGTGAATTACTGCTGGTTCCAACTCGGAGATATAAAGGGGACGATAATAAAGTGAATTTAATAACTCAATATTCACCATATAGTAAACTAATCCAACGTATATTAAAGAAACACAATAATGTTCTTAGCAGCACTGTTGGACTGGAAGACAAATCTATACGGTGTGTCTGGAAAAAAACACAGGAATTTAAAGGAAATTCTAAGTCCAACAGTATTAAGACCTGTATATTCACAAGTCAGGGATCAAGATAAAGGTCATTTTAAATGTGGAGAGTGCACAGTGTGTCAAGTCACCGAGGAACGTGCAGTATTAGAATACAGAGGTAGAGTGTACCGATTACAGCACAAAACAGCGTGCACTTCTTCCTATGTAGTATACTGCATTTTATGCCCTTGTCAATTAATATATGTGGGCAAAACCAATCGCCCTTTTCAAGTACGCATAAAAGAGCATCGCAGTAGATTAAAGTGTAAAAAAACAGAAGCCACGATTGTGGAGCATTGTCTGAAATTAAATCATGGTTTTGAAGATCTTAGGTGTTTTTGCATTGATCAAGTTTTGAAAGGATATGGAGGCAGATCAAGGGATCAAGTGCTGTTGTACAAAGAATAATGGTGGATCTTCACTTTACAATCGGTGACTCCGTCAGGTTTAAATTCGCAGATAGACTGGAGCGTGTGTACGTAGCATACTTTAGATAGACTTCAGATTAAAAGGAAAGTTCATCAACTATATAATGGTCACAGATACAGGTGATCATGGTCATGTAATTAATTTTGTTTAAAGTCAGCTCTAACACCAGTACGCATGCGTGGCGTCTCAGTAACAGAAGGAAGTTCGAATTCAACTCGGTGAATTGGTGAGTGGAAGTCTGATTATAAACAAATACTGATGTGGAAAGCAGAAAGGATGAATAATATTGGATATGAGATTGAGTAACAAGTAGATACTGGATTCATATGTCTCATTAATATGTGTAGGTTGGAATCATAAGGAGTGCGTGAAGATGTGACTAGAGTAAAATCCCTTGAAGAAACGCTCATGAAGTGAAACGCGACGGCACTGAAGTTTGTCGTTGGGGATCATAAAACAAGCTAAGCACTACCTTTAAAAATATAGTGAGACAAGCTAATTATTGTTCTTGAACACCGTTCTGGAAAAATAGAAAAATATATCATACATGGTGTAATGAGCAACAGAAAGAGGTCATTGATGCAAAGGTGAGCACTGGGTTTAAATGATAGTGAAAATCCAGAAAGTAGCTCCGTGTAAGTCTGAGACCTCGTTGCCCAAAAAAAACCTTTTCATCTATAAATCAATCGGTATTCAAGTACAAACAACCAGATGATGAAGAAAACACAATCTTTTGGTAAAAAAGAGCTGTTGATTCATAGTTACTTTGTAGTATAATAAGCTCTGAGAGGTGACCATATACATATATCTTAGAGGAGAAAGAGAGGCAATCGCAGAACTCAACAGAGATTTCTAACATGCAGCAAGACAAGACAAGGAGAATGACTAAATGACACATGCAAGGAAATAGAAGCAGAAACTATAAGAGGAAAAACAAGATCGTCTTTCCTAAAGCTATGAGAGTTAAAGAAAAAATTCCAGCCTCGAATTGAAATGTTACAAGATGCTCAAGGATCTATGTTGAATGATGCTGAGAAGATCAAGAAAAGATGGAAAGAATATACAGAGTTTTTATATGATAAAGATCAAGTGGCCAACAGCCGTTTCAACCGGTGCCTTAGGATCCAGAACCATTGGTGATGAAAGAAGAAGTTGAAGCAGCATTGTAAGCATTATAAAAGAACAAAGTGCCGGGCATTGATGGCATTCCCATAGAAGGATTACAGCAATCTGAAGCAGCTGTTATCATACTTACAAGACTCTGCCAGGAAATTTGGAAGACAACAACATGGCCAACTGACTGGAAAAGATCCGTGTTTATACCAATCCTAAAGAAAGATGATCTAACTGACTGTGGAAATTATCGCATAATCTCTCTGATTCCACATGCCAGCAAATTTCTACTTAAGATTATTCCACAGAGACTACAATCATACCTGGAAAAAGAACTATCTGAAGTGCAAGCAGGATTCAGGAAAGGGCAAGAAACGAGAGACATCATCGCGGATGTGAGATGGATCCTTGAAAAGACTAAAGAATACCAAAAGGATATCTCTTTGTGCTTTATTGACTACAGCAAGGCTTTTGACTATGTAAAGCATGAGAAATTCTGGGTCACTTTAAGAAGCATGGGTATACCAGAACACCAGATTGTGCAAGAGAACTATCTTTATATTGATCAAGAATAACAGTTCGAATGGAACAAGGAAAAACAGAATGGTTTAAAATCAGTAAAAGTATACAACAAGACTGTATACTTTCCCCCTACCTGTTTAATTTATATGCAGAACAAATCATCAAAGAAGCAGGATTGTATGAAGGCAACAGAGGTGTGAAGATTAGTAGAAGACTCATCAACAACCTTTGCTATGCTGATGATACCACATTACTGGCTGAAAATGAAGACGATCTGAAACATTTGCTTGTCAAGAACAAGAAACATAGTCTTAAAATGTGCGTGCATCTTAATGTAAAGAAGACAAAGATCATGATAACTCGTAAAATCAATAAGTTCATCGTTGATGGAGAAGACATCGAAATAGTGGACAACTTTAACCTACTTGGATCAACTATCAATAAAGAAGCAACAAATAGTCAAGAAATCCGAAAAAACATTGCTCTTGGCAGAATGACTATGAAGGATCTAGACAAGATTCTCAAGAGCAGAGATTTAACTTGTTCAAGCCATGGCATTTTCAATAGTGTCATATGAATGCGAAAGTTGGACAGTGAAAAAGATAGACATGAAGAAAATGATGCCTTTGAATTATGGTGCTGGCAACAAATACTGTGTATCCCATGCACTGGCTGAAGAACAAATCAGTCAGTACTAGAGTAGATCAAACCTAAGCTTTCTTTAGAAGCTCAGATGACAAGCCCTTTATACTTTGGACACATCATCTGAAGAGAGAGATCATTAGAGAAAGACATCATGCTTGGCAAGATAAAAGATCAATGCAAAAAAGGAAGGCCAGCAATCAGATGGATTTATACAATAACAGCAGCTACGGGTACCAGTCTGTCAACAATGAGCTGCCTGATTGAAGACTGAACACAATTTAGGACAACTATCCAGAGGTTCACCATGAGTCGACACAGACTCGACAGCAGCTAACAACAACAACAACATACTATTGCTCTTTTCCATAGCAATGGCAAGGAACCAAACGCCAAGCTAGAATTTATAATGGAAAGTGCAATGTGTAGGAGACTTAACGATGGGTGAAAGGATGGGATCTAGAGCACGTTATTTTCTTTGAGGAGGAAATTATGTTGATGAGCTGCACAGCAGTAGTCCCTTGCATGTGACTCGAAGTGTGTCGAGGGAGAAAAGTAAGAGATGAAGCTCTGAAATCTTATCCAGAGTGTTACCACCTGAAAAGCTGATCTAGGGGCTTGTTTACAAAGCCCGTGAAATCAATGGGGCCACGGCTCCGATAACGATCGGAAACTGCTACTGCGTCTTTGTAAACAAGCCCCCTAATGTCCAGGATTTGTCTGAAAAATACAATGCTAAAGTATCTGTGGAGGGACTGCTCCAATATTGGTTACAGGTGGATACTGAAGTAGATGATAGCATAAAGTATTTTTAGGCGATTAGATGATTTAAAGATAAGGTTAGAAAAATATTTCTTTTTTGTGGGCATCACTTGTGAGTGATGGTAAGCTGTACGGTTCCTATAAGACAGTGGTTCTTAACCCAGTCCTCTGGGTTCCCCAGGCCAGTCAGGTTTTCAGGATATCCACAATGAATATGCATGAGATAGATCTGCATACAATGGAAGCATGTATGCAGATCTATTTCATGCATATTCGTTTTGGATATCCTGAAAACCTGACTGGCCTGAGGGTCCCAGAGGACTGGGTTGAGAACCACTGCTATAATCTGTCATAAGTGTCGGAGTTGTATAATTTTGTCAAAGGAATTCTGCTCTTTGAGTTTGCCATTTGGTGCGATAAAGGCCTGGATAGTATCAGGAATGTCTATGTTTGGGAGATGATGAGTAGGGGGTAAACAGATGTTAGACAATGCTGATGAGAACAAGTTCCAAATGTCAACTTTTTTCAAAAGAGTTAGTGATTCAAAGTCCTGCAGGAAAATAGTGTCTGCTGTAGGGAAGAGACTAACCGCATTCTGAGGAAGACGTTTCTGATTGTAAAAAGGAAATGGAGAATAATTTTGGGTTAAACTAGCAGATTTAGTAGGCGGTTGAAACAGAATTTTAAAACTATCAGTCCATGGGAGTGGATGCAATGTGAAACACAGCATCTGATAAGATGACATAGATCCTGTTATTACTAGATCAATAGTATGGCCTGCTGACTGAGTGGGGAAAGGGACATGTTGAGTCAAAGAGAGATCAGAAAGAAAAGAAAGGAAGAATCGATCATAGCAACGCAGCAGTGAGTCTACATGAATATTGAAATCCCCTAATATAAGAAGATCTGGTAGAGAGATTGAAGGCTCAAATACAGAATTAAAAACAAGGTCCCAAGCTATAGAACTAAGGGATGGGGGACAGTAGAGAAGCAAGTTATGAAGCTACAGAGATGATTGAGATTTTAACAGAATAAATTAAGGATAACATAATAAGTCTGTTGACACCATCATTAAGATTGAATGTAGCTTTAAAATAATAGCAAGCCCTCCACCTGATTTAGTAAGTTGGTGAGAGGAGACTAGGAGAGAGCACAATGATCTAGTGGGAGACACCGACAAAGATATGCGTCCTCGCCTTCCTTAAACCACATTTCGGTAATGCAAAGAAGATCTAAGTTACGACCTGTTAAGACATCCAATAGGAGAGTCGTCTTTGATCATGTTATTGCTAAGTGGTCCCAACATCATCGCCTCTCGCACCAAATACTGCATTCCACTAAGGACTAAGTCTAAAATAGCATCACCTTGGGGTGGTTCATAAACCAGCGGCTCCATGAAACAATCTTTTATTTCATCTAGAAACTTTATCTCGCTAGCATGTCCTGATGAGACATCAACCCAGTCGATACTGGGGTAATTGAAATCACCCATTATTACTGTGTTGTAAATTTTGTTAGCTTCTCTAATTTCTGTTAGCATTTTGTCAACTATCTGTTCATTCTGACCAGGCGGGTGATAGTACTCCACCCATGCCATGCCCTTCCCGTTTTTACATGGACTTGCTATCCATAGAGATTCTACAGTATGTTTTGTTTCATCCTATTTGACACAATGCCTTCTTTAACAATGCTCTCTTTACCAGATAGGTTCTTACCCTTCCTTCCCCCAGACAAAATGCTGCGGCTTCCTGCTCCACTAAGCAGGGTTTGGAGGCTTTCTTTCCCAGACTCCACACCTGGGTTCCTGCCAGTGGCACTGGCACATATTCCCTAGCAGGAGCTTCTGTCTTCCACACCATTTTTATAAGGGAAAACCAGTGCTACACTCCTAACTAGATAGAGGCATTTTGGTTCCCTTAAGATGGCTCCTACTGCATAAGTCCTTAAGAGATCCCTGATTGCTCCTGAGCACTGCCCTATATTTGCTAATACAGAAGCTCTCTGCTCCTTGCTGGAGCTCCCCCCAGTTATTGGGGGGGGGGGAGACAAAATACCCATGAGTGCACCCTTGTACACCGCAATACCTAATTTTGGGAGTATTTTAGAAAAGATTGCCAAATAGGGAGCTTTTTCTAAAACATATATATGGAAGTACAGGAATACACATGGATATACAATTACATACAGCAGGAGGGCCCATTTTACAGACCTTCACATAAAAAAATTCAATGGAGAAAACTCATCAATATACACATTGAAGTGTTGGTACGTACACATGTAGGCTGACATTTTGCAGCTTACACATATATGTGAGCCATTTTGCAAACGTATATATTGAAATGTCACCCATTAATTATAGAGACTATTATCACGCCATCCTTTAAATTTGGAGGGGGAATTAAGACTGGCTAAAATAAAAGTCTTATATGTGCCAGGGAGCAGCTGTAAATCCCAGTGTGGACAATCTTTCTCATACACACGCATTTCCTATATGAAATGGGCAATACTCAAGTTGAGTTTTGACTCATTAAGGCCACAGTCTAGCTGCACCCCACCTTACAATTTCTACATATTAAGGAGGTCCATGTATTAATTTTGCCCTTTCTAAAATCAGCATTTACATGTTAATGCCAGATTTTCTACATGGAAATTGTGAATAAGCTTTCTAAAATAACCCCTTTAGTTCAGGCCTGACAATCAGCAGGTCTCTTCCAGGCAGGTAATCCCAGCACAATGACTGCACTGTCCATATATTCAGCACCACTATTTACACAAATAGTGCCACTGAATATTCGTAATAATTATAAGTTGCTGTTAAGTGCCGTCAAATCGGTGTCGACTCATGGCGACCCTCTGGATAGTTGTCCTAAACTGTATTTGGTCTCCAATCAGGAATAATTATAAGTGCCAGTGCTTAAATTAATATGGTCATCATACTGTCTGAATATCTGGCCCCACAATGTCTTAATTTATTTTATAACTCTCACTATTATTTATTATTTTAGTTATTAATCATATTAAGGTAATATGTTTAAGAAAAAAACTTCAGCGGGTACCTCTTTTCTCTTTATTTAATCATTCATCAAATCCAGCTTGTCATGAAGCTTAACCTGATCACAAACCAACCAACCCACAGAACTAATTGGTACAGAGCAAATAAATTATAGATGAGTGCAGAAAAAGAACTCATGAGTATTGAGAAGTTTTAGAGACACCACAAGTCATCTTTAGTATATCATGGAGACATAGCAACAAAGTTTGACTCTGCAGGCTTCATAGTGCACTGCTGACATCCAGAGGCTAACATTTAGCACTGTTAAAATTTCTTGCATGTGCATACAATAGATTATCAGATCTTAATAGTGATGTTTTAAATATGTATACAGTTCATGGAAGTTAACGTTAATTGGACTCCAATGCACGCTGAATATGCATAATCCAAAGCTTGTGAATGTATTAGAAGTGTATCTACATAGGAGGGTTTAGCTAAAATAAAAAGACAAAGGTATCAGCATAAAACACTCATTACCTACCTGATGCCATTTAGAAATTTTACTCAAATTCTAATGTAACAGTATTTATTTGTTCCCATGTAATTTTCCTGCATCTCTAGAAGCAAACATTTCAACAAAATTGTCAAACATGACAGGTTTGAGAAGTTCATGTGATTTGATTTGTGACAGCACAGTCAAAATAGATCCACTGTGCACAAATTAATTAAACCCTAGTGATATATAATTGCAGCAGTACCAGCCCGGTTCATTGAAGTGTGCTACTGAATCAGGGTGGAAAATGTACACTATTATTAAATAGGCTTCATTAGACATAACGGGAACTGCGGTAAATAAGGTGTCTTTTCTCACGTTAACACACCAACACACTTTTAAATATTGTATTAATAGAGTGGATGCAAATTTTAAAAAAAACAACATCAGTAAAGAATAATAATAGTATGCTTGATGCTACTTAATTTTCTACATATGGCAGTAGATAAGGTAATGCAACAAACACAGAATATGATAAATTCTAAAGGAACGTGCATACTTCTAAGCCTGTATAAAACAAGGAACCTTCAAAGAGATAGTAACTACATACAATGGGAGGGCTTTTGCTAAAGGGCACTAGCTATCAGCACGGGCCTGGTGCATGCTGAAGGTGCACATTGGACCCGCGTTGACAGCAAGCAGGGAGCCAGGCCAGTTAGCGCCACTGGATTTTGGTTCTGTCTATGGCACATTAGAGTTGCAAGTAGGAGGTTTTGGGGGGGGGGGGGGGAGAGTGCGCAGGGCGAGTAACATGCAGGCAGTAAACCAGCACTGCCTGTAGTGCATGCTAGTAGCACGGGTATACTCACCGCCACCTCCATAGATGGTGTTGAGTGTACCCATGCTCTTGTAGTGCTGCAGCAGGACTGCATACACTGTGGCGACTCCAGGAATATGCCATCCATGTTCCCAGCAGCTAACACTATGGTGCTACCCTACGAACCATGGATTCATGTGTTATGGACATGTTTGAGGCTCTTTTATCAAAGGGCACCAATGTGTCTGAATATTGGGGTTATGATGTTTCAAAATGATGGCATAACTTAGTTATATTAAAGCAAGCCCACCACGACTTGCTTTTGGAAAATTCAATATACACACAGAAATAGATCTCCTTTTTTTCTAATTTAGACAAAATAAAGGTCCCGAAGGCTTATTTTAAAAATAAAGATAAACCTTTTTGTGGTTATAAATTACATGTGTTTCCAGATGTTTCTAAGCCTACTCAGGCCCGTAGGAAAGGCTTTCTGGCTTTAAAACCTAGGGTGCTAGAGTTAGGTGCTACGTTTTTTCTTAGATTTCCATGTAAATGTATTATTACCTTTCAAGGATGCACATATGTTTTTTCTGATATCACTCAATTGGAACCTTTTTTATTTGAAATGAAAAGGAAGTAGGATTGTGTTCTGCTCCTATTTTTGGTGTATCCCGCAATTGCTGAGGTAATTTTTTTTTTACTTCTTGATTTCTTGTATTTTATTTAATATTATAATATGTGGAACTCTTACTCATCATGATGTGGACTAATACAGCATTTTTTTCTTTTTTAATTTGTTAGATTATTCGCTTTTTGTGATATAATTTAGTGATGTATTTCTCATTTTGTTTATGATGGAATTAATTTAAATCTCTCAATAAACATATTGAGCATAAAAAAAAAAGATCTCCAAGTCTGGATGTGCACAATTTCCTAAGTATTTTATAAAACACTTACTAAGCACAGAGCCTATTTTAAAACATGCATAAAGACAGGGGAAATTCATTTTTAGTTTGTAGCACTCCAGTGGAAACAGCCATTTTAGAATGGAACACATTCAAAAAAAGCATGGCATCACTTGGGGTTTAGAATATGTTTATGCCAGTACTCACAAGTGTAAGTGCCAATTCTGCAACCTGTGCATGTTTGTGCTGGCACTTACATAAACAAGTACCTGATTTTACAAAACTGGGCATCCAGGAAGTGCTAATTATGGAGCAGAGTTTAAAAACAACTGTAAATGTTGGCTTTCTGAGATGATTTTAAACACTAGAGAGGTAAGCACAATTATTCCTTTAATCGCTTGTGCAACACCCAAGTCCAAATGAGCATTAGCTGACACCCTCTTTGATCATTTCGGCAGTGACTTGGTCCACTCCGGGCATCTTTCCATTCTTCAATGATGTTATTGTACACGTCACTTCATCGACTGTTGGCTCACCGTCAAGGAATGAATGTGGCATCCACCACTGAAGTACTCAGCAGGATTAGCCAGGCAACAGTAGCATTCACCTCACTCAAATGGTACCTCTGGAAGAAGGCCAATATCGCCACCAAGACCAAATTTGCTTCTTCCGAACGCTGATCCTGCCAATTCTCCTGTATGGATCGGATACATGGACCCTGCTCAAACCTGATTTGAACAAACACAAAGTCTTTCAAATATGATGCTGCGACAGATTTTGGGTGTCTCTCTTCATGACTGCCATCGAAATTAGACAATTCAGACAAGATTTGAGCATCAATCCTCAGTCGAAGAACAAATCCATAAACAATGACTGCGCTGGTTTGGCCACGTTTGCAGAATGAACACCAGTCGGTTGCCATACAAACTCCTCAGGTGAGAGCGACCTGTCTACTGGAGGGTTCAATGAGCAGAACCAAAGAAAACGTGGCTCAAACACATTGAGGAAGATCTAAGGAATTAATGACTGACCATCAATGATGCCAGAAATGTTGCCACTGATCGCCAAGGTGGGAAGTGTATTGTGAGCAACACACAGAATCCAGCAGCACCTACAACAGCGTATTGGCTGAGAGGATGGCCGTCTCTCCAAATACCAGCTAGGAATTAAAGAAGAAGAAGTTGACACCCCCACCTCGGAGCAGGTATAAATGCCTACACCTAGATTTTTTTAAAGTATTCATGCATTGCTTTTGCAACATCAGAAGCACATGCATACTTCTTAGTTCTGCTAAATCCATGCCTATAACATACCTCCTTCAGATCTACACACATGAACTGTGAAATAGCAGCTTTATAATATCATGATGTTGATGCAGAAGGCATTTATGCATCAAACAATGGTATTTACAAGTGTGAATGCCATGCATAGTTTCCAAACATGTTGCCTATGTGTAATACTTCTCTATGTGACCAAAGGTACCTTTGTTGTGTAAGTATGCATGTACTTATAGGTAATTAAAATCCATTTACCCAGTTAATTATGTTTCCACCCACCTCATTGTTTGAAAGTCTATGGCTCTGGATCTTTACATAAAGAATTCATCCTTTACAGTACAGTACTTGGACATTCTGGTTCAAATTTTTTTTAATGCAAGGGCGCGGATAGGACAAGGAGGGCCCAAGGACATTCCCTGTAGCCCAACCCTGGCCATAGGAGGCCGGATCGGGGGTTGGGCTTTGGGGAAAGCCTTTGTTAAGCCAGCAGCCAGGATCACGGCACCGTGGCTCCATTGTAAAGCCATGGCAACCGGACGCCATGGCGCCGCGGCTTCATTGTAAAGCCCTGACTGAGTTAGTAGGCCGAATCGCAGTTCTGGCCTGCATGTACAGGACTGTTCATGATTCTGGTCCCACAGGGCTAGATGTGCCCTATGGGATCAGAATCACAACCCCCCTCTGTACGTCTGGTTCAAACCGGATGTTCAGAGTGGCTGTACCTCTGGGATGGAATCGCGCTGTATGTGTCTAACATTAAGGGGTATGTTTACTAAAAGTTAACATGCATTAAGTTCGGCCTCTACCCATATGATAGAAGTCTATAAAGTAATGAACGGAGTGGAAGGGGTAAACGTAGATCGATTGTTTACCTTATCAGAATATAGAAAGACTAGGGGACATGCAATGAAGCTACAGGGTAAACTATTTAAGACTAATAAAAGAAAATATTTTTTCACTCAACGTGTAATCAAACTCTGGAATTTGTTACCGGAGGATGTAGTAATGGCTGTTAGTGTAGCTGGGTTTAAAAAAGGTTTGGACAAGTTCCTGGAGGAAAGGTCCATAAACCATTATTAAGAAGTGACCGAAGATATCAATGCTTGACCCAGTACAAGCATTGTGGAACTTGTGTCTCTTGGGGAAACTGCTAGGTACATATGACCTAGATTGGCCACTGTTGGAGATGGAATACTGGGCTTGATGGACCTTGGTCTGACCCAATATGGCATATCTCATGTTCTTATTCATTTCAATGGGCCTTTTCAGAATGTAGCACGAGTTAACTTTCATTAACGTGTGGTAACCTATAGTAAACATGGCCCTAAGTGTCAGGCAGAGATGGTGCTGCCATTAGGAAAATTAGGTGGTTGCCTAAAGCTCTGGCCCTCCATGGCACACATTGCTACCGCTACTGTCCCTCTCTGCTTACCTTAACTCGTTGACACTGCCCCATGGTTTCTGTCCTCTACTTTATCTCTTCTGACCTCCTCCATTACAGACTTCAAAACCAGAAGTCTGTGTCAGAGGGGGGTGGAAGAGATATATTAGAGGACAGAAACTGTGGGGCAGTGCCAGCGAGTTGACATAAATTCTGCCCTACATTTTCTGAGCCATTGCTGCCACTGCAGGCCCTGGGGAGGGGCAGCGGCAGTGGCAATGGGGTGGGGGCAGCGGGGGGTGGAAGGATGGAGGGGCTTTCCTAGGGCACGAGTCCTTGCACCGGCCCTGGGGTCAGATATATACTGTAGATATGGCAAAACAAACATTTGTCACTGCCGCACTTCTAATTT
Organism: Ichthyophis bannanicus; assembly: GCA_033557465.1. NCBI lineage: Eukaryota > Metazoa > Chordata > Amphibia > Gymnophiona > Ichthyophiidae > Ichthyophis > Ichthyophis bannanicus. The sequence continues at coordinate 643,561,265 of CM066036.1, read as the reverse complement.
TAGATCCCTAAATTCACAAGGTCACTGAAATTTAGGATCCTGAAAGGAGATGAGGACAAGTTAACTGAATGGAGTTAAGCAGCAATCAGTGCTGACTTCCAGTGTTCGGCGTCTAACCTAAACACCTAGAGAGTACTTTTCTAAGGATCTGCCTAGATTTACGTATGAACAATGTACATAAATTGCAACTTACACACATAGAGAGTCTTTTGCTAAAGGGCATTAGTTTATTAAAACTGAAAAAACCTCCGCATTACAACTTGAAAGCTGAAATTGTAACTAAATAGTGACATGCAGATGTCTCAGCATGATTATACACTCTTCAAAAGCAATATTTCTTTGGAGATGTATTTTGTAGCAAGTAAAGGTCTCAGTTCTAATAGGAAGCCAATAGACTCAACTAAACGTCTAGTGGACTTATATCCTTATTCACATCAATGACCTTTTGCAGAAGAGTGTAAATCAAAATTCGTTCAAAAATTGTTAATAAATAAAGTGCTTAACTTTCAGGAAAATTGAGCTTGCATTGTCCCGACGCTGACAGACGCGCCACTTTATGCGTTTCACCCTTGTGTAGGTTTCGTCAGGGGAACTTCATGAAGCACTAAAACAGATGAAAAACATGTTCATAGGGGGGTGCCAGTATTCTAATGAGTTATGGGTCTTCTTATAGTGTTCGTTGCTTTCTTATGAAGTATTGCTGAAAGCTGGTAACCTATGAACATGTTTTTCATCTGTTTTAGTGCTTCATGAAGTTCCCCTGACGAAACCTACACAAGGGTGAAACGCATAAAGTGGCGCGTCTGTCAGCGTCGGGACAATGCAAGCTCAATTTTCCTGAAAGTTAAGCACTTTATTTATTAACAATTTTTGAACGAATTTTGATTTACACTCTTCTGCAAAAGGTCATTGATGTGAATAAGGATATAAGTCCACTAGACGTTTAGTTGAGTCTATTGGCTTCCTATTAGAACTGAGACCTTTACTTGCTACAAAATACACCTCCAAAGAAATATTGCTTTTGAAGAGTGTATAATCATGCTGAGACATCTGCATGTCACTATTTAGTTACAATTTCAGCTTTCAAGTTGTAATGCGGAGGTTTTTTCAGTTTTAATGGTATATCCCTCCAGCAAAAAAAGACCACTACGTCAGTTGTAACCACTAAAGGGCATTAGTTGACAAAGTGTGTCATGACGTGCGCTTAATGCATGTTGGGATACGCGTTGTCAGGTAGCACAGGGGCAAGAGAGCATGGGACAATTCCTGCACTGTCTAACTTGCATTAGGATGGTAAGTGTGTGGGGTAGGAGCGGAGAGTGGGTGTGGTGTGCTCTGTGTGGTTAGCGTGGGGTTTACACCATGCTCTAAATGCATTAGCGCAGGATAAGAACGCCACCTCAATAAGTGGCATTAAGTGCACCTGTGCTAATATGCCATGCGCTAAGGGACAGGGTTCTGTTTTAACTGTCAGGGAAATGCTTTCAATGCTCCCTCCAGTTAACGCAGTGGTGTTGCACCTAACATGCCATAGTTTGAGTACAATTGGCACATTCGGCGTGGCCCTTAGGCGTAGGACCGTGGGAGATCAAGGAAACCGCTGATCTATGTTGGTTCTGTTTGTTGGTATGCTTTGTGTAGTTAATTGTAATGTAAGGTATGTACTGTATTTCCCTGTGCATACTTTGATGTATTGATAATGTGATGCATGTTTCCCTTACCTTTGTGTAACTTGTGCTGTATTGACCACTTTGATTGAAGGAACAAGTGGGATACAAAACTTGTTAAATAAATAAATAAATTCCCTAATGTCCTTTAGCAAAATGGCCCCATAAACAACCTGATAAAATACAGACTAGTATGAAAGTATAATATGCATCATGCTCACTTTCATTGTGGGTATGCACATGGGTGGAGCTTGGGAAGAGCATGGGCTTTAAATTATGTGCATATTTGCAATTACTAGCCATTGCCATTTACGCCGGGTCTAAGGCTGGCATAAGTACATACGTACTTGACTTTCTAAAATAGGCATAAAGCATACATGTGAAAACACATGTTAACTAGGTGCTAGTTTTTTAAATTACTCTCCTAAAATTAGAAGAATCAATAGAAGGCCAATCTTCAAATGATTCAGTTTTAAGGTTCCAAAAAATAAATCTAGGAAATTATTTTTGCGTGAAATTTAAGAGTTTAACATAATTTATAATTTATGTTTACAAATTATGAACCTAGCAAAAGATAGTTTTACTAAAATGCACAACCGCATTACCATACATTAACAGATATAAATGAATGTTATTTTTTTGCAGATCCTATCTCCAAGAAAACCCAATGGATAGTCACAACAAAGAAAATTACAATATAGTACTGGAGGTTGAGTCCTTCAGGTCTGAAGCCACTCAGCAGGCTATTGGAGAAGAGTTGAAGACTCTTCAGAATAAAGCTGGCACTTATGATGTGGTTGGATAAACCCCTCAGGACGTCTGACTGTTGATGTGGTGCACATAAAATGAGAGTCAGAAGCTGCAAAGATGTCTTACATAGTGGGCCATGAAACGTACAAAGCATGAACCCAGAGGAACTGGAGATGGTAAGGGACAAAATGTAATGCGCACAAATCAATTTGTGTGGGCAGTTTGCATCTGGTGATCACATGCTATACAGCACCAGAAAAGAAAAACAAAGAAGAAATGGTGCTGCATTTATAATTAGGAAGAAAATTGCTAGAACTATAATGAAATACAATGCAGTCAGTGAACATTGAATTTTGATTATTCTATGAAGAATGCCCATCAACACAATTATTTTTCAGGTATATGCACCAACAACAGATGCAGAAGAGGACAACATTGATGAGTTCTATGAACAAGTACAAGTAAAATTGGCAGAGCATGTGGACAAGATATTCTTACAGTCATGGGTGACTGAAACAGAGAATTTGGGAACAAAGAAGGCAGCAAAATGGTGACAAAATATCAGCTTGGCAGCAGAAATAATGCTGGAGAAAGACTGATATAATTCTGCAAGACTGACAGTCTATTCATATCAAACACCGTCTTCCGGCAACACAAGCAGTGACCGTACACATGGGGGTATGTTTACTAAACAGTGGTAGTGGCTCTTATAGATTTGTGGAAGTCAATGATGGAAAAGCTCAATAACACCAAAAGAAAAAAAACCTGGAGCTCACTCTACTACTTTGGAAACTCAAGCCAAAGTCTAAAAAAAGCACTCATAATATAGCACTAGAATTTAAAGACTCGCTATAAATCAATTCACCACTTTAGATAGAAATGACAGAGCACCAGAAATCTATGTACTTGAAGAAAAGGAAACACCTCTGCAAAGAGAGTATAAATGGATGACTGAACAACCTCTGAAAACTGCTCAGAAATGCGGATAAATTAAAATCAGAGGAGAAACTTAAACAGAAATATCCAGTGTTCAGCAAGATGAGACAAAGAGCAATACAATGATGCATGCAAGAAAGAACAAGATCAGCTTTACTAAAATTAGAAGAGTTAAAGAGAAAATTCCAGCCTCAAATTGCTAAAAGATATTCCAGGAAGCACACTGAGCTATACTGAGCAGATCAAGAAATTTATTTATTTATTTATTTACAAGCTCTTCTATACCGCGCTCTTCAGAATCAGTGCAGTGTACAAATAACAAAATTTGCAACAGACCAAGAAGCCGTATGCTTACATTGTAACAGGATTATAAAACTCGGAAGTATAACTGGGGAAACTATATACAGGATCAACAACCATTAGTGGTTGGGAGAACTATTTTACAATTTATACTAAATTTAATCATAAGCTGTTATTGATTTGATCATTCTTCAATATTGTCTAGAAGCCTGTCTTGAATGTAACTGATGGGTGGGTCAGTTGATTGTTTTGTTAAGAGTCAGCTTAAGAGTGTGTTAGTGGCTGCTTGCGTGAGTTGAAGTGTGGGGATAGTTGGGTTGGGATTTGGGTGGGCGAAGTGTAAGAGGAACAAATGATGTTTGAGGGCTTTCCTGAACTGTGAAAGGTCCCTGATTGATCTGATTTGTGGTGGGAGGTTATTCCAGCACCTAGGGGCATAATATGCAAATGCTCTATTCCTAGTTGCTTGAGAGCATTTGTTAGCATCCAATGGGATGATTAGAGTGTTGGCAGCTACTGACCTTCTCAGCCTGTTGTTGGGGGTGATGGTAAGGAGAGCTGTGATGGAGGAGGGTGATATCAGATTGATTGCTTTGAAGCTTAATAGTAGTGCTTTGTAGGTGAGCCTGCTGTTTATTGGTAGCCAATGTAATTCCATAAGTATGGGTGTGATATGTGTTCTTCTGGATATACCGCAGAGAATGCGGGCTGCTGCATTCATTGCAAGTTGTAATGGATAATGGATTGATGGTGCTCTTGGGGAGACCGTGCAGAATGACATTTGCCTAGTTGAAATGAGGTGTTACAAGTGTTTGGAATATTGTTCTGAAATCATCTGGAGCCAGTAAGAGTCTCATGTGCCTTAAAGTCAAGATTTTATTTATTTATTTATTTTATTTACAGTCTCTTATATACCGCACTATTCACCATCAGCGCGGTTCACATGGAACAAAACGCTCAGTACATACAACACGTATGAGTTTACAGGTAACAGGGTATAAATAACTTGGATAACCGGGGTAACTATTTACAAAACATACTACATGGAATCATATACACAGAAGATACATAGAAAAACCAGCCCACTGTAGGAATGAATATCACACTTCGTGAGTTGTTGATATACCCTAGATTTATTTATTTTATTGTAAATACATTTGGTGGTGTTCTTTATGTGTTTTTTGAAGTCTAGCTGTTGGTCGAGAGTGACCCCCAGCTAGCATATCGAAGATTTGCATGGGAGCTCCACATCTCTCACCTTCAAGGTCGTCGGGGGAGAGAAATTCTTGTTCTTTGTGATTTATAAGACCTCAGTTTTCTTAAAGTTTATACGTAGATTCTGAGTCAGAAGCCAGTCGGTGATTGCATTAAAGCAGTCTACTAGGGGGGAGAGGTCAGGATACATAATTTTGATTGGAGTGAACAGCAGGACATCGTCAGTGTAAATCAGGCTGGATATGTTGAATGAACAAATGATATCGCATATAGGCTGCATATAAACATTGAAGAGTCGCGCAGACAGGGAGAAACCTTGGGGTACTCCCTGCTGCTGCTGGAATGGATCAGATGTTGTGGATCCTATCCGCACTTGTTGCCATCGGTCGTCTAGGTATGATTTGCACCATTCCCAAGCCAGGACCTGGATTCCTTTTTTCCGGAGTCAGATGAGTAACTGCTCATGATTCACAGAGTCGAAGGCAGCAGCAATATTGAGGAAGATAAGCACAAACCCATTTTCTGTTTTGTCTATGCCTCTAGTTAAGGTGTTAGTTAGCGTGATGAGTAGGGTCTCTACTCCGTGGGATTCAAGAAATCCATGCTGGCAGGGATCAAGGGGGGCTGATACGTCAATATGTTGTTGAATTTGTCTTTGGACGACCTTCTCAATTAGTTTAGCTAGCAGGGGTATGCTTGAGATCGGGCGATACGAATCTGGTCTTATTGGGTCCAGTCTGTTGTTTTTCAGAAGTGGGCGTATGGATGTCTGTTTAAGTTCTGGTGGGAATGTTCCTGATGAGAAGGATGGCTTCATGATGTAAGATAGTGTTGGGCTGAGCTCTGCTTTCATCATTCTGATCCAGTAGGCTGGACATGGGTCATTTGGAGCAGTGGTGGTGTTGATGGTGGTGATGAGATCTATGATGTATTTCTCTGCAGGAGGTGAGAACTCTTAGTGGTGGTTGTGCAAAGGGGATGAAACTAGGCACGGGGCTCGGTGCAGCATTTGTTTTGAGGGTTTTATACTGTAAAACCCTCAAAACAAGAAATGGTGGAAAGAAATACACCGAGTCATTATACCATAAAGATCAAGTGGATCAGCAGCCATTTCAATCTGTACCTTACAATCAGGAACCGCTGGTGATGAAAGAAGAAGTCAAAACAACACTGAAAGCATTATCAAAGAACAAAGTGCCGGGCATTGATGTATTACAGCAATACTTACAAGGCTCTGCCAGGAAATGTGGGATATAACATCATGGCTGATTGACTGGAAAAGATCTGTGTTTATAAAAATACAAAGAATGGTGATCTGTCTGACTATAGAAATTACTGCACAATCTCTCTGATCTCACATACCAGCATGGATTCTACTCAAGATTAATCAGTGGAGACTACAACCATACCTGGAATGACAACTGCTTGAAAGGCAAGCAGGGCTCAAGAAGGACAAGAAACAAGTGACATCATCATGCATGTTGTATGGATCCTTGCAAAGACAAAAAAAAAGGATATCTAGATGGGTAGATGTGTTTCATTGACTACAGCAAGGCCTTTGATTTCTTAAATCATAGAATACTGAGCCACATTAAGAAGCAACAGAAAGCAACAATTCAAACAGAACAAGAAGAAACAGAATGGTTTAAATTGGCAGAGGTTTATGACAAGGTTGCATACTTTACCCATGCCTATGCAATTTATATGCAGAACAAATCAGAGAAGCAGGATTGTATGAAGACAACCAAGGGGTGAAGTTTGGTTGAAGATTCATCAATAACCTTCACTATTCTTATGATACCACATTACTGGCTGAAAGTGAAGACAATCTGAGACATCTACTTATCAAGATCAAGGAAGATAATCTTATAATGGGCCTGCATCTTAAAGTGAAGACGACAAAGATCCTGAACAAGTGGAAAAACAAATAATTTTATTCTTGATGGAGAAGAAATAGAAATAGTAGACAACTTTAACCTGCTTGGATCAATCGATAATGAAATACTGTAACAAGCAGTCAAGAAATCCAATGGTGCATTGCTTCTGGAAGAATGGCTATAAAGGACCTAGACATGATTTTCAAGTGCAGAGATTCATCTCTCTGTACAATTCAACTTGTCCTAGCCATTGTCTCTCCAGTAACATCATATGGATGTAAAAGTTTGACAGTGAAGAGGAAAGACAGAAAGAAGTCAAGGCTGTTGAATTATGATGCTGGCAAAGAATACTGTGTCTACTATGGACTGCCCGAGGAAGAAATCAATTCATGCTAGAGATCAAACCTAGATTTTCCTTAGAAGTTCAAAAGTTGAAGGTCACTGCAAAAGAGGAAGACTGGTAATGCGATGGATCAATACAACAGACATGGATGCCATTCTATCAACAAGTAGTCACCTGACTGAAGACCAAACATAGGTTAGGACCATTATCCACAGACTGGCCATAAGTCAGCATCAACTCAAAGGCACACAGAAACAACCACCAATGTAATTATTTGAGGTCAAGTTGCATTGGAACCTAACATTTCTCTCACTTCTAAAAACTTCATCAGCTTTTCCAGATCTAAAAAGGAAAAAACATTATAATCCAATCAAATAATACACTTAGAGGTATGTTTACTAAACTGCGGTAATCGTACATAACGCACGTTATGATGTGCTAACGATCGTAATGCTCCTCGGCGCGGTAAAACACCGCAGAAGGTGGAGAGAGGGCGGAGAGAAGGGGTCAGTGGGCGGAGAGTGGGCGGGGAGAGGCTCCTCTCACACTAACGCGCTGATTTTCAGAGCTGAATTCCAACGCGAATGAAAACCTGCCGTTAAATGCACATTACAGGGGAGAGAAACCATTTCAGTGTCAGCAATGTACAGCCCAGGCAGGGAAACCAAAGTACAGTGATAAGTGTGATACATGTGCACAGAACAAAAGGGCACAGAAACACTGAAAATGACCCCAACAAACTGGAAAAAAACAATAACCAAGCTGGCCAATAGTGGCATCAATGAGAAACATCAACTCCCCCCCCCCCTCCCCCGAGTAATCTCCATAGAACAGATATAAATCGTGGAAGGGTCTATACGCAGTCCCCATACAAGGTGAATGAGCCCACAGTGAAATAGCGCTGCTCAGGGTTTTCCCCACCATCGGACAGGTGCATATGTCCCGCAACATCAGGGCGGGCATGTCGAAACGGCAACTGGACAGATGCCGGAGAAGGGGATACAGAGGGCCACAGGCGGCACATGCTGTGGTGGAGCTGGGCCACAGTGCGGACTAGGGTGATGCCTAGGTGGCCCATACGAATGCTGAAACAACGGAGCAGCCAGACAGCAACTGCTGAAGGTCCAACATGGGCATGAGTGTGTTTTCCAAAGTGTCACAGGGGATAGTACCCAACAGCTACCCCCAAGGGCACGGAACATTGGCAGGCGGGGCTGGGGGGGAGCGTGGATGTCTATGCAGGCACCCCTACCCCAGAACCCGCACCATAGGCAGCCGCCTACCTGCACACTGGATGGCCTGAGACTGCGTACCACCAGCTCCACCAGCAGAAGGGCATGTCAGCATGGTGGCTGAGGGATACTGGTGGTGGAGGGGGCAGTGGCAGCTGCCCAGAGCAGACCGTGGCCTAGCCCTGTGTAGGTGGGTGCCATGCACTGCAACAGACTGGCCCTGTCTGACCAACAGTCATGGTATCACCAGGGAATGTACCATCTCTGTGATAACATGGTGGTGCAGTGCACAAAACCAGTGTATTCAGAAGCAGAAGGTCACAGGTTCAAGTCCCAGCTGTGGTTTCTGCCAACCCAGTCCTCATATTTTACCCTCTACTATAACGTGCTAATACAGACAGAAACTTTCTTGCAGATGATGTAAACATGCCCAAAACACCTACATTTTACCCTACAGAGCACAGACACCATAAACATGCACATTACCTAGAGCAGAGCCTCCCAAATGCAGTCCTGGAGGGCCAAACACCATTCAGGTTCCATGCTGCCTCTGATATAGATGCCTGTGCTGCATTTCTATGCGCCACCCCCATGGTATGCAGATGTATCTCATGCATATTCATGAGGGACAGCATGAAAACCCGAACAGTGTTTTGCACCGCAGGACTGGAGTTGGGAACCTCTGCCGTAAAGCAGCAGCCAACAGGGGCAGACACACCCGCACCCACAGGCCCCATTATCCAAAGCCTCCTGGAGAGGCAGGACTTTGGGCTCTGCGTGCATCTCCCAATACTAGCACTTGCATACCTTAGTAATGCCACCCTAAACCTGGGAATATGGTACACAGCTATCAAAAGGTTGCTATGATTACTGGCAGATAGCAATTCCTAGGTTAAGTACAATTTTCGGAGTGAGCTGCATCATAGCAACCTTTCTGATGTCTGTGGAGTGTGCTACAGGTCTTGTGTCTGACAGTGTTTACCAATCTGGGGAGTGACTCCTACAGTATTGCGTACCATAGCCATGCCTGCACTGTGCCCAGGACTGGTGTGGTGGCCTGGGCTGCCCAACACGTCTATAGTTGCACAATGCTGGCATAGGTGTGGGGAGTGTGTGTCTGTCTATCCAGTGTGTGGTGGCTGCCAACACCCTCCACAGCCCACACTGCTAGCACTGTTGCCAGTATTGGCCTGCCAATGTGCATAATGAGGAGCAAGGTACCGTGGGAATAGCCTGGATAGGGTGGCCTGGCCTGGCCGCATCTGCACAGGGCATAGGGGAATGGCTCAGACATTGTAGTGCCCGGTACCACCTGCACGGACAGGGTGGCCATAGCATGTCCTGCTGGGAGGTCACTCTCACCCTGACTGAGCAGTGACCATGGCATGGCTAGGTTCCCCCATGGTGCTATATAGCATTTCTCTCATGTGATATTTATGGGTTTTCTTTTGGGGCCCAATCACTGACTTATCTGTTTGGTGTGTATGCTGATAGCCCCATTCTGGGTACATGCATCTCATCCAGGACCATGCACTATGGACTAGCTGGCGGACTGTCTGCAGCTAGTATGTGTCTTGCTAGAACACCTTGCAGGGTGCAGCGGCTGGAGGCTTGCTGCTGGAGAATGTCAGATAATGGTGGGGGGCAGCTGAGCATTTCCAGACCTGTCATCTGTCTGCTAGTGCGTTATGGATGTGTACTGCTCTGCATTGCCTGCCCTGTAGGGTGTTTGATCCCTAGCAGGACTGGGGTGATGGTCCCCTCTATGGCCACCATTGCAGGGGGTAGAACGTGGATCTGTTGGCGGGAGATCCTGTCCCCCACCCTGAGCCCCAGAGGGTGCATTGGGTGGTGGTATGTAATCTCCCTGTGGGTCCCAACACCCCCTCTTCACTTACATCATGTGACCATGGCACCCACACAGGGTATGCACTTTTCTGGGTGCATCATAGTCCACAAGGGCTAGATGTGACATACAGATGAACACAGGCATATCCTAGGGGTGTTTGCAAGGACTACCTATCACACATTGGCACTGATGGGGACCTGCAGCATCGCCTATCTCAGCACAGCCAGGTGCTGTGAGAATGGTGCTGGGCACCATACCTCTCCTTCAGGATGAGCACAGGACCCGCACACTGTGACGGTCTGTAGCTACTCTGTGCCACTAACACACACCGTCGGCACCCCCTACCAGGCTGAGGTGCTGTGGGGTGCATACTCCATCTTGTGATCATCTGTAGACTGCTGATTTACATGTGCTGTGCATCCTGGATATGGATGGGTTGACCCTCTCCTGGTAACCACAGCAGAATGTGGGTGTGGTGCCGTGCAGTCCTCCTGTAGCCAGCCAGGTGTTTATTAGCAGCTCTAGCATACTGGTTACTTCACTGCCCATGGAGCCAGAGGTCATGGTTTCAAAACCCACAGTGGGGTTCATCGATAGGGCTGTTTTAGGCATTGTCTATTTTTATTGTATATTAGTGCTGCCAGCAGAACCACCCTCAGGGTACTGTCACCTTAGGGTGGCTCATAAGGCGCCCATAAAGCGCCTTATAAGGTGCCGTATATGGTGTCCTATAGGGGACATTATAGGGTGCCTTGGCAGACAGTGCACTTTAGAATGTGCCCTATGGAGTGCCTTCTAGGGTGCCTTATGTGGCACCTTAGGTTACGCCACTGTGAGGGTGTGTTTGCTGGCAGCACTATTACAGTACAACTAAACTTCCTCACAGCCCAATACTTAACCCTTTCCAGGCCAAGCCCAAAACTTTCGGGATCCAAACTTCTGCCTAAATATTCCTATCAAATGGTATATAATACATGACCATGGCAGAGGGAACGTCACTATTGGAACATATTGAATAAGACGGGTACAATTTTCCTGACATATGCAAACATTAACCTGGCTGCAGAATGTGGATTAAAATATTATAGTAGGCCTTCAAAGGGTTACACATGATGCCTCAGCTAGCCTTATTCATTGGGCACACTGGGGAATCAAACCCATGATCCTTGTACCATCAGTCTGTGTAGTAACCATTGTGCTAAACCTCTGTTTCTGTATTTGGGTGTCTGCGCACGTTCTTAAGCTTAACACGCAGTAACACGCCCTGTAACGATAGTTGCTGCACGGCGCCTTATAACGCGCGTTATTGGTAACGATGTACCGCCCATGTCCTTTTTTGGCATTTCTTCTACTAACGCGGCTCCTAATGCAAATCAAACTAACGCAGTTTAGTAAACATACCCCATACTGTAACAACTGGGTGGCTCTGGAGAAGTCTGTAAATACCATAATTTTTTCATTGTAAAGAGGAAAGCCTTATGATGAAAATATGTTCTTTGAGTTCAATTCCTGTCAGACTCCAATGCAAATGATATCAAAAGTGTTTTCCACATTGTTATCTCCACATGGGACTCCAACAAAGCAGTCAACTCCAGACTATCCAGTCAAATCTCCCTCTGTATTCCCCCTTTCAGCTAGAGGCTAGAGATAGTGGAAAAGCACCAGCCAAGTACTGTAAAACTTCAAAAGAACATTTCTTCAGCATGTCCATAAGAAATATATGTGGCAACTTAGGAAAATTAATGAATCCCAGTTTCCTTTTCCTAACTGAATTCTGCAAAGCCTCTGCCTTGTTCTGCAAAGCCATGTTATCTTTTTTTTTTTTTTATAAACTTTATTTTAAACATCACCACACAAATATAACAAGGCCAATACAATCAATCTCCGGGGGGGGGGGTGGACTCTCATCCCCACCCGGAGAACCATTGACAGGGGATGGATACAGTTTTCAGAGTATGACCCCACCCCCACCCACCCCCCACCCCCTCTCTCCACCCCCCCCCCTCCCTAGTCACACATTGTTCCAGGATCATTCCAGCCCATTCACCCCATCTGCCCTTGCTCCCCTCCGCATCTGTTGTTCTCCCCCTCCCTCCTCCCCACCATCACCTACCCACTTGCAGGATCTCATTCCTACACCGGGCCCCCAGCACTCCTATGTACGGGTCCCACACCATCAGAAAGGAGGCCCAGCGCCTGACACTGCCCCGCGCTCGCCACCGCTCTGCAAGCATTAGCTGGTGAAAGTTATTGCGCCACTCCCCAAATGTCAGGGGTTGCTGGTCGCGCCACAGTCGTAAAATGGGACCTTTACCCACCAGACAGGCCTTTCGCATAAGTAATCGGTCTGTTCGCCGGGGCGGAGAGGGGGGATCCAGTCTATCCAAAACCACAAAAGCCCCCGTCCACCGCACTCGCTGCTGCAGTAATCCAGTAATATATCTGGCGATTCTAGCCCAGTAGGGTTGAATATGCGGGCAGGCCCACCACATATGCCACAAGTCGGCTAAGGGAGCCTGGCATCGCGGACACCGACCATCAACTGTCAGGTGGCTACGTAGGGCCCGCCTAGGTGAGAAATAAGCCCGAGTGAGGCATTTAAATTGTATCTCTCGCCACCTCGCCCCGTCCACCATGCCTGCAATCCGCCGGAGAGCTACCAAAACGGTATTTGGAGGGACCTCTCGACCCATCTCCGCACCCCACGCCGCCTCCACTCCGCGATAATTGACTGGCATTTGGAGAACCATCAGCCGGGCCCGATAGCCCGCAATAGACTGAGGTGCATCCTCTCCCAAGGCAAAAAAAGCCAGCATTTGCGCTGAGCGCTCTATTCCTAAGGCCGCCCTCGGCAGGGCAGCAATGTAGTGGGAAACCTGAAGGTATGTGAAAGTAGACTTTGTAGGCAAATCATATTCTCGGCAAAGAGATTGAAAGGGCTTACACTTCCCCGCCTCATCCACCAAATGCCCAATATTCCGAATACCCCTACGCCACCAGTCGCGAAAACCATGTGCGTTCGAACCCGGGGTAAAGTGGACGTTCCCTTGCAGCGGCACCCAGCTGGACACCGTCCAGACCGTCCCCCAGCGGCTATTAAGGTATCGCCATGTCCGCTGGGCCGACCCAAGTAACATGGTCGATGCGAGGCGCGTCGGAAGGTAGCGTCGCTCCGTATGCAGAGCCCCCAACAGAGAAAGCGGCGCCATATATTCCTCTTCAAAGGTCGTGGGGGTATACACCGCTGTCCCTCCCAACCAGTCCCCTAGGTGACGGGCCTGGCATGCCAAGGCATACACCCCCAGGTCGGGAAATCCCATCCCACCGTCGCGCCATTTCCCTGTCAATCGTGCCAAGGGTATTCGGGCGCGCGCGCTCCTCGCCACAAAAAGGTCCGAATGTTAGCCTCCAGTCTCCGCAAGTCACCTCTTAGCAACCACACTGGCAAAGTTTGCAGCCAGTACAACAGCCGGGGGAGTATCACCATCTTAATGGCCGCGACTCTCCCCGACAGCGAGAGCGGCAGTGGCCTCCAAGCCTGTAACTGGGATCGCGTACGGGAGAGCATCTCCTCAAAGTTACAGCGATACAGTTCACGCGGATGACTGGTCAGCCTAATGCCCAAATATGCAAAATGCAGGTGTGCCCATTTAAGGGGGAACTCGCCAACCCACCCCCGCTGCAACGTCCCCAACACATCCAGGGCCTCCGACTTGTCACTATTAATCCGCAGACCCGAAAACAAGCCAAAGTCTCGAAATTCCTGTAGTAAACAAGGCAGGGAGTCCGCAGGTGTCGAGAGGTGCACCAGTATATTGTCAGCAAAGGCCGATACTTTAAAAGTCTGGGAGCCCATACGTATCCCCTGTATCGTCGATGACATCTCCATCGCTCTAATCAAGGGATCCAATGATAACACAAACAGTAGAGGAGACAGGGGGCATCCCTGCCGCGTACCCCTTTCCAAGGGGAAGGCCTCCAAGAGCAGCCCATTGCAAAGTATCCCCGCCGTCGGGGAATCATACAAGGAGTCAATCATGGCACAGAATGGGGCACCCAACCCATACCAAGGAAGCAGTTCTTTGAGATAGGTCCAGTCGACTCTGTCAAAAGCCTTCTCGGCGTCAAAGCTTACTAAGAGGGAGGGCAGTTGCCGATCATGAACCCACTCCAAAGATGCAACTATTTTGCGCATGTTTCGAACAATATACCGGCCTTTTACAAACCCCACCTGGGAGTCATGGATCAAGTATGGGAGATGTTCTGCTAGCCTATCAGCCAGAATCTTTGCAAAAATTTTTACGTCAAAATCCAATAAAGAGATAGGCCGGTAGGACGTAGGCAGCACTGGATCTTTGCCTGGTTTGGGAATCAGGGTAATATGCACATGATTCTTGCCCCACTTAAAGCCTCCCTGTGCTACCCGGCGCGTGAATACCTCCACCAAGGTTGGGCAGATAAAGTCCTTAAGCAGTTTGTAGAACTCTGCGCCCAAGCCATCCGGCCCCGGTGATTTAAAACAGCTAGCCTGGGCAATAACAGACCGTACTTCCTCCGGGGTAATTGGTCGCCCCAACTGACTACTCTGCTCTTCAGTGAGCGAGGGCAGATTTAACTGCCGGAGATAAGCTGGGATCGTCGTGGGAGAACCACCCTCCGCAGCGTAAAGGGTTTGGAAGAACTTCCGAAAGGCCTGGACAATGTTGTTAGTATGTCTCTGCAATACCCCGCGTTCATCCCGCAAGGCTGCCACCGTGCGCACTCCCCGCGCCCCTTTCAGGCACCGTGCTAGTAATCGCCCGGGTTTATCCCCATAACTTTGCAGCTGATAGCGATAATAGAGCAGGGACTTCTTAGCCCATTGATGCAGCAATTCATTAAGGTCTACCCTGGCCTCCCAAAGCTCCTTCCGGAGCCTCTCTGTCGGGGCCTCTGCCAGGCGCCTCCGCAGCCAGGACACCCGTTTCTCTAAACGGAGAATCCTATCCATATGTAATCTACGTTTGCGGGCCGCAAAACCAATAATATCGCCTCTTAACACAACTTTGGCCGTCTCCCATATCAGTTCAGGGTCCCCCTGGTGACATCGGTGGTCCTCCTCAAACTCCCTCCAGCGCTGCTCTAAGAATTTGTGAAATTGGGCATCACCGTATAATTCCGGTGGGAAGCGCCAGATCCGCGTCTTATCCATCCCTCCCCCCAATGGAGAGCCAACCACACCGGTGCATGGTCTGAGATTTCAAAAGGCCCGATCTGCACCTCATCCACGTTCGCAAGACTCCCAGCAGACATAAACATGTAATCTATACGAGAGGTTGTGCCATGGGCTCGAGACTGGTGCGTGAAGTCCCTCTCTAGGGGGTGAAACACCCTCCAAGTGTCGACGAGCCCCAGTCTATTCTTAAAACTATTTAACAGTTGTGTTACTTTCTCCCGCGCCCGTGCATCCCCCCCTCTGCAGGTATCCAAATTGAAATCTAATACTCCATTGACATCACCTCCCAGAATAAGCGGGATGTCGGGCAACTGCTCAACTTTGGAAGCCAGCCGGGCATAAAAACCTGGATCTGGGGTGTTTGGGCCGTACACCGTCCCCAAAATTACCGGCCTCCCTTCTAGTCTACTCTGCAACAGCAAATAACGCCCCGCCATATCACGAACCTCAGTATCAACCGTACAACGGATCTTTTTATTAATCAAAATAGCCACCCCTCCCTTCTTTCCAAGGGCAGGTGCTCCCCAGACCTGTCCCACCCAGCCCCGGCACAACTTCCCATGCTCTTCAGCCGTCTGGTGGGTCTCTTGTAGAAAGGCTATATCGCATTTATGCCTAGCCAGTGCTTGCAAAATTTTATATCTCTTTATGGGATTGCCCAGACCACACACGTTCCACGTGATGACTTTCAGAGCGACGGGGCAGTGTCAGGACACAGATGACCGTTTCCACCCTTCCATGGGGACAGGGTCCTCCCAGCCTGGAACCCCCTCCCCTCTTCTATCGTCTCCTCTTGGATTCTCCTGGAAGTTCGAATAGATTGTGACTTACCCCTTTCTCCCCCCACCCCCCTATCTTCCCCTCCCCCCTCTCCCCTCCTCCCTCCCCTCCTCTTTCCCCCCTCCCCATATCTTGATCTCTCCCCCATCTACTCCCACCTCACCTCTTTTTGTGGGACCTTCGGTGATATGCCCCACCACCCCCCCCCTGCAGCAGTGCTGCGCCCACTATCCCCGCCCGCTAGTGGTACCAAGCCCCCTCTTCTCGGGCTCCCAGCCGATCGTAGGTCTCGGATATACGCCCCTAATCTGCCCCAGACCTCTAGCCATACCTCCCGTATCAACATGAACTCCACTAGACCGCCCATTACACTGTTCGAATCACCCTCTCCCCCCTCCCCTCCCCCCAGTTCCTAATTATACTGAGCCGACCATACAGCAGTACTTAGCAGTCATTATACCCACAATATGAGGAATACATACAGAGCCCTGTGTATCAGTCACCGCTAACGGTAAATTAAAGGTGCAATGAACAAATACAAACACTGTTCAGAGAGGGTGTGCATATGTGTATAGTACAGCCGTTAAGGCCCTCTGAGCTCAAAGGAGCCTTAGCCCCTAGGCCCCCACTTTGAATTGGTAGGGAGATATGGAAGGGTACTCCACCCGTCACTCTAGAGTAGACCAATAGTAAAGGCTTAGCTAAGGAAGGGACCCCTCCCCCATACCCCGGAGAGGCTCCAAACCGGGGGGGGCAGGCCTCAGGACCCGATCTCCGGCCCTCTCTGATCCGCTTGTAACCTCTCCGGGGTGGCAAAGGTAGCAGCCAGTTTCCCGCAGACCTCTCCCGCCCCTCCTGGAGAACATCCAGGAGCCCCTAGGGGAACTCCTGGCCACCGACCAACCTTATTCACCAGCCGGTAACTCCCGACTGCTGGTCTCCAGGGCTCCAGACCATCCAGTTCAGGCCCCCCCCCCCTGATATCCGGGCCTGCCGGGGCCTTTAGGAGCGAGGAGCTGTAATCCCAGACCGAGGGGGACCTCCCGCCCGTTCCCTCATCGGGCCAAGTATTTCTAAAACTGAAAAGCCGCGTGGTTACCACGGGCCACTATTAAAGATATAAACAGACAGGCCATCTGAAACTACGGACACTAATATCACAACTCGCAGAAAAACAGACAGTCACTTGGAGATGTTCAGCGCGGTGTCCCGCCCGGGATCGAAGCATCCACAAACCGTGCCGCCTCTTCAGCTGTCTCGAAGGTCCTGCGTTGTCCCTCGTAGAACACGTGGAGACGAGCCGGGTACTGGACAGTGAATTTAACCTGTGCGTTGATCAGTTTTTGGCAGGTAGGTGCGTAGGCGCGCCGGCGCTGGCTCAGAGCAACAGAATAGTCCTGAGCTATCCGGAGCCGCGCATTGTCCTTTTGTAGAGTGCCTTGTGTCTTGGCGGCCCGCAGGATAGCTTCTTTTTGTGGATAGCGGAGTAGCTTTGTCAGGACCAAGCACGGGCGAGCGTCATGGGCTTTTTTGCTCCCCACTCGATGCACCCTCTCGATCTCTATGTTCTCGCCGACCTCTGAGTCCCCTAGCAGGGATTTGAAGAGTTCTTCCAGGTACTTTCTCAAGTCCTTATCTAACACCGCTTCGGGGACTCCCATCACTCTCAGATTGTTTCTTCGAGAGCGGTTCTCGAGGTCATCAATTTTTTGTCGCATGGGAGAGCAGCTGGGACTCAAGGCCTGCCACCGTCCGGTTCAGCTCGAGCAAGGTGTCCTCCGCGCGGCCCACCCGCTCCTCTGCCTCTTGCAATCGTTTGTCGAAGGTATCCACCGAGCTCTGCACAGTGTCCAGCTTTTCACGGAGAGTGGTGAACTGTGCCGCTAAAGCCTCAGCTACGGCCGCCGAAATTTCTTCCACTCTCGCCGGGGAGGTCGGTGAGCTAGGCACCCCCCCTCCATCTGCCATTTTGCTCGTGGCAGGCCCCCTGTCGCGCTCTTTCTTCCCGGTTCGGAGTGCCGCGGCCATCACCTCTGGACTCCCTATGCGCAGTTAGCAGTTACCTGGCTTGCTCGCCCCCGGGGTAGGTGCTTGCCAGCTTCTTCGGGCTGAAATACGGCTCAAGTATGCCGGTTTAGGCAGGGGGTGGTCGGAGAGCGATCAGCACACGTCTGCACGCTCTCACCGCATCACCGGAAGTCAGCCATGTTATCTTTAAATAAAACTCCAGTTAAAGACACCAAATATTCCACATTGGATTCACAACTTTGAACCTGCCCAACCTGTCCCTGAATCTGACTCTAAAGATGACATTTTGATCCCCTTCAAAAATTCAGTTTCTGAACGTAGCTAGTCAGGGCAGTGTCCATATAAGAAACAAGAGACCACACCTGGTTCAAAGTAACATCTGGAGAGCAACTTGGCAAAGTAGGGAAAGTAAAACTTACAGGAATAGGTATGGCGAGATGAATTGCCTCTGCAAGTGCCTGCTGTTCTTCCAGGGATCCGTTCACCTGCAGTCTCACTGCCACTCGTTGATCTTGATCTCTGTGCTGGGGCAGTTGCTATAAACCATAACCGCTGCTAAAACATCCCCAGCAACTAGGGACTGAATTTCGCTCCCCAACATGGAGTTCCCAGCAACTGTGGTGTCTTCAATACAGTATCTGAACCATTAGCTGCCTCAATCCAGTTTGCCAGAGAAACAGCTCCGACTGCCAACTCTCACCCCCGGCCTGAATGCTGTACATCTTGTGATATCAAACACGAAGCAGGTGACTGCTTAGATGACCCTTTGCCTTTCTTCTTTCTCCTCATTTCGGTCACAGCAAATAGCAGACCTCAGCAGCCCATGTAACACATATCTGCCATAATAAATAAGCTCCTCCCCACCCAGAAACTATTTACTAATAATGCACATTAACAGGATTAGTGTGCAGTAGCATCAAAGCACAGTGTAATAAATCTAATTCCAAGGCACCTAAATTGAGATACTGAACCTCCACTGAATCCTGCATCTCTGTTTCAGTGTGTCAGAGATTGAGTCCAAACTCCTCACATAGAAAGAAGTTTCACGTCCCTATTTTGATGTTTTCTATGCTTTATATTCTAATGCATATGTAAAACACCTATTTTCATATTCATGTTAACAAAAACTTCGGCAGTTCGGTTTTCAAAAAATACTGAAGGGGGGAGGGGATATTCAGCAGAAGCAGCTAGCACTGATAAAGTGACTAGCCACCGCCGCTGAATTTCAAACATGGATATTCAATGCAAGGACCATATCCAACCACCGGAATTGAATATCGAAGTTGACCAGATAGCGCTGCAGCGCACGGACTGTCTCTTACATGTCTGTGCAGCGCTGCGTACGTCTTGTAGTGCTATACAAATCTTCAGTAGCAATAGCTATGGTGGTGAACGTTAAGCAAGCCTTTCAGGTGCCTAGCTTTTGCTACAAAGGAATAACCGTCCAACAGCATCACTGCTAGCCAGTTATCCTCGAATGCTACCTCCAATCTGTCTCCAGAATACCCCGATGCTAGCCCAGGCCCCCTCATTTTTGGCTTCAGCCTTTCAAAAAAAAAAGCCCTTAGGATAGGTTTTCACTGGATAATGAAGATTTTGCTTACTGAACATTTTTGGGTGCATCTTATGGTTTTTGGGTTGCTGATCACAAAAATCACCTTGAAATTTTCCTATCATGCACCATTTTTTTTGCAATTGCCTATTTTGGTGATTTCAATGCATATTTTAAGTCTACTCAAGTGTTGCCTAGAAAGTAAGTTGTTTTGTTTAATCCAGGCAGGCCTGGGCATGCACCCAGTGCAGGCTCACAACTTGCAGTAGAAATGCTACAGCTCAGGAATGTGTGGGCATTCTTAGTCAGGATGGATGCTGGCAGTACAGGCTTTAAAAACAGCTTTCATACACACAGATGCATGACATTGATATCAGTTTGTATACTTAACAATAGCATTTACATATAAGCTTTGAGGTCTATTCTGTCCAGTAAATAGTGGGGATGGACAACCCGTTGGGACATCCATCCCCGCTATTCGCCCCCTCCCTTCCTTCCCCAGGAAAAGCCTCCCCATACTGATAGAGGATTTCAATATGCCAAATGTTGATTGGCACATTCCTGCTGCAGTATCATCTAGAAGTAAAGAGATCCTGGATTCTCTACAGGGAGAACTATTCGGGCAATTGGTAACAGACCCCACATGTGAAGGGGCCATACTGGACTTGGTGCTTACCAATGGTGAGAGTGTTTGTGATGTTATAGTGGGAGATCATTTTGCATCCAGCGATCACCAGATGGTGTGGTTCAGTATTAGGACTAGGGCTGTTAGAATCCATTCAAAGGTGAGGGTCTTAGACTTTAGGAAGACTACCTTTGCCAAGATGGGCCAATACCTCAGGGAGTCGTTAGCGGGATTGGAACAGCTGGGGGATGTAGAAAAACAGTGGGCAAAACTGAAAGGGGATATTTTAAGGGCAACCAACCTTTTTGTTAAAATGGTAAATAAAGGTAAAAGGAAAGGAGAACACTATGACTTTCGAAAGAAGTAGCTGAAAAGGTGAAGAAAAAGAGGGAGGCCTTCATGAAAAACAAGAGATCACAGAGAAAGGAAGACAGGTATCTATATTTGGAAAAACTTAGAGAAGCTAGCAAAATAGTCAGGAAAGCAAAGATTCAAAAAGAGGAGGAAATAGCCAATGCAATAAAATGGGGGGATACAAAATTTTTCAGATATGTTAGTGAGAAGAGGAAGGGCAAAAGTGGTATTGTCAGACTCAAGGGTGAAGGGGAGGAATATGTAGAAGCTGATGAGGATAAAGCGGAATTGCTTAACAAATATTTCTGTTCTATGTTCACAGATGAAGAACCAGGAACAGGACTTCAGAAAACACCCACAAACAGGAACAGAAGCAAGGGACATCTTGAACAATTTTCAGAAGACTTTGTTCATGAGAAACTAGCTCAACTTAAAGTAGACAAAGCGATGGGACCGGATGGGATACACCTTAGAATACTGAGGGAACTTGGGACATTCTAGCAGCTCCCCTAACTGACCTTTTCAATGCCTCATTGGGGTTGGGAGTGGTGCCAAAGGACTGGAGAGAGGCTCATGTTGTGCCTTTAAACAAAAGCGGAAGTAAGGATGTGGTTAAAAACTACAGGCCGGTTAGTTTAATGTCAGTGGTGAGTAAATTATTGGAAATGCTGCTGAAAAAGAAAATAGTGAGGTTTCTGGAGTCCAGCGGATTACAGGATCCAAGGCAGCATGGATTCACCAGAGGAAGGTCTTGTCAGACAAGCTACTGTGTAGCCTGTACATAGTTTCCCCAGTTAATCCAAGTTGCAAAACCTGTTCTTTGTAAGTACAGTACGGGCGCTGCCTGTACTGTACGATTTTGCTGTTGACTGTAAACCGAGGTGATTTTAAAGAGTGCAGTATAAAAAAGTTTTTAAAATAAATAAATAAATAAATCTGATTGATTTCTTTGACTGGGTGACCAGGGAGTTGGACTGAGGGAGAGCCCTAGATGTGGTGTATTTAGATTTCAGTAAAGCCTTGGACACCGTTCCTCACAAGTGACTTATAAACAAACTGAGCATCCAAGGGATGGACCCTAAAGTTACTGCTTGGGTTAGAAATTGGTTGTGTGGGAGGCGACAAAGAGTACAGGTAAATGGAGCTCACTCTGAGGAGAACGACGTTACCAGTGGTGTGCCCCAGGGATCTGTCCTTGGTCTGATTCTTGTTAACGTCTTTGTTAGTGATATAGCGGAAGGCCTGTCGGGTAAGATTTGCCTCTTTGCGGATGATGCCAAAATCTGCAATAGAGTAGACACCCAGGAAGGTGTAGATAACATGAGGAGGGATCTAGCTAAGCTTGAAGAATGGTCTAGAATTTGGCAGCTGGGATTTAATGTTAAAAAATGTGAGGTCATGCATTTGGGCTGCAGCAATCCAAGGGAGCAATACAGTATAGGGGGTGAAGCACTTTTGTCCACTAAATAAGAGCGGGACCTAGGCGTGGTTGTGTCTGATGATCGTAAAGTAGCTAAACAGGTAGGAAAGGCAACGGCAAAAGCTAGAAGGATGCTTGGGTGCATATGGAGAGGAATGGCTAGCAGAAAGAACGAGGTGATAGTGCCTCTGTATAAGTCTTTGGTGTGACCTCATTTGGAGTATAGTGTGCAATTCTGGAGACTGCATCTTCAAAAGGATATAAACAGGATGGAGTCAGAACAGAGGGTGGCTACTAAAATAGTTAGTAGTCTTCATTATAAAGCATATGAGGACAGACTTAAGGTTCTTAATATGTACACCTTAAAGGAAAGATGGGATAGAGGTGATTTGATTGAGATGATTAAATATCTCCGTGGCATAAATGTACAGGGGGAGAGCCTCTTTCAATTGAAAGCAAGTTCTGCTATGAGGGGACATGGGATGAGGGTGAAAGGGGATAGATTCAGGAGTGTTATGTGGAAATATTTCTTTACGGAAAGAGTGGTGGCTCCGTGGAATAGTCTCCCAGTAGAGGTGGAAGAGATGAGGACAAGATCTGAATTCAGAAAAGCATGGGACCAACACAGAGGATCTCTAAAGGAAAAGAGGGCACTGTTGTAGTTGTTGATATGGAAGGACAGACTAGATAGGCCATGTGGTCTTTTTCTGTCTTCATATTTCTATGCTTCTATATGAACAAAGTATTCGTATGGGGAGGCTTAGCCGGGGTGAGAGGGGGTGTTGTGGAGGCGGAGTGAGGGTGGGCAATGGGCAGTCCATGACCCCAGATGTACAGGGCTGATTCAGAAGTTGGCCCTGTAAGTCCGGGTTCGGGAAACTGGATGGGGGACTTATTCCACCTCAGAGGTGGAATAAGTTCTGCAGGACATTGGGGGATGGCAGGCCAGGGCAGCGCCAGTGAGGTGAGGGTGTGCAGGGGGTTCCCCGCAGCCTGATCCTAGCCATGGAAGGCCATATCAGGGGTCGGGCTGATGGGAAAGGAAATTGTGGTCGGTGGCTGGGGATCACGGCTCCAGAATTGAGTCATGTTGTCTTGGTAATGGAACACCATGACACCGTGACTCCATTCAGGAACCTGACCGAGTTAGCTGGGCAGGGGTCTGTACCATACAGGCTGATCAGAATTGGGGCCCGGCCTGCGTGTACAGACCCTAGACCTATGATCCCATGGGGAATATCTAGCCCTCCGCGGGATCAGAATCGGGTCTGCCTCTGTGCATCCCAATTCCGATCGGGCATATAGGGACTTGGACACACACATTAGAATGTGCCTCTTCTTGTCTAAACGAGAGAACAATCAGGTATTCTGGTATACCCACAGTTTCTCATGGTTTACACAGTCAAAAGCCTTGCTGTAGTCAATAAAGCACAAATACAGTAGATATCCTTTTGGTATTCTTTAGTCTTTTCAAGGATCCATCTCACATCTGTAATGATGTCTCTCATTCCTCGCACTTACTTGAACCCTGCTTGCACTTCAGGTACTTCTCATTCCAGGGATGGTTGTACTCTCTGTTGAATAATCTTCAGTAGAATCTTGCTGGCATGTGGGATCAGAGCGATTGTGCAATAATTTCCACAGTCAATTGGATCACCTTTCTTTAGGATTGTTATAAACACAGATCTTTTCCAGTCAGTTGGCCATGATGTTTTCTTCTAAATTTCCTGTCAGAGCCTTGTAATTATGGTAACAGCTGCATCAGATTGCTGTAATACTTCTATGGGAAAGCCATCAATGCCTGGCGTTTTGTTCTTTGATAAGGCTTTCAATTCTGCTTTGACTTCTTTCATCACCAATGGTTTTGGATCATAAAGTACAGATTAAAATGGCTGTTGGTCCACTGGATCTTTATAATATAAAAACTCTGTATATTCTTTCCACCTTTTCTTGATCTTCTCAGCATCATTCAACATGGATCCTTGATCATCTTTTAACATTCCAATTCGAGGCTGGAATTTTTTCTTTAACTCTCGTAGCTTTAGGAAAGCCAATCTTGTTCTTCCTCTAATAGTTTCTGATTCTATTTCCTTGCATGCATCATTGTAGTACTTCTCTTTGTCTTGTCTTGCTGCATGTTAGAAGTCTCTGTTAAGTTCTGCAATTGCCTCTCTTTATCCTCTGGCTTTAGCTTCTCTGTGTTTCTGGGCAATTTTCAGAGTTTCTTCGGTCATTCATTTTAACCGTTTTTGCTTTTTCACCTTTTGTAGAGACTTCTCGCTTTCTTCCAACACAACCTTCCTGATGTCATCCCATAACTCTTCTGGAGCTCTGTCATTTGTATCTAAAGCTGCAAATCAATTTTGTAGGCAGTCTTTAAATTCCGGTGATATATTCTCAAGGTCATATTTTGCTACATTCATGAGTGGCTTGCTCTTTTTCAACTTTAGCTTGAATTTGCATACTAGTAGTTGGTGATCTGTACCATATTCAGATCCAGGTTTTGTCTTTGTTGATTTTATAGAGCATTTCCATCATTGACTTCCACAGATATAGTCAATTTGATTTTTGTACCATCCATTGGGTGAAGTCCATGTGCACAGTCACCACTTGTGTTGCTAGAAGGTGTTTGAGATGAATAGATTGTTGGCCTTGCAGAATTCTGTCTTTCTCCAGCTTCATTTCTGTTGCCAAGTCCATAATTTCCAATTATTTTGCATTCTTCTTTGTTGCCAACTTTTGCGTTCCAGTCACCCATGATTCTCAGGATATCCTGTTTGCCTGTTCTGTCAATTACAGCTTGTACCTCTTCATAGAACTCAATTTCATCCTCTTCTGCAGCTGTTGTTGGGGCAAATACTTGATTTATAGTTTTGTTGATAGGCATTCCTCGTCAGCAAATAGAAATTAAGCATTCACTGACTGCTTTATATTTCATTACAGTTCTTGCAAGTTTCTTCTTAATTATAAATTCCACGCCATTTCTTCTTTGTCTTTCATTTCCAACATAGTAGACTATGTGATCATCTGATGTAAAGTGCCCAATGCTAGTCCATTTCAGTTCGTTGACACCCAACAGATCAAGTTTTACATGTTCCAATTCATTCTTGACCACCTCCAACTTCCCTTGGTTCATGCTTCATACGTTCCGTTTCCCAATATGAAAGACATCTTTGCAGCTTCTGATTCTCATTTCTAGTGCAGCTACATCAGCAGTCAGACGTCCTGAGGGCTTTGATCGAACCACATCATAAATGCTGGCTTTACTCTGAAAAGTCTCCAGCTCCTCCCCAGTAGCCAGTTGAGTGTCTTCTGACCTGGGGGTCTCATCTTCCAGCACTATAGTGCAATTTTTTTTTGTTGTGACTATCCATTGGGTTTTCTTACGTGCAGTTTAAGTTTAGTGTTGTTGCCATTGTCACAGAAATGTGATTCTCCACCGCCAACACAACTGAGTGAAATTTACTGTTCTTTGTTACTTCAGGGTGAGGAGTTTGTCACTGAATTGAGATAACATCAAAATTTGAATATTCTGTTTATAACTGGGTCCCATTGAATATCATGGTACCTAAATAGAAATAGCACGCCTTAATCATTAGCCCAACTTAGTAAGCATACATTAAAGTTGCAGACTGTTTACCTGAAAATCTGTCAGCAGGTGCACTCTAAGGCATGAGAGTATAACTAGCACTGCTCAGACCTGTGTATGTCTAGTGCCCACCCATGTTACTTCCGGGCCCTCCCCCCAAACTTAAATCTGGTTACATTACTGCCGTTCCCCCCCCCCCCCCCCCCCCCCCTTTCACTCCCATTGCATTTTGGAGCTTTGGAGCCTCTTTATCAAAGGATTTTGTTCACATCATATTTGTAAATTACAATTCAAAAGAACACAATACTGCATTAGTCACTTATTATCTATTTTAAACATATTTTAAAAGACCTATTTAGTAAAAACACATTTTGTTCCCTTTCTCCAATTATTTTGGTTACTGTCATAATACTGAAAATTAAATTGCATTAAAATTCAAATTTGGCATTCTAAAATCCATTTATTATTATCTTTTTCACAGCACATGAATGGATTTGCTTGTTTTTCCAAAACAATCTTTCTACTTTAATCTTAATATTGTACTTCTAAACTATATATACACATTAATATTTTTAAACTAATTTTAAACTAATGAGCAAATTCAGCTTGTACAGCTCTGTGCTTTTAAATGCCCTCATAAAGGTAAATTGTTTAACTACTTGACTCCAACATGTCAAAATCAATTATCTCTATAAAATATAAATTGATTCAATTAGATTTTAACTGTACTATATTAAAATTAGCTTCCAGATAAAATACATTTTCTGCCCTCTACAGTCACTGAATCAATTCATATTTTTTTAAAGGTAGAAGGTTGATTTTCTCATTTAATTCATATGGTGCTAAATTTGTTAATGTACAAATCCAGTATAGAAATCTCTTTTCATTGCCTCCTATCTTCAAAAGTATAACTTTTTGAAGGAGGGGAGCAGAGCGAGCCTGAACAAGATGGCCACCTAGTCCTTTTTCTCTCTCTCCCCACAGAATAAAAGTTTTCTGTTTGCTTACCTCCCTCTCTTTTAATGGGCTACCTGCTATCATTTGCACCAGTAAGGTTCTGTACTGTCCCTGATAAGGCAAGTGTGATTTGTTTCACATTGGACATCATAGAATTTTTGTTTTGCAGTGGCCTCCTCACTACAATAACCTTACAGTCAACAGAACCATGATTTGAGAGCAGAAGCCAGGAATATTGCCTGCTTTCCAATGCACCTTCTTCAGACCGGTGCTAGATAGTCATGTCCACATTGCCATCTGTACCTTGAAAGATCTTACCTGCTGAGTTTGCTATGATATGGGGTTCTGCCTCAGACTTGCTTTTTTTTTCTCCTGGAGTCTGGTGACGCAATGCAAGGGTAGGAATCCATCTTGTTCTCTGTGAAAACATGACCTAGTACCAAATTGTATGTTATGTGTGCACAATTATATTTCTATATCATCTTACGTCAGAAGGCTGCGTTACCGTTGTACTATATCTCATTCTGTCTGGGAAAAGAGCAAATGTGACCAGTGGAATAACCAGCCAGGGAGATGTATCCATTTAACGCAGTGGATAGCAGCTTGTTTATTTTACCTATTCTAAGTCAATGCTTGGACTGCAATTTTGGCTCTGCTCTCTTAGTAGTAAGACACCCCACAATATTTTGTTAGCAGTTGAATGACAAATTTTTGTCTTCTTTCTGAATCTGTGGTTCTACCTTCTGCATATGTTTGATGAAACATCAACAGAATGCATTGTTTGTGTTATTTAAGAATGAACCTTCTGAAGGTTGTGCTTTGTCTCTGAGGGGTTTGTTTTTATAAAGAATACCCAATTTTATAATGTTATAATTGATGGCAACCACATGTAGTTATGTAACAGTTTTAGCTATTTTTTTGGACCCCTAAGAATTTGTCAGCTTCAACTGTCACTATGGATAAAGCTTCTGAAATAATTGCTTTGCCTGACTCACCGTCTTCTAGAGTTCTCCATTACCAAGATAGACTTTCTTGAATTACTTATTGAGATCAAATTACTTTGTGTAGATATTACATCTGCAGTTTCTGAGCTGAAAGCTGATTTAAAAGTGCTAGATGAACAGGTAACCCCATATTAAATTAACATTGGAGAATAGATCGATTGCACCACTCTTTTCCAGAGCAGACTTCATGAACTAGAGGTAACATTGATTTATTTATTTATTTAACACTCATTTATATACCGCATCTTCCAGAGATCAGATGCGGTTTACAGTAAACAATCAACAAAGCAGGGTTTGTTTTACATGGAACATCTTATATCAATAAACATAGTATAAGCCAAACAGTGTATGCAAATACAGAACAGAATAAACTATGTACAGGTACAAGTATGTGGGCATTATCCAAACAGTGTATGCCAATACAGAACAGAGTAAACCATATACATTTATTTACAAGTATGCAGACATTAGAGATTGGATCATCATGTATTTTCATCTATGTATGTTATCTAATTAAGTGAGTGGGCTTTTTGTTTGACTCGATCACTTAACTAGTTAGCCTTTATCTAGATCGAGTGAGGGGTTATCTATGATGTGGTAGTGCTTGGTAAATAGATAGGTTTTCAATTTTTTACGGAATTCCATTATCTCGGATAGAGTACGTAGATCCTCTGGGAGGGAATTCCACATGGTTGGGGCTGCATGTGAAAAGGCTCTGTTATTTGTTAATTTATTTGCTTTTATGAAATCTTTCGGAGTCTTTAGTTTGTTTAATTGTCCTTTTCTGAGAGTGGGTTTTGAAGATGAGGGACAAGTTAGATGATCTCTCAGAAATGTCGTAATCTTTAATCTTTGGTTATTCCAGAACTGACTCTAAACAAGATGTCTTTTAAATTGTTCAGAAATATTTCAACTTTTTCTTCCAAATGCTAAGCCTTGCTACCTGGATCATCATGGACCTCTCAATAATGTAACCTACTCCTTCATAATAACAAGTGTTTGTATATAGTTCTAGAGCCCTATACCCTTTCTCCCCTGTTCTGTACTATCTATTGTTACTGTTGCAGTGTACACCCAAAATGTTGAGTTCAATGTAAACCACTTTGATAAGAAAAGTGATATAGAAGAAATGTTAAATAAACAAATAAAGTAGTTCATTTGGATTGTGTGCATACAGTTTATTGAAACCCTAGCACCAAATATAATAGACTGAGATGGGTGGTGGCTTGCTTTCACTATTTTGAAGACAAACAAAAATTGTTATCTGTGGAACAATCCAAGAAATCTCTCTAGTTTAAAGGTGCTGAGACTTTTCATCTATTAACCCCTCTTCTAGAGCAAAAGGAGATCCATTGGCAGTTCCCATTTGCCCAAGGACATATTCAATGGGTCATTGATTATGGACATCTGTTTGTAGTGGCTGGGCAAGCTTGATCCAAAATAAGCAGGCAAAGCTTTGGGGAAAATGTCTAGAGAAACTGAATGGAAGGTGAATACTCTGAAGTGGTGCAAGGCTTCTAGCAAATGTTTTCAGCATCACATTGCTGCTTCTGTTTCTTCTTCATCAGAGATGGATACTTCTACTACTACTACTTCCACCTATCATTTGTATAGCACTACATCTACACTTACCTGATACCTTAGCTCTTGTTTGGGATTGATCAGGACATACAGTATTGAGGGGCATTTTACAAAGAACATCCAAGTACAATATGGGACATCTAAGCCAGAACATCTGAAAATAAAGCAGGCATGCTCAAGAGAGTATTTCAGAACCTAAATATCCAGGAATAGTCCAATGGTTGATGTAGTGGTCCAGGACCACGAAAGTCAGGATTCAAATCCCACTGCTGCTATCATTGTGATTGTGCAGAGTACTGGGAATGATGGAGTGCTATCTTCTCTATGCCCTCTTGATATTTTTTCAGTCAAAATGAGCACTTTCTCATGGACATGACTCCAGATGTCCAGGACATTTCTGAGATCAGGTAGTGATGTCCAGCTTCATGGAACACCCCAGCTATGCCTCCACCACACCCCTATTCAGATTTTGATGTCCTCACACTGGGGACATCCACAGACCCAGCTTCTAATATGGCTCTGGAGACATCTCTGTGCTTTGGACATCTCTATGCCTTTTCATCAATTGGGGAGTAGCCTAGTGGTTAGAGCAACAGCCTAACACCTACAAGATTGGGGTTCGATTTCCATTGGCACTCCTTGTGACCTTGGACAAATCACTTTACCCTCCCTTGCCTTGGAAGAAAAGGCCTGGCAGTTTACTTCTGGTCATACACTGCCAAGAGAACCCAAGGGCTGCTAGATTGTCAGGAGCCAGCATTGACTTAATGGCACTTTAAAAAGAAATGCCTCTTTTCAGCTGTCCAAAACACAAATAGAGCTTCCAAAATTAACCGCACCATTTGTCCTGCTTGACTTTGAAAGTTTTTCTTTCTCATTCATTGATTTCTGTAGGGTGTTAATGTTGTTGTTTGGGTTCTGGAGGTGGTGTATGTGATGAGGTGTATGTAATGAATGATTAGGCATGATGCTTAGGTGTACTGTATAAGATCAGTTTTGAAGGGATGGAAGGATTGTACATGTCAGGGTTTTGTCATCTTACTTACTGGCCTTTATAGTGATCTTTGATTTAGGGTTTGCTGGGAGGCATAAAGCAACTTAGGGATGCAGAGAGGATAAGGTTATTTATTTATTTATTTATTTAAACTTACTTTTATATCGCCTAAGGGCCTAAGGAGGTACGCTGTTGTACAGGGAACCAGACAGTGTCAACAGTGTAACGGTAACATTGACAGTAACTCTGAAATTATATGCAATGTAGCTAAGGGTTCTAGTTATTCAATGCACTGGACGAGGGATTTATAATCAGTGCGTGGAAATGGTTGCTCTCACAAGATGCTGCTACGGTGGTTGTGTCTCTGTGTCCAAAGTTATGCCGTATTACTCTTGGAAAAGATATGTTTTTAGTTTTTCTGAAATTCAGTCAGATTGGAACATCCTCTTAGATTTGGGGATGAGTTCCATAATGTGGGAGCAAATAGGGTGAATGCCCTATTGCTTGTCCCTTCATAGTGCACTATGGCATGTAGCGGCATGGCACTTATATTTTTTCATCTTATTGAGACAGGTTTGTTGCTTAAATTGTTGCTTCAATTGCCTTTCTTTTTTTGTTTGTTTTTAGAGGATTGGGTGGTGGGCATAAGAATATAAGACATGCTTTACTGAGTCAGGCTAAGGTCCATCAAGTCCAGTATCCTGTTTCCAACAGTGGCAAATCCAGGTCATAAGTACTTAGCAGGTTCCCAAAAAGGCACATAGGTTTCACAATGCTTGTCCCAGAGCAAGCAGTGGACCCTGGGTCTTCTTTAATAATGGTTTATAGACCTTTCCTCCAGGAACTTGTCCAAACCTTTTTTAAACCAAGCTACACGAACAGCTTTTACTACATCCTCCGGTAACGAATTCCAGTTTGATTATGCATTGAGTGAAAACATATTTTCTCTTATTAGTCTTAAATGGGTTACATTGTAGCTTCATTGCATGTCCCCTAATCTTTCTGCTTTTTGATGGTGTAAACAACCTGTCTACATTTACCCATTCCATTCCATTCATTAATTTATAGACCTCATTTAATTTACATAATGACTACAAGAATGTGCTGGAAGAGGAAAATTTCAGTTGAAATTATTGCTGCTCAAGAAGCTGTCATCAGTTATTGAATGAAAGGTTCTCTGTACTTTTTCACACAAAGGGCACCTACTGTTCAAACTTTATACTGAATAAATGATCAAAGTCTATCCTTTCTCTATGAGTTATTTATTCATTGGGGTTACCTTTCTCTCTCTTGAATATTTAGATTAGGGTCTAATCATACTTTTGAGTATAAACTAGGCTAAAATGCAAACCATGCTAGGAGGTTCACAATCCTTTCTCAGCACTGTGTACCAATCCTTGAATAAATAAATTCACAAAGGAATAATCAACTAATTTAGGATTTGCTGTTTTCTTTGAACAGATTTTACTAAAAAAATGCTAATTTCAGAATAATTAAATTAATCCAGTCTACTTTTCTGACTGCTGGTAACATGATGTTGAAATAATACTAAAACTATGTGCCAATATCATAAAATGTAGGCGTAATATAACTGTGTAGTTAAGTCATTCCCCAAAAGCTATTACAAAGTAAGATGGTAAGATGATATTTTAACTGTATACAGTGTTCTTTGCTTAAGAATGTTTAGGACTACAGAGGAAGCTTCAGAAGCTCTTGGAGGGGAGAGAGAACTCTGACATGGGCGGAAATGGGAGGGCAAGTTCACTAAAGATAGCAAGAGAGCCCATAAGCGCCAGATATTTTTAAGCAAAATGTACTGTAAAACTGCAGACACACATATAGGCCCAATTCAGTCCTGGACATCCTGGCCCTCTGTGCGTCTAGTCGGAACCGAACGCACAGAGTTAGCCGGGATTCTGATCCTTCGGGGCACATCTAGCACCATGGGATCAGAATCACATCCAGGCCTGTACATGCAGGCCGGGACCCCAATTCAGGTCGGCCTGCATGTACAGGCCTTGCCAGGATAACTCAGTCAGGGCTTTTGAATGCAGCCACGGCACCATGGCGTCCAGTTGCCATGGCACTGCAGCTCCATTCAAAATCCGCAATCCCCAGCTGCCAGACCAAAATGTTCATTCCCCACAGCCCGACCCCCAATCTGGCCTCCCAAGGCCAGGGTCGGGCTGTGGGAAATCTCCTCTACCCCCTCCTACCTCCTCCAAAGGCTAGACCCACCGTCCCCGCTGACTAGGGAAACTTATTCCACCTCAGAGGTGGAATAAGTTCCCCGTACAGGTAGCTGGCCCTGGACATATAGGACCGACATTGGAATCAGCCCTTTACGTCCGGGACTGCCAACCACCCACTGCCCACCCTAACGCCACCTCTGCTCTGCCCCTTTCCCGCTCCCATCTAACTTCCCTCTACAATGTGCGGGAAAGTTAATTGGGGTCAGAAGAGGGCCCAAATAGCAGGGATGGATGTCCCAATGAGATGTCCAACCCCGTTATTTGCGCCTCGGAATGACCCTGATAGTTATTACTAAGATAACTGTAGCAAGAAAGGCATGACAACAAAAAACTACTTCGTACATTGCCAGTGTAAATACTACAGTGCAAACGTTTGAGCATAGTAAAAATGAACTTCAAAATAGTGCATGAGATCAATTTAAGATGCCTTTCAGAATATTTCATTTGTGATCATCTGTGAAAATATTCAAATTTTTTTTCAAAAAACATAGTGCAAATAACTTTATTTACAGATTAGTTGCAGTCTACAATACTTCAACTCTTCAATATCCCCGTGCCTTCTTATTCCAAACAATTACAACTGAAATTCTCTATATCTTGTTCTTTGATGTAATCATAAATTATCTAATAAATCACATTTCTTCCTTTATAGGGCATCAGAAGTTGGGAAAAATTTTTCCATTGGCAAATTTGAGACCTAAAGTTTTTCTGACATTTTGGGGCCTATATACCAATCTGCATTAGCTGTTAACATAGCAATCAACATGTGCTGTGTCATGCTAACAGTTAATCAACATCAAAAAGCAAGATGCTATCTTAAATTGAGGATACCTCAACAAATCACGGGATGAACTGAAAACATGAAAGCCAGGAGCTCAAATTTCTTCATGGGACATCCACAGAATCACCCTGACTTAAACATTCATCATTGCTCCATTAATGGCTTTCATTATGACAAATTGAATCTCACAAAATCAAAATATTTTCACTTGAAATAGTACAATTGTCCATATTGAAAGCCATTAATGGAGCAATGATGAATATTTAAGTCGGGGTGATTCCCTAGATGTTCTGTGATGAAATTTGAGCTCCTGGCTTTCATGTTTTCATTTTTGCAGTTTCTCCTGTGATTTGTTGAGATGTCCTCAATTAAGATGACCTCTTGCTTTTTTATGTTGATTATTACTCCTGCAAGAGTTTAAAGTGCTTTTGTAAAGATTGTTTCAGTTACCTGTAGTATATGCTAACAGTTAAGACATCATCTTAGCAGTTAACATTGAAGGGGGTGGAGAATGAGCAGAAAATAGGTGGGAACTGCACTTTACATTTAAACACAGAGAAAATAATTGTGTGTTAAATGTTAGCATGACAGATAGATGGTAATTTCATAAGAAGACACCTACTTCATGCCATTTTATAAAGAAAACTAGGTTCTACTTTTCTTTACAAAATGCTAGCATAAATAAGCATAAATAAAACATGCATTAAGGCATGTTGTCTTACACCAGTCCTAGATCTGCTGTAAATGCCTAGATTTTGAAGAACACAGAGAGTATTTTCTACTTGACATGCATATTTATGCGATCCATCCACATTCAACTCAGGTGCATGTCCACAGTGAAAATACTCACCGTTGGTCTGATATACATACCTACAAAAGAGCAATTGGGTAAAGCACACACATAAATGACCATTTATGCGCATAAATCATTAAAAAGCCATGACTTACCAAAATCTTTACATGGCTCCTTATAAAATTACCCCTTAATGTGATGCAGTTAATGATGCCTCGGTAAGTGTAGCTAACTGTATCACATTATCTGTAGTACAATTAATGCATAATAAAGAACTTTTCTCTGCATTAATTGTATGGACAAATTCTGGGAACACTCCCAACATTTTTGACATTTTAGTGAATAGGCTTCTTTGTGTCTCTGGGCAAAATGATTGCTAAGCAATCCTTTCTTTGTGTGTGCATTGAGAAACCCCTTTTCCCCCATTGAGACTAAGCTACTTTAACAGTGTTTGATGACCTCATATGAGAAGTCAACCATCAACTAGCGCAATGAAACCAAGTCAAATGTAAACAGCTGTTGGAACAGTACAAACTGTACTCAAAAAATTACAACTCTTGGTTATGAAACATTTAAAGAAATTGAACAGGAACAAAGTTTACAATCATATTAAGACACTTGGATTTAAAGCGAGATAGCTCACTTAAAAAATCAAAGTATGTATGTTTGCTTCCAGTCCTACTTTCCTCATTGTTTAAATAAATTACACACCGTGTAGCTCTTGCTACATGGTATCTAAATGAAATGTACATGTGCTCCAGTGTAACAACTCAAGTCCTTTTACTGTTAGCTCTTATCATCTGCGTTGGGCCAGCCGAGGTTTCAGTTAGACTGCAACTCGAGCACAGTAGTGTTTTAGCTTACAGGGTAGCATTCCTTTATTAAGCTGGTAGAATTCCACAAGCTGAATGAGATCAGTAAACTTTGTGTGACCATCGTCTAGGGTATACAGTAGCTCGCCATTGTCTTCCAGCTGTTAAAGAACAAAAACAGTAAAGTGCTGTTTAATTCTTGGGTTTACAGAGAAAGGGTAAAGCCATTGAAATGCATTTCCTTGCTCTCTCCTTATTCAGTATTATATTTGACAGGTCTCTTTATCATTGTGGAGCCTTAATTTGTGCCTTGACTAGATTGCAAACTCCAAGGACCAGGGATTGCGTATCTCTTTATAGTGTGATGTACATCAGGTATGCACTGCACAAATCATAATAATAAATACATAGCTAATTCTTGTTGTCTTTCAGTAGATCCTATATGGTGCAATGTTCCCTCTAATTTTCTGTAGGCTATGTGCGCATAAAATATCAGCTGTGCAGCTTTTGAAGGAAGGTTAAATTTTTGTGCGCCACATAACGACACTCAGAGTTATATACTTTAAAATTTGACTACACATCAGAATACAGTATGTACACCACATTGATTACACTAGAAAACATTGTAGAACTTGTGAAAACTGTAAATACATAACAACTTTTAAATTTTAAGACGTCTGTGTTGTTTTCTAGCAGAATCAGAACCGTAATTTTTGTGCGCTCTCTTGTAAAGTATGTGCGCTCGCTCGGTGAGGTGTGTGCGCGCACACACGCGCACAGCTTAGAGGGAACAGTGATATGGTGTAGATACTACAATTCTGCCAGAGCATACTCTACATGTATGTTTCTAGAGTGATATGACGATACAGCTCCTTGCAATTCTGTTTAAAGGAGCTTTGTCCTTGCCAGGATTTGGATGTTATCTACATAGTATTTCCATCTCTTCCAATTTAGTGAACGAAGGATTACCATTGACACCAAATAATCTGCAGTTCCAGATATGTTCTTTACATTGAATTGTTGCTTTCAAGGTGAAATAAAGAATGAGCTTTGGAAATGTATTTTAGTCTTCTATTTATTTTTAACAATCGCTTTCAGATTTATACATCTTTTTAGGTTTATGGAGTCAATCTAGCAGAGATGTTGTATGCTGTAGGTAAAGCATGTATATACTTTTATCTGTTCAGTATATAGACAGATGCAATGAACATTCCCCTCAGCATCTTCCATTATCACACTGTATGTAATCTGGTACTCAGAAAGTCACCAAATTCCAGAAGGAGATTTTAGCCCAATACTGAATTTCTAAATCCACATTCTGAAGCATTATAGAAAATGACTGATTTCAATGACTATATCAAAGACTAAAAATGCCCTGCCAATTTGGGATGCAGGTTTGAAATCAGGACTGACCGAAAATCACCGTCCTGCAACTGGGAAATTTGACAGCTCTGTACCATATAGGTTGCCAATTGCCTTGAGATTTTCAGGACAAGTTGAGACAGTTTTGGTTTTACCCCATTGCATGCATTAGGGAAGTTTTCAGGCCGCGGGGAAAGGTTCCTGGGTGGCCGCCATTAAACAGGTGCATGGCCTGGTACGGGGACCCTGCCCTGTGGTTCCGGCTTACCTTGGTGGCTGAGGGAGGAGCATGGTGGGCCGCGGTCCTCAGGAGCGACGTGGGGCTGCGGGCTGGCATCTTTCAAATTCATTGGCTCCCATCTTGTTTTCAGGAGGGGAGCCAATGAGTAGTTGAGAGGGGCTGCTGGAAGGGGAGGGAGGGGCAGAGTGACTCCTTCCTGCCCAACTCCTCGGCCGCCTCCCTGCCTGCCGGTTAGAACTGGGGTCTGCTGCTCATTGCTCGGCTGCTTGCTGCTTCTCCCTGGGTCCCTGCTAGGCTACCTGGCTGACTCCGGTAGATTTTTTTAGGTGATCTTCTTTTTCTGTAGTGCTGTTTTCTGCCTCATTTTAATTTTCAAAAAAAAAAGGAAAAGGAGGAAGAAAACATTAGGAAGACCACAGGGCTTCTGTTTGCCTGGGAACATGCCTACATGTCGAGGCAGAGCAGAGGGGGTAGCGGGGTCAAAACGGGATTCTGCCCCCTGACCAGCTGGCCTCCTCTTCCCCAGTGGGACATCTGCAGGCAGCTGTGGGGCAAGATGCAGGGGGACCCTCTGTGGCAGCAGCTGAAGTGGCTATTGCAAGGGTAAGTCCAGATCAGCCTGGGCCTGCAATTAGTTCCCCTACAGTAGGTGGACTTAGAGGGATGTCTGCAGCCAAGCCATCACAGGGTAGGGATAGGGTCAAGGCTAGTGGTGTACCATCTCTCAGGGCATCTGTGGGGGTTGGTCGGGGAGCCTTGGTTGGGGATGCGAGATTCAATGGCAGGGAAGTTGGGAGGAGTGGTGAGCCAGCCAAGACGCCTTACTTTATGGGTGTGGGTACAAATTTAGTCAATATTGGAGGCATGGTTCGGGAATCCAGTATGGATTTGGTGGGACCTTTGCCAGTAGATACCCCTTCCACCTCTGTGGAAGGTTTCTTTGGGGGGTTATGGCAGGCTAACACCAGCTAGGGAGGCACCTTTTTTAGGGGCCTGAGGTCGGGCGGGTTATTCAGTCTATCCATTTGGCTGGCCAGAGGTTCTTGGTGGCTATCTCCCTATGGGAGAAAGCACTGCGTGGGATCATTGGTTGTGGCGGGCCAAGGCCCATCCAGATCTGTGTGTCCAAGGGATATGCCTGCTGCATGGCCGCCTGCTGTTCCCCCTGCTCCTTTTCCTTTTATCCCTCCACAGGTGCCACCTGTTCCACAGCATCGCCTGGACCAAGAGGGCAGAGGTCAATTAAGATCGACTGACAGCAGAGCATCCAGACAAGCTGGACAGCACCAGTTGAATATGGAGGGCAGCACAGGGAGTGACATCATACCCCAGCAGGAATCAGATGTGCAGGTTCCTGTCTCCATTCCAGCTGTGGGGCCCTCTGCTGCAGGTGAGATACCAACTGGGTCTGGAGAGGGTTCTGTGGCAGACCATAGTCTTAGTGCAGGGAAGAATATGAGGCATAAGGCTGCTAGGAAAGGAAAACGCTTGCGCCGACATAGACGAGCCTCAGATTCATCTTCTTCTTCCTCTGGGTCAGCTGGGTGGAGAGGGTGGTTAGTGTCAGTGCAGCTCCCATAGCAAGGACAGAGGCTGGAGCTCCTACTTTGGCAGTATTTTCAGAGTTATGGGAGGGAGTTTCGCGTGTCCTATGACATAAGATTTGGAAGCGACGTTATATTGATATTTTCCGCCTGCTTGAGGGTCAAAGGCAGTCTGGTGAGAGCAAGAAGAAAAGGAAGGAAGATGAAAAGGTGGGTCAGCTCAAAAAGGTGCCACGTAACATAGTAAACTGGACCAAGGCCTTTTTGCGCCTAGCCAGTGTGTGCGGACATCACATGCCAGAGCAGTATGGGCTTTTGTTGGTGTATGCAGATTCAATTTTAGAGGTTTCTCAGACTCACGAGGGGTGGGTCTGGTTGAACTATGATGAAACGTTCAGAGACAAGATGGAGGAGAATAAGCATTGTCTTGGGGTACTCAAGGCATTAATTTGTGGCTGATACACATGTCAGCCAGGGCAGTTAATACTAGTGTCGGGTTTGCAAAAGGAGGGATTGCACCCACCTCAGGGGCAAGTCACTCCTTTCGGCATGGAGCCATTATGCCGCAGCAAAAGGCAGGAGGAGGAGGAGGAGCAGAAGGCATCTGTTGGAGGTTCAAGAAGTCCACCTGCCCTTTTCCCGACTGTAAATTCCAGCACATGTACTCCTTGTGTAGTAGAGGGCACTCGGCAGTCAAGTGAAGTAAGAAAGGGGCCTCAGTAGGTCCTTCGGCCACCGCAAAATGACTGGAATGTGTTCGGCCTGGCTCTTATCCCTGTGTGAGTCAAGGCCCTGTGCCTTGGTTAAGGCATTACCCGAGGGGCTTGGACGGTGTTGTTTTGGATAGTGGCTTCAATTTGCTTTTGTGATATCAGTACACTGTAGTGTTTGCTCACCTCCTGCTCGCAATGTGCCTTCAGTGCAGCATTTCTTGACAATAGAGCAAGATAGGTTGGCAGGCAAATTGGACTTGGGTAGGATTGCAGGCCCCTTTACCAAATGGCCTTTCCCAAATTTTGTGATTTCTCCTCTCAGAGTGGTCCCCAAAAAAGAACCTGGGAAGTTCAGTTTGATTCACAATTTGTCTTTTCCTGTGGGATCGTCTATTAATGATCACATCCTTAAGGAGCAGAGTGTGGTTCGTTATGCCTCTTTCAACTCTGCAGTGGCATTGGTTCAGAAATGTGGCATCAGGGCTCTACTTTCTAAGGCTGATATCGAGTCAGCTTTTCATCTGCACCTGTCTGCTTTCCCTCTGCTAGGATTTTGCTTCAAGGGTGAATTTTATTTTGACAAGTGCATGCCGATGGGTTAATCTGTTTCTTGTGCATTTTTTGAGAAGTTTAGTACTTTTCTACATTGGGTTTTGGTCAAACAGATAGGTATATCAAATGTGGTTCATTATTTGGATGATTCTTGTTTGTAGGACCTGCTCATTCAAATGCATGTGACACTCTCTTTCTTGGCTTTCTCGAGCTGCCTTGGACATCCCACTGACAATGGAGAAGATGGAAGGCTCAACAACGAAAATCACATTTCTCGGTATTGAGCTGGACTCAGTGGAGATGGTTGCTCGGCTTCCTTCAGAAAAGGTGTCTAGGTTATGGGCATTGGTAGCAACTGTGGTGGCCTCCCGCAAGATAACTTTGTGTGAGTTGCAGTCATTAGTGGGTTCCTTGAACTTCGCATGCAGGATCATACTGATGGGCCGGGTATTTTCTTGGCAGTTATTGGCAGCTACAGTGGGTGGTTTTAAACCTCATCATCGTATTAGGGTGACTAAGAGTATGCACGATGACTTGCTGGTCTGGGATGCTTTCCTGGTGGATTACAATGGGACATCAGTTTTTCAGGACAATGAAGTCTCCAATACTAATTTACAGCTCTTCACGGATACCACGGACGGTTTGGGCTTGAGTATCTATTTTCAAGGTTCCTGGTGCGCTGATCGTTAGCTATGTACTTGGCATGATTCAGGTCTCACCTGCAACATCACATTTTTGGAGCTGTTCCCGATTGTAATCTCATTGGAGTTATGGCCATACAGGCTCCGCAACGGCAAGGTAGTTTTCTGGTGCGATAATGCTGCAGTAGTTGGTGTGATTAATCACTATTCACCACCCTGCACCCAAGTTGCGGCATTAATGCATGATTTTGTTTTATCTTGCTTGCATTTAAATGTGTCCATCAGGGCTCGGCATATTCTGGGTTGTGTTAACAAGATTGCTGACTCTCTTTCCCATTTCAAGTGGGCCCTGTTCTGGACTTTGGCACCAGAAGCGGACACAGATGGTTGCATGGTCCCAGAGCACCTTTGGCAGATTGGCTGTTGGGATTGCTGAGTCTTCTAAAGAAATCCTTGGCACCAGTGATGTGGGCTGCTTATTGCAGGAGCTTCAATAAGGTGGCATCCTTCTTGTTGATGGGAGGCTGGCAACATGACAGACTTTCTCCTTGGCCAGTATATAGTTTTTGCAAAGGACATTGGGGTCTCTAGATCGGCTGCGCGTGCTCACTTGGCTGGTTTTGCCTTTTTCACCAGAGCGGATGTGGATTTCTGGTCTGCAGGATGCTGCAGGGCTGAAAGCGCTCGTCGCCAACCACTTGCGACTTCAGGCATCCAATCACATATGACCTGATTCTGAGACTGTATGAAGTGCTACCCCTAGTAGCGGAGTCTCCAGGCATTGTTCTGTATGGCTTTCTTTGGTGCTTTTAGGATCAGCGAGTTAGTGGCCAACTAACATCAGTCAATGCGGGCATGTTGCACCAGCATGTGCAAGCAGAAGTCGGTCAGCTGCGCATTCCAAGACGGAGCAGTTGGGAAAAGGACTGTGAGTAGTTTTGAAGGCAATTGAGGGCATTCCCACTTGCCCGGTTGCCAGCCTGAGATCTTACCTGGCCGGTCGGCCGAAAGTTGAGAGGCTATTGTTTGTTCATAGGAACTTACACCCTTTGACCCGATTCCAGTTTATTGCTGGGTTGCAAATGGCATTGAGGCACTTGGGTGAGGATCCTAGTCTTTTTGCATTGGCACAGTGACCAGCGCAGCAGCTGCTGGATTGTCAGACCATGTCATAAGGCAAATTGGCAGATGGCGTTCCCAGGCTTTTATGGGCTATGTGCACTTATGAGTCTGGAGCAGGAGTGGCTACCTTTGTTTGTTCCTGTCTTTTCTTTTGAAGATGCAAGGTGGAGGTCATTCCTTATTTCATCGGGCCAGTCAGTGAGCAGTGGTGTGACTGTTTCGGCGTAATCTGGGCCCCGATCCAGAGGAGGTATCCATGTTATAGCTGGGCGAGCGCAGCCTACATTGAAGCCAGCTCCTGCTTTTGCTATGGCATCACGATCGGGTGTGAAGTTGCCCGGCAGTGATTCTTCTCCACTTAGGAGGCAATGACCTTTGTTCTTAGACGTGCAAGCAGAAGGGATCTAACTAAAGTACTGCAAATGTTCCATGGGGTAGTGTTGTAGTCAGACATCATTCTAAGACCTTCTTATATGGACCAGTGGCGCTGGTTAAGAGGGTTAGCAAAGATCAATCACCAGATTGGGTGCTGGGTTTGTAAGCAGGGCAGTTGTCAGATCATGCACTCCTGGGTGGGAGGTTGAGTGTATGGGCCTGTTTCGGCAGGATGGCATTCACTTATCCGCAGTGGGTCAGGATCTGCTGCTTAATGACTAGCAGGAGGCCTTGGAATTGATGGTAGATTGGGTTGCTCACTGGTCACAGCTTTAGGGGGGAGTGGCTCAGAGTCTCTAATGTTGCCCTGTGGCGCTGGCAGGATCCTGGAAGTTTTTGTGTTCTGGAGCCTTTGGGCATTACATTGGGTGGGGGTGGGTGCCTCTGGTCTGGATAACCCCTGGCCAGCCTTTGCTAATCATATAGCAAGGTCAGCTTTGGGTGGGATTTATTTATTTATTTATTTATTTAACAGTTATTTATATACCGCTCTTTCCCTAGTATCAAGTGCGGTTTACATGGAACAGTAGGTTAATTGGTATGTAATATACCAAGTCAGTTTGCTGCTGGCCTGACCATGGCAGAAGGCAGAGACGATCTCACCTTGCTAATAGCATGGCTGGTGAGGTATCGGATCCAGCGATGGTTGCTATTATGGTTATTGTTGGATGGTAACTTGGTTGTATGGAAAAGTTATCATTATATTAAATGAAACTGCAACCAGTTTATTCCCAATTGCCTGTCTGGTGTTTTGTGGTAGAATGGAGAAAATTCAAAGTGTGTGTGTGGGGGGGGGGGGGGGGTTGGGGAATTTAATGTTTCCTGGGATAGGTGGAAAAAGGGGGTGCACCGGGTCCCTGCTATCCCAGTTAGTTTTCAGGCCATGGGGCAGGGTCCCCAGGCAGCTGCTGTTAAGTGGGTGCATGGCCTGGTGCAGGGACCCTGTCCTGCGGCTCCAGCTTACCTTGGCAACCGAGGGGGAGCATGGTGGGCCACAGTCTTCGGGAGCGCCATGGGGCTGTGGGCTGGCATCTTTCAAATTCATTGGCTCCCCTCTCATTTTTGGGAGGGGAGCCAATGAGCAGTAGAGAGGAGCTGCTGGGAGGGGAGGGGGGATGAGTGACTCCTTCCTCCCCGATGCGTCGGCAGCCTCCCTGCCTGCCGGTTAGTACTGGGGTCTGCTGTTCATTGCTTCTCACCCTCTCTGCCCTCTATGCTTGGGTACAGGTCCAGAGGCTCGCTTTGTGGTGTCACAGCTTTGGGGGGGGGGGGGGATTCTGGAGGTTTCCAGGGTCTGGAGCCTTT
Source organism: Ichthyophis bannanicus (assembly GCA_033557465.1). NCBI lineage: Eukaryota > Metazoa > Chordata > Amphibia > Gymnophiona > Ichthyophiidae > Ichthyophis > Ichthyophis bannanicus. The sequence continues at coordinate 643,518,444 of CM066036.1, read as the reverse complement.
GGAAATTACTTTGAGCAGGGGGCGGGTGCCTCCAGCCTGGATAACCCCTGGCCAGCCTTTGCTAATCATATGCAAGGTCGGCTTTGGGCAGGGTCTGTAAGTTTGCTGCTGGCCTGACCGCGGTGGAAGGTGGAGACCATCTCACCTTGCTAATAGCATGTCTGGTGAAGTATGTTATTATGGTTATTGTCGGATGGTAACTTGGTTGTATATAAAAGTTATTGTTGTATTAAATAAAGCTGAGACCAGTTTATTCCCAATTGCCTGTCTGGTGTTTTGTGGTTGAATGGAGAAAATTCAAAGTGGGGGTAGGGCTGGGGAATTGGGTATTTCCTGGGGTAGGTGGAAAAAGGGGGCCCGCCAGGTCTGTGCTACCCCGGTTAATTAGAAATACAAGTTCCAGTGCAGTAATGTTAGACTGAACTCCAGCCATAAAGCACTGAACTAAAGTACTGCAACTACCACTACTACTTATCATTTGTATGGAACTACAAGGCGTACGCAGCGCAGTACATATACTGTAGGTGTAAGACATTGTCTCTGCTCATCAGATCTTGCAATTTAATCAAGAGGAAGAACACCACAAAACTGGGGACTAGAAAACAGCAAGATACCCATAAGCTGTGAACAAGAGAATGAGGAGCGTCAGGATCCAAAAGCAGTCTCAAAGAGATGGGTATTTTAGCCTGGATTTGATTAGGGCTAGAGAAGGAGCTCGACATACTGACTCAGGTAGTTTGTTTCAAGCATAATGTCTGATAGTCCTGCCTGTTATGGGCAAATGAAAGGTAAGGACTTACCCCTCGGAATTTACCTCGGTCCCTTAGCTTATATAGATCAGCACTGATAGATTTACAGTTCCTATTTCTTTTTTTTTAACTTTATATTTATTGAAGTTTCTAAATAACTAAAAGCCTCCACATGCATAAGAAACACAGTGATATCAAGGAAATATCCAGCAATATCCGGAAAAAAAGAAATAATTCAAAAAGAAACAGATCAAAGATCTTTTACATTAGATCACAAAAGAAAGAGAAGGGACAGTATATATGGAGGAATATGTAAGGCAATCAATATAAATAAAAACCTGCAATAAACGGTCAGGTCCAAATTTCTTAACCATCAGTATCTTGCACCTCCTCTGAATGAGGTGTCACAGGTAGCCCAACCAGCTTTTTAACTTCCAAGAAAGATCTAAGATGTTCAGACACAAAAAACTCATACCTAATATTCATAAATCTAATAATATTTGCATGGATATCTAAATTGGAAAGTAGCTCTCAAGGCCAGAAGCTCTAGAATCACAGCAGGAAAAAGCTTTTCAGGGTGTCATGTGCCACATCTGGAAACATCCAAACAAGAGGACCACAGAAGGAAAATCTTATCTTCTTAAAATAAAGTTTCAAAGTTTGAGTCAAATTTGAACATAAAATTAACTAGCAAGGTTGCACAGTCCTGAAAAGATGATTCTAGCCGTGTAGAGACATCCAATTGACTTGAAACAACAGAAATAAGTCTTTCCTTTATGCAAAAAATAAGCTTTCTTTAGAGAGGGAGAACTCTTTACAGGAATCCCCAAATATCTGTTAAATATTTCCTGAAAGCTTTAATTGGTGACATTGCCAGTATTTTAGGAAAATTTAAGACATGCAGATTTAAATGTTTCACGTGATTCTTAAAATACCCCAAATTTTGATGTATCAACACTTTGGGCCCGATATTCAAAGGCATTTACAGAGTTTACAGACCTGTAAATCGTGTAAATGCCTCTTAGAGGGATATTCAGCATCACTAACATGATTAATGCCAGTGAATATCCCTGATTATCTCCGCTATACACCCCGATGCTAAATCGCTTAGCATTGGGGCAAATTGTGGGCATTCTGGGGCGCTCTGGGGGCGGCACCAGTCGCTAACCGAGCAGCGGCAGTATCACACTGCTGCCCAGTTAGCATCCATGGGTAAAAGGTAGGTGCAGCTAAAGTTGGCCTATCTTTACCCATGGGAGCTAACCGGGCAACGGAGTGATATTGCTGCTGCCAGTTAGCTTCTGCGGGCTTGTGGGTTGTACGGCTACCCCAGATATTCAATGGCAGGGCTGCATTTGACCCCGACATTGAATATCCGAGGTTAAAGGTCAGTAGCAACGGCTATGTTCCATAGTAGTGCATAGCCGTCCCAGAGGAATATTGGGCTCTTTATCTTTAACCAAGGCTTCAATTACTGGCTTAGAATCTCTTAATGTCCAAACTAGGGCCCCAATTTTTACCTTAGTGCCTTTAACAAAAGATTATTGTGGTTGTGACACTACATCTATTCTTTGAAGCAACACATTACGATCTTTATAGGACATAGAAACCGTGACATCGAGCTTGATAAGCAAAACTCAAATCATTTGCAAAGTCACTTCACCCTAAACAGGCCCTAAAGAAGATGCACCCATAATAGGCTCACCAGGATCAGGCAACCCCAGACTAGCATTCACTTCTTTATCATTCGTTGATCCTTCTGTGCAGATAACACTGTTACTTGTCGGTGGCACCTCTTCCACAGTTGTCAGCTGCAGACCACAATCTGAATTGGGTGTGAAAGCTGTAACTACTTCTAGGAGAGAGCAGCTATCCCTGGGCTCCTCACAGCTTACATCCACTTCCATCTTCCAAGGGGAGGGAAGTCCATGCCATTCCACAGTGCTTTCATATCTTCTTTCCTTGATGCAAAAATGTCTCCACCCATGTTTTCTGCAGTGAGAAGTTTGTCAGAGGCATTTTTCATGACTGTACCTGTTTTTGAGATGGCTATCAAGGCACTGTTGCTTGGGATCTTGAGCCAGGGGATTTAGCTGGCCCTTTCCCTTTTTCCTTGAGAGAAATTTCAGCACAAGGTACCAGAGAAAATGCATCAAACTGAGAGCTGGCCTCAACTCTCTGCCATCATAACTCCACCCCCTCTACAGTTCATATTTCTGAAGATTTCTCATTGGGCAAGATGAGGCTAAGTAGAGATGCATGTCATACTTGCAGGCTAAAGTATGAGTCCTGAGACCTGGAAAATGCATTGAAATCTTGCTGCACTACCCTTTCAAGGGACAAGAGGTGATGCAGGACTTTGGCATCAACCAAGAGCCAAGGGAATTCATGATAGCACACCTGCACCAGCATGGAAATAGATTGAACAGGCTGGGTGACAGGTTACTGCACTGGTGCAGCAGTCTGTCCTCCTGCCATATCGCACCCCTCCATTTGCTCCACATCCATGTCCCCCTCCTCCTCCCACACTTCCCCACCTTTCTGGAACTCCTGTCCCTGCTCCTCGGCAATGACCTCTGCCTCAGTAGTGGTGGTGGCATCATCCCCATGAAGCATGGCTGTAGCTGCAGGTATTTGTGGTGGTGTTGGAGTCAAAGGTCCAGGAAGCAATGGTGCAGCCAGAAGCTGGGGTCCTGTTACAGGCAGTGAACATAAGAACATACGATATGCTATACTGGGTCAGACCAAGGTCCATCAAGGCCAGTATCCTATTTCCAACAGTGGCCAATCTAGGTCATAAGTACCTAACAGTCTCCCCAAAAGACATAGGTTCCTCAATGCTTGTATTGGGTCAAGCAGTGATATCCCGGGCCCCTTTTAATAATAGTTTATGGCCCTTTCCTCCAGGAACTTGTCCAAACCTTTTTTAAACCCAGCTACACTAAAGCGTAGTTACTCACCTGTAACAGGTGTTCTCCAGGAGCAGCAGGAATCAGTCCTCACATATGGGTGACGTCGGCGCCGACGGAGCCCTCGCGGAGCAATTTTCCCCAGCTTTCAAAGAAAGCCTTTGGGAATTGCAGCGCGCATGCGCGGTCGCCTTCCCGCCCAAGGGTGCCATCTTAGCCAGTCAGATGACATAGCTAAAAAAGACAGCATAAAAATTTGCAAAAAACTAAAGCAGATGATTGCAACTCCAAGGGGAGGAGGGAGGGTTGTGAGGACTGATTCCTGCTGCTCCTGGAGAACACCTGTTACAGGTGAGTAACTACGCTTTCTCCAGGACCAAGCAGGAAGTCAGTCCTCACATATGGGACTCCCAAGCTTAAGGCTACCGGAGACCCTAAGCACAAAAATGAGCTCCCTCTAGCTCAGCAGCACAGAAGGAAGGAATCTTCGCTGAATTATTACCCACCGGTAGCCCACATCCGGGATGGAGGGTAGGAGTTGCTCAGACCTCAAAGAGATTACGGAGGACTGCTGTCCGAAAGCACTGTCCCTGCGGGACTCCCTCTCGAGACAGTAATGGACCGCAAAAGTCTGGCTCGAAGACCAAGTAGCGGCCCGGCAGATGTCTGCCAGCGGAACAGAGCGGAGGTAAGCCACTGACGTAGCCTTTGCCCGAACGCAATGAGCCGTGACTCGACCTTCCAAGGAGAGTCCGGCTGCCCCATAAGCCCAAGTGATACAGTCCGCAACCCAGATGGACAGAGTACGCTTGGAGACCGGGAGCCCCAATTTATTGGGGTCAAAAGACACAAAAAGCTGAGCAGCTTTACGGTGCTCCCGCGTACGGTCAAGGTAGAAGTTCAATGCCCTTCTACAGTCCAGGGTATGGAGGACCGTTTCAGCTCGGCTGGAGTGTGGTCTGGGAAAGAAGGTCGGAAGTACCACCTCCTGATTGATGTGAAAAGGGGAGACCACTTTTGGAAGAAATTTTGGGTGAGTCCGTAGGACTACCCTATTTTTGTAGAACCGAGTGTAAGGGGGATCAGACACGAGGGCCTGCAATTCACTTACGCGTCTAGCGAAAGTGAGGGCTATCAAGAACAATGTTTTCCAAGAAAGAAAACGGAGAGAACAGGTAGCCATAGGTTCAAAAGGCGGACAGGTGATCCGCTGTAAAACCACATTCAGATCCCAGTCAGGCGCTGGCGGGCGCAGAGGTGGTTTAAGCAGAAGGAGACCTCGGAGAAACCTCGCTACAAGAGGGTCGCTGGAAAGAGGTCTGCCGTCCACCGGCACATGATGTGCTGAAAGAGCACTGAGGTGAACTTTGACGGAGTTGGACTTAAGTCCCAGATTAGAGAGGTATAGCAAGTACTGCAGGATCACCGACACCGGGCAGGAGAAGGGATCCTGAGACTGTTGGGTACACCAAACGGAAAAGCGATGCCATTTAAGGGCGTAGCATTTGCGGGTAGAAGGTCGCCGAGAAGCTAGGACGACCTCTTCCACCTCTGCCGGCAGAAGAAGGGAAGCAAGGACTACCCTCTCAGCAGCCAGGCCATTAGATTGAGAGATCTGAGGTTGGGGTGTAGCAGAGACCCCTGATCCTGAGTGAGGAGATCCGGTTGTAACCCCAGAGGGAATGGATCCTCTACCGCTAATTGCAGCAGGAGTGGAAACCACGGCTGTCTGGGCCAGCGAGGGGCCACCAGGATCATGAAGGCTTTGTCTCGGAGAACCTTGAAAAGAGTCCGAGAGACTAGCGGGATGGGAGGGAAAGCGTACAGAAGGCTCTCCGACCATGAGAGTAGAAAAGCGTCTGCCGCAACTCGAAGGGGATGTGGCTGACGAGAGCAGAAGCGAGGAAGTTGCCGGTTGAGAGGGCTGGCAAAGAGATCCATCGTGGGGAGGCCCCACTTTAGAAAGAGCTTCTGAACTACCAAGGGATCCAGGCGCCACTCGTGCGGCTGGAGGATCCTGCTGAGTTTGTCCGCCAGGCAATTTTCTTGGCCTGGGAGATAAACTGCCTTGAGAAGAACGCCGTGACTGACGGCCCAAGAGCAGAGCTTCTGTGCTTCCCGACAGAGAAGGAAGGAGCCCGTGCCCCCCTGCTTGTTCACGTAGAACATGGCAACTTGATTGTCCGTCTGGACAAGGACGGACTGGTGAGAGGTCAGGTGGGAGAAGGCCTTGAGAGCCAGGCGGATCGCTCTGAGCTCCAGGAAGTTGATCTGCTGAGCAGACTCCCACGTGGTCCAGAGGCCCTGAGTACGTGCCCCTTGGCAATGTGCTCCCCAGCCCAGGAGGGATGCATCTGTCGTCAGCACCCGGGCCGGCTGAGGTGACTGGAAAGGCATGCCGAGTACCAGGTTCGGCCGATGAAGCCACCACTGGAGAGACGAGATCAGCGGCTCGGAGACGCGCACTAGGTCTGCTAGGCCGCCTGTGGCTTGTTGCCACTGCTTGCGGAGACACCATTGAGCAGGCCGCATATTCAGGCGGGCATTGGGGGTCACATGGACGGTGGAAGCCATATGGCCGAGTAGTCTCAGGAAGCGCCTGGCGGAGGCCAGGGGCTGGCTGCGAAAACGGTCGGCTAGGTCCATGAGCCATTGAGCCCTGTCGAGCGGTAGGAACGCTCGTGCCTGAGGAGTGTGCAGCCTTGCGCCGATGAACTCGAGATCCTGTGAGGGGAGCAAAGTGGACTTTGCGAAGTTTATAACAAAGCCCAAGTACTGCAGAAGAGTCACCGTGCGGCGTGTGGCGTTGGTGACCTCCGGAGCGGACGCTGCTCTGATGAGCCAGTCGTCGAGGTACGGAAAGACATAGAGGCCGTGAAGCCGGAGATGGGCCGCCACCACCGCGAGACATTTTGTGAAGACTCGCGGTGCGGAGGACAGGCCAAAGGGCAGTACTCTGTACTGGTAATGATTTCCTGCCACCACAAACCTTAGGTATTGGCGGTGGCTTGGGTGGATGAGGATGTGCGTGTAGGCATCCTTTAGATCCAAGGAGCATAGCCAATCTCCCTGCTGGAGGTAGGGCAGAAGGATTCCAAGGGTAAGCATCTTGAACTTCTCCCGCACGAGGAATTTGTTGAGGTTGCGCAAGTCCAGGATGGGTCTGAGGCCTCCTGTCCTTTTTGGTACTAGAAAATACCTGGAATAAAAGCCTTGACCTCTCAGGTGGTGGGGCACCGGTTCCACCGCCTGTTCCTGTAGAAGACCTGCTAACTCCTGAAGGAGTAATTCCCTGTGCAGAGGGAGTCGTGGAGGTTCTCCCGGAAAATAGGAGGGAGGGACCTGGTGGAAGTGGAGAAGATAGCCTTCTCTCACGACTTGAAGCACCCAGGCATCTGAGGTGATGCTGGACCACCTGTGGGCGAAGTGAACCAGCCGGCCTCCGGTGCTGGGAGGAACCAGCGGAGGGGGAGAGGCTATGCTTAAGGAGTCAAAAGCCCCAACCCTGCTGAGCAGGGGCTGGTGGTGCAGGCTTGGGGGCTTGCTGCCTACGGGACCCGTTACCCCGTCCCTTGGCCTGCTGGCCCTGTTGGGGAGCTGCAGGGGCCTGATATTGGGGGTATTGTTTGTAGGCAGCCACCTTTCTCGGGTAAAAGGACTTCTTTCCCGAGCCCTTCTTTTTCTGGGAAGGGGCGGAGGTCTTCCTAGAAAGCCTAGTCCTGGTGAGAGTCTCCGTCTCGATTTGTGCAGCCTTTTCAGCCATGGGCTTGCCAAAGAGGTTTTCGCCTCGGCAGGGGACATCGACCAACTTGTCCTGCACCCAGGGCTCAAGGTCAGACGACTGAAGCCAAGCCTGTCGGCGGGCACCGATGCCAGCTGCGGCCACTCGAGCCGATGCTTCAAAGCCATCATAGGCTGCTCGGGATATGAATTTTGAGCATTCCCGAATGCCAGAGGACAAGGCCAGGAACCTCCGCAAGGGTTCCTCGGACAAACCAGCGGAGAATCCGGCTAGCTCTTTAGCCAGGTCTCGGAGATACATGCCCATGTATAGCTGGTAGGTCTGGACACGACACGCAAGCATAGAGCCCTGGAAACACTTCTTACCAAGGCCATCCAGGTTACGGGCCTCCCTGCCAGGAGGCACCGAGGAGTGCATCTTCTGGCTCTTAAGACGATGCATGGCCGATTCCACTACCATGGAATGGTGTGGTAGCTGTGCTTTTTGGAAGCCAGGGCTCTTGCGGACTCGATAGATAGAATCGACTCGCTTGCTCAGGACCGGCGAGGAGGCCGGACTCTCCCACATGCGGAAGAGTAGTCGTTCCAGCATGGGAGGAACCGGTACAGTAAAGTGTTCCCTGGCGGGAGAGTCATACTGGAGGGCGTCGAGCTCTTCGGCTCGAGGCTCCTCCTCGGGATCCGCAGGGAAGGCCAAAGCCTTGGCCATATCCCTGACGAAGTCCGAGAACCGGGCATCCTCCGGGGGGGACTGCTTCCGAGGTTCGGACTCAGGTGAGTCCGAGGGGACACACCGAGTCCGAAAAGAATCAGGTGACTCTTCCTCTTCAGACTCCCAGACCGACTCCGACGAGGAATCGGTGGGGTCGGCCCGGGCAGGGCGCGGCGCCTGCCGCCCCGACGCCGAGGGAGTCGGCGTCGGCGACCTCGGTCCCGAACGGGAGGCCGAGGGTGACCTCAACCGAGGATCGACTCGAGTTCGCATGGACTCGAGGATCGGCTCGGTCTCCGGGGTCGACTTAGACGTCGACGTCCCGGCGGTCGGGGCAGCGGCGCCAGCGAGGCCAGCGAGCAGTGCCCGCTGCTGGTCCATGAAGGCAGACAGTCTGCTCTCCAAGGCCGTCAACCTGAGTCCGAGCTCAGGTGACCCAGCAGCCCCCGACTCGGGCCCCGACGGCGTCGGGCCCGACGTCGGCGGTCTCGGAGGCGAGTCCAGGAGGACCACAGGACTTACCCGAGCAGGCAGCTCCGACTCCAGGCGAGGTCGCTTCGAGAGGTGCTCCTTCTCCAAGGACCCGGGACGGCTATCGGGGCTATGCGACCTGGCCCTCGCAGAGCCAGGAGCGTCCACCGACGACGCCCTCGCGGGTTTCACCTTCCGTCGATGGTCCCCGGAGGGAGAACCCCTGTCGGAGGAACTCCGGCGACGGTCCGAGCTGGAACCTCTGGACGCGGAGGCCTCCGACGAGGTCCGGGTACGGCTGGGGTCAGCGAAGATCCTATCCCGCTGATGCCGCCGACTTCTCAACGCTTTGGAGGACATTTTGCCGCAGGGCCCACAGATCATTTCTTCATGATCCGGGCCCAGGCAGCGGAGGCAATTGTCGTGTGTGTCAGTTAGTGACATATTTCGGTCACACTGACCACTTGAAACCACTGGCAGCCATCGGGGGAAAAAGGGCCCCGGCGAGGTCAAAGGACCGGGCTGCCAGGGAAAAACCGAAAACGAAACTGACTAAGTCAGAAAAACTGAAAAAGAAGAAGAGGACTCGTGACCGGCGTCGCGAGTCCGGGCGGGAAAAAGACCGGCGTCGAACCGAAGGAAAAAAGAGAAAATTATGAGTAAAAATCAACTTTTTCGCGGGGACACGACGGGTACGTCTGTAGGGCTCCGCGGAAAAAAGAAGACTGGCTAAGATGGCACCCTTGGGCGGGAAGGCGACCGCGCATGCGCGCTGCAATTCCCAAAGGCTTTCTTTGAAAGCTGGGGAAAATTGCTCCGCGAGGGCTCCGTCGGCGCCGACATCACCCATATGTGAGGACTGACTTCCTGCTTGGTCCTGGAGAACAGCTTTTACTACATCCTCCAGTAGCAAATTCCACGTTGAGTGAAAAAATATTTTCTCTTATTAGTCTTAAAAAAGCTACCCTGTAGCTTCATTGCATTTCCCCTGGTCTTTTTTATATTCTGATGACATAAACAGTCAATCTACGTTTACTTATTCAACTCCATTCATTAATTTATAGACCTCTATCATATCTCCCCTCAGCCGTCTCTTTTCCAGGTTGAAGAGCCCTAACCTTTTTAGCCTTTCTTCATAGGAGTATCCTTCCATCCCCTTTGCTATTTTGGCGGCTCTTCTCTGTACCTTTTCTAATAACTCTATATCCTTTTTAAGATACGGTGACCAGAATTGCACACAATATTCAAGGTGCGGTTGCATCATGGAATGATACAGAGGCATTATAATATTCTTTGTCTTATTTTCCATTCCCTTCCTTTTGATACCTAGCATTCTATTTGCCCTCTTGGCTGCCACTGCACACTGGGCAGAGGGTTTTAACATGTTATCCATGATGATGCCTAAATCTTTTTCCTGGGTGGTGGTTCCCAATGTGGAACCCTGCATCGTGTAACCATAGTTTGGGTTGTCTTTCCTAGGTGCATATCTTTGTACTTGTTCACATTAAATTTCATCTGCCATTTGGATGCCCAGTCTTCCAATTTATCAAGATCCTCTTGCAATTTTCCACAATCCTCTTGGGTTATAACAACTTTAAATAATTTTGTGTCATCTGCAGATTTGATAACCTCACTCGTTATTTCCTTTTCCAGGTAATTTATGAATATGTCAAAAAGCAGCGGACCCAGCACAGATCCCTGTGGTACTCCACTATTCACCTTTTTCCATTGGGAAAAATGGCCATTTAGCCCTACCCTCTGCTTTCTATCCTTTAACCAGTTCCTGATCCACAATAGTACACTGCCTCCTATCCCATGACTTTTTGCTTTTACCAAAAGTCTTTGATGAGGGACCTTGTCAAAGGCTTTCTGAAAGTCTAGATACACTATATCAACCGACTCACCTTTGTCTACCTGTTTATTCACACCTTCAAAAAAACATAACAGATTAGTAGGACAAGATCTTCCTTGTCTAAAGCCATGTTGGCTGTCTCCCATTAAGCCATGACTATCTACATGTTGAGTAATTTTGTTCTTTTTGATGGTTTCTACTATTTTTCCCGGTACTGATATCAGGCTCACCGGTCTGTAGTTTCCTGGATCACCCCTGGAACCCTTTTTAAAAATTGGCGTTACATTGGCCATCCTCCAATCTTCAGCTGTTACAGATGATTTTAATGATAGTTCACAGATTACTAATAGCAGGTCTGCAATCTCATATTTTAGTTCTTTCAACACCCTTGGTGGTGGCTGTGGCTAGAGTCTAGGTGGCAGTGGTAGAGGCAACAGTTTGGATCCTCCTACAGCTCGCAGTGGTGGTGGTGGCAGTGGTGATGCAGCATCTGCAGCTGCCACTGCATCTGCATGAGAGAGTGTCTACTTAATGTATTACAGCTCTGTCCTCAATAGCTCCCGTGCTCCCTCCTATACGGGTCTCCTCTGCCCGACCTGTTCAGGTATCAACCACTGCAGATGTGATATGTTATGGGGCTTCTATTCCTCTGGTAATCAACATAATGGGGAGAAGGGTTTCAGAGAGCCCCCTTGAGGGCTACATTCACATTTAGGTCTGTTGTCTCTATGTATGCCATTTCAGTACCTCATCGCTGCTATGCTTTCCTACCATGCCAGACCTATGCACATCCTGCCACCATGGCAACTCCTGCTGACTCACTGCTACTATACTGGGTATGGTGCACCCTCAGGTCCCTGGTCACTGCATGCTGAGGCAGGGGAGGGGGAGACTGCAACTGCAGCCCTCACAACAACTGGTATCTTTGTATTGGTGGGGCCATTACTTGCCACACCCATTGGTGCACTTCACTAACTTACATAACCATCTCACATGCAGTTTTGCTCTTCACATGTAGCTGGATGCTGACAGTGGCCCGTGCACAGTGCTCCTGAGTACCACCTTCTCATCCTATCATCATAGACAACTTATGGCCCATCCTGAGGTGGCTGTGTCCTCCACACTGCCACTCTCTGTCCATGTGGCCCTTCCTGTCCATGTGGATTCCAGGCCCTTGCTTCTAGCCTTCCTTCCTTGCTACTCCATATGTTTGCAGACACCATGTCAAGCTCTGCATGTGCCTGTAGCTATGCAGGGCTATCTTCTTAAAGTCACCCTTCTAGCATATTTATTTATTATTATTATTATTTATTACAATTTCTTATATACTGCGCTATTTGGTATCAGCGTGGTTTACATCATAACTTAACGACCATAACAAGCTGTCAGGTTTTACATCGAACAGGAGTACAAACTTGGATAACGGGGTTAACTATATACATAAGCTATTTACACTGGAAGCCCTGACTGCTGTGGCAATGCAGTTGGTACCCCAGTTTAGCCATCCATGTTGTGGATGCATGATGTTGGCATGTATCTCAGGCATCGGGGGTGGAAGCAGGAGCTGCTTGCCCCTCCCGCTCCCCCCACCAAGGCCCAATCGGGGCACTGAAGCAAGATATTTAAAAGCGGCAGCCGGTGGGAATGCCTGCGCCTGGCGGGCTCGCGCCTGAGGGCCTCGCCAGAGGGTCCTTTGGCGTGGCCCTTAGGTGCGGCACGATGGCAAGACTGCTTTCGCCCTCACAGACACCTCACGGAGCACAACTGAAAGACCCTGGTTCCACCTCTACAACATAAGCATCTACCCTGCTGCCACATTGCATTGCACTGCATTGCTCTGAACTCCATTGCTAATACACAGCTTGAAATTAACACTGCTGCCTCATTGCTTGTAGCGTTGTTATAACATTACTTGTAACATAGCATACTCTCCCTGGCCTGTTGTACCCAATGCTACCTCATTACCTGTATTATAACACTGTATTATAACACTGCCAGCTCATTACCTGTATTATAACACTGCTGCCCCATCGCTTATAGCATTGCTACAACACTACCTGTAATATAGCATGTTCTGCTTAGCCCGCTGCAATATAACATTTACCCTGTTTTACCCTCTTCTTACCCTATTTTACCCTGTCTTACCCCTGTTTTGCCCATGCTTGCACCCTCTATGGTTGTCTTGATTAGATTGTGAGCTCTGATGAGCAGAGGCCATCTCTATTATTTGTCCTGACTAGTTTGTAAGCTCTGATGAACAGGGACTGTCCGTTTGCCTCTTATTTAAATAGAAATGCGTTGTAGTACTAATAGTAGTAATGGCAGAAAACCAACCTGGTTTTGCCCTAACTAGATTTTTGCTCTGTGTGTTTCTTGTCTCGATTAGATTGTATGCTCCGACGAGCAGGGACCGTCACTCTTATATGTCTGTACATGGCTGTGTATGAGTAGCGCTTTATAAATGTTAAACAGTAGTAGTAGTAGACCTTGTGCATTATAGGTAGCAACTCAGGGTCTACTCTCTATATATCACACTTATGCCACATGCAGGAGGGAGGAGTGGTCTAGTGGTTAGGACAAGGTACTTCAGGCCGGAGGGCTGGGGGTTCAAGCCCCACCTGGGGACAGCAATCTCAGGCCGGAGGGACTGGGATTTCTAGTCCTATGGGTACTCCTCATGGTCTTGGGCAAGCCACTTAACCCTCCAATGCCCATGGTCCCTGTAAGTATTAGCATATGTGCCTCATATCCCCTCATGTTAAATGTATCCCCCAATTGACTGCTTTGACCCAGTGAAAAGCAGGATCTAAATAAATGCACCATATCTTACTTTCCTGCTGCTGTAGCTCCTTCTAGAGTCACCACAGCACTCATGGCTGGGTTCTCTGCATGGCCTTCAGTGACTCAGTACCATGCAGGATATTGAATCAGCATTGAGGATAGAAGTGAACATCATGCTTACCCATACACTCCTTTCCACAATTCTCTCTGTCTATCACCAAACTCACTCTTTGCTGCCTTTGGGTTGAGGGTCATCCCTGCCCAGGTATACAGAGGCTGTGGCATGTGCATGAGTGTTGTTAAAAAATACTATCTTGGAAGCCCAGACCAGCTGTATTCCACGCCTTAAGAAAAGTGGAAGGAAGTCCAAAAAACTGCCAGCATAGTTTAAAGGTGAGGTCAGAGAGGCTGTTGTTGCCAAAAAAGCATCTTTCAGGAAATGGAAAAAAGAGCCAAACAACGAAACCTGGAAACAGCACAAGCACTGGCAAGTCAAATGCAAGGCATTGATAAAGCAGGCAAAGGAAGAATTTGAGAAGAAGCTTGCTGCGGAAGCAAAAACGTGAAATAAAGATTTTTTCAAGTACATTCGTAGCAAAAAAACCTCTGAGAGAGTCAGTTGGTCCATTAGATGATAGAGGAGTCAAAGGGGCACTTAGAGGCGACAAGGCGATAGCACAGAGACTGAATGAATTTTTTGCTTTGGTCTTTACTGAGGAAGATGTAGGGATGTTACCCATGACTGAACTGATATTTAAAGGTGCAGAAGAATTGAAGGAAATATCGATACATCGAGAAGATGTATTACAACTATTAGATAAACTGAAGAGTAGCAAATCACCTGGGCCGGATGGTATTTATTTATTTATTTTATTTAACAGTATTTCTAAACCGCCTTATCATAATAATCAAGGTGGTATCACAGCAAACAATCTGGTAGTGTGAGTGTGTTATACATGCAGTGAGGGTGAGGATTTTGTTGAGTGTGTGTTGTATTGTGTGCTAGATTGGTTTGAGCTATGTACAATGTGGGCTATATACAGTGGTGCTAAAGACATTTATATACATACAGTGTTAGGCGGTAACATGTGCTGTTATACAGACAATTAGGTTATGTGATGTGACCATAGTGTTCTATGAACAGCATGGTTTTCAGCTGTTTTCTGAAGTCTTTGAGGTCTGTGGTTGCCCTCAAGTCGTCCGGTAGTTTGTTCCATATTGTTGGAGCAGCCATGGATAGTGCTCTGTCTGTTGTGTCCTTGCGTGTGTGTTTGTATTCACTTGGGGTGCTGACTCGGTTGTGTGTTTGTTTTCTTCTAGGACGTGTGCTGGTGTCTGGTTGTATGAGGGTGTGCAGGCTGTTGGCTGATGTGTGCTGTTTTATCTTGAATAGGTTTATGATAGTTTTGTATCTGATGCGTGCACCGATTGGAAGCCAGTGTAAGTCCTTCAAGGTGGGTGTGATGTGCTCCTGTCTTGCAGTTCCGGATATGATTCGTGCTGCTGTGTTTTGTGCCAGTTGGAGTGGTTTGATGGCTTGTTTCGGTAGTCCAAGGTATATCGGATTGCAGAAGTCCAGTAGTGGGGTTATCAGTGCTTGACAGACGGTACGGAAGTGTTCTGGGGCGAGTAGTGGTTTCAGTCTCCTGATGATTCGCATCTTGTAGTAGGCTTTTTGGATGGTCTTGTCTATGTGTGGCTTGAGATTGAGTTTATTGTCCAGGGTAACCCCGAGGTATCTCACTTCTGACCTTATTGGTATAGTAGTGCTTTGTATCTTTATATTTGGTGGGTGTATGAAGCTTTGGTTCCGAGTGATGATTAAAGCTTCGGTCTTGTTGTAGTTTATTGCGAGGTTGTTGTTTTGACACCAACTGGTCATTTGGGTAAGGCAGTCTGTTATCTTAGAGAAATCCGGGTTGTCGATTGATATCGGGGTGTATATCATGATGTCATCCGCATAGATTGTGTATTGAATGTTGTTCTCTTTCATGATGTTGCATATTGGTTGGATGTAGATGTTAAATAGGAGTGCTGAGAGCGCAGATCCTTGAGGTACTCCTTGTCGGACTTTTATGGGTCGGGAGGTGATGTGTCCCACCTTGACCTGTAGCTGTCTTTCGGTTAGGTACGAGTGGAACCATTTCAATGTGATACCGTGTATACCAATGTTCTTTAGTCTTTCCAGGAGCGTGTTGTGGTCCACTGTGTCGAAGGCTGAGGAGATGTCGATGAAGATCATTATGATTCCATTCCTGGTGTTGTCAATTATTCTTAGGATGCTGTCGAAGAGATAGATCAGTAGCGTTTCGACTCCATGGTTGGGACGAAATCCGTGTTGGTTGTCGTCGAGTGTTTCGTGTTTGTCGATGTGATCCTGAAGTTGTAGTTGACCTGTTTTTTCGATGATTTTTGCGAGGAAGGGTATGCTGGAGATTGGTCGGTATGCTGCTGGATCTTTCTTGTCGAGAGTTGTTTTCTTTGTGATGGGTCTTACTGAGGCAAGTTTTAGTTGCTTTGGCATGAGGCCTTGAGTGAGTGAGTCGTGTACCATTTTATGTATGGTGGGGATGAGGCTTGATTTGGTGGCTTTGACCCATGACACTGGGCATGGGTCTGTAGGAGCAGTGCTTGTGTTGATTGTAGAGATGATGTGGGATATCTGTTCTGTTGAGGGTGTGGAGAATGTGCCCCAGGTTTTGGAGTGTACGTCCATCCTGGTGGTCCTACTAGGCGTTGTTCGTTCTGTGGAGTGGAATTTGTTTTTGATGTGGTCGGCGAATTCCTGTGGATCAACCTGTACTTCCCCTTCTGTTGTTTGCTCTTTTGTGAGGATTTTTACTATTTCGAAAAGCTCTCTGGGTTTGTTGATGGAAGTGTTTATCATGTTTGTGTGGAATTCCTTCTTTGATTGGTTGATGTGTTCATTGTATTGCTTTTGCTTTGTTAGATAAAGATGCTGGTCGGCAGTTGCTTTGTTTTTTCTCCATCTCCGCTCAATCTTTCTGAGTTCCCTCTTTTCCTGTATACATCCAAGGGTGTTGAAAGAACTGAAATATAAGATTGCAGACCTGCTATTAGTAATCTGTGAACTATCATTAAAATCATCTCTAATACCTGAAAATTGGAGGATCGCCAATGTAACACCAATTTTTAAAAAGGGTTCCAGGGGTGATCCGGGAAACTACAGACGGGTGAGCCTGACGTCAGTACCGGGAAAAATGGTAGAAACCATCATAAAGAACAAAATTACTTAGCATGTAGATAGTCATGGCCTAATGGGAGACAGCCAACATGGCTTTAGAGAAGGAAGACCTTGTCTTACTAATCTGTTATGTTTTTTTGAAAGTGTGAATAAACAGGTGGACAAAGGTGAGTCGGTTGATATAGTGTATCTGGACTTTCAGAAAGCCTTTGACAAGGTCCCTCATCAGAGACTTTTGGCAAAACTAAAGAGTCATGGGATAGCAGGCAGTGTACTACTGTGGATCAGGAACTGGTTAAAAGATAGAAAGCAGAGGGTTGGGCTAAATGGCCAATTTTCCCAATGGAGAAAGGTGAATAGTGGTGTACCCCAGGGAACTGTGCTGGGTCCGCTGCTTTTTGACATATTCATAAATGACCTGGAAAGTGGAATAACAAGTGAGGTTATCAAATTTGCAGATGACACAAAACTATTTAAAGTTGTTAAAACCCAAGAGGATTGTGGAAAATTGCAAGAGGATCTTGATAAATTGGAAGACTGGGCATCAAAATGGCAGATAAAATTTAATGTGGACAGGTGCAAAGTTATGCACCTAGGGAAGAACAACTCAAACTATGGTTACACGATGCAAGGTTCCACATTAGGAAACACCACCAAGGAAAAAGATTTAGGCGTCATTGTGGATAACATGTTAAAACCCTCGGCCCAGTGTGCAGCGGCAGCCAAGAGAGCAAATAGAATGCTAGGTATCATAAGGAAAGGAATGGAAAATAAAACAAAAGATATTATAATGCCTCTATATCGTTCCATGGTGAGGCCGCACCTTGAATACTGTGTGCAATTCTGGTCGCTGTATCTTAAAAAGGATATAGCGTTATTAGAATAGATTCAGAGAAGAGCCACCAAAATGGTAAAGGGGATGGAAGGATACTCCTATGAAGAAAGGCTAAAAAGGTTAGGGATCTTTAACCTGGAAAAGAGATGGCTGAGGGGAGATATGACAGAAGTCTATAAATTAATGAACGGAGTGGAACGGGTAAACGTAGATCGATTGTTTACGTTATCAGAATATAGAAAGACTAGGGGACATGCAATGAAGCTACAGGGTAAACTATTTAAGACTAATAAAAGAAAATATTTTTTCACTCAATGTATAACAAAACTCTGGAATTCGTTACTGGAGAATGTAGTAGAAACTGTTAGTGTAGCTGGGTTTAAAAAAGGTTTGGACAAGGTCCTGGAGGAAAGATCCATAAACCGTTATTAAAAGGGACCCGGGAAATCCACTGCTTGCTCCAATATAAGCATTGTGGAACCTGTGTCTTTTGGGGAAACTGCTATGTACTTGTGACCTAGATTGGCCATTGTTGGAAACAGGATACTGGGTGACCCAGTATGGCATATCTTATGTTCTTATGGTGCTAGGATGCCACAACAGCTTTGCACCAGCAGTGGCATTCTGATATTGGGACGGCAGCTCCCCATACGTCGATCAGCTCAGCATATGGGGAGCTCCTAGGTGGCTGAGTCCCCGATTCTGCCATGGCATGTATGTCCAGACCCTGCAGTGGCAGAATCGAGTCCATATCCCACATGTCCGGTTTTTGCACATGAATCATAAACAACTGCTTAGAGATGTAGGCAATGGAGGCCCCTAGTGGTCTTTAATATTCAGTTTGTCCCACTGATACACTTTCTAATAGTTTTGCCATCATTGATATACAACTCAGTGCAAACTAGTATTATATCCATTCAGTACGTGGAGAAACTATACATAAATTCTCACAAGGAGCCAAATATACTACTGAACATATCCAAAAACTCCTTACTTAGGCTAATATCCACATTGGGAACCACCACCCAGGAAAAAGATTTAGGCGTCATCGTGGATAACATGTTAAAACCCTCCGCCCAGTGTGCAGCGGTGGCCAAGAAAGCAAATAGAATGCTAGGTATCATAAGGAAAGGAATGGAAAATAAAACAAAGGATATTATAATGCCTCTGTATAGTTCCATGGTACGACCGCACCTTGAATATTGTGTGCAATTCTGGTCGCCGTATCTTAAAAAGAATATAGCATTATTAGAAAAGGTACAGAGAAGAGCCACCAAAATGGTAAAGGGGATGGAAGGCTACTCCTATGAAGAGAGGCTACAAAGGTTAGGGCTCTTCAACCTGGAAAAGAGACGGCTGAGGGGAGATATGATAGAGGTCTATAAATTAATGAACCGAGTGGAATTGGTAAACATAGATCGATTGTTTACGCTATCAGAATATAGAAAGACTAGGGGACATGTAATGAAGCTACAGGGTAAACTATTTAAGACACATAAGAGAAAATATTTTTTCACTCAATGTGAAATCAAACTCTGGAATTTGTTGCCGGAGGATGTAGTAAAGGCTGTTAGAGTAGCTGGGTTTAAAAAAGGTTTGGAGAAGTTCCTGGAGGAAAGGTCCATAAACCATTATTAAAAAGGGACCAAGGATATCAATGCTTGACCCAATACAAGCATTTTGGAACCTGTGTCTCTTGGGGATACTGCTAGATACGTATGACCTAGATTGGCCACTGTTGGAAACAGGATACTGGGCTTGATGGACCTTGGTCTGACCCAGTATGGCATATCTTATGTTCTTATGTAGTCAGTGGACCAATCCTGGTACCAAATGCAGGTCACATCTTCCACCCCTTTATCCAGATATCCCGGTTCCAACGTGACCAATGTTCATTGCTGTTGGCTGTCATCTTTGGCTGTTCACTATTCTGCCACAATTTAACTGCTTGCCTTCTGTTGCCATGCCATTTACCAATTCTGCCTGCAACCATGTACACAATGTTCTCTCTATGTGCCATAACCTGGGGGTTGGGGACTTGCAGGGCCACATCCATGCCTGCAAATGTGGCCTTACTGCTTGATGTCCATGGACCATAGTATTTGCAGGCATGCCTATGTGCCACTAGCCACATATCCGAGCACCCTACACATGTGTCAGTTGTGCCCTGCCAGTCTCATGCCTCCCTAGCCACTGCTCTGCTTATATGTGTGCTCCTACTCTCCCTGCCAGATTCTAAGTGTACTTCTGTTTTTCTGTATGTCTGTGGCTGCACTACTCTCCTTGGTTGCTCTGACTGATACAGTTCTTTCAGGCCCCTTAGTGGATTTCACCTGGAGGGGGGAACTGGCCCGTCTTGGCTTCCCTTTCATCCAATCCAAGCTACCTGATTTCCCTGCTTATACTATGGGAGTTTATACTATGGGAGCTGCATCTCTACCCCCCCCCCCCCACATGTTCAGTTTCTTTGGGTGATTTGCCTTACCAGGACCATATGGATTCTCTCCTGATCCTTCCTGCTGCGACATAAGGTGACCTGCATCGTCGGTGGAGGTTATAAGTGTTCCTATCCCTCAAGGACAAGAAGGCAGAGTAGCAGGGTCTCAGTCCTAGAGAGGTTTCTCTGTCTGGTGGCCATGCTGCAACTCTGGATGCAGAGTGCATAGGCATGTACATAGTTTCTTCAGAATGGGGCACATGTGCCTACATAGGGTACCACAAGCTTGTTCACCTTAATCCCTATCTTACATCATGACTCTGCCACCATTATTCTCTATGGAGAACCTACATATGCCCACTGCTTTATTTTCCATCATGTGCCCATACATCCCATGCACAGGGTCATGTCTGAAATTGCCATGGCACCCTCATGTTTTGATTTCCATATCTCCACAGCAGCCTAGATGGCCTTTCTAAGAAGTGTCTTCATATCATCCATTTCACCATTATCTATGTCTTTATTCACACTATCAAAAAATATAGCAGTTTGTTGAAGAAATACTTCCCTTGACTAAATCCATGCTGACTTTGTCCCATTAAACCATGACTATCTACATGTTTAGTAATTTTGTTCTTTTTAATGGTTTTTACCATTTTGTCCAGTACTGATGTCAGACTCACAGTCTGTAGTTTCCTAGATCATCCCTGGAACCCTTTGAAAAAGTTTGTGTTTTGTTGGCCTCTCTTCAATCTTCAAGTACTATAGAAAATGGTAATTTCTAAACTGTCATTAACAATAGTAAGACTGCAATTTCAACTTTGAGTTCTTTTAGCATCCTGGGATTCTCTACTGGATTATCTCTGATCATATGGTATTTAGAAAGGGACTTGAAGACCACTTGTTTGAGCTGGCATTTTCAAGTTACTGCTTGCAATAACATTTTTGTTACATACGTGTTTCACTTGCAGGTCCGGGCACTGTTATTGCATCGAGTATAGAAGAACTTTTATGTTGTATTTCAGTGTTTTGGTATTTTTTATTTTATGTATTTTATGATTATTGGAATTGTATACCTACTTAGATTGTCAGATAGTGTGGCTAAGAAAAGCAGATAAGTAAATTAATGATCCAAATGACTGGCTACTTTTTAATATGTCAAATTGCTGTACTACATCTTCCAGATTCAGAGAGATTTGTTTCAATTCCTCCAATTCATTGCCATTAAATATCACTTCTGGCATGGGTATCTCCCATACGTATTTCAGTAAAAATTAAAGCATAGAATTCAGTTAGCTTTTCCACTATGGGTTTTCTTCCCTTAGTGCTCCTTTTTACCAGCTCCACCCCCCCCCCCCCCCAATCAACTAATGGTCCAACTTACTCCCTTGCAGGCTTTTTGCTTCAAAAAGGTTATTATGAGTTTTGCTTCCATGGCAATCTTTCAAGTTTTCTCTTTGCCTGCCTTATCAATGCTTTGTATCTAACTTGACAGTCCTGTTTTCTCCATGTGGATCTTTTTTTTTTATTTTCCACCTTTTTTAAAGTATGGAATATATCTGGTCTGGGCTTCCAAAATGGTGCTCTTAACATTTGCAACCGTTCCTTTTCGTTTTTCCTAACCATTTTTCTCATTTTTTCATAGCCTCAGTTTTGAAAGTTAAATGCTAATAATTCAAATTTGATCACCTTATGATCGTTATTGTCAAGTGGCTCCAACACCATCACCTCTTGCATCAGATTCTGTGTTCCAATAAGTACTAGGTCCAAAATAGCTTTGCTTTGTGCTGGTTCCTGAACCAGTTGCTCCATAAAGCAGTCATTGATTTCATTTGGAAAATTCATTTCTCTAGCATGTTCTGATGTGACACTTCCCTAGTCAATACTGGAGTAACTAAAATCATCCATTATTACAACATTGCCAATTTTTTTAGAATTTCATCATCTGTTCATTCTGGCCAGGAAGATTGCTGAAAAAAAAGAACAGCTGAGGGGAGATATTATAGAGGTCTATAAAATAATAAATGAAGTGGGATGGGTAAACATAGATTGGTTGTTTACTCTTTCAAAAAGTAGAAAGAATAGGGGACATGCAATGAAGTCTAATTGAAGACTAATAAGAGAAAATAATTTCTCACTCAATGTGTAATCAAACTCTGAAATTCAATACCAGATGATGTAGTAAAAGCTGTTAGTGTAGCTGGATTTAAAAATGGTTTGAACACGTTCCTGGAGGAAAAGTCCATAACGAGAACCAGGTAAGCTACTGGGGTAAGCAATATGGAATCAGTGTATCCTTTTGGGAAACTGACAGGTACTTGTGATCTGGAATGGCCACTGTTGGAAATAGAATACTGGGCTTCATGGACTTTGGTCTGTCCCAGTACGGCATATTTTATGTTCTTAGTACACCCTCCACCTATATTTCTTTTCCCTTCTCACATGGAATTTGTAGCCATAACAATACATTTTGTTTTCTGCAAAACATTTATCCTGTTTAACTCAATGCCCTCTTTAACATATAGCACAACCCCTCCACCAATTTGATCTATCTCATCATTGCAATGTAATTTGTACCCTGGTATCAGTGTCCCGTTGGTTATCCTCCTTCCACCAAGTCTCTGAGATGCCAATTATTTCTTTATCTTCCTTCAGTGCTATATATTATAATTCTCCCATCTTCAATTTTAGACTTCTAGCATTTGCATACAGGCATTTCAAAATATATTTTTTGTTTATATTGACAACCTGCTTAACAGTTGACGGAGTAAATTGCAATCTTTCAACTCTGTCTGCATTTTACTTAAAGGCACTTGGACTATTTTTACCTTTATTGCAACATCTCTGTCTGGATTCTCTAACCTTCCTGTTTCGGAATTATCCTTCAAAGATACATTATTCAGAACCATACGTGACTGTCAGCTTTCCCCCAATATCTAGTTTAACACTAGAAGCCCCAAAAGGAATTTTACCTAGAAACCCCAAAGTGTGTCAATTGACACATTATCACAACGACTGCGTTTAGCATGAAATGCAGATGTGAATTAATGTGAAGTTACTTATTTGTTAAATACGTGCAGTATGTGACATCATTACATGATGTCATCATGTGTTTATTGTTTATAATGTCGGAGTAAAACTGTAAACAGTGATTGAAATGAGCCACCTAGTGGGAACATGAATTTATACATAGAAGCCCCAAAGTGTGTCAATTGATGCATCCAAGACAATTGAGTGCATCAATTGTCGTACTTTGGGGCTTGTAGGTATAAATTCATTTTCCCGCTAGGTAGTGCATATGTCATTAATTTTCGATGCACATATTTGAACATCTTGACCTTGCTAACAAAGTCATGGAACATGACTAACATGGTTCTAGCAGTGGCGCTGGTATACAAATTTGAAAATGCATTTGCGTCAATTGACGCACTTTGGGGCTTCTAGTGTTAAAATCTGTTCTCTCTCTTTTTAAAAGGTTAGTGCCAGCAACCTGTTTCTGCTTTGGTTAAAGTGAGCCCATCCCTCCAGCAAAGGCACCCTCTTCCCCAGAATTTTGCCCTGTTCCTAACAAATCTAAAACCCTCTCCTTTGCACCATTGTCTCAACTATTCATTGAGACTCTAGAGCTCTGCCTGCCTCTTGGATCCTGCACACGGAACAGGAAGCATTTCTGAGGTCCTTGATTTCATCTTTCTACCTAAAAGTCTAAATTTTGGTTTAAGAAGCTTCCTACCATACTTTCCAATGTTTCTGATACCTACAAGTACAAAGACAGCTGAATCCTCTCCAGCACTTTCTAGAACCCTCTCTAGGTGATGCATCAGATTTACCACTTTCATATCAAGTGGTGAAGTGACCAAGCAATTCTTGCACCTACTAACCACTTAGCTATCTACAGTACATGCCTAATGAACGAATCACCAACTAAGCTAGCTATCCTAACCTATTTCTCCTGGAAAGAAGCCCCTGAGATCCTTGTGGGGAGAGGATACTGCATCCCCTGGGGAACAGGTGTTAGTTACAGTATCATTTCCTGCCACACTAAGGTGATGCTGTCTTTCCAGGTGACCTTTCTTCAAGGCAGCACTGAGACTGCCAGACCACAGGTGGGACTTTTCTGCTATCTCCTTGTAAGTCTCCACTGTGAACCACTGTTTGCCTCAGTTCCTCCAAGTCTGCTACTCTAGACTCCAGAGATCATACTTGCTCTCTGAGATCCAGGAGCTCTTTGAACCAAGTGCACACATATGACTTATCGCCAACTGGGAAAGTGGTTTATGAATGAGATGGTTCAAAGCAAGCATAGAAAATTCTGGAAAAACAGACATGTAGTTTCTGTAAAAGATCTGGAAATGGTTTCTGATCTCCTAGCTGACTGCGAAGTTCTAGTGGCAAGAAAATTTCTATATAGAAAGGCACAACAAGGTGGAATGTCTTACACCTTGGAAACTTTGTAACTACTAAACCATTGTTGTACTGGAGAACACCAGAATCGTGACCCAAAGATGCTATTTTATTAAAAGTTAACATGTGTTAAGTGCCCACAGCTCTTTTATTTCTATGGGTGCAATGGCATTTCATGTGTGTTAACGTCATTAACGCATGTTAATCTTTAGTAAAGCGGCCCCTAAAAGTATTATGGAGAGTGAAGTGGTTATGATCATGCAGGGAAACTGAGCTTATTGTTAAAGGAGAACAACATGAGAACAGCACTGATTATAGAGGTAACAGTTAAGAGAGAGAAGATCTTCAAGTACCAAGAAATGCAGTCAGAGACCAAGAAAACGTGGCAGAAAGATACAAAATTATTTCTCATCATATTGGGTATCACAAACATGATGAAGAAGAATTTCTAAGGACTTTGATAAATTGCTTATACATGTTACATCTTATGAACTCCAGAACAAGGCTCTCTTTGGTATGATGCAAGTACTATGCTGAGTGTTAGCAGTAAATTTGAGAGAATAACATAAAACTCCACATACTCTATAGTGTGATGACTGCTGTCACCGCTATCCGTTTAGTATGGGCCTGCTACTGAGTGAACCTAAAGTAGATATACAGATTAACTACAAAGTGACTGAAAATCACTACTATTTGGATAATTTCTTGACTCCCTCATTCTACTCTCCTTTTGCCATTTCACTATATACAGTAGATATATAATTATATAGGTTAAATATACTAAGGTTTTCCACACGGTTGTACAATTGATTATTAAGCATTTTCAGGCTGATTTATTAAACAGAGTTAGTTATTTAATGTGGCTTTTAACATGCCTTATCAGCACATGCTACTAGTGTGTTAAACACTTAACATGTAATTTCTTTTTTTTTTTTTTAAATTCTTTATTTTCGTTTTATAACAACAAAGGAAAGGAAGACATACAGCTAAAAGACAAACACATGACGTGTAATACATACACCAAAGTAAACCCCTACCACCCCCCTCCCCCCTGCTTCTTCTCTAGAAAACTAAGCATTCCCGAAGCGGGCGTGTACTTACATTATTGTATTACAAAACCTAACGGTGATCTAAGACATGATGAGTGCACATTATACAGGCATGTTGGAGCAATGAGCAGATTGTACATAATCAGTAAGCATCTGCCATTTAGGCAAGCAAGAGTGAGTTTGGACATGGGGGATAGCTCACCGAGGTAGCTGCTCATATTTACTATATAAGCAGACTAGGTTCCACATTCATTGACAGTAAGTCGAGAGCTATCCTTCCAATTCCTCGTGATTAAGCATATGGCTATACCTAACAGGAAATCAAGGAGAAAGCGACCCTTCTTAGGAAGAGAGGGGACCTCCGCCACAGAGCGGAGTCCCACGACCTTCCAAGAAAGAGGTTCATGAAAGTGTAAGATATATTGAATACGACCCCAGACCCGCCCCCAAGAGACCTGCAGTTGAGGACGTTCATAAATAACATGAGCGAAGGATCCCACAGCAGTATGGCAAGACCAACACAGGTCCCTAGCATTTGGGTTCCATTTGGCTATCTTTCCTGGGGTAGAAAAGCATCTGTGTGCAAAGAAGAAGAGAGTTTAGGTAACAGAGGCAGACCGGGAAACCCGCACTACTTTACTCCAAAAAACGCTCTATTGCACAGGGTTTATAGTGGTTTGCAGTTCGCGCTCCCAGGCATGTTGGGCTCTAAAAGTGTCCGTGTCTGCACCCTGACAAAGTATTTTATAAAAATTAGAGGCTACCCCATGTGTACTACTAATGGAGTGAACTATCTCTAATAGCCCATGCTCAGTAGGGGCAGAGGGCGGCATGATTCGAGCACTGTTGAGGCAGTATTGAAGCTGCATCAATTGAAAGTAGTGTTTCGCTGGTAACGCAAATTCTTTTTGTAAATCCGAAAGGTTTTCCAACGAGCTGCAGAGAAACGCTGTTGGGGTGTCCAGATCCCCTTGAAAGGAAATGACAACATGATCTGAAATATGTAGGAAGTAAATCTGTGCAGTGTCCCCTGAGGAATTAACAGGTCTGGGATTAGAAAGAAGTCTATGCGAGACTGAGATTTATGAGGGGAGGAGAAGAAGGTGAAATCAAGCTCATTAGGGCGTAGCAATCTCCATAGATCAACTAAAGCAAAATCCTTGATCAGGGAGGTAAGCGTAGCGTGACTCTTGGGGGGACCACTCGTCCTAGGCGGCTGTTTGTCAATCAGGGGATCAAGGACTAGATTGAAATCCCCCCCAATGATCAATAAAGTATTAGCAGCAGCTTGCGCCACCTGAGCAATGGTAACAAAAAATGCACGGTCATCAACATTAGGAGCGTAAAAGCATATACATGTAACTTCTAGACTACCCATCTTGAGGTGAACTCCAGACCATCCACCTTCTACATCTGAGCTAGTCGCAACAACAGTAGCATGCAAAGACTTCCCAACCAGTATGGCAACCCCACATCTCTTAGAAACGGCTGGGGAACAAGCGGCCACCATGTAAGGTTTAATATTGAGTTTAAGAGTTTCCTTCGAATTTAAATGCGTTTCTTGGAGAAAATCAGATCCGCTGCTTCCGGACTGAGGTAGCTTAGGATTTTCTGCCGTTTTATCGGATTATTGATGCCTTTTACGTTCAATGAAAAATCTTACATGGTGTCATCAATCAGTAGTAGACATTTTAGGTAGGGGCGCTTGATAACATAGAACATAAGCAGAATCTGTACAACAATGTCATAATCACCGAGTATTCTGGCTAATACACCCCATATTGAAAAGCCTGTACCAACGTATCTTAGAGAAGAAGCAAACCCCCAAAGAATATGGCGACCAGATGTCTGCGGGAGGAGTCCCCAGAGAGGAAATAGAAGACATGTATAAAAGGAAAAGAAACACCAGAGTCCATAATAACACTGTCTCTGATACTCATCGAGGCTACTGTGGGTAGATGGAGTCTGGTCACAGATACCATCAAGAGTAAGGCAACAGACTGCCCACGCCAGACTCTTTGCTAGGCTGCGGCAGATCCAATATGGCCGGTACAGCAGATATAAGGAGACGTGCAGGAATATTCTGGAAGTCAGCGCATCAAGTCGGCTTCTTTGGAATCCAAAAACTCCGCTAGTAGATCAGGGTCCTCGAATGTTCTTGTCTGATTGTGAAGCGTGACTCGGAGCTTGGCCGGGTACATCAGGCCATAGCGTGCTTGTAGTTGTTGAAGCCGCGGCCGGAATTCCAGAAAGCGCTTTCGGCGGTCGACTGTGGGTTTAGACAAGTCGGGATAGAAGGAGATCTTGTGGCTCTCAAACTCCATATGGCCCTTTGCCCGAGAGGCACTTAGAATTTGCTCCACGTGTTGATATCTCAATAGTCGAAAAATGATAGGCCGCGGGGTCTTCCTGTTGAGCGTTATGCTGGTGGGTACACGATGAGCGCGATCAATCTCCAAATCTTTGGTAAAGGTGATTTGGAGCAAGGAAGGGAGGATTTTGCATAAAAACTCTTTCATGTCTCCCGATTCCGCTCCCTCCGGTATGCCCACGAGTCGTATGTTATTGCGGCGCGCTCTATTATTGCCATCTTCCACCTCTTTCTGCAAGGCCCGCACCTGTCGTTCAACTTTGTCGAGTTTGGACAACCGGGCCGCATGGGAGTCCAATATGCTCTCCATTTTGTCCTGACGCGAAGAAAGCCCTTCTAGCTTGCTTTGCAGCACACCAAAATCGTCCCGCAGCGCTCGGAGTGCTTCACCGTTTGCCTGCACAAGGTTTTTGACCCCTCTAATCTCTACGAGGATTTCCTGCTGCATTTCGGGGCCCTCGCACAAGGCCTGCCCCTTCTGCGGGGACGGAGGTTCAGTTTTGGAGCGTTTGCCGTGAGAAGCCGCTGGAGACCCAAATTCCAGGCGCGTTGGTTTGGTCCCCGCCATCTCACCAATATGCCCCGGCAAGATCAGAGTAAAAGTTCCAAATATGTGAGGTGTTAATTCAGGGTTCTGAGTAGGCCCCTCGGGAGCCTCAGCGTTATGCGACCATCCCGCTGGACATCAGGCTCCGCCCCCCCATGTAATTTCTATTGAGGCGCATATAAGGATGCAGAATGGTTGGGGACTGCACTTTGTGGTTAGCATGGAAGTCATTACAGTACATTAAGGACTAATGAGGGAGATAAGATGGTGCAGTTAGATATACCTCAGAACCACTATTTTATTGTTTCTTATGTCTGAGCAGATAAAGATCAAATCAGGATGTGCAGTGCATTACAAAAGTAGTCATCCCCTCTATGTTTGTCCTGTTTTGTCACATTACAACCTGGAATTAAAATGGAGTTTTGGGGGTTAGCACCATGTGATATACACAACATGCATATGACTTTGAAGGTGCAAAATATCCTTTATTGTCACACAAACAATAATTAAGATAAAAAACAAAAACTGAAAGCAGGAGTGTGCATATGTATTAACCCCCCAAAGTCAATAAATTGTAGAGTCACCTTTTGCTGCAATTACAGTTGCAAGTCTCTTGGGGGTATGTCTCTATTAGCTTAGCACATCTAGACACTGGGATTTTCACACATTCCTCAAGGCAAAACTGCTCCAACTCCTTCAAGTTAGATGGGTTGCGTTGGTGTACAACAATCTTCAAGTCATGCCACAGATTCTCAATTGGATTGAGGACTGGGCTTTATTCCAAGACATTAAAATGTTTCCCTTTAAACCAGCTTTAGCAGTATGTTTAGGCTCATTGTCCTGCTGGAAGGTGAACTTTCATCCCAGTCTCAAATCTCTGGCAGACAAACAGGTTTTCCTCAAGAATTGCCCTGTATTTAGTGCCATCCATCGTTCCTTCAATCCTGACCAGTTTTTCTGTCCCCGCCAATGAAAAACATCCCCACAGCATGATGCTGCCACCACCATGTTTCACTGTGGGAATGATGTTCTCAGGAGGATGGGAAGTTTCCCATGAGTTCAATTTTCATCTCATCTGACCAGAGAACTTTCTTCTATGTGTTTGGATGGATCCGCCACATGCTGTTGTACAAACTCCAAACGTGTTTTCTTATTTCTTTCTTTAAGCAATGGCTTTTTTCTGGCCACTCTTCCATAAAACCCCACTTTGTGGAGTGTATGACTTAAAGTAGTCCTATGGACAGATACTCCCATCTCCGCTGTGGATCTTTGCAGCTCCTTCAGTGTTATCCTTTGTGTCTTTGTAGCATCTCTGATTAATGCCCTCCTTGCCCAATCTGTGAGTTTTGATGGGCGGCCTTCTTTTCTCAGGTTTGTAGTGGTGTCATATTCTTTCTCAGAGCAACAAACAACACCAAAGAATTCAGAAAACTGCTTAAAACTGAACTATTCACAGGCTACTTCAACGACCTCACAGAATGACTCCTAAGATAGCAAAGCCATCCATGTAAATATGTATCTGTAAATATGTATCTTAAGCGCACGCTGTATATAGCTCACATCAAAATCATCCACACGCACTCACGCAGCACACTGTATCATTTCTCACACTGCATGCTAATGACAACCTCACCCTTCATTGATTGTTTGCTGTGCCAACCGCTTTGATTTCATGATAAAGCGGTATACCAAGTCCATTTAAATAAATAAATAAATAAAATAAAAATATTTTGTTATAATGGATTTAATGGTGCTCCTTGGGATATTCAGAATTGGGATATTTTTTTATAAAGCAACCCTGATCTATAGTTCTCCATAACTTTGCCTCTGATATGTTTGGATTGCTTCTTGGTCTTCATGTTGCTTGCTTAGTGGTGTTGCAGAGTCAGCAGCCTTTCAGAACAGGTATATTTATACAGCATCATGTGACACTGATTGCAAACAGGTGGACCCTAATCATGTGACTTCTGAAGTTAATTGGTTGGACCAGACTTTATTTAGGGGTTTCATAGCAAAAGGGATGAAACATCTGCACTCACAACTTTTCAGTTTTTACTTGTTTTTTATATATATATATACAAGGTATTTTATTGTCATTTCACTTCACCAATTTGAACTATATTGCTGGATTGATTACCTAACATCCAAATGAATCTCCATTTTCATTCCAGGTTGTACATAATGTGACAAAATAGGACAAAAACCAAGGGGATGAATACTTTCTCAAGGCACTGTAGGTCAACCTTGCTTTTCAGTCAAAAGATCTGGATTTATCTGCATCTCTGTTAAAGTATGCAGGAAAGTGCCACTGAAAATCACTGGAGAGTCCCAGCTAGTGTCACTCATAAGCACTGGAATGGGGTGGGCCAAACAGACCCTGGCTCTACCAATATTTACCTGCTGATTGCAGCCTTCCCCTTCTGTTCTGCCCATGGGGAATCCATCTTCCACAGGAAGAAGAGCAGCCACGATCATGGCAAAGGCTCCTTCTGTCTGCCTGAAGATCAGATTCAAATGGTCAGAACAGGAGGGGAAGGCCGTGATCATGACCTCAAAGCAGTCTGTTTGCTCGCGGAGGGTCTAGGAGTAGCATTAGGGTGGAGTGGTGGCGGGATTCGATCCAACCACTAAAGGAGCTAAGTGGATGGCATAAGAACATAAGATATGACATACTGGGTCAGACCAAGGTCCATCAAGCCCAGTATCCTGTTTCCAACAATTGCCAATCTAGGTCACAAGTACCTAGCAGTTTCCCCAAAAGACACAGGTTCCACAATGCTTGATTTGAGTCAAGCGTGGATATTCTGAGACCCCCTTTAATAATAGTTTATGGACCATTCCTCCAGGAATTTGTCCAAACCTTTTTCAAACCCGTCTACACTCACAGCTTTAACTACATCCTCCGGTAGCAAATTCCAGAGTTTGATTACACGTTGAGTGAAAATAATATTTTCCCTTATTAGTCTTAAATAGGTTATCCTGCAGCTTCATTGCATGCCCCCTAGTCTTTCTATATTTTGATGGTCTAAAGAATCGATCTACGTTTACCTGTTCCGTTCAATCATTAATTTATAGACCTCTATCATATCTCCCCTCAGCAGTCTCTTTTCCAGGTTGAAGAGCCCTAACCTTTTTAGCCTTTCTTCATAGGGGTATCCTTCCATCCCCTTTACCATTTTGATGACTCTTTTCTGTACCTTTTCTAATAACACTATATGCTTTTTAAGATACGGTGACCAGAATGGCACACAATATTCAAGGTGTGGTTGCACCATGGAACGATAGAGGCATTATAATATCATTTGTTTTATTCTCTGTTCCTTTCCTTATGATACCTAGCATTCTATTTGCTCTCTTGGCTGCCACTACACATTGGGCGGAGGGTTTTAACATGTTATCCATGATGACGCCTAAATCGTTTTCGTGGGTGGTGGTTCCTAATGTGGAACCTTGCTTCGTGTAACCATAGTTTATTTAGGTTTCTCTTTCCTAGGTGCATAACTGCACTTGTCCACATTAAATTTCATCTGCCATTTGGATGCCCAGTCTTCCAATTTATCAAGATCCTCTTGCAATTTTCCACAATCCTCATGGGTTTTAACAACTGTGAATAGTTTTGTGTCATCTGCAAATTTGATAACTCACTCATTATTCCCTTTTCCAGGTCATTTATGAATATGTTAAAAAGCAGCAGACCCAGCACAGATCCCTGGGGTACTCCACTATTCACCTTTCTCCATTAGGAAAATTGAACATTTAGCTCTACCCTCTGCTTTCTATCTTTCAACCAGTTCCTGATACACACTAGTACACTGCCTCCTATCCCATGACTTTTTAATTTTCCCATAAGTCTCTGATGAGGGACCTTATCAAAGGCTTTTTGAAAGTCCAGATACACTGTATCAACCGACTCACCTTTGTCTACCTGTTTATTCATACCTTAAAAAAAAAACAAATTAGTAAGACAAGACTTTCCTTGGCTAAAGTCATGTAGGCTGTCTCCCATTAAGCCATGACTATCTACATGCTCAGTAATTTTGTTCTTTATGATGGTTTCTACCATTTTTCTCGGTACTGACGTCAGGCTCACCCGTCTGTAGTTTCCCGGATCACCCCTGGAACCTTTTTAAAAATTGGCGTTACATTGGCCATCCTCCAATCTTCAGGTATTACAGATGATTTTAATGATAGTTCATAGATTACTAATAGTAGGTCTGCAATCTCATATTTCAGTTCTTTCAACACCCTTGGATGTATACCATACAGTCCAGGTGATTTGCTACTCTTCAATTTATCAAATAGTTGTAATGCATCTTCCTGGTGTATCGATATTTCTTTCAATTCTTCAGCAGCGTCTCCTTTAAATACCAGTTCAGTCATGGGTAACATTCCTACATCTTCCTCAGTAAAGGCTGAAACAAAAAATTCATTCTTTCTGCTATGGCCTTGTCCCCTCTTAGTGCCCCTTTTACCCCTCTGTCATCCAATGGTCCAACTGACTCTCTCACGGGTTTTTTGCTATGAATGTACTTGAAAAAGTCTTTATTATGCATTTTTGCTTCAACAGCAAGCTTCTTCTTAAATTCTTTCTTTGCCTGCCTTATCAGTGTCTTGCATCTAACTTGCCAGTGCTTGTGTTCTTTCCATTTTTTGTCATTTGGCTCCTTTTTCCATTTCCTGAAAGATGCTTTTTTGCCAACAGCTTCTCTGACCTCACCTTTAAAACATGCTGACAGTTTTTTGGACTTCCTTCTACTTTTCTTAATGCATGGGATGCAGCTGGTCTGGGCTTCCAAGATAGTATGTTTACACAACACCCAAGCTTGATGTAAATCTTTAACCTTTGCCACTGGCAGCCACTGCAGGGCAGCAACTCCCTGGTGGCCCAGCAGCCAAATCCCCTCACCTGCCAGTGGTTTGATGGCATCAGGGTCTTCCCCCAATGCCGTAGTCTCTGATGCCATCAAACCACTGGTGGGTGTGGAGATTCCCACCAGTACAGCACTGGCATAGGGATGCTGTTTTCGGCCTGGTTCGATGAACATGGCCCAAGGCAGGAACCGGTTTGACAAACTGGGCCGAACCAGCCGAATCCCACCACTGGGGTGGATTTGGGGTGGAATTAGGGCACTGTTAAAGCAGAGTTAGAGCAGAGTTCAGGCAGAGTTGGGGCAGAGCTTCAGGTGGAGCTTTGGGGTTCCCCAAACAAATAGGCATTCCGCTGCCCCTCGTGTCACTTATTCAAATAGCAGATGCTGCTATCCAGATAAATGTTTTTCAGTATCGGGTGCTGAAGTTTCTCATGTTGTTCCAGAATACATATACATTTTACTGCATATGATGGAGACATTCCCAGAGGTGTGGCTAAGCTGGAAGAGACAACACATTAGTTTTGGATTTTCAAAACTCTGCATTCCTGAAGAAATGAAGGTACAAATCTCAACAGGTAATTTTACTAGGCACAATCTTTAAAGCAAAACAACCTGTTTTATTAGTCCAAGGCCCATGTGTAAAAAGTGCCAAAATACTCTGTACCAATGCAAATGATGATTACTGCCTCCTTAATGGATGAATTCCAAAACATTTGCAATATGTTTTCCTTAACATCAAATGGACTTTACTTACTGGTACTATTTGAAAGTGCTTTACTCTCTGTCCATGGCATAATGAAAGCACAAAGGTTTTTGGATTACTTTGGCTGTCCCGTACCAAAAAGACCCTAAAGAAAGAGGTTGAAAGCATATGATTAGCTGCTAAGACACATGCAATAATTAAATCAGATTAAATTGAATTCTTAAAATCAGCACTAGTTGTCTTATGTCCTCTCCATCAGACCAAACATAAGGGTGGGCAGTCCCTAAATCTTCCCCTCCCACCTGTTAAAATTCATTGTAAAGTTTGGCTCAGCCTCTGGAGTTTTGGATTCTGGATTTGTGAGATGTGAGGAGGAGGAGGGGGAGGAGGCTGTCAGCTCTAGGGTTGTTGTTTTTTAATTTTTTAATTTATTTATTTACAGTCTCTTATATACCGCACTATTCAGCATCAGCGCGGTTTACATTTATTTATTTATTTATTTATTTAACTATTTCTTTTATACCGCCCCTTCCAGAGATCAAGGGCGGTTTACATATAACAGGTTAACAGTCTTGTACACAGTTTGTATACATTTTACATAGAACAATAGAATTCAACTATTTACATTGAACAGTAATATAAACTTTGTAGGTATTAAAGGAAAAACAAAAAGCAGAAACATCTTTTAGGTATTAAAGCAAGAACTTTGTAGGTATTAAAACAAACACATCTAACTTTTTACAAATGTATATTTACAGTGTGTGGTGTGTGTGTTGTGTGGGTCAGATATTGGTGTAGGTGTTGGAATTTAGTTCCTTTTTATGTCGTCTTGGGGCGTGTGGGTGGAGGGAGGGGGCAGGCTTGTGTTTACATTGTTTGGATTAAGGGAGTTTGAGCATGTGTGACCACGTTTGTTGTGGAGCTAGCTTTGGGGTAGTAGGGGACTTCGAAGTGTTCAGTGAACAGGTAGGTCTTTAATTCTTTTCTGAATTGGAAGAGGTCTCTTATGGTACGAAGTTCAATGGGGAGGTCGTTCCAGAGTGTAGGAGCAGCGAATGAGAATGCTCTGGAGCTAGTGGTTTTCTTAGTTTTGCGGATGGTTTTTGGTATGATGAGAGAGTGGGCTGCGTTTTGTCTGAGGGTCCTTGTCGAAGTTGGAGATTGCAGTAATGTAGATAGGTGTGAGGGGGTTATGTCGTTTATGAGTTTATAGGTTGTTAGGATAATTTTATATTTAATTCGGCTGTTTATAGGGAGCCAGTGGAGGTCTAGCAGTATAGGGGTTACGTGGTCTGTTAGGCGAGCTTTAGCAATGGAACAAAAATGCTCGGTACAGTTAACACGTATGAGTTTACAGATAACAGGGCAAAAAAACTTGGATAACAGGGGTAAACTATTTACAAAACTTGCTACATAGTCATATGAACAGGAGTTTCATAGAAACATATGCACCACTAAGGGTTAGAGTATCTTTCTTGGCATGTTGTTGAGATACCATATATTTGCTTAGCGGATTGTATCGTTGGACTCTATGGGGTGTCGTTGGGCTCTATTAAATTTAGAAAATGGGTGAATGGATGTATTGGCTACAAGGTGTATACTGAATTTAGACAGAGGGTTGTTAGCCCATGGGTTTACACTGAATTTGAGCTGGTAGGAGGAAAGATACAAGGAAGCCTTTGGCCTCAGGGTTTTTTTTAAATTAGAGCAAGTAGAAAGGGGGATGATGTGGGTTATCAGACTGTAGTTCTCTTTTTATACAGCAGGAAGAAGAGGAGTTGGTGACACTGGCCTGCCATTTTTAGACACCAAACTTATTTTTCTCAAACAGACAATGCCTTTGGTCTTATCCATTTTTTAGGGACCTAACTTTAGGAATTTAGTGAAAATAGGCACGCAAGCTTAGATATTCAGTCCTAGTCAGGACTGGTGCAAGGATATGAGGCTCTGCCCCTCCTCTTGCCCCCACCCCCTTTGCCACCCCTGCTGCCCCTCTCTGGGATATGCTGCAGCGACAGTACTTTTAAAATGGCACCGCAGTGTTTACTACCGCTTCCAGCGCTGTGGTGCTGTTCCTGCTCTACCCCTCCTATTCACTTCTTTTTGCATGGTGGCGGGAGCGGCTGGACCTGCTGTGGTGGCAGTGGGCTTTCCTCCAACCGCTGCTGCTCTAGGCGACCACCTAGTTTGCCTAATGGTAGCATCAGCCCTGGTCCTAGTCAATTTTCAAAGATGTCAATTTACGTGCCTGACTCACTAAGTTGTCTAAAACCTTTGAAAATTAACCCCTAATTGATAATTATAATAAATCAGATATTGTAAACCAGTAGAATGCATGAAAATAGTCATTTGGGGTCATTTTAAAAAGCTTATGTGAGTTATGTCAGTTAAGATCTTTCTTAGGGATGACACCAGGGTACTACAATAATGTGCTGAAGGAAATTAAAGAACTGACAGACTATTTCCAGTCCCATAAGACCTTAAAAACCTGGCTCTTTGAGAGACTGAAAGTGGGTTGAGAGAGTCAGGGATATAAGCTGAGCCAGATTGTTGATTTATTCAATTTGTTATTTTAATTACATTTCATTTTGAAAATATTTTTTAGCTTATCTGCCCCAAGGTCATCTCATTCTAGTGGTGATGCTGTGAGACCAGCACAAGGTGATCCTGATGCCATGGCTGGAAAGCTTGCCAGCAGTCTTCAAAATGGCCCTGGGTCACATCATGCTAGTCTTGTGACCCCTAGTCGTGATGCTGTGAAACTAACACAGATAATCCCAGCACCATTTTGAAGACTGCGAGGGCCAGGGCAGGAGCAGAGGGAGCCTGCTCCTTCCCCGATCATCCCTAGACCATCAGGGATGACCTGGTTAGGCAACTGGTAAGTGCTGGGTGGGGGGAGACGGAGCTGGGTGGGAGTGTTTTCAGCAAGAGGAGCTTGCATTCCCTACAGTTGGTGGGCCCCTTTGCAGAGTTTCTATGTCTGGAATGTTTCCTGATTGAGGAAGGGGGATGTTGAAAGCTGAAGAAGTTACAGGGCAGGAAGTGTTGGGGGAGGGTTGACCACTGGGGGGGGTGATCATGGGGGAGGGAGGCTGATCAGACTGGAGTCTGCATTTAGACACTTTATTGGGTTGCGGGAGGGGGGAGCGCACCCGATCTGCAAGTCGCCAGCACGTGAAGCAGGTCTGGTCCCTCCCGGAGAGACCAGACCTGCTTAGTGTGCTGGGGCGAAGACTTAAGGGGAATATTTTGTCTCTCTGCTGCTGTTGCCTGCCACCGAAAAAGTGGCAGCGGCAGGCAACCGAAATGCGCCCTTTAACTCTTTGCACCCTGTGCGGCCGCACCGCTCACACAGGGCTCGGTACGGTCCTGTTTGTGGGCATGGGTGTATGGCCGGGCCTCTGTGAGTGCCGTGTGCATATGTTTGTGTATGTGACTGTGGAAGAATGTAGCCATTGTATTGGTGGTGGCTCTGACTGTGTTGGTGGTAGATAAATTATCTGGAATTGGTGTACTTAATCAGTAATTTCTGTAAGCCACGGCATGTAAAGAAAGAGGCAACAGAGGCAGAGGAGGCTATCAAAGGATATAAGACCCATTTCTTAGACTTGCCAAAGAAGCAATGTCTATACAGGTTTAGGTTGGAAGCAAAATGCAATGCAATGTGTGCCTTCGAGTCAATGCTGACTCCTAGTAACCCAGCAGCTCCTGGATTTTCTTGTTTGTGTGAATGGATGTAGATTGCCAAGCCTTTCTTCCAAGGCAATGGAAGGTTAAGTGACTTGCCCAAGGCCACAAGCAATGCTAATGGGCATCAAACCCTGGTCTCTTATTTATCAAACTAGTGTTGATCCCATTTTTCATCTATGCCAGGATTTACATGGTGAGCTGCAGCCTTCCACTAGGAGAGGACACACCATGCCAGTGTGCCTTAGGTCAACAAAACCCTTGCTTTTTTGGTCACTGCAACCTTCCAGACCACCTTGGCTATAACAGCAGTAATAAATAAGTCAGACATCTCAGACTGCATTGCAGAGTTTCCAAGTGGTACTTCAGGCCGGAAGGTCAGGGGTTCAAATCCCACTAGAGGACAGCAACCTTGGGCTGGAAGGACTGGGGTTTCTAGTCCCACAGATGCTCCTTGTGGTCTTGGGCAAGCCACTTAACCCTCCATTGCCCATGTTCCCTGTAAGTATTAGTGTATGTGTCTCATACCCCTGCGTGTTAAATGTATCCCTCAATTGTGTTGTGACCGCTTGGATTGAAGGATAAGGCGGTATACAAAACTATCTAAATAAATAAATAAGTGCTTTTCTCAGGAGAACCAACGCATTACTTTTCAGCAGTCCATAACTGAAATTTACAGCATTGACTCAACTGGGCAAGTGGCATCCAGGCCTAGGTCATGTTCTCTGCCCCTCCCCTACTGCTCCACATCACTTCTCCCCCACTTTTGCCCTGCCCCGTGTCCCCTTGCTTAAGTCAACCCTCACCGCTGACAGAATGCACAGACGAACAGTTTTGCCACAAAATTTAGAGCTTATTGGATAATGTTGGCAACAGCAACATATAACCAAAATTCACAGTGTACAAATCTCAAACATATATTCCACATTAAATTGCCTTAAACCTCTCTGACACTTATCCTTGAGATGCACAGCCCGTACTCGCCAAATGGAGGTGCTATACCCTGGGTCGCAGCAGCGTCCTCCTTCTCTGTTTCTGACCAGGCAGATCAAAAGTCGGGATTACTGCATACTAAATACATGGCAATGAGGTGTATCCCTACCTCCCCCAACCGTCAAAGAGTGGGAAGGCAAATTACCCACTGATCGTGCTACGAATCCGTCGACCCTGTCAGGGGGAGAACAATTTCCTTGTGGCCACACCCCCTATACTCAACTGTACAGCTGAGCACTCGGTCCGATGGCCCTTAACTTCTGGCTATGCTGAGACAAAAACACCCCAAGAGGGAAGGTATGTGGGTGCATGGTCCTTCTGTCTGAACCAGAGTGGCAAGAAGGCGGCCCATGGCCCGCAGGCCCCTCTTAAGGGTGGCCATGGCCCACCCACCTGCCACTCCGCCCCCACTGCACATGAACCCCTGCCTGTCAACCCTGCACTTTTGTGCCTGGCAGCTGATAATCCAGCTGGCCAGGTCTCAACTGGGCAAGTGGCATCCAGGCCTAGGTCATGTTACCTACCCTTCCCCCCTTCCCCTACTGCCCCCACCACTTCCCCCCCTTTTGCCCTGCCCCATGTACCCTTATGTAAGAACATAAGATAAGCCATACTGAGTCAGACCAAGGTCCATCAAGCCCACGTCCTGTTTCCAACAGCGGCCAATCTACGTAATAAGTACCTAGCAGTTTCCCCAAAGACACAGGTTCCTCACTGCTTGTATTGGGTCAAGCAGTGATATCCTGGGTCCCTTTTAAAAATGGTTTATGGACCTTTCCTCCACGAACTTGTCCAAACCTTTTTTAAACCCAGCTACACTAACAGCTTTTACTACATCCTCCGGTAACAAATTCCAGAGTTTGATTGCACGTTGAGTGAAAATATATTTTCTCTTATTAGTCTTAAATAGGTTACCCTGTAGATTCATTGCAGGTCACCTAGTCTTTTTATATTCTGATGACGTAAACAATTGGTCTACATTTACCCGCTCCACTCCATTCATTAATTTATAGGCCTCTATCATATCTCCCCTCAGCCATCTCTTTTCCAGGTTGAAGAGCCCTAACATTTTTAGCCTCTCTTCATAGGAATATCCTTCCATCCCCTTTACTATTTTGGTGGCTCTTCTCTGTACCTTTTCTCCCACCCAACCAATTTCTAACCCAAGCAGTAACTTTAGGGTCCATCCCTTGGGTGCTCAGTTTGTTTATAAGTCACCTGTGAGGGACAGTGTCAAAGGCTTTACTGAAATCTAAATACACCATATCTAGGACTCTCCCTCTGTCCAACTCCCTGGTCACCCAGTCAAAGAAATCAATCAGATTTGTCTGACAAGACCTGCCTCTGGTGAATCCATGCTGCCTCGGATCCTGTAATCCGCTGGACTCCAGAAACCTTACTATTTTCTCTTTCAGCAGTGTTTCCAATAATTTACTCACCACCGAGGGTAGACGGAGATAAGGGAAGTGGAATTGCAATGGGCTAAACTAAAGATGGCAATAAAAGGGGCAACAGATAAATATGTAAGAAAAGTAAATAAAAACAAAAAGAGAAGGAAACCTATTTGGTTTTCCAAAGAAGTGGCTGCTCAAATAAAGGCAAAAAAACACAGCTTTCGCAAAATACATAAGCTTGCAAACAGAGGAACACAGAAATGAATAGAGGATCAAACTCAAACAGACAAAAAGAGAAATAAAGATAGCAAAATGAAAGGCAGAGGAAAATATGGTTAAAGATGTGAAGTGTGGCGACAACTCTTTCTTCAGGTATATTCGGGAAAGGAAGAAGATCAGAGGTGGAATCGCAGGACTCAGAAGTGCTGGGAATGGACTCGTGGAAAGGGACATTGAAAATGCTAAACAAATACTTCTGCTCTGTTTTTACTAATGAAAATCCTGGAGAAGGACCAACTGTGACTCCCAAATATAAAGATGGGAATGAAGTAGATACCACACCATTCACAGAAGATGATGTGTTAGAACAACTTGCGAAATTGAAAGTGGACATGGCCATGGGACCGAATGGGATACATCCCAGGATACTGAAAGAGCTCAGAGAGATTCTTGCAGTTCCTTGGAAACAGGAGAGGTTCCTCAGGACTGGAGAATAGTTGATGTCGTACCTCTACACAAAAGTGGTGACAGGGAAGAAGTGTCAAACTACAGGCCCGTGAGCCTTACCTCAGTGGCGGGAAAAGTAATGGAGGCACTTCTGAAGGAGCAAATAGTGAACTTTCTCAAAACCAACAGGTTGCAAGATCTGAGTCAACATGGTTTTACCGAAGGACGATCTTGCCAAACAAATCTGATTAAGTTTTTTGACTGGGTGACCAGAGAACTAGATCAGGGGCATGCGATGGATGTCATCTACCTGGATTTCAGCAAAGCCTTTGATACTGTTCCTCATAGGAGGCTTATCAATAAACTCAGTAGTTTGGGGATGGGTCCCAAGGTGGTAAACTGGATCAGAAATTGGTTGACTGATAGACGACAGAAGGTGATGGTAAATGGAGCTCACTCGGAGGAAAGGAAGGTGATTAGCGGGGTGCCCCAGGGTTCGGTCCTGGGCCTGGCACTGTTCAATGTATTTGTGAGTGATATTGCTGAAAGACTGAATAGAAAGGTCTGTCTTTTTGCAGATGACATGAAAATTTGCAACAGAGTGGACTCCCCCGAGGGAGTTCTTAACATGAGAAAAGATCTACAAAAGCTGGAAGAATGGTCTAATGCTTGGCAATTAAGACTTAATGCAAAGAAGTGCAGAGTCATGCACTTGGGTAGCAGAAACCCAAGGGAAATGTATGCAATAGGGGGCGAGAGCTTGGTGTGCACGGATCAGGAGAAAGACCTTGGTGTGATTATTTCTGTAGATCGCAAGGTGGCAAAACAGTGCGACAAGGCGGTGGCAAAAGGCAGGAGGATGTTGGGCTGCATACGAAGAAGAATTCCAGCAGAAAGAAAGAGGTTCTAATGCCACTGTATAAGTCACTGATGAGGCCTCACTTGGAATACTGTGTTCAGTTTTGGAGACCGTATCTTGCAAAGGATGTAAAAAGAATGGAAACTGTTCAGAGGAAGGTGACCAAAATGATTTGGAGCCTGCGTCAGAAGCCTTTTGAGAAGAGACTTGAAGACCTAAATATGTACACTTTGGAGGAGAGGAGGGATAGGGGCGATTTGATTCAGACCTTTAAATACTTAAGGAGAAGTAATGAACAAACAAACCTCTTCCAAAGACGGGGGAGCTGTAAAACGAGAGGGCATAACATGGAGCTGCAAGGTGGAAAATTGAAAGGAAATGTCAGGAAATACTTTTTCACTGAGAGGGTGGTGGATGCTTGGAATGCCCTCTCTCCTCCTACTCACACTCGGTCTAATCTATGAATGACTCCAAGGTGGTCTTGAATGGGCAGAATAAGAAGTCAGTCTAAAAAAGACAATTAATTTTGACTTAATAAATTGTGGTAAACTTCACAACTTCTTCATGACAAAAAGAATATACAGCCTCTACTCAGCCTTTATGCTTGGAATAACAGGAATAATTCTACACCAAACCCATCTTCTCTCAGCCCTAATCTGCCTATTTATTTATTACTATATCTTTCTGATGTGTTCAAACCGGATCAACATCATACACACTCACCCCAATAATTCTATTAACTTTTTCAGCCTGTGAAGCAGGCACAGGTCTTGCAATTTTGGTGGCAACCATCCGAACACATGGAACAGACATGATACAAAACCTAAACCTATTACAATGCTAAAAATTCTAATTCCAACCATTATATTAATCCCATCAACATGATTAACCAAACTGAAATGATTGTGGACAGTATCAATAGTCCACAGCCTCATAATTGTCTCACTTAGCTAACATTATTCCACTATGCATCAGAAACCATACAATTTACAAACAAATACACTATAATCGACCAACTATCGGCACCCCTCATAATCCTATATAACCTATACAATAACCCTAACAAACTCCCCAAACGCATCAAACACTACAGTTACCTGACGACATAAATCAAACCAAATATCAATGCTCTACTCACTCATAACCATTATAACATTTTTACTTCTACCAGTTACACTGAACCTACTCTCACTATAGAAACTTAGGATACACAGACCAAGGACCTTCAAAGCCCAAAGTAGGAGTTTAACCCTCCTAGTTTCTGATTAAGACCTGCAGGGCTCTATCCAACATCTTCTGAATGCAACCCAGACACTTTATTTAAGCTAAAACCTTCTAGATTGATGGGTATCAACACCTTTGACATCAACATCAGCTTCAAATTTGACCAATACTCTACAATCTTCACCCCATTGCACTATTTGTAACATGATCAATCCTAGAATTCGCCACCTCGTATATAGAAAACGACCCATTTTTTAAAAAATTCTTAAAGTACTTGCTTACTTTTTTGATCGCAATAATGACCTAGTTACAGCCAACAACATATTTCAACTATTCATTGGTTAGGAGGGAGTTGGAATCATATCCTTCCTACTAATCGATTGATGACACGCCCGAATAGATGCAAACTCATCAGCTATACAAGCTATCACATATAACCGAATCGGAGACATCGGACTAATTATAGCAATAACATGATTTGCAATAAACTCAAATTCATGAGAATTCCAACAAATAATTTTAACTAACAGAAACCCAACACTCCCATTAACAGGCCTAATCCTTGACGCAACAGGAAAGTCTGCTCAATTCGGACTACACCCATACATATTAGTAGGTGATAAATCCAATTATACAAAAGTAGTCTTAACTAAAAGACCTTTCATCATCACGACCACTAAGACACAAACTGGGATTAGATACCCCACTATGTCTAGCTACAAACTGAAGAATTACAACTTTTTTCCGCCAGAACACTACGAGTAAATACTTAAAAATCAAAGGACTTGGCGGTGCCCAAAATCCACCCAGAGGAGCCTGTTCTATAATCGATAATCCATGCTAAACCTCACCACTCTTTTCCAAAACAGCCTATATACCACCGTCTACAGCTCACCCTACTGAAGGAAAATAAGTGAGCAAAATGAACCTACTAAAAACGTCAGGTCAAGGTGTAGCACATAGAGCGGAAAGAAATGGGCTACATTTTCTTACTAAGAACAAACAAAAGAGCAAATGAAAAATTCTTAGAAGGAGGATTTGGCAGTAAAAAGAAACAATCAAATTCTTTTTAACACAGCCCTTCACCCTCATCAAATTAATTATACTAATTTAATAAACATACAAAAACATAAAGAAGAGGAAAGTCGTAACATGGTAAGTGTACTGGAAAGTGCTCTTGGAATCAAAATGTAGTTTAAAAAAAACATTCCGCTTACACCTGGAAAAATCTGATAAACTAGGACATTTTGAACTACACAGCTAGCTCAAATACTAAACTTCCACACAAAAGATCTAAAACATTTACCAAAATAGTATAGGCGATAAAAATAAACACCGAAGCAATAGACAAGGAAGACTCTCAGACAGGCTGGAATGCAAACAGGAACTTTTAATGTGCACACAGGATCAGACAGAGATACCAGCAACCTCCACAAGGGTCTGAACCCCGAGGGACGGCCTACAATGCCTTATATACAGTACAGTTTTAAACTCATTCTACAATCCCATTTGCCACAGGTATTTCCTGCCCACCAATCAGCAGCCCCTGGGGAGGTACCTGGGTGACCTGTCCAAACCGGTATGCTCTGGTCTGTTGGTTTCAGGGCTAGGGAAATACTGTGCTCAGACCTGGAGTGGGGGAAGGGTGCCTACTGGAATCTCAATGTCTCTCTTAGCAGGCTGATTACCTCATGGCTTGCGGGGGAAGGGTCAGGCTGATCAGAGCCTCATGGCTTGCAGCATGGCTTGGGGGAAGGGCTACCTATAGCTACCTCATGGCTGCCTCATTATCACAAGGGAAAACTGAAAAGAAGTTAAATAAACCATAAAAGTATAAAAAAGCAAGGATCAGCCCTTGTACCTTTTGCATTATGGTCTAGCAAGTAAACTAGAGGCAAAAAGACCTTTAGTCTCTCTCCCCGAAACTAAATGAGCTATTTAAGAGCAGCTAGTACGAGCGAACCTGTCTATGTGGCAAAATAGTGGGAAGACTCTTAAATAGAGATGACAAGCCTAACAAATTTAGTGATAGCTGGTTACTCAATAAACAAGTTTAAGCTTGATCGTAAACCTTATCAAAATAATAAAAAATACAGATAAATGTTCAAGAGTTATTCATAAGAGGTACAGCTCTCATGAAAAAGGAAACAACCTATAAAACTGGGTAATGATTATAATGTACTCCGCACACCGACTAGGCTTAAAAGCAGCCAACTACAAGAAAGCGTCATAGCTCACACTGTACCAAAATTTTAATAAAAACATCGAAACCCATAACAAATAATTGAGTTAAACTATACAAATGGTTAAATTAATACTAGAATTAGTAATAAGAAAACATGATTTTCTCTATGCGAACCCGTAAATCAGATCGAACAAGTCCCTGATAATAACCGACCCTATCAATGGAAATAAATGCTAACAATAAACAAGT
The DNA here is from genome assembly GCA_033557465.1 of Ichthyophis bannanicus. Lineage (NCBI taxonomy): Eukaryota > Metazoa > Chordata > Amphibia > Gymnophiona > Ichthyophiidae > Ichthyophis > Ichthyophis bannanicus. The sequence goes on along the minus strand of CM066036.1, from coordinate 643,473,547 downwards.
AAAACATTAAGCACAAATTTGTTAACCCCACACAGGCTCGCAATAAGAAACAAAAAGACAAAGAAGGAACTCAGCAAACAAATACTCGCTTGTTTACCAAAAACATCGCCTCTAGCAAAACTAATATTAGAGGTACTGCCTGCCCAGTGATAACATTCAACGGCCACGGTATTTTGACCGTGCAAAGGTAGCATAATCACGTGTCTTCTAAATAAAGACTAGTATGAACGGCAAAACGAAGGTCTAACTGTATCCTTTATCTACTCAATGAAATTGATTTCCCAATACAAAAGCTGTGATTAAACAACAGGACGAGAAGACCCTATGGAGCTTAAAACACACCAGAAAGGGCAACCAATATTTATCAATCTTCTACACTAATTCTGCACTGCTTTTGGTTGGGGCGACCATGGAGAATATTCATCCTCCGAGTTGACATGCCAGGAAAAACAATCCAAAACTTCAGAAAACTGACATAATTGATCCAATTAACTTTGACCAACGAATCAAGTTATCTTAGGGATAACAGCGCAATCCTCTTCAAGAGCCCATATCGACAAGAGGGCTTACAACCTCGATGTTGGATCAGGATAACCTGACAGTGTAACCGCCGTCAAAGGTTTGTTTGTCTAACAATTAACCCTTTGAAGGCCTACTTTAAATTTTTAATCCACATTCTGCAGCTGGGTTAATTTTTGCATATTTCAGGAAAATTGTACCCGTCTTATTCAATATGTTCTAATAGTGATTTTCCTTCTGCTATGGTCATGTACCTTTTGATAGGAATATTTAGTCAGAATTTTGGATCCCGAGAGTTTTGGGCTCGGCCTGGAAAGGGTTAAAATCCTACATGATCTGAGTTCAGACCGGAGCAATCCAGGTTAGTTTCTATCTGTTATGTAATTTTTTTCTAGTACGAAAGGACCGAAAAAACATGGCCAATGCAACATACATGCCACCAAAAAACTAATGAAATCAACTAAATAAAACACAAAACACACCTCAAAATAAGAGGCTGCTTGAGTGGCAGAGCCTGGTAATTGAAAAAGACCTTTTAGACCAGAAGTTCAAATCCTCTTTCTAGTTATGTTATTCATAATTATCAATCCACTAACACTAATCATTCCTATAATTATCAATCCACTAACACTAATCATTCCTATCTTACTATCCATAGCCTTTCTAACACTCGTCAAACAAAAAATCCTAGGTTATATACAATTACGAAAAGGTCCAAACATTGTAGGACCTACAGGCCTTCTCCAAACAATTGCAGATGGATTAAAACTATTTATTAAAGAACCTGTACACCCATCAACATCATCACAAACAATATTCATTATAACACCAATAATAGCCCTAACACTAGCTATAATATTATGATCCCCCATACCAATACCCTCGCCAATCCTAGACATAAACTTAGGACTATTATTTATCCTATCTCTATCAAGCCTGGCAGTATATTCTATTTTAGGCTCAGGATGAGCATCAAACTCAAAATATGCCCTAATCGGCGCACTCCGCGCTGTAGCACAAACAATTTCTTATGATGTTACTCTCGGACTAATTTTACTTTCAACAATCCTACTTTCAGGCAGCTTTACCCTATACAACTATATGTACGCCCAAGAAGCAATTTGACTACTACTACCAACCTGACCAATAGCTGCAATATGATTCATCTCAACACTAGCAGAAACAAACCGAGCTCCATTTGACCTAACAGAGGGAGAATCAGAACTTGTATCCGGCTTTAACGTAGAATATGCAGGGGGCACATTTGCATTATTTTTTCTAGCTGAATACTCAAACATTCTAATAAGAAACACCCTATCAACAATTATCTTTTTTCCCCTACTCGAAACTTTATTAACCCAGAAACAACCACAATCAACCTAATAATAAAAGCAATATTATTATCAATAATATTCTTATGAGTCCGCGCATCATACCCACGATTTCGATACAATCAATTAATGCACCTAATATGAAAAAACTTCCTACCCTTAGTACTCTCTACCACACTACTATACATCTCTATACCAATTTCTCTCTCAGGAGTCCCCAAACAATTATAGGATATGTGCCCGAAAAATAAGGGTCATTTTGATAGAGTGAACAATAGGGGTTTAAACCCACTCATATCCTTAGAAAAATAGGACTTGAACCTATACATAAGAAATTAAAACTCTTCGTGCTCCTGATACACCACCTTCTAGTAAGGTCAGCTAAAAAAGCTTTCGGTCCCATACCCCGAAAATGATAGTTAAAATCCATCCCTTACTAATGAACCCATATGCCCTATCAATTATACTATCTAGCCTTGCCACAGGAAAAAATATTGTCCTATCAAGCTCCCATTGACTATTAGTGTGAATCGGATTAGAAATCAACACCCTAGCTATTATTCCCCTTATAAAACAACAACTTCACCATGATCAACAGAAGCTACAATAAAATACTTCCTCACCCAAGCAGTCGCCTCAGCACTTATTCTATTTTCAACAACAACAAATGCATGACTAACAGGTCAATGAGAAATAAAAGAATTATTACCCATACAAGCAAATATAATCACTATCGCCCTGGCAATAAAACTCGGATTAGCCCCAATACACATCTGATTACCAGAAGTCCTACAAGGAATTGACCTAACCACAGGACTTATTTTATCAACATGACAAAAAATCGCCACAATAACAATAATCTATATAACCTACAATACATTAAACTCATCTCTATTAACATCCATAGCAATCATGTCCACAATTATCAGCGGGTGAGGGGGCCTAAACCAAACGCAACTCTGAAAAATTATAGCCTACTCATCAATCGCCCACCTTGGATGAATAATGGCCGTAGTAACCATGTGCCCAAACCTAATATTATTAAATTTCATAATCTATCTAATCATAACATCATCAATACTCTTAATAATAAAATACTTAAAAACGACATCAATCAACCTACTGTCTCTATCATGATCTAATGCATCAACAATAGCAGCCATTTCATCACTAACATTACTATCCCTAGGTGGATTACCACCAACCTCAGGATTCATACCAAAATGATTAATTCTACAAGAACTGACTAAACAACATACCATAATCACAGCAACAATCTTGGCCATATCATCACTACTCAGCCTATTTTTTTATCTATCACTAACCTATACAATAACCCTAACAAACTCCCCAAACACATCAAATACTACAGTTACCTGATGACATAAATCAAACCAAATATCAATGCTCTACTCACTCATAACCATTATAACAATTTTACTTCTACCAGTTACATCGAACCTACTCTCACTATAGAAACTTAGGATACACAGACCAAGGACCTTCAAAGCCCAAAGTAGGAGTTTAACCCTCCTAGTTTCTGATTAAGACCTGCAGGACTCTATCCAACATCTTCTGAATAAACCCAGACACTTTATTTAAGCTAAAACCTTCTAGATTGATGGGCTTTTATCCAATGACCTTTTAATTAACAGCTAAATGCTCAGCCCAGAGAGCTTCAATCTATTTTCTCCCGCTGCCTGGGGGGAAAGGCGGGAGAAAGCCAAGACAGGATTTATTCTGTTTTATAAGATTTGCAATCTTATGCAAAATTCACCACAAGGCTGGTAAAAAGAGGACTTTATCCTTTGTCGTCGGGACTACAAACCGCCGCTTACTCAGCCATTCTATCTGTGAAAATAACTCGCTGATTATTTTCAACAAACCATAAAGATATCATCACTCTCTATTTAATCTTCGGTGCCTGAGCAGGAATAGTAGGAACTGCGCTTAGTCTACTTATCCGCGCAGAATTAAGCCAAACTGGGACTCTCTTGGAAAACTATCAAATCTACAATGCTATTGTAACTGCCCATGCATTCGTTATAATTTTCTTTATAGTCAAACCAATTATGATCGGCAGCTTTGGATATTGATTAGTACCTCTAATAATTGGTGCCCCAGACATAGCATTTCCTCGAATAAACAACCTGAGTTTCTGATTATTACCCCCATCATTTCTCCTTTTACTAGCCTGATCTGGCGTAGAAGCAGGAGCTGGCACAGGATGAACAGTCTATCCTCCACCAGCTGGCAACTTAGCCCATGCAGGTGCATCAGTTGACCTTACTATCTTCTCACTCCACTTAGCAGGGGTATCATCAGTCCTCGGGGCAATTAATTTTATTACCACTATCATTAACATAAAACCCCCTGCTATATCACAATATCAAACGCCACTATTTGTTTGATCGGTTTTAGTGACAGCAGTGCTACTATTACTATCTCTACCAGTGCTAGCAGCTGGTAGCACAATACTTCTCACAGATCGTAACTTAAATACTACCTTCTTCGATCCGGCTAGTGGCGGGGACCCAAACCTTTACCAACACCTATTTTGATTCTTTCGTCATCCTGAAGTCTATATTTTAATTCTTCCTTGATTTGGTATGATTTCACACATTGTAACATAGTACTCTGGTAAAAAAGAACCATTTGGTTACATGGGTATAATATGAGCTATAATATCCATTGGACTTCTTGGATTTATTGTATGAGCTCACCATATATTTACATTTGGTATAAATGTTGATACTCTAGCATATTTCACATCAGCAACAATAATTATTGCTATCCATACTGGAGTAAACATATTTAGCTGATTAGCAACCCTACACGGAGGAGCAATCAAATGAGACGCAGCTATGCTTTGATCATTAGGTTTTATCTTTCTATTCACTATCAGGGGGTTAACTGGCATCGTTCTAGCCAACTCGTCTCTAGACATTGTACTCCACAACACATACTACGTAGTAGCCCACTTCCACTATGTCTTATCCATGCGTGCAGTATTTGCAATTATAGGGGATTTTATCCACTGATTCCCCCTATTCTCTGGTTACACCCTACACAACACATGAACAAAAATCCATTTTGGAGTTATATTTGCTGGAGTAAACATAACCTTCTTCCCGCAACATTTTTTAGGCCTTGCAGGAATACCGCGACGGTATTCAGATTACCCTGATGCATACACACTATGAAATTCTACCTCATCAGTTGGATCCTTAATTTCACTAGTCACTGTCATTATAATAATGTTTATTATCTGAGAAGCATTCTCAGCTAAACGAGAGGTCCTAACTACAGAACTAACAATAACAAATGTAGAGTGACTACATGGCTGCCCTCCACCTTATCACACATATGAAGAACCAGCATTTGTACAAGTACAAAAAGGGTAGGAATCGAACCCACATTTAATTAGTTTCAAGCCAATTACACAACCACTATGCCTCCTTTTTCATAAGATGTTAGTAAAGCATTTACATTATTTTGTCAAGATAAAATCACGAGTTAGACCCACGTACATCTTCATGGCACAACCGTCACAACTAGGATTCCAAGATGCAGCATCACCAGTTATAGAAGAACTACTTAATTTTCATGGTCACACTCTAATAATTGTATTCCTAATTAGTACTCTAGTCCTCTATACAATTACAATCATAATAACAACAAAACTAACCAATACTAACACAATAGATGCTCAAGAAGTAGAAATAATTTCAACAGTCCTGCCAGCAATTATTATAATCACAATCGCCCTGCCCTCACTGTGAATCCTATACCTTATAGACAAAATTAACAACCCACACATTACAGTAAAAGCAATTGGCCATCAATGATATTGAACATATGAGTTTACTGATTTCAATATATTATCATTTAATTCGTATATAACCCCCTCTGACTATCTCACCCCTGGGGAATTCCAACTACTAGAAGTAGATAATCGTATAGTAATTCCAATAGAACTACCAGTTCAAGTAATAGTCTCAGCAGAAGACGTTCTCCACTCATGAGCTGTCCCATCTCTTGGCGTAAAAAGAGATGCTATTCCAGGATGCTTAAACCAAACTACACTTACAGCCTCACGACCAGGCATCTATTAAGGACAATGCTCTGAAATTTGCGGGGCAAACCATAGCTTTATACCTATTGTTGTGGAATTCATACCATACTTTGAATTCCTAACCTCTGGAAGGGAAGTCTTGACTGCATTTGCCCCAGGAGCACTGGCCCAGAATGCTGCCATTTTAAAACGAGAAAGGGCATTGGCAATCATGTCATGGAACCAAAAACATGAAGACAAAAGAAGCTCTCCTACCCTGAGCACCCCAGAGAACACTAAGGAGAACGCGCATCTGAAAAGACGGGTCTCAAAGGTGTCCTAGCAGACTGCCATCTGTGACAGCAAGCAGCTTCCTTAACACCTCGTGGGCAATTGGGCACATGTGGTCCGGAGCGTGGCAAGTCAGCTGCCCCACCCATCATACTTTAGCAATGACAAAATCAGCCGAACGGCTATTTTTTCCCCATTGCCCAGGCAAAGAAAGTGACTGCCACCAGGCGTATCTGTACCACAGATTTCATCATGCTGCTGCCCTTGCATGACAGAATCCACTGGAGATTGAAGCCCCTCATGCATCAGCCATGGTCCCTGTTCCGTTAAGGTTACAGAACTCACAGAAATGCTCTCAGGCTTCCAAAATATTTCTGTCTGGTGCGTTCGACCAAGAAAACCAGTCGATAGATCCTGCACTTCGTCGGGCCAAACGCCCAGACTGCTGTTGGAATGGAAATTCTGATGGCATGGAACAACGAGAAAGGGCATCTGCAATGTTATTGTAGAATCCCATAATATGCTCTGCTTTAAAGGTGGTATTATGCAGAATGCAGAGCAGAACAATTTCCCATGGCAGCGCTACCACCCCTAGCGTCCTGGCATAATCCTGTGTATTGCTTGGACCACTGCCAAATTATCAGTGCAGAATGTAATCACCCTATTAGCCAATTGAGGACCCAGACAGACAGAACTGCAAGTATGGAGAATAACTCCAGGGATGTGATATCTTCCTTAGTGCCGAAGGAGTGCCACTTGCGCAGTCAAGACTCTGAGCACCGGGTCCCCCTGAAGTATATCCCAAAACCGCCCCCCCCCCCCCCAACCCGGTGCATCCATGAACAATTCCAGGTTGCAGTTTCAACAGGGGGAATCCTGCCAGAAGGCTAAGCCATTAAAGGCATTCAGGAAATGTTCTCCAGACTTGTAGGTCTCCACTTCTGCTCTTATCAACCCTGATGCGGTAGTGCATCTACTTGAACCCCCTTGTCACAAGAGCCAATCGGCGACAAAGAACCCGCCCCATTGGGATCACCCTACAGCTGAAACTTAATAAATTCAGCATAGATTGAAACTGCTCTAATTTAGATTTCTGCTCTAATCTAGCTTTTCACAAGCCTCTCATTTGCCCAATGGTGGTTTTTAATTTCTCCAACTTATCCCTGTGCAGTCTAGACACTTGGGCTTGTATATCTAACTCAATTCTGATGAATGTGTCCTGCAAGTCTCACGGTATTTTCTGCTACCAGAGGTACTCTAAACTGCTGTGTGATGGGCTCACAGGAATCCAAGATCCTTTTGCACTCCTCGAACCCGGCCCCCACGAACAGGAAATCATCTAGGTAATGAACTGTTGAGCGAGGCCCGGCTATTTCTTCAACCAGCCAAAGCAGGAATAAACTGAACTACTCAAAATATGCACAGGAATTGAGCAGCCCATAGACATACATTTGCCATAGTAGTCTTCACCCTCGAAGGTGAAAACCAAGTAGATGAAAAAGACTCTGGGTGCACCGGGAGTAGTCAGAACAATGACTCTCTCTCTACTTCAGCCAGTTGTGCTTTTGGCCCAAATTCCAAATGATTGCTATGGTTTGGTAGATATCTTTATCTTTATTCAAAACTTAATATAACGCCCACATACAAGCATCAGAGCGGTTTACACTCAAAATTTATACATTGCTTGGAAAAGGAAACAGAACGACAGCATTCAGACAGAAAAGTGATAGAGAAGGACAGGCAAGTCAAAGAGAGAGTTTAGCAGAAAAAAAAGGAATGACTACACCATGGGGGGGTGAGACAAGGGAGTGTCATCATTGTGGGAGGGGAGACAAGAGGGAGGAGGGAGGAGGAAGGTCAAGGCTGTACAGAAAAGGTGGGTCTTTAGCCTTGCTTTAAAATTACTGAAGGAGGGTTCCAGGTGGAGACCTAATGGGAGCGAGTTCCAGAGTCAGGGACCAAGGAAAAAGAAGTAGAGGACCGGGTGGAATCCAGGTGGGCCTGAGATGGGGACGGGAGAGTCATGCGATTGGAGTGTATGGACTTGAGTGATCACTGGGGGGTATGGAGACAGACCAGATCAGACAGGTAAAGTGGTACAACAGTGTAGATTGCTTTATGAACAAAGATGAGGATTTTGTACTGAATTCTGAAGGGCACAGGGAGCCAGTGGAGGTAGATGAGAAGAGGTGTAACATGGTCTGAGCGGGAAGGGTGGGTCAGGACACGTACAGCTGTGTTTTGGACGAGTGGAAGTCTGTGCAGTCGGTAATGGGGGAGGCCGCCTAATGAGATACTGCAGTAATCCAGGTGGGAAATGACGAGGGACAGGAGCAATGTGGTCAGGGAAAGTGCAGAAATGAAAGGCACGGAGTTGCCACAGGCCATGGAAAGAACGCTGGACTACAGAGGAGATGTGTTCTTGAAACGAAAGGACGGAATCAAAGGTGACATTGAGGTAGTGCAGGGAAGGAACAACAGGGATGGAGGATGAGGAAAGAAAGGGGACAAATGAGGGAACTGGGTCACCAAAGGTGAACCAGATAGCCATGGTTTTAGAGAGGTTAACATGCAGGTAATTTGTGGACATCCAAGAGGCAATACAGGACAAGCAAGCATTGAGGGGACCAATATCGGGTGCCGAGGAGACAGTGTGATGAAGGAGGATGATATCATCTGCATAGTAGTATGCAGAGATACCATATTGCTATACCAGGATGGTACACCACAGGGGAGGGGGGTAGCAGGGGAGGAAGCAGACCCTGAAAGAACCGAGAAGGACATGATGGTGAGGAAAGGACATAACCAAAGAACAGTGCCTGAGATCCCAGCGTCATGGAGATGAGTAAGGAGGGTACAATGGTCGACTAGGTTGAAAGCAGCGGATAGATCGAGGGAAATGGCAATTGAGAAAAAAAAACTATTGTGTGCAACATGCAATTCATTGAGGAGAGAAAGAAGAATGGATTCTGTTCTATGGCCAAGACAAAACCGGACTGACGGGGGTAAAGGGCTAGAGTAGCTTCGAGATGGGAGGAGAACTGGGCAAAGACTAATTTTTCCAATAGCTTGGAAAGAAACGGGAAATTAGAGGTGGGACACCAGCTTGTAGGAATGGAGGGATCTAGGGAACCCTTCTTTAGAATGGGTCATAGAAACATAGAAGAATGACGACAACAAAAGACCACATGGCCTATCTAATCTGTCCTTCCATATCAACAACTACAACAGTCCCCTTTTTTCCTTTAGATATCTTCTGTGTTTGTCCCATGCTTTTTTTTTTTTAATTCAGATACCATCCTCATCTCTACCACCTCCACTGGGAGACTATTCCATGGATCCATCACTCTTTCCGTAAATAAATACTTCCACATATCACTCCTGAACATATCCCCTTTCATCCTCATCCCATGTCCCCTTGTAGAAGAACTTGCTTTCAATTGAAAGAGGCTCTCCTCCTGTGCATTTATGCCACGGAGGTATTTAAACGTCTCAATCATATCACCTCTATCCCGCCTTTCCTCTAAGGTGTACATATTAAGATTCTTAAGTCTGCCCTCATATGCTTTATAATGAAGACCACTAACCATTTTAGTAGCCACCCTCTGTACTGACTCCATCCTGTTTATATCCTTTTGAAGGTGCAGTCTCCAGAATTGAACACAATACTCCAAATGAGGTCACACCAAAGACTTATGCAGAGGCACTTTTTTTTTCAGTGCCATCAAATCAGTGACCCAGCTACCTCTGTGTTTTCTTGGCAATGTATCACTGGAAGTAGATTGCCAGCCTTTTCTTCCAAGGCAATGGAGAGTAAAGTGACTTGCCCAAGGTCACAAGAAATGCCAGTGGGAATCAAACTCTTGATCTTCTGGATACTAAGCAATTGCCCTAACCACTAGGCTATTCCTCCACTACAGAGGCACTATCACCTCCTTTTTTCTGCTAGCCATTCCTCTCCATATGCACCCAAGCATCCTTCTAGCTTTTGCTGTCGCTTTTCTACCTGTTTAGCTACTTTAAGATCATCAGACACAATCACGCTTAGGTCCTGCTCTTCTTTAGTGGACAAAAGTACTTCACCCCCTATACTATATTGCTCCCTTGAATTGCTGCAGCCCAAATGCATGACCATGCATTTTTTAACATTAAATCCCAGCTGCCAAATTCTAGACCATTCTTCAAGCTTAGCTAGATCCCTCCTCATGTTTTCTACACCTTCCTGGGTGTCTACTCTATTGCAGATTTTGGTATCATCCGCAAAGAGGCAAATCTTACCCAACAGCCCTTCTGCTATATCACTAACAAAGATGTTAAAAAGAATCAGACCAAGGACATATCCCTGGGGCACACCACTGGTAACTTCTTTCTTCTCAGAGTGAGCTCCATTTACCTGTACCCTTTGTCGCCTCCCACTCAACCAATTTCTAACCCAAGCAGTAACTTTAGGGTCCATCCCTAGGGTACTCAGTTTGATTATAAGTAATCTGTGAGGAAAATCCAAATATACCACATCTAGGGCTCTCCCTAGGTCCAACTCCCTGGTCACCCAATCAAAGAAATCAATCAGATTTGTCTGAGAAGACCTGTCTCTTGTGAATCCATGCTGCCTTGGATCCTGTAATCCACTGGACTCCAGAAACCTCACTATTTTCTCTTTCAGCAGCATTTCCAATAATTTACTCACCACCAACGTTAAACTAACCGCCCTGTAGTTTTCAACCACATCCTTACTTTCGCTTTTGTGTAAAGGCACCACATGAGCCTCTCTCCAGTTCTTTGGCACCACTCCCAACTCCAACGAGGCATTGAAAAGGTCAGTCAGTGGAGCTGCTAGAACATCCCCAAGTTCCCTCAGTATTCTAGGGTGTATCCCATCTGGTCCCATTGCTTTGTCACTTTAACTTTAGCTAGTTTCTCATGAACACAGTCTTCTGAAAATTGTTCAAGATGTCCCTCACTTCTGTTCCTGTTTGTGGGTGTTTTCTAAAGTCCTGTTCCTGGTTCTTCATCTGTAAACACAGAACAGAAATATTTGTTAAGCAATTCCGCTTTATCCTCATCAGCTTCTACATATTCCTCCCCTTCACCCTTGAGTCTGACAATACCACTTTTGTCCTTCCCCTTCTCACTAACATATCTGAAAAATGTCTTATCACCCCCATTTTATTGCATTGGCTATTTCCTCCTCTTTTTGAATCTTTGCTTTACTGACTACTTTGCTAGCTTCTCTAAGTTTTCCAAATATAGATGTCTGTCTTCCTCTCTGTGTGATCTCTTCTATTTCATGAAGGTCTCCCTCTTTTTCTTCACCTTTTCAGCTACTTCTTTCGAAAGCCATAGCGGTCTCCTTTTCCTTTTACCTTTATTTACCATTTTAACAAAAAGGTTGGTTGCCCTTAAAATATCCCCTTTCAGTTTTGCCCACTGTTTTCTACATCCCCCAGCTGTTCCCATCCCGCTAATGACTCCCTGAGGTATTGGCCCATCTTGGCACAGTTAGCTTTCCTAAAGTCTAAGACCCTCGCTTTTGAATAGATTCTATCAGCCCTGGTGCTAATACTGAACCACACCATCTGGTGATCACTGGATGCAAAATGATCTCCCACTATAACATCAGAAACACTTTCATCATTGGTAAGCACCAAGTCCAGTATGGCCTCTTCACATGTGGGGTCTGTTACCAATTGCCTAAATAGTTCTCCCTGTAGAGAATCCATGATCTCCTTACTTCTAGATGATACTGCAGCAGGAATGTGCCAATCAGCATCTGGTATATTGAAATCCCCTATCGGTAGCACTTCCCCTTTCCTAACAATACTGCAGATGTCTTCAATTAACTCTCTGTCCACCTCTTCCTCTTGTGAGGGAGGACTGTATATCACATCAATGCAAACAGATTTCTCTTTCCCTCTTTCTAGTTTAACCCACAGTGCCTCCTCTCTCCCTTTGAAGCTCTGTAATTCCAAAGCTTTAATATTATTTTTTACATATAGTTCCACTCCTCCTCCACTTCTTCCTACCCTGTCCTTTCTGAATAAAGTATAGCCTGGTATAGTTACATCCCAGTCATGTTTTTCTGTGAACCATGTTTCTGTAACTGCCATTAACTCCAAGTCAGCCACTCCCACCAAAGCTTCAACATCAGGGATCTTATTTCCCATGCTACGGGCATTTATACACACTTCTTTCCATATGTTATCCCCTTTACCCATTTCCATAAAAGTATTTAATGTTTCACTTACCTGGGGGCTTTCACTTAACTGGGAGCTTTCTTCACCCATCCCCAGAAATCTAGTTTAAAGCCTTCTTTAGTAGATTAGTCAGTCTACTACTGAAGATGTGTCGACCTTTCTTGGACAGATGGATACCATCTCTGCTCTGCAACCCTTGGAACAGCATCCCATTGTCCAGGAAACCAAAATGCTCTCGATGACACCATCCACGCAGCCATGCATTCATCTCCAGGATGTGAGCCTCTCTGCCTTGGCCTTTACCCTCAAAAAGGAGGATTGAAGAGAACACCACCTGTGCACCTATCTGCTTCACCCCTGGTCCCAGAGCCATGAAGTCACTTTTGATATGCTCAGAGGGATACTTGGCAGTATCATTTGTTGTGACATGGATTAGCAACATTGGGTAATAGTCAGTGGGCTTGATGAGTCTCGGCAAACTCTCCGTAACATCTTGGATTTTGCCACCTGGCAGACAGCATACCTCTCTGGACATCAAGTCTGGTCGGCAGATGGATGCCTCAGTACCCTTCAGAAGAGAGTCACCAACCCCCACTACCCTTCGCTGCCTTGTGGTCACTGATTCTGCAACTGTTGGGTACTTGAGCTCTGGCTCTTCCCTTTCCAGGGATGCTTTCACTTCCTCCACTTCCAGGGCTGCATAATGGTTCTTCAAGTCAAGGGCTAGAGAAGTTGGATTGGTGATTCTGCAGGCCTTGGTGACTTGTGTCCAACCTTCATCATTCTGAAGGCATCCATCTTCTCTGCTGGAGAGCTTGGTTGTTGCAAGAAGCATCTCATCAATGTACTTCTCACTGTCTTGAGTGCTCCTCAGCCTCACCACCTCCTTTCTGAGTTCCTCCACTTGTTTCCTGAGAGGAGAGCTTCAGCATGTAGGCACCCTGCACATGGAACCGGTCCTTAAACTGGCATTGGGACCTCTGTCTGGACAGAGGTAGAAGCTGTAATGGGGGCAACAGCTTTAGCAATATGATTTTTCCCAGCAATTGTTCTGTTTGGAAGGGGGGCTAGGACTGGAAATGGGCTGTGATGGTGGGGGGGGGGGGCTAGAACTGCAAATGGGCTCTGATGGTGGGGGGGGACTTGGACTGGAAATGGACTGTGATAGAAGGGGGCTAGGACTGGAAATGGGCTGTGATGGTGGGGGAACTAGGACTGCAGATGGCCTGTGATTTGGGGGGGTGGGGTGGGGTGGAAGCTTGGACTGGAAATGGGCTGTGATGGTGGGGGGCTAGGACTGAAAATGGGTTGTGATGGTGGGGGGGGGGCGACCTGGACTGGAAATGGACTGTGAAAGCGGGGGGGGGGGGGCTAGGACTGGATATGAGCTGTGATAGTGAGGGGGGGCTAGGACTGCAGATGGCCTGTGATTGGGGGGGGGGAGCTTGGACTGGAAATGGGCTGTGATTGGGGGGGGGGCTAGGACTGGAAATAGGCTGTGATGGAAGGGCTAGAATTGGAAATGGGCTGATAAGGAGCTGGAATAGGAGTGGAAATGGGTTGCTGGGGGGAGCTTGGACTGAAAATGGGTGATGGGCTGGAATAGGACTGGAAATGGCTGATGGGGGAATAGGACTGGAAATGGGCTGATGGGAGCTGGAATAGGACTGGAGGTGGGCTGTTGGGAGCTGGAATAGGGCTGGAAATGGGTTGATGGGCAGGCTAGGATTGGAAATTGGCTGATGGGTGAGCTTGGAGTGAAAATGGCTGATGGGGGAATAGGATTGGAAATGGGCTGATGGGGGCTGGAATAGGACTGGAAGTGGGCTGATGGGAGTTGGAATAGGACTGAAAATGGGTTGATGGGGGTGCTAGGTTTGGAAATTGGCTGATGGGCGAGCTTGGATTGGAAATGGGCTGAATGGGGGCTGGAATGGAACTGGAAAAGAGCATATGGGGGGCTAGGACTGGAAATGGGCTGATGTGGGGGCATGGGAGAATGGTACTAGAAGGGAGCGGATGCTGGGTGGGTCTAGAACTATAAGGGAGCTGATTTTGGGAGAGGGCTAGAAGAGGATGGGGATGGGGAATGATAATGGAGAGGGGAAAAGATATTTTGTATGGGAGGGAAAAAAGTCTACAATGGGCTGGGTATTGGGAGATTAAGTGGGAATTGAGAATGAAAGGGTGAAATTCGAGTGGATGATAAAGGAATAAGGAAAGAAATGGGGGAAAGAGCAAAAGGGAAAAGATCAGTATGTTAAACAGATATAAAGACAGAATGGAAAAAATCTAAAAGCGAAGAAAGGACAAATGGATAGCTCGCAGAAGACACAAAGAAACCAGAAGAAAGTGACTGGAGCAATTGCAAATAAAAATATAAAATGCCCAAACAAAAGGTAGAAAAGTACTTTTTATTTTGAATTTATTAACTGGAATATGTCAGGTATGGGAAATGTGTATCGCTAAAATCTTTGCGTTTTTGTTTAGTGCAAGAGGAAATTTATTGATTTTATTTATTTATTTAGACAGTTTTGTATACCACCTTATCCTTCAATCAGAGTGGTCACAACACAATTGGGGGATACATTTAACACAAGGGAATATGGGACACATGCACTAATACTTACAGGGAACATGGGCAATGGAGGGTTAAGTGGCTTGCTGAAGACCACAAGGAGCACCTGTGGGACTAGAAACCCCAGTCCTTCTGGCCCAAGGTTGCTGTCCTCTAGTGGGATTTGAACCCCCTACCTTCCGGCCTGAGGTAACTTGCCCCAACCAGTGTTGTTGTACATTTCATGTTTGGCTTTTAGGGTTCCCAATTTAATTATTATCTTCCTATTTCTAAATTGTGATCCCTTGTTCTTTGTGTGGTGATGGTTCTGCATGTGTAACCAAGTTGAGGTATTCTGTTCACGTAGTTTCTATTTAACAGTCCCACTTGTTCTCTTTCCCCCAGTGAGATATATTGGTATTCTCTGAGATGTATTGGGTTAATATTTGCAGTGTTGCCTTTTGATAAGTAGGGTTTGATGCTTTGTGAGTCCTGGTAGTGCTATTATGATACAGTGGGTTTGCTATGGGTTCTAAATGGTCAGTGTTTATAGTACTTCCTAATAGGCCAGGCAGTTGTCACTGAAATATAGTAATGTAGAAATCTGTTAGTCTTTCTTTATCTAGACACTCATTAAGGGGCATGTTTACTAAAAGCGCATGTTAAAGTTATGCAAATATTTATGCAAATTAATATTTATGCAAATGAGCCCCCGCAATTAATCTTCGCACATGGTCCCGCACCTCCCTTGGGCCGTCCCTGCTTCCCAAACCTTTTTTAAACTGATTTTAGTATTCCGTTTTTCAACCACTCAAAACAGTGCACATTTTATTAGCAGGGGAAGAGTTTGATCCAGGGTCGTGGGAAGGGGTTAGCAGTGGTAAGTGGGGGGTAACGAAGTCCAATATTTGATTACGCGTTGCAGGTAAAATGTTTCTCTTATTAGTCTTAAATGTGTGTACTCTAATCTTTCGACTTTTGGATGCCATAAACAACCAATCTGCATTGTCCCGTTCCACTCCATTCATTAATTTATAGACCTCTATCATATCTCCCCTCAGCCTTCTTTTTTCCCAAGTTGAAGAGCCCTAACCGTTTAAGCCTTTCCCTATAGGGATATCCTTCCATCCCTTTTACCATTTTGCTGGCTCTTCTTTGTCCCTTTTCTAATTCCGTTATATCTATTACATTTTCCGCTCATGCTCCGCAACTCATTCCTTTGCCTCCTCCCCCCCCCCCCACTCATTCCTAACCCCGCTCTCCTGGCGTGTACTTTACTGAAAAAGTTCATTCTCTCCATCTCCTGTTTCCCACCTGCCCCTCTCCCCTTTCTCCTCCCCCTGTGGATCCCCCTTCCCCCATCCCCCCACCCACTACTATGACTCCTCCTATCTCCCACCTATGGTCCTCTTTCCAGCCCATTACCCTCCCAGAATTGTCCAAGCCTCTTACCTCCATCTGTAAGACTACCTGCCCCTATGATCCCATATCCTCCCATTAGCTGTCTGAGCCTTCCCTAACTCTCATACCGCATGTCCTCTCTATTTTCAATTCTAGCCTCTCTATTTTCCCTTCCCTGCACTGTTGAGGCATTACAAACTGGGGCTATACATTTCAAACAAAGGTAAGAATTTGTGTTTTTTTAAATTGCTAGCTCTCTGACTGGGAGCTCTTAAAAGAGTTTTGGTACATTTATAAAACAAAGCTACATTCTTTTTGGTGCTTTACTTTAAAAGGAGAAATATTTCTTTAGTGGGGTAGGTTTAAAACTCTGCTTTAGTAACTTTCTCAGCTCTTTGTGGCTACTGACACCTAATCTAGTGTTAGTTACCTCCCTACCCCCTCAACTACCACCCACCCCTAGTGAGCAGTCTTGCTTTATAGGGCACCTCCCCAATTAACAAAACACAGGGACTTGGAACAGCACATTTTGAATATAATTAAAGAGATGTAACTTCTTTTTCTCTGAAAGGACAGCTGGGAGACCGGCTAGTACTTTAGTAGATCTCTCTCTTTTGCTTTAACAGATACTTTTAACCTTTCCCAGCACTCGCAGCTTCACAGAAACAGTCGTCAGTGTGAGGGAAAAGACTGTTCACGCTGGCGGCTGTGCAGAGGGAGCTGGGGGCCTCGCGCTGGCTTCCCCGGCTCCCTCTGAAGCCGTCCATTGTGTGAGAATGGAGTTCACGCAGGGCCCTGTGTGAACAACATTATTGCACAATGGACGGGCCAGCCCTGTTGGGAAGGTCCATAAACCATTATTAAAGAGGACCTGGGAAATCCACTGCTTACCCCTAGTCAAGCATAGTGGAATCTGTGGCCTTCAGGAACTGGCCAGGTACTTGTGACCTGGATTGACCTAGGATTCTATGCTTGATGGACCCTGTCTGACCCAGTATGACATTTCTTAAGTTAATTTATAACTTCTAAAGCAAACAAAACTGTTTGGGTTTTTTTAAATCAACAATTAGACCCAAGATCTTGCCTCTTTACATAGTTTAAGTCACCAAATGATCACTGTCTGCCATCAGCTTTCCCTCTAAAACAATTGCAAAATCCAAATCCCTTGTCTGATCCCAACTGGATTACCTATTCTCCATCTGGGCCCAAGAGTCAAGACTAATTAATCTATTGCCCACTAGCACCGTACATATATACCCCAAGCAGGCCCACTTGATAAAATGTGAAGGACTCTTGCACTGATGTGAACTGTCCTATAGAAACATGATCCACCACCAGTTCTTGAACCTGTGACCCTCCAGTCATATGCTCACTGCCTCAGTGTGTTGAGCCAAAGTGCTGACATGTACTAGTAAGGCCACCAGAGGGTAGCATCATACCAAGCCATTGATAGAGATTTTTTTTTTATTAACCTATCCCAGAATGCAGCAAGATAAACATTCATAAACAAGACTGGATCTGAAAGCTTTCTGCGGAAGTAAGTCCACAGGGCAGCTCTGGGCTCAGTTAAATTATTTAGTCCCATTTTTAAAGGAAGATTCCAATTGAGAGATCGATGGGAAGGAGTCATGAAAAAAAGAAACCTGGCACGAGTTTGAATGCAATGTTTCATGGGTTTTATATATATATTGGGGTGAAGATGGCCCTTCAGAAGAAATGGATGTTGAGGAAAATCCTGAGAGCAGAGCTAAATCACACAGGATTTCCAAAACTAACCTGAAAAAAACACAGTGCTCTGCTGAGCTGAAGACACACCCCAGTACAGGGGAGGAGTTAGGCTTCAGCTCTGATTGGACACACCCAAGGGAACGGCAGGGAGTGCCGGGAATTGAAGCCCTTTTTAAAACCTCAGAGAGAGCTGAAAGAGAGGTGAGGAGGAAGCAGGAGAAGGGTGAACAGGTTGTTGTTGCAGAGAGGACCACGGAGACTATCCCAGAGGATAGCGTGGAGAAGGATATCCAAGTCCAAAAGAACGTTGTGAGGGGAGTGCAGAGTGCTGGAACCCTAGAAGCTAGGAGAAGAGCACTAGGACCTTATGAGAAGACAGAACCCTGGAAGAGTCAGCCTGGGAGTCCAACGTGCCCTGCAAGAAACTCTTACTGCCGGGTAAAGCCTACACCTAGCCAGCCTCGAGAAAGCAGCACGTGGAGAAAAGGTACTTCTAATGCCAACAAGCAGTGCTATAAAGACAGAGAACTACAGCCAGGAGAAAGTTTTCCTAAGAGAAGTTCTTTTATAAATGCCTCTAAACAAGGTAAAGCACAATTTCCTAATTTGTATGCTTGGTTGAAGAAACCTTCATATAGTGCTGAACTGTGCAAACCTAACTTTGCTACCGACGTAGATAGTGAGTGGGGGAAGGGCGTAACCTTTGCCAATAACTATCCACCAGATGAAAAGCAAACACAGGCTGAATTGCTACTGAAGGAATTTCAGAAGTTCCTGGAGCTGAAGTCAGGGCAAAATAAAGAACCTGATACGGACAGTAATTCTGTTAGTTCAGAAGAATACATGCAGATAGAAAGTTCTTTACCTACCCTGAATCCTGAGCCTTGTGCCATGGATTCCTCTTTCTGCTGTATTGAATAACAGTTTAAAGAAGCACATAAGTTTTATATGAAGAGAATATAAAACGTTGGCTTTCCTTGTTGTTTAATCGTAAGAGTTCCTGATTGTGTTCACCTGTTTCCAAGACACGCTGTGAAGAGAACAGCTATTGATATAAAGCTGCAATATTTTTTAACAACCACCTGAGGCAATGCTGAGTTAAGCTGCTGAAGTTTATGAATAGCTGAGTTAAAGCAAATTTGATTTCACTGCTTCCTGAGTTCCTGTTTTCCTCTGTCTATCCTAAAAGTTCCACTTTTTGCGTTTGTTGCTTTGAGCTTTTGATGCGCTGGAAACTATCCCCCAAGACAAATAAATTTTCTTGCTTGCCTAACCACATCTGGTCACGACTACAATTCTTCCCTAAGGAATATACAAGAGCACTACAGTTCCCAAGATTCATTGGGAACTGTGCCAGCTAATTCTTCAAGGGACAATATAAGCCCACTCCTGCCTGTAAGCGCTAGGGCGCAGGCAGGAGCATCGCAATATATATATATAGTAGTAAATCTACAATATTAAATAACCCAAGCCTACTTCATTTTCACGAGCTCTGCCTGACCTCCCCCACAAAACAGATGGGACTTCATATAGCCCCTTTTCACCCTGGCCACGGTGAGTTGCCTCTTAACCATGCACAGCCTCAATGGAGGCCATCCAATCTGGCAGAAGATTAGCTGTGCAGCAGAGTTCTGGATAGATTGAAGAGGAGAGAGATGACACTGAGGGAGACCAGCAAGGAGGAAGTTGCAATAGTCAAGACTGGAGGTGACCAAAGAGTGGACAAGAGATTTAGTAGTGTGTTCAGAGAGGAAGGGACAAATTTTGTTAATGCTGTAGAGAAAGAAATGACAGGGTTTAGCTATATGTTGAATGTGTGTGGAAAAGGAAAGGGAGGAGTCAAAAATGACTCCAAGATTGTGGCAGAGGAAACAGGAAGAAGAGTGTTGTCAACAGTGATAGAGAAAGGAGGAAAGGGGGAGGAGGATTTAGGGGGAAAAATAAGAAGTTCAGTTTTGGCCAATTCAGTTTTAAGTGGCTGTGAGACATCCAGGCAGCGATGTCAGATAAGCAAGTAGAGATACGAGTATGGAGCAAAGGTGAGATGTCAGATAGATTTGAGAGTCATCAGCATAAAAATGATACTGAAAGCCATGGGAAGACATGAGGGCACCAAGGGACTGGGTATACAGAGAGAAAAGGGGAGGGCCCAGAACAGACCCTTGTGGTACACCAACTGAGAAAGGAATGGCAGTAGAGGATGAACCTCCAGAACAAACACTGAAAGAGCGACTGGAGAGATAAAATGAGAACCAAGACAGTACAGAGCCTCTAAAACCAAGAGAGGATAAATTGTCAAGGAGGAGGTGATCAATAGTATCAAAAGCAGCAGAAAGATCGAGAATGACAACTGGGTAAAGACCTTTGGATATCACTGTAATAGCACATTGGACCATCTACTTTAAAGAATGTCGCTAAATTATGATTGCGCATACGATAGTTGCAAATGAGAACATTCTTTTGAAGTAAGTTCTTTTCCTTCAGCCTTGAAGCAAAGAGTTCCACTTTATCTTTTGAGAGTGCCAAGTCTGTATAAGATCACTAAGCTCGAGAAGAAAAGCCTGG
Organism: Ichthyophis bannanicus; assembly: GCA_033557465.1. Taxonomy (NCBI): domain Eukaryota; kingdom Metazoa; phylum Chordata; class Amphibia; order Gymnophiona; family Ichthyophiidae; genus Ichthyophis; species Ichthyophis bannanicus. The sequence continues at coordinate 643,452,907 of CM066036.1, read as the reverse complement.
AGAAAGATGCAAGATGGCGGCAGCATGAATAGCCTACTCCAGCAGGATGGTCTGTTCTGAGCTGTTTAATTTTTAATTTACCTTTAGAAATTGTTTTTCAACTTCCCTTGATGGGGAAAAGGAAGGGAAAGATACGGTCTTACCACGAAGCTGGTCCTTCTCTTGTACAACAGCCCATTACAAAGTTTGTTCTTTCCAGAGGCATGGAATCTACGACGGGTAGTGCCGGAGCTGACCAGAAGGCTCTTCTTGGCTGAATTTCTCTGGGTCACTTTCATCTTGCATGTACCCTGTATCTTCTGACTCTTTAGGCTGGTCGCCACTTGCACCTTCATCTAACCCAATTTCATCTGGTACAGAAGATAGCCCATCCTGTGGAGGAACTGGAAAAGGTAGTGTTTCGTCATGAGGGACTGGTCGCACTAGACATAAGATTTGGATACACAATGTTGTGCTTGTTCTTCACAGAGAAACCCGTGATATTAACCTGACAAAAATAGCAGTTGTCAAGTTGGTTTCTTAGCTCCCTCCATATCATCAGTACAGCAAATGACATAACTGTTTTAGTTCCATTAAACCAATCAGGCAGGGCAAATGATGTGAGGCACCCATGGCTTATCCTGGTCACCCAGCGGACATCCAAAATATAACTTGTACTTTTTGCGAAGATCTGACGTTATGGTATAACATTGAGATACAGTAACAAATGAACCACAAACATAACAAAAAACATCAAAATGATTTCTATACTGTCTTGGCATGATTATTTTATTTCTGATGATTTCTTCACTGTTATTATTACCAAATACATAATCAAAATAATTAACCTGAAAAGCAAAATAAATACCAATCAATATAGGTAGAGTAATCACTTTCACAGTTTATGTCAATTCGACTAATATAGCAAACCTTCTGACACTATCATCTTTCAAAGCTGATGTGATACAACAAAAACAAAACTGGTTTTGAACAGTGTTCACCATAGGTTATTTAATACACATGATATTATTTGTGATGATTTTTTTCATGTTGACCAGTGTAATGGTTTATGGACTTTCCTCCATGAACTTGTCCAAACCTTTTTTAAACCCAGCTACACTAACAGCTTTTACTACATCCTCCAGTAACGAATTCCACAATTTGATTATGCATTGAGTAAAAAAATATTTTGTCTTATTAGTCTTAAATGGGTTACATATTAGCTTCATTGTGTGTCCTCTAGTCTTTCTACTTTTCAATGGCATAAAAAATGATCTACATTTACCCATTCCACTCCATTTATTAATTTATAGACCTCTATCATAACCCCCCCCCCCCAGCAGTCTCTTTTCCAAACTGAAGAGCCTCAACCTTTTAAGACTCAAAGGGGTATCCTTCCATCCTCTATCATTTTTGCTACCCTTCTCTGTTCCTTTTATAATTCTATTATATCCTTTTTAAGATACAGTGATCAGAATTGCACACAATATTCAAGTGCAGCTGCACCATGGAATGATACAGAGGCATTATAATGTTGTTAAGTGCCATTGAGTCGGTGTTGACTGTGGGGTGCCACTGTTTAGTCTTTGAATAAAGAATAATTTGTCCTCGTCCAGAGCTTGGGCTGCTGGGACTTGTAGTTGTGCTACCACTTAAAAAAACAGTAGTATTGAGAACCGAGGGTTTTTTTCAAAAGACACACAGGAATTTATTTCCTTCTTTTCACAAGCATATAGCTCAAACAAAACAGGATTCTTCTCCAAAACAAATGATCTTCAGGAAAATCACACAAAAACCCAACAGTGAAATTGCTTTAGCTGGCCTTCACAACATACGTAGCTGTTTCTCAAACATACAGCAACAAACACAGTTTCTTTTCTTCAAATCAAAGTAAATGTCTTTTCTTCTTTCAACAGGGTACTTAGCAATTCAGGCTAGAATCATTCTCCCTGTCTTACTCACTGCTTTTGGTGGTTTTCAGGTTACAGACCTTGTTTCTTTAACCAGCAGCTTCTATTCTGCCTTTTTGCACCATGAACAGTCCATTAAAAAATCCTCTGAGTCAGAATCAGGTTCAATAGATTCTACCTGCATTTCCTCCGGGTTTTCAACCAGTATGTCTGGCTCTAAGCCTTCATGCAATGCTTCTTGCTTGAAACTCTCTAAGAGCTCCTGAATTCTCCTCCACTGGGGCTTCTTACTAGGAAAAGGGTTTTCACCTGGAGTGAGAAGGTTCTTCTCCTGACTCAAACGCCAGAGTGCCTCTAACTGGCTTAGGTCACTCTTAGATATATTTTTATCCACCCACCTTCTAGGAACTTGAATCTTTTTAGCTAGTCCACGTACTGGAGGAACTGCACCTTGCCCCTTGTCTGCAATTCTTTCAGCTACAGCTCTACTGGTTTCAGAACCAATTGCAGTTTCCCTGCATTCCTGGCTCTCTTTCTGGGTGCTGCTTTCACCTCTGAAATCCCCCTGGAAATCTCCACCGTTCTCCCCTTCGGTGAGTTCTCTGAGTCTTTCCCTGGTGCTTCTCCCCCCATGGAAGTCTGCAGTGCTCTCTCTAGTCAGCTCTCTCATGTGCTGCTCTCTCCCTGAGTACTGCTCTCTCGTGGAATCCTCTCTCCAGCCGGTGCTGGTCCTGGTGCTGGTGCTGGGCCTGGTGCTTGTGCTGGGCCTGTTCTCACGTGTTTCTCTGGGTTTATAAGGCTGCCTTTTCCCTAACTTGCACTGTCCCTTACCCAGGTGTCTCTCATTATCCTCCAAGCCTGCCCTTAGATCAGCAGAGCTTGGGTGTGGCTTAGCTTCAGCAAGTGCGTGTTTTTTCCCTTTGCCTGTACCCTGAAAGCCACAGATACCTTGCCTGTCTCCTTCCTTAAAGGTAGATTTACAATTTTCCTCTGTTTGCATGGGCTCAGCCATGCTCTCCTCATCACATGACTCATGGCGACCCTCTGGATAGTTGTCCTAAATTGTGTTCAGCTTTCAGTCAGGCGGCTCATTGTTGACAAACTGGCACCCGTAGCTGCTGTTATTGCATTGATACATCTCATTGCTGGCCTTCTATCTTGCCAAGCATGATGTCTTTCTCTAATGATCTCTCTCTTCGCATGATGTGTCGAAATATGAAAGACAAAGTCTTGTCATCTGAGCATCTAAAGAAAGCTTAGGTTTGATCTCCTCTAGTACTGACTGGTTTGTTCTTTGGGCAGTCCATGGTATCCACAGTATTTGTCACCAGCACCATAATTCAAAGGCATCAATTGTCTTCCTGTCCTTAGACCTAGTCCTTAGTAGAACACCAGATCTAGGGCAAGAGATAAGGGTGTTGGGGCCACTTGGCAATAGTGATCATAGCATGATTGCCTTTGATTTAATTAGTGGAGGAGGAATAGTAAGGAAATCCACAATACTACCTTTTAACTTTCGAAAGGGAGACTATGATAAAATGAGGGAAATAGTTAAGAAAAAACTAAAAGGAGCAGTTGCAAAGGTTAAAGACTTACATCCAGCTTGGGTGTTGTTGAAAAATACTATCTTGGAGCCCAGAACAGCTGTATTCCACGCTTTAAGAAAAGTGGAAGGAAGTCCAAATAACTGCCAGCATGGTTTAATGGTGAGGTCAGAGAGGCTGTTGTTGCCAAAAAAGCATCTTTCAGGAAATGGAAAAAAGAGCCAAATGACGAAGCCTGGAAACAGCACAAGCACTAGCAAGTCAAATGCAAGGCATTGATAAAGCAGGCAAAGGGAGAATCTGAGAAGAAGCTTGCTGCGGAAGCAAAATCGTGAAATAAAGATTTTTTCAAGTACATTCATAGCAAAAAACCTGTGAAAGAATCAGTTGGTCCATTAGATGATAGAGGAGTTAAAGGGGCACTAAGAGGCGACAAGGCGATAGCGGAGAGACTGAATAAATTCTTTGCTTCGATCTTTACTGAGGAAGATGTAGGGATGTTACCCATGACTGAAGTGGTATTTAAAGGTGCGGAAGAATTGAAGGAAATATCGATACATCAGGGAGATGTATTACAACTATTAGATAAACTGAAGAGTAGCAAATCACTTGGGCCAGATGGTATACATCCAAGGGTATTGAAAGAACTGAAATATGAGATTGCAGACCTGCTATTAATAATCTGTGAACTATCATTAAAATCATCTCTAATACCTGAAGATTGGAGGATCGCCAATGTAACACCAATTTTTAAAAAAGGTTCCAGGGGTGATCCGGAAAAATACAGACCGGTGAGCCTGTTGTCAGTACCGGGAAAAATGGCAGAAACCATCATAAAGAATAAAATTACTCAGCATGTAGATAGTCATGGCCTAATGGGAGACAGCCAACATGCTTTAGAGAAGGAAGATCTTGTCTTACTAATCTGCTATGTTTTTTTGAAAGTGTGAATAAACAGGTGGACAAAGGTGAGTCGGTTAATATAGTGTATCTGGACTTTCAGAAAGCCTTTGACAAGGTCCCTCATCAGAGACTTTTGGCAAAACTAAAGAGTCATGGGATAGGAGGCAGTGTACTACTGTGGATCAAGAACTAGTTAAAAGATAGAAAGCAGAGGGTTGGGCTAAATGGCCAATTTTCCTAATGGAGAAAGGTGAATAGTGGTGTACCCCAGGGATCTGTGCTGAGTCCGCTGCTTTTTGACATATTCATAAATGACCTGGAAAGTGGAATAACGAGTGAGGTTATCAAATTTGCAGATGACACAAAACTATTTAAAGTTATTAAAACCCAAGAGGATTGTGGAAAATTGCAAGAGGATCTTGATAAATTAGAAGACTGGGCATCAAAATGGCAGATGAAAGTTAACGTGGACAAGTGCAAAGTTATGCACCTAGGGAAGAACAACCCAAACTATGGTTACACGATGCAAGGTTCCACATTAGGAACCACCACCCAGGAAAAAGATTTAGGCGGCATTGTGGATAACATGTTAAAACCCTCGGCCCAGTGTGCAGCGGCGGCCAAGAGAGCAAATAAAATGCTAGGTATCATAAGGAAAGGAATGGAAAATAAAACAAAAGATATTATAATGCCTCTATATCGTTCCATGGTGAGACCGCACCTTGAATATTGTGTGCAATTCTGGTCGCCGTTTCTTTAAAAGGATATAGCGTTATTAGAAAAGGTTCAGAGAAGAGCCACCAAAATTGAAAAGGGGATGGAAGGATACTCCTATGAAGAAAGGCTAAAAAGGTTAGGGCTCTTTAACCTGGAAAAGAGACGGCTGAGGGGAGATATGATAGAAGTCTAAAAATTAATGAACGGAGTGGAACGGGTAAATGTAGATCGATTGTTTACGTTATCAGAATATAGAAAGACTAGGGGACATGCAATGAAGCTACAAGGTAAACTATTTAAGACTAATAAAAGAAAATATTTTTTCATTCAACGTGTAATCAAACTCTGGAATTTGTTACCGGAGGATGTAGTAAAGGCTGTTAGTGTAGCTGGGTTTAAAAAAGGTTTGGACAAGTTCCTGGAGGAAAGGTCCATAAACCATTATTAAGAAGGGACCCAGGATATCAATGCTTGAACCAATACAAGCATTGTGGAACCTGTGTCCCTTGGGGAAACTGCTAGGTACATATGACCTAGATTGGCCACTGTTGGAAACAGAATACTGGGCTTGATGGACCTTGGTCTGACCCAGTATGGCATATCTTATGTTCTTATGTTCTTATGTCTATCTTTTTCAGTGTCCAACTTTTGCATCCATATGACGTTATTGAAAATGCCATGGCTTGAATGAGTCAAATCTTTGTATGGAGAGAGACATCTCTGCTCTTGAAAATCTTGTCTAGGTCCTTCATAGCTATTCTGCCAAGAGCAATGTGTCAACTGATTTCTTGACTGCTTGTTGCTTCTTTATTGGTAGTTCATTTAAGTAGGTTAAAGTTGTCCACTATTTCAATTTCTTCTCCATCAATGATTAACATATTGATTTTACCAATTGTCAGGATCCTTGTCTTCCTTACATTAAGGTGCAGGCCTATTTTAAGACTATGTTCCTTGATCTTGAGAAGCAAATGTTTCGGATCGTCTTTACTTTGAGCCAGTAATATGGTATCATCAGCATAGCAACGAATGTTAATGAGTCTTCCACCAGTCTTCATACAATCCTGCTTCTCTGATGATTTGTTCTGCATATAAATTAAACAGGTAGAGGGGAAAGAATGCAGCTTTGTCATACACCTTTGCTGATTTTAAACCATTCTGTTTCTCTTTGTTCCGTTCAAACTGTTGCTTCTTGATCAATGTAAAGGTTGTGCAAGAGAATGATCAGGTGATCTCGTATACCCAAGCTTCTTAATGTGGCTCAGAGTTTCTCATGGTTTACACAATCAGAAACCTTGCTGTAGTCAATAAAACACATATAGATATCCTTTTGGTATTCTTTAGTCTTTTCAAGGATCCATCTCACATCTGTGATGTTGTCTCCCATTCCTCACCCTTTCCTGAACCCTGCTTGCACTTCAGGTAGTTCTCGTTCCAGGTATGGTTGTAGTCTCTGCTAAATAATCTTGAGTAGAATCTTGCTAGCATGTGGGATCAGAGTGATTATGCAATAATTTCCACAGTCAGTTGGATCAGCTTTCTTTTGTATTGGTATAAACACAGATCTTTTCCAGTCAGTTGGCTATGATGTTGTCTTCCAAATTTCTTGGCAGAGCCTTATAAGTATGGTAACAGCTACATCAGATTGCTGTAATACTTCAATGGGACTGCCATCAATGCCTTCTGCTTTGTTCTTTGATAAGGTTTTCAATGCTACTTCAACTTCTTCTTTCATCACCAATGGTTCTGCATCATAAGGTACAAGTTGAAATGGCTGTTGGTCCACTTGATTTTTATCATATAAAAACTCTCTATATTCTTTCCATTTTTTCTTGATCTTCTCAGCATCATTCAACATGGTTCCTTGAGCATCTTTAACATTCCGAATTGAGGCTGGAATTTTTTCTTTAACTCTCGCAGCTTTAGGAATCTTGTTCTTCCTCTAATAGCTTCTGCTTCTATTTCCTTGCATGCATCATTATAATACTTCTCCTTGTCTTGTCTTGCTGCACATTGGAAATACCTGTTGATTTCTGTGACTGCCTCTCTTTCTCCTCTGGCTTTAACTTCTCTGAATTTCTAAGCAATTTTCAGAGTTTGTTCGGTCATCCATTGTGGCCGTTTTTGCTTTTTCACCTTTTGTAGAGATTTCTTACTTTCTTCCAACACAACCGTCTTGATTTCATCCCATAACTCTTCTAGAGCTCTGTCATTTGTATCTAAAGCAGCAAATCAATTTTGCAGGCAGTCTTTAAATTCCAGTGGTATATTCTCAAGGTAATATTTTGTTCATGAGTAGCTTGTTCTTTTTTAACTTTGGCTTGAGTTTGCATGCTAGTAGTTGGTGATCTGTATCACAGTAAGCTCCAGATTTTGTCTTTGTTGATGTTACAGAGCTTTTCTTTCGTTGACTTCAACAGATGTAGTCAATTTGATTTTTGTACAATCCATTGGGTGAAGTCCATGTGTACAGTTTCCGCTTGTGTTCCTGTTAAGATGTTTCAGATGAATAGATCGTTGGTCATGCAGAATTCTATCAGTCTTTCTCCAGCTTCATTTCTGTTGCCAAGTCCATATTTTCCAACCACTCTGCCCTCTTTTGTTGCCAACTCTTGCATTCCAGTTACCCATGACTATCAGGATATCCTGTATGCATGTTCTGTCAATTTCAGCTTGTACTTGTTCACAGAACTCAACAATTTCATCCTCTTCTGCAGTTGTTGTTGGGGCATATACTTGAATTATAGTTCTGTTGATAGGCATTCCTCTTAGATGAATAGAAATTAAGCGTTCACTGACTGCATTGTATTTCATTACAATTCTTGCAAGTTTCTTCTTAATTATAAATGCAATACCATTTCTTCCTTGTCTTTCATTTCCAGCATAGTAGACCATGTGATCATCAGATACAAAGTGCCCAATTAAAGTCCATTTCAGTTCGCTGACACCCAACAGACCGAGTTGTACATGTTCCATCTCATTCTTGACTATCTCCAACTTCCCTTGGTTCATGCTTCGTATGTTCCATGTCCCAATATGTAAGACATCTTTGCAGCTTCTGACTCTCATTTCATGCACATCTACATCAGCAGTCAGATGTCCCAAGGGCTTTGATCCAACCACATCATAAATGCTGGCTTTACTCTGAAAAGTCTTCAGCAGCTCCCTAGTAGCCAGTTGAGTGTCTTCCGACCTGGGGATCTCATCTTCCAGCACTATAGTGCAATTTGGTTTGTTGTGACTATCCATTGGGTTGTCATGGCAAGATACGAAAGTAGATTGCCAGGCCTTTCTTCCTTGCAGTTTTAAGTTTCGTTTTGTTGCCGTTGTCACAGAAATGTGATCCTCTGCCGCCAACACTGCCCCATTCTGCTGCTGCCCAGATGGGTGGTTTGTCTTGGTCTGGCACCTCAGCTCAGACCTGTCCATCTTGGGAGACCCTGTCAGTAGTTAACCTACCGATAGCTTAGCCCTCAGCATCACTGATGCACACAAGCCCTCACAGCACGACAAGCTGCAAACCAAGTGAGGGGCATTATAATATGCTTAGTTTTATTCTCTATTCCTTTCCTTATGATTCCTAGAATTCTATTTGCTTTCTTGTCCACCGCTGCACACTCAGCAGATGGTTTCAACGTATTATCCACGTTGAGGCCTAAATCTTTTTCCTGGGTGATTTCTAAGGTGGTACCTTGCATCATGTAACCATAATTTGGGTTTTCTTTCCTAGGTGCATAACTTTGCACTTGTCCACATTAAATTTCATCTACCATTTGAAAGTCCAGTCTCCCAATTTATCAAGGTAATTTTGCAATTGTTCACAATCCTCTTGGGTTTTAACAATTTTGAATAATGTTGTGTCATCTACAAATTTGATCACCTCATTCATTATTTCTATTTCCAGATCATTTATGAATATGTTAAAAAAAAACAGCAGGCCCAGCACATATCCCTGGGGTACTCCACTATTCACCTTTTTCCATTGAGAAAATTGGCCATTTAGCCCTACTCGCTGTTTTCTATCTTTTAACCAGTTCCCGATTCACAATACCATAGTGCCTCCTAGCCCATGACTTTTTAATTTCACCAAGAGTCTCTCATGAGAGACCTTGTCAAAGGCTTTCTGAAAATCCAGATAGGCTATATCAACTGGCTCACCTTCATCTACCTGTTTATTCACACCTTCAAAAAAATGTAAGTTAAATTATTTAGTCCCATGATTAGTAAGACAAGACTTTTCTTGTCTAAATTCATGTTCACTTTCTCCCATTAAACCATGATTATTTATATGTTCAGTAATTGTATTCTTTATAATGGTTTCTACCATTTTTCCTTGTACTGACGTCAGGCTCACCAGTCTGTAGTTTCCTGGATCACTCCTGAAAGCCTTTTTAAAAATTAGTGTTACAATGGCCATTCTCCAATCTTCCAGTACTAGAGATGATTTTAATCCACCAGTTCTTTTTTCCCAATGTTTGCTTTCCAGTCGCCAGGGCCGGTGCAAGGGGATGAAGCAAGCGTCATTCCTCCCCTCCCCCCTCGTGGCACTCATTGCAACCACTGCTGCCCCTCTCTGGGATCGACAGTGATGGCAATAGCCGCAAACATCCCCGCAGGGCTTTCCTTCAAGCTTCAGCAACGCGGGGCTGTTTGCATCAGACGCTCTTAAACACCCGATGCCAACTTTCCTTGGAAACAGGAAGTTGGCATCGAGAGTCGTAAAGGGGTGGAGAAGCAAACAGTTGGAGCTTAAGGGTAAGCTCCGCTGAGCTGTTTTTGAGTATTGCTACCACTATCAGTTCTGGAGAGGGGCAACAGCGGTTGCAACGGGCACCCCAGAAGGGCCAGCGCTCTAGTTTGCCTAATAGTAGTGCCAGCCCTGCCAGTCCCCCATGTATATCTTGTTTGCATGTTCTGTCGATTTCAGCTTGTATTTATCCATAGAATTGATCAATATCTTTCTCTTTTGCAGATGCTGATGCAGTGTATACATGAATTATAGCTTTGTGAATGGGCACTTCTCATAGATGAATAAAATTAAGCATTCACTGATTGTACTGTATTGAATTACAATTCTTTCAAGTTTCTTCATAATTGTAAGTCCTCTTCAGTACTATACTGCCTATGTTACTATCATATGCCATTCAGTTCAGATGTTACTATTTGAATTGAACAAGAGTATACCCAGAACAACTCTGTAAAGCTTTATGAAACAATTATGTACATACTTCCTAACTGCAGTGCCCATTGTGTGACAGACCTATATATATCTCTACCTCTAATGCTTATCTTACATAGAAACATAGAAAGTGACCGCAGAAAAACATCATGCAGCTTATCTTGTCTTCCCATCCAAATCAATAGCCCACTTTTTAAACCGTTCTTCTTTCTCAGAGATCATTGGTTCTTGCCCCATGCTTTCTTGAATTCTGATACTGTTCTCATCTTCATCATCTTTATCAGGAGATCCATATTCCAATCACTTATTACTCTTTCTATAACAAATATTTTTTAGATTATTCCTGAGTTTGACGCATTTTACCTTCATTCTACGTTCCTTGTTCCAGAGTTTCCTTTCCATCCAAAAATGTCTGACCCACTTGTATTTATACTCTGGTGGTATTTAAATATCTTTATCATATCTCCCCTTTCCTGCCTCTCCTCCAGGGTAATCATGTTTAGATCATTTTATCTGTCCTTGTGTGCTTCATGATAGACCATCAACCATTTTATTAGGTGCCCTCTGGACCGACTCAATTTGGTTTATATCTCTTTGAAGGTGCCTGACCCAGAAGTGCACACAGTACTCCAATTGTTGCATATGTGATACTGCTGTAGGTCTTTCTTTTAGTGTCTTTTACCCATACTGCTGTTGACATATGGGACAAGTTCTTTTAATAAAGGGTGAGCCTTTCTAGGTACCAATGATTTGTCAGGTGGCGTTCTGACCTATAGGTATGTCCTATAAGTTGTCAGCTGGACCAAAAGTTCAGCATCTGGCTGCTTTTCCTATAGCATGGACTATTTCAGGGCTGCTTGATTCACTGATGTATGATGCTGGGGCTTGGAGAAGGGGACAGATGATGGGGCTTGGAGAGTGGGCTGTTGCTGGGGATGGGAGATGGAGGTGCTGATGCTATTGCAGTTTATTTGCACATAGTTACCCTGTTTGTTTGTTTCCTGTTCAAAACCCCCTGTTATATTGTAAATGCAGTGAAGTTCCCCTGCTCTGCATATTATGTTACATGTAAACCGCACTGATGTAAAGAGCGCGGTATATAAGAAAGTAAAATAAATAAATATATTATGAAAACAGGAATTAAGGTTTTTAGTGGGTCTTGAAGGATGGCTGAAGCTGGGGATCAAAGAAGGGAACTGATGCTCTTGGTGGGGTTTGGAGAAGGGAGATTGATGTAGTAGGCTGGGAGAAGTAGAACTGATGCTGGGAGAAGAAGATGGTGCTGTAAAATTGTGTTTTGAGTCATAGAAAGGAATCCATCTAAAACGCCACAGTAAGTTTTTTTGCAGAGTTGAATGCATGTTCAAATGATGAGAAGCTTTTCACTACACAAGTTATTCCACTAATTGCTGATCCTTGGAACTGTAAAGCTTCAGGTCATCCACCAAAAGTAATTGGAATGTTACCTCTAAATTTTTTGTCAAAGCAGTACTATTACGTTCAATACAACATACTGGGAAACAATCCTTTTAATTAAAACTCAAACCGCAGCACATAAGTTTAGCAGAAGAACAGCCGTAAGGATTAGTGTCAAGGATTGTTGATGTGGTGAACTATTTTAGTTACTATATTCATTTTTGAGTCATATCAACGTCTCAGTTTATGAGGGTCAAGATCACCTCTGCTAAACTTATGTGCTGCGGTTTGCTACCATGGAGGTCGTTGATGCAATTTAGCACTTAAATTCCTGTGTTGACGTTTCAGTCTATGGAATTGTTGCTAGTCTGAGGCCTCCCAGTAGACCTTAAGTAAAGAGGTATATCTGTTGACCACGAAAAATACACAGAGTATTAATTAAAAGGATTGTTTCCCAGTATGTTGTATTGAACGTAATAGTGCTGCTTTGACAAGAGGTTCATCGTTCAGAGATAGACCAAAATTAGCGTGTTTACCTCTAAATCTTTACCTACTTTAAAGATTAAGGCTAAATCCATAACCCAAAGAGTTAATGAGAGTACTCAGTGAATTAAACACCATAAAAACAGAAGTAGTGACAGGGATGATATACAACTGCTAATTACAGAGGCACAATTCTCTGGTGAACATGTTGCAGGAGACCCATATGGATGCAGTAGAGCAGGCATGTCCAACTTCGAACAGGTCGTGATCTACTTTTTCCGGCCAAAAACGCCAGTGATCTACTACCATGAAAATTAAGTTTCAAATTTGTTTCAAATTAAATTTTAACCCAATAAAGTTGGAGGATTCCCCCCCCCCCCCCATTTTTAATGAACCTTCTGTCATTTACGTGGATGTGATCAGCTGTTAAGCAAATTAAGCAAAAACAAAACAGAGAGACGAAGATCCAGTAAGAACTGTGAGGGGAAATGGAAAATACATTTTTTCTTAAAGTTTTATTGAGTAATAACTTTCTTTAACTGTCTTAATAACTTTCTTTAACTTTTATTGAGTAATTTGTGTTAAATTTAGGTCATGTATTGATCCAGGCTGATCTTGCACAATCTTTAATATTTTGCTCTTGCTCATTAGTGAGACGTCTGAGCCTGCATTTCATCCACTAGCTTTTTGAAGTTAGGTGAATATTGCGTGAGGGCCAGTCTCAGGGAATCCTGGAGATGTTCATCTGTCATGTTGGAATGTTGTGTAGTCTGTCATTTTCAGATGGAAAAACGCAGATTCACACAAATAAGTTGAACCGAAACAGGAGTGTACAGCTTCACTGCATCTTCTCAAGTTGGGGAATTTGTCTCTAGGCACTAGCTTCCAAAACTATTCTTGCTCAGCATGGGTCTTGAGAAAAATGTTATTTTTAAGGGTTAATATTTCGTTTTCAAGAGATGGCTTGTTCAATCAGTAATTTTTACTGATAGCAGCTGCAGTTTCTTTAATGTCCACATCTACTTTGAATAGGTATGACAAGTGCTCCACAACTGTTCAAATTTTTTGGAAGTCACAGAATCTATTATCCAATTCCTGGATAACAGAACAGATTTCTGTCACATACTTCTCATTCTGAAAAACAAAATTTGGATATTGTCCCAGATGGTGCTGCGTATTAGGAAAATGATCAAAAGTGTTGTTTGCAAGGTCAGTCATCATTAGCTCAAATTTGCTCTTGTAGTATGAAACTGTACTCATCATCTCGCCAATGCATTTGTTTTTACCTTGTAGTTCAAGGTTCATATCACTTAGTTTGCCTGTAAAGTCAGCGAGAAATGCCAGATCACATAACCACGCCTCATCTTCCAACTCTGCTTGGTCATCTCCCCTCTCCTTCAAAAAACTTCTTATTTCATTCAGCAAATCATGAAATCTTTGCAGAAATATGTGCCTACTTAGCCACCTTACATCTGTGTGCAAAATAATTTCCGCTGCCCCTTCATCAAGAGTAAGATTGAAAAGCCATCTTTGAAGTGATCTTCCACAAACTGAATTTAAATTTTGAAAGTGATGTCCATGACAGTCTTTGTATTGAGTCTCTTGCTTGCCAAAACTTGCTGGTGAATGATGCAGTGGTAAGAAAGGAAATCTGGGAAGTCGTCATGCTGTCTACAGAGGGCTATGAAACCGTTAACCTCACCTGTCATTGCTCTTGCTCCATCAGTAGTGATGGAAACAGGTCTATGCAATGGAAGATTATACTTTGTCACAAAAGAATGGAAAGAACTGAATATTTCCTGACCAGTAGTTCTCCCTTTTAAAGAAATCATTCCGAGTAGTTCTTCTTCAACACTGAAGTCTTCAAAGACCATCCGGATAAAGACTAGTAACTGGGCTATGTCTCTTATGTCTGTAAATTCATCCAGTGGGAGTGAGAAAGCAACACAATTTGAAACATCCTCCAACAACTGTTCAGTTGTGTCTCCACACATCTTTTCTATTCGCCGCACCATGGTGTTTCTTGACAAATGTACATCTTGAATAGCAGCTATAATCTCTTTCTTATTTTTAAATCCTTCAAAAAGATTGTCAGCTGCTTAAAGAAAATAATCTTTTACAAATTCCCCTTCAGTGAAAGGTTTGCATTTCTTTGCGATCAGGTTGCTGACCTTGAAGGATGCTATGGTTGCATTGACCGAATGTGACCTTGGCGTCGCCATCAACTGTTGCTGAGTAGCCAATTTCGATTTAAGTTCTTTGAGCTTCAGTTTACGAATTTCACTTTTGGGTGGAAAATCAGCATCAAACTTATTGCTATGCAGAGACTTATAATGACGTTCCAGATTACCCTTTTTGGGCAGGGATACTGGGGCGTTACAAATTAGACAACACTTGTCTTTCACCATGATGAAGAAGTAGTCCATTTCCCATTCATCATGAAAGTGGTAGGTTTTGCTCTTCTTTGGAACACTCATCTTCGTTATACTGGGGTGGCTGTCACTGTCCCAAAGTATTAAAGATCAACAGGAACTGAAGACCTCTGGATGATGTGCAATACAAGGACTGGAGATGCCAAAACCACACATGCAGTTCTAAAAGTAAAAATAAGAATTCATCATACTGGCACCAATAATCAAATACCACCAAACAATTATCAAAAAAACTCAAACACCTGTCCAGCAAACCAGATAAAATCAAACACCGCCAAACAAGTTCAAATACCACCACACGCGATTTAATAAATTTTGCACACAGTATAGAATCAACGCAAAGGCAAGGCGAAATACAATTGCAGTGTAGAATCAACGCAAAGGCTAGACAAAATAAAATTGTAGAGGCAAGCAAAAGTCACAGTGGTTTGAACCAATTTGAAGGCAAGGCACAGGCAAGTTAGAACAAACTTGGAAAAGCCCGCCAAAATCGCCAAATTCTTGACACTTTGTTGTGTCTGCCCGAAAACGTTTAATGAAAGCGAACTATAAAGGGACCAAGGACCAGCACACAACACAACTAATACAGTAAGTGTATTCAGATAAAGCCCGGGCGGTATATAACACACTTCTAAGGGGTGTTGGGGTGGGGGCAGGAATGGGTGATTCTGAGAGTCAGGAGACCAGGTAAAATGCCGGGCCTGTGGCGTCTTGTCACGGGCAGCAGCCCCCTGGGATACACACAAACTATTGGCACGAAAACAACAAGCGCTCCCAATACACCCGCAGGCAAGATTCCCGCAGGCAGGGAAAAAAGACAGGCAAAGGATCAGCAGTGGCGGCAAGCCCTCGGTAGACGACCTGCCGGCACGAGCTCTCTCTTAGCGATGGGGCGAGCTGCTGGAGAGATGGAGCCAAGTGGGGCTGGCAATCTACCTCTGACCCCTCCGCGATCTACCTGTTGGACATGCCTGCAGTAGAGCATGCTATGTTGAAGAGATGATAGGTGGGTCAAGTATGTGCAGCCTCCTCTAGGGAGGACATGGTATTTTATCTTGAAAAGGAATTGCCAGATCCAGAAGGCCAATATATTGTAGTGGTGGGGAGATTATTTGGGAAGACCACTATTTTTTCAATCTTTATGCCCCAAATACATACGATTCTAAATACTTGACCAATATAATTTGAATATTAGATAAATTTCAGGGATAGTCTCTTATTTTAGGAGGGGACTTTAATAGGGTTCTGGATGTTAATTTGGACATATCTGGTGGATCATCTAGAGGTTCAGATTGACCCTCTAGTGGATTTCAGAAATTTTGTGAAACTCTGGATCTGCATGACTCCTAGGGGATACTTCACCCCAAGAAGGGATTTTACTCACCTATCTCATGCACATGCTACCAGTTCCAGAGCTGCTAGTCTCTAGTGGTTCATTTGCCACTGTCCAGCGGGTAAAGGCTGGGGCCTTGGAAGTGGCAGACCATACTTTAGTGATTAAATTCTTCGTCCTCATACCAATGGGTGGGGAATTACCATCATTCCCTGGCCCCATTGAAAATCGACCCAAATTGCTTGTGACAGATGGACTAAATATGAGAATCATAATGAGATGCATAAAAATAATCTTTTCCTCTTTTGGGAGACCGCAAAAGCAGTAATTTGAGGAAATATAATTGCATTTGTAGCAGGCAGATTTTGAGTGAGAGATTGGGCTCTGCTGAAGCTGCACCATCATATGTGCAAACTGCATCATTGTGTAAGACAGCAGTCCAGTCAAGCCAGGGTGGATCTGTCAGCAGCTCTGACATTCTATACTAAATATTGAAATTATATTGATATGGAGATAAAACAGGGAAACTGATGTTCTCTTTAAGCATTAAAGCAGCCCTAGATACGTAACAGTCATGAGAAAGTCAAATGAAACTCTGACTATGATTTCAGAGGAGACTGGGACAGAGTTCAGGAAATTTTATAGTTATTTTTGTTCTAAAGATACTGAGGAAAAGAGTGGTTAGGAGTAGTTAAGGCAGTTAGAAATCTCACGGCTGACAACAAAAGGAAGCTTTTAAACCTCTTATAGCAGCAGAGAAAGTCATCATGTTATAAAAAAGGTAGTGCAGTATAAAGCACTGGGCTCAGATGCTTATAGAGGTGAAACGCATAAGATCTTGAATGATAAGATATGCTTGCCTCTTGGTGTATTTTATGATCAGTTGATAAAGTTTGGCTCTTTGGGCTTAGATGGGATCATGTGTTGATCATGGTGATTCCAAAGCCTAATAAGGATCCCTGTGTACCATAGTCCAACTATCATATATCTTTGCTAAACTTTGACCATACAGTATTGGCAAATCTTTTAGCTGATAGACTGACTAGGATGATTCTGGATCTGGTGAGGGAAGATCAAGTAGACTCTGTGAAAGATCATTATCCAATCTTTAATCCACATAAACCCTTGGCCTCAATGGAGAGTGGTCTGGGAAGAGGATCCCTTTCTCTATTGATTAGATTAGATGCTGAAAAAGCATTTGATTGCGTGAGTTGGGCTTAATTAATGACGAGTTGATGCACTATTGGTTTACAGTAGGATTTTGCATATAGTAAAGCTTTTATATTCCAACGTGACAGCATCAAATGTTTCCTCTCTGAGCTATTTTTGCTTCAAAGGGCATACACCAGGGATGCCCTTTTGCCGCCTTTACTATTTATCCTTTAGTTAGATCCTCTGTTGTATCAAATTCAGAAACATCTGGACATTCGGAAGGAGGGGTGTAGATCTGTGGGTCTCTTGTTTTAAGGTAGTTGTTTTCACTGATAATCCATTTGTTCATCTAGAGGATTTTGAGAAATCTCTGCAGAATTTAATGACAGAGTTTCAGTGTTTTGGGGATATCTCTGGGTTGAAATTAAATTTGTATAAATCTGAATCTCTTCCATTGGGCAAGTTAAATGGATAGTTAAATGGGGTTTTCCAGTATCTGGGCATGCAAATCCCATCACAATTATCTGCTTTTTACAGGATTTACGTGGAGCAATACTTTAGTTTTATGAAAATTACAGAAATGGACTATGCTTCCTCTTTCTTTATTGGGAAGAGCCAGTTTGTTAAAAATGACTCTCTTTCCCAAGCTACTCTATATCCTGCAAGTACTTCCTATTTGATTGTTGAGATGGGATTTGAATCATATCGACACCATGCTGTGCTCATTTCACTTGTGGGGAAAGAAAGCTTATATTAAATTGGAACTCTTGAAATCACAATGGGTCGAGGGTGGTATAGACCTTCAAGACATAAGAGCTATACAACATGGCTTGTTTGTAAAGACTTGTATATGAATGGCTATATGGGATCAATTATTACTCCTCTTTAGCAATGGAGAGGGCCATGTTCCACCTTTTGGGCCCTAGATTTGTGCTACAGGCCAAAGGAACTTCTCTTTCCATAGTAATATGGAACCGCCTGCTTGTCAAGCTTTGAGATATGGGTGAAAGTATTTATGTGCTCTTCGGAAACACTTGCCCAAAGTATCTCTATTTCTCCCCATTCAAGGAAATGCTGACTTTTGAGTCGGGTAGATTAAACAGAATTGTCAAACTCCGGAAAGATAAAGGCTTGACTGATCTGGCAGGAGTATTAAATGCTGAGGGATAGATTTTTCTCTTTGGTCAGCTGCAATCGGATTATGGACTGGGCCCTTTAGATATGTTTGCAAACATGCAGTTTAGGCATTACAGGCCCAATCCAAAGCAGCAAATAGCGGGACTGGACGTCCTGATGGGACGCCCAGTCCTACTATCCGTCCTAAGCCAATTCTGCCTCCCGGCTCCACTGCACGTACAGAGCTGCTGTGTATGCTGTGGGGGATGGGGCGGCATGAGGACACACAGTAGGTGTAATGTGGGCAGGGCCAACTCCTAGACATATAGGGCCGATTCCGGTGACGGCCTTGTACATCTAGGGATCACCAGGGGGATGGCCAGCTTATTCTACCTTGGAGATGGAAGAAGCACTGGCTGAACCCCCCCCAGATTGGCCATCCAGTCCCCCAACAACGATGACAGAGAGCAGGAGGAGTCCCCACCGCCCAATCCGGGTCCTGGCTGCTCCCATCGGAGTTAGGCGGTGAGGAAACGGAGGATCCGAGACAGCAAGCAGATTGAGCCACAGAGAGGACATCTTGGGGCGATGCAGGGGCACACCAGGCCATCTCCACGGTCCTGATCCTGCACCCACAGGGCTGTCTTGCTCCCGCAGTGCAGAATTGGTTCCCAATGGGCCAGTCCTGCTCGAACTGGGCCCCGAGGAGTAGCCTGCAGGACAAACCTCTACTGTGGGCTATTGCACAGACACCCTGGACTTATTGCTTACCAACCAGTTTTCACAACATTAAATTTAAGACAGAAAGCATAGAACTACTTTTCCATCTGCTCTATCCAAACTTCATCCACAAATGCCATCCTATATGTTCTATGTATATGCTGAATGTTCATCAATATATACTTAGATCTTCAACCCAGTTGCTCACAAAATCCAAAATAGTGATGCCATATACAGATGAAATAAGAAGGATGAAAGCACTGAAACCTGGTATACTGGTATACTCCCTAGGCCAATGCCCAAGGTGCCAAACACTCATCCTGTAGTTGTACAAATTGATTGCTATCACTTAAATAAGAAATAAACCACTATAACACATCCCCCGATCCCAATTGCTGAAAAGCATTTAACTAAGATGGTATGATTGATGGTATCAAAAGTTGTTGAGATATCTAACAAAAGAAGAACACCACAAGACTCCTCATGAAACAAAGTCAGAACATCATCCTTCAAAGCGAGCAACAAAATTGTTGTATTATGAAATGGCCAAAGCCCAAATTGATAATAATCAAGGACCACACTAGAATCCATATAATGCCCCAAATCTTAGGCTACAAACTTCAGTTATTTTACCCCAAAAAAGTAATTTAGAGATTGGCCTATAGCTATCCAGGTGCAGGTGATATAGACAAGGACAGTATGGGGGTCATTCAGTACAGTGTATAGCGGGGATGGACGTCTGGATTGGACGTCCATCCCCGCTATTCACTCCCCTGCTGGCCCCGGCTAATGCCTCCCCATATGAACAGCTCGTTTGTACGGGGAGGCTTATACGGGGGCGGGTGGGAACATTTCTGAGGAGGAGTGAGGGCAGGGCATGGGTGGGCCGCAACCCCAGACATAAAGGGCCGATTCTGAGGTCAGCCCTGTACGTCCAGGGCTGTGAAGATAGATGGGGGATCCTGTCACCGAGCCTGAACAAAACGGTAGGGGGAGTTGAGTAAGTTTCCCGCAGCCGGACCCTAGCCATGGGAGGCCGGATCAAGGGTCTGGATGTGGGGAATAAAGAAAATCTACAGCGGTCAGCATTTCTGGCTTCTGAATAGAGCCGCAGTGCCATGGCGATGGGATGCCATGGCACTGCAGCTCCGTTCAGGAGCCTGACTGAGGTAGCCGGGTATCTGCTGGGCATGCAGGCCGATCCATATTGGGGTCTAGCCTGCATGTCTAGGCCGTAGACCTGATTCTGATCCCGTGGACACGTCTAGCCCCTGATCAGAATCGGGTCTACCTCTGGACGTACTGCTTCTGGTCAGCCGCACAATGGGCTGGACAGCCAGGTTGGAATGTGCCTCTTTGTGAATTGAAAAAAGCATGGGAGAAGCACAGAGGATCTCTAAAGGAAAAAAGGGGACTATTGCAGTTGATATGGAAGGGAAGACTAGATAGGCCATGTGGTCTTTTTCTGCTGTCATATTTCTCTGTTTCAGTGGCAATTATCCTCCAGGAGCTGCAAGGGATTACAGATCTCCTACATGAAAATAAGTATACAACAGCCAAAATTAAAATGGAAATATTTGCGATTAAATTGCATTTGGAAAAGTCATGGAAAAACATTGTTGAATGTGCCAGGAAGATTTCAGGGCTTCAGGCCGAAATGATGCCATTTTGAAGCAAAGCTAAAGTGATAGAGGTGCTGGAGTGTAACTACAAGGACATGAATAATTGTAGAAGGCACAACAATCTGAGGCTCATGGGTATACCTGAAGGTGTGGAGAGTGCCAATCCCATTGCATACCTGGAGTACTTGCTTAAATTTGCACAGTACTTTGAACATGAAAGAGTGCACCAGGTTCTGGCTCAAACAGTACTAATGCAAATTATCTAAGGCCCTTTGTATGCCAAGTGCTATTGAACCCACCAGTGTTTCAGCTCCTGCAAACCACCATATTTCTCCAGGCCCCATTACAGTTTCAAGGGAAGGGCCTGGTGATCTTTGCAGATATGAGCAAACCCGTAATGGTAAAAATGAAGCAGTTCCTTGCTATGAGGGAAAAGTTCAAGGCCATACAAGTGCACTATGGCCTATTTTACCTAGCTCGCATGAGAATTCCCAGAACAATAAAACCATATCTTTTGAGTCTCCTGAAGATTCAGAGGCCTTCCTTTAACAGGTGATGAGGCCCTTGATGAAGCCTCGCTCTTTGCTAGATTTTGCTTGTGTTAGATATCAGGAGTAACCAGGCTAGATCTAAGCGGAGAAAATTTTGGATGAGATGGAAGATTTCCTGCAGCTGGTACACTCAGGTCCAATATCTCTCCTGTGCCACCCTATTTCCTCTCTGTTCAACATTCCCCACCTAATTGCATCCCTCACTCTCAGTTCCATATCCACAGTCTCCTCCCTCCCTCCCATTAAGCCATTGTCTAGCTCCCCGCCCCCCTCCCCCCCCCCGGTGCCAACCTCCGCAGCTCTGCTATCAGGACTTGCAGGCACAGCACTTGCCTAGTTCCCTTCCCCTGCCAGTGCCTACCTCCGCCACTGCTGCTGGGACTTGCAGCAATACAACAGCAAAAACAGCGGAGCCTGTGATTTAGTTCACATGCATCACTCAGGACTCTGCCTGTCCCTCTGCTTAGAATCAGGAAGTATTTTTGAAAGGGGCGGGACCAGCAGAGCCCTGAGCGACGCACCTGAACTAACTTTCAGGCTCCGCTGGTTTTGCTGTTGTACTGCCGCTGCCACAAGTCCTGGCAGTGGCGGTGGAGGTAGGCACAAAACGACAGCTTTCCAATTGCCGGTTTTATGGCTCTGCCAGCAGCTGGCTTGGCTATATAAAAAACAGCCAGGCCAGCTGAAAACCGGTCACTTAGCAACCCTATCAGTGATTGGAGCCCACCGCAGGTGGCAGTGTGATAAGTTGTTGTGGGCACAGATACAATGAGGTGCGGGACTGGCTGTAGCAGAGCTGGGACAGATCCCGGTGAGACCAGGCTGCTAATTAAAAATAAATATAAAAACTGCACCAAAACATTGTGGGGTGAGGGAGTGCTGCAAGATGGATTTAAAAAGGCCATGGAAGTTTAAATTAATTGCTGCAGACTTGAAACTGTATTTCAGAGGTAGAAATAAAAACACACTAAACACAACTGGAGCACAGGAACCATCGTGGCAGCAGTAAGGACAAAGGAAAACAGGGAGATATAACGATGAGCCACTTGGCGTCAGTATAAGTTAACATCTGTAACATCTCCCCTTTTTTTCTTTAAGCTTATGCACAATTTTCTATTGTAAATGTCCTACAGACCAAGTCACTTTGGTGGTTTTGAGAGCTGGGTGTAGACATGCAGCTGCTGATCCCTGTCTGGCATCGGTGGGTTGTAATCCAAGATGGCAGATGGACCTGGTACCAAACTCCTGACAGGCATGCCCACTGGCTCAGGATTCTCGTCACTGCCATTCTCTGCAGCACCTGTACTCTCCATGCCTGGGGATGTACTGGAGCAGGAAAGACTACTTGGCTCTTCAGTCAAGCTGTGGTGCTGTCCTTGTAAAGCTGGTTGCTCAGCTACTCACAGGTCTACACTATTGCAGCAATAGAGAGTTTCCCTAAATATGAATGTAGTGCAATCTTTTGCACACAGGTATTCAACGTCCAACAATTTGCCCGATCTAGTAATGAAGACTAAGTCCCCAATATCCAGCTCAGGAAAATCTCTTGCAGATATGTCATATCTTGACTTAACACATTACTTCTTGTGTCAGAGTTTTTCTGATACACCTTGTACTACACAGGGCCGAAGTAGCTTGCTGGCTATTAGCAGAGATGTCTTCAGTCTCCTTGACATCAGGCACTGTGCTGGGCTGCTATCTATGACTTCTACTGTAGTGTTTCTCCAATGCAGTATAGCTTTCCATAGGTCTTCACCATCCCTTTTTGCTTTTTTTGCAGAGTTTTTACAGCAGATTCAGCATTGCCATTAGCTTGTGGGTGCTTTGGTGATGTAGTAACATGTTCAACTCCCCACTCGGCAGAAAACGTTTTAAAATGCATGCAAGTAAATTGAGGACCATTATCTCTCCTTTTTGTTGTGAAGGACTTAGCTTCAGGATATGCTGAGAAGGCTTGGGGTACTGGGCCCACATGACGAAGTTGGGTTACCTTCACAAGGGCTCTCACCCTTCTAGTGTATCCTAGTCTCTTCTGGATACAAACGGCTTCTCACTACTATACATTCAGGCCTCCTTCAGAGAGGCCTATAAGGAAAGCAGAACCTAGGGCCCTCCAAATTCAGTATTTTATAATTTATGCAAATTCTCTGAAGTCTATCCTCTGTCTGCAGCCAAGCAAGACTTCAGAATGACAACTCCTCTGATTCTGGCACCATGGTTGGTCTTCTTGCAGACCAACATTAAATACATTTTAGTGTCCTGCTTTCCATATAACCATTGCATTCCCTGACCTTGCCACAGTAACTAGGCCGACGCATAGCACCAAGCAGCCATGGTAAAAGAATGCTTCCTTCATAACCTAACCTATATGTCTACACACATGCTAGCTACATCACGCTACAGGTTCCTGCTACCTCTCCATACATATCTGGCCACTTCCTAGGCAATACACAAAACTTGTTTTCTCCCCTCTCTCACCATGCACTTTGGCCTCAAAACACACATACATTTCATTAGACTTTTTCCATACATCTCACTCTGACAGCACAAAACGCCTGTAGGGTAGGCCTCACAGCTTCAATATCCAGGTCCTTATCACTACCCATTCAAACTAACCTTTTCACTCAATGCCAAAGCATCCTTCACTATTTTCATGCACCCTTAGCAACCAAAAGATATGTTTCCATGTAACGCTCATCATACTGTAATCCCTGGTGTCTACTTCCCTTTCTTATTTATTTATTTATTTAAAATTCTTGTAACCTGCTGATCCAATATCTCAGCGGATAACAAATTAACATATTGTCATGCTGGTTTGTTGGCAAAAAAAAAAGAAAGTCGGTTATATGAATATGGGGAAGAGAGCACTAGACTAGGTGCCAACAATGGTAATCCATTCTTTTGTTTTCCTAAAAGTGGCATTACCCTAGCAGTAGAGAAATGTGCCATTAGTATCCTACGGGATTCCCAGTTCATCAAATGTCCCACATGTTTGATATTGTGAAGTTGCTTAAAGCAATGTTTTTTAGAAAGGCTTGAAAGGAGAGAAATTCAAGGCAGCGGCGGAGGACTGTACGTTCAAGAAGTTTGAAAATGAACGGAAGAAGGGAGATGGGACAATAATTAGGACAAGTAGGGTCAAGTGAAAGTTTCTTGAGGTGTGACCACAGCCATGTTTGATGGATGCAAGGACAGTTGCAGTGGAGAGTGAGAGGTTGAGAATATGTGAGATGGAAGGGATGACAGAGGAAGAGATGGAATTAAGGAGATGGGTGGGGATAGGATCAGAGGAACACGTAGTAAGTTTAGAGGAGGAAAAAAGCTGAGCGGTTTCCTCTACAGAGATCTTAGAAAAGGATGAAAGGGTAATAGAGACTGAGGGGAAACGTTGGTATTGAAGAAGGGGTGAAGCTGATTTATAGGTTGAATTGGAGTGTAATCTTGTTAACTTTGTAATGGAAATAGTCGGCAAGGGTTTGGGCAGAAAGAGTAGGAGGGGTCAGAGGTGAAGACACTTTGAGGAGAGAGTTGAGAGTAGAGAAGAGATGGTGGGGGTTAGAGGCAAGAGAGTTAATCAGATGGAGATATTAGTTTTGCTTGTTGAGTGAAATGGATGACTGGAAGGAGACAAGCATGAATTTGAAGTGAAGAAAATCAGAAAGGGAGCAGGATTTGAGCAAAATGCGCTCAGCTGAGTAGGCACAGGAGCATAGATAGTGGGTAGTTAAAGACAGCCAGGGTTGACGTATAGTGCGCCTCACAGGACATGGGATAGGCAGAGCGAGAGCATCCAGAGCAGAGGAGAGAGCAGTACTATAGGAAACTCTAGCCTCAACAGACTTAGAAGACAAGGTGGAAGAAAGATGTAGATGAGACAATAGTGGAGAGAGCTAATGGATTGATAGACTGAAGACTCCTAAAAGGTTAAGAGCAGACTGGGCAAGATTAAGGTGGGGAGTGATGGAGAGTGAAGCTTAGCAGGTAATGGTCAGATAAGGGAAGAACTAAGGTAAGTAAATTAGAAAGTAAACAATTAGAGAAGAAAACAAGATCAAGGCAGTGAATGTGCTGATGAGTGGGCGCAGAAGAGAAAAGCTGGAGGTTGAATGAGGAGGTAAGTTAAAGTAGTTTAGAAGCATAGGGGTCAGAAGGGTTATCAATATGAATATTAAAGTCACCAAGAATAAGAGAGGGGGGGAGCTGTATTGGAGATGAGTGGGAGGAAGGCCAGCTACTCGGCCATCTGATCTGCCATGGTCCTGTTGTTCCTGATGGCACTAGCAGGCAGCAGAGTGGACGGCCTGCCTCGGTGGAGGTCCTATCGCTGATAAAGACCAGCCGCTGTGGACTCTGGCTGAGCTGTATTGGAGACGAGTGGGAGGAAGGCGACAGGCATTCCAGCTGCTCTGCCGTCTGATCTGATGTGCTCCTGTTGTTCCTGACGGTTCTAGCAGACAGCAGAGTGGACGGCCTGCCTTGGTGGAAATCCTCTTGCTGATAAAGACCAGCGGCTGTCCTACACAGCCACGAGTCGCAGCCTGTGGGTTGGAAACTGAAGGGGCATGGCTAAAGGGGCTGGACACAGCCCTTTGGTGCCCCTTCGGAGCACCGGAGACAGGAACAGGAAAGACCTTGAAATCCATGGACTGTGAGTACTATGAGGAAAAGGAAGCATAAAGGCCCTGCTAAGGAGGGCTCTGTTACTACTCTGATGCATATATTGACTGGTCCAATGAATAGGCATGTGTTTCCCCTTCCAGCAACTCAGATTTCCCCTGATGGAGCTTCTCTTAGCTCCAGGGAATGAACTCCGCCACCACATCCGCTCCCACCTATGTCATCCACTATGGTGTTAGAGAATTCTATGGAATTGGAACGTATTTCTGTTGTTCCGGTCTCAAAACATGTCTCTGTTGTTTCACTGGAAGATGGTATTGCTTTAAGAGAAGGGGACACGGAGGGGAAGATTACCCTGAAAGATAACTGTGGGGCAATTAAGAAAATTGATTCTAAGCTGTCTGGCACAATTAATTCTCTAAGCAATTTTACTCATAGAGCTGCTGAGAAGCTAGCTGATTTGGAAACTAGAGTGTATGTATCTGATAAGTCTGTTCCTCAATTAACTGCTCAAGTGGCTTCTTGTCTGACAATGAATACTAATTATGTCAAAGATTTTATGATTTTGCATACAAAAGTCAAGGCCTGGAGAATGCCTGGAGATCGAGGAATTTACGTGTGTTGACTTTTCCCAATACATATTTATCTGCAGAAATTCTGTTACAAAAATATTTTAAAGAAGTTCTGAAGTTGTCAGAAGTTATTGAAATTGTGCATACTTATTATGTTCCGATGACGGTCAGAGTCTTTCCCCCAGGGGAGGGAGGTTTTGACTCCCTTTGCTCCACTGTTAGTCAAAATCTAACTGATTTTTTAGAAGACTCCACAAACCTTACTAGGCAAAATACTTTAATTGTAACATTTTCTACTGAATCTGTTAAACATCCTTAGATTATTTTTAAATATAAGGAGGTGCTGTTCTGTGGTCAACCTTTGAGGTTGTTTCCTGATCTTAGTCGAGCCAAATAGGCTCGCAGGAAGAAATTTCTGCAATTGAAGCACAGAGTGGTGGCTATGGGGGCCACTTTTTTCTTGAAATTTCACTGCAAGTGTCTTGTGACCCTGCAGGGACAAATGTTTGCCTTTGTTGATGCTTCTCAATTGGAAAGTTTTCTTTAGTGAGTAGATAGAAGTGAGGGAATTGCGTTGAAGGTTTAAATTTGTAACTTTCTCTAATGTGGGCATTATTATGCCTAATTTTCTTGTTTGTTTAATCTTTGGTAAAATGTTCAATAGTGTAGTTCCTTGATATGGGCTTGATCATCACTGGATTATTTATGTTATTTCTTATCTTTTGTTTTCTTAAAAGAGATGCATGATCTCAATGAGGCTTTTCCTATCTGATATGGATGATTTACTATGTACTGTTTCTGTTATTGTATTTTGGAAAAATTCAATAAATATATTGAACGTAAGAGGGGGAAGAAGAATACAGAAATATGAAAGCCATGAGTCAAAGTCAGTGAGAAAGGTAGAGGTGGACTTGTCAGGGGATCGATAAATAACAGCTAACCGGAGAGGTAAGGGATTAAAAAGGTGGATGGAATGAACTTCAAAGGAGGAAAAGGAATGAGAAGGAGGTAGATGGAAGGACTTCACTTGATAGGAAGGAGAAAGCAGAAATCCAACCCCACCACCACAGTCAGTGGCATGAAGAGTGTGGGAGAATTGGTAGCCGCCATGACAGAGGGTAGTAATCGAAGCAGTATCATCAGGGAGGAGCCAGGTTTCAGTAAGAGCTAGAAGATATAAAGTGTTAGAGATAAATAGATCACAAATAAAGGGGAGTTTATTAGAAATGGGATGAGCATTGCATAGGGCACATGAGAATGGGAGAGAGGAGGGCAGAAAGGAGAAGAATAGGAATAATATTGGACTGGTTAAGTGAGGAACAGTCATGGGAGTGAGAGAAAAGTCTAGAGGGACCAGGGCTGGGATTAATGTCTATGGATGATAGAAGAAGAAGGAGCAGAAGAGTGTGAGGCAGAGATGAGACAGAACGGTGGCAATGAGCATGAGGTTCTTTCAGAGAGAAAGGAGAAGGATGAATGAGAGGAAGAAAAAGGTGAAATTCAAGAGCAGAAGAAAGGGTAGAAGACAAGATGTGAGAAGAAATGAAAAAGGTAGAGAGAAGGTGATAAGAAGAGGTGGTTTGAAGATGTAGGTATGAGGGGAGAAGGTTAGGGAGTGTCAATAATAGGAAGAAAAAATAATGTGGGGACATAAGAAGAGAAAGAGAGGAAAACAGAACATAAGAGCATAAGAAATGCCATACTGGGTCAGACCAAGGCCCATCAAGCCCAGTATCCTGTTTCCAACAGTGGCCAATCCAGGTCACAAATACCTG
This sequence comes from Ichthyophis bannanicus, assembly GCA_033557465.1. Taxonomy (NCBI): domain Eukaryota; kingdom Metazoa; phylum Chordata; class Amphibia; order Gymnophiona; family Ichthyophiidae; genus Ichthyophis; species Ichthyophis bannanicus. The sequence goes on along the minus strand of CM066036.1, from coordinate 643,424,889 downwards.
GCAGGTATCCAAAGTTTACAACTTCCACAATGTTCATCCTGGGATAAGCAGTGAATTTCCTGGGTCCTCTTTAAAAATGGTTTATGGACCTTTCCTCTAGGAACTTGTCCAAACCTTTTCTACACCCAGCTACACGAACATTCTATATCCTCCGGTAACAAATTCCAGAGTTTGATTACGTGTTGAGTGAAAAAATATTTTCTCTTATTAGTCTTAAATGGGTTACACTGTAGCTTCATTGCATGTCCTCTAGTCTTTCTACTTTTTTGATGGTGTAAACAACCAATCTGCATTAACCCGTTCCACTCCATTCATTAATTTATAGACGTCTATCATATCTCCCCTTAGCTTTCTCTTTTCCAAGCTGAAGAGCCCTAACCTTTTAAGCCTTTCTTCGTAGGGGTATCCTTCCATCCCCTTTACCATTTTGGTGGCTCTTCTCTGTTCAATTTCTAATTCCACTATATCCTTTTTAAGATACGGCAACCAGAACTGCACACAATATTCAAGGTGCGGTAGTACCATGGAACGATATAGAGGTATTATATTTTCCTTGGTTTTATTCTCCATTCCTTTTCTTATGATTACTAGCATTCTATTACACTGGGTGGAGGGTTTCAACGTATTATCCTTGATGATGCCTAAATCTTTTTCCTGGATGGTGGTTTCTAAGGTCGTACCTTGCATCATGTAACCAAAGTTTGGGTTATTCTTTCCTAGGTACATAACTTTGCACTTGTCCACATTAAATTTCTTCTGCCATTTGGACGCCCAGTCTGCACTCTTCAGGTACTAGAATTGATTTTAATGATACTTCACAAATTACTAATAGTAGGTCTGCAATCTCATATTTCAGTTCTTTCAATACCCTTGGATGTATACCATCTGGTCCAGATGATTTGGTACTCTTCAGAGGAAGACAGAGGAAATGATTGAAGAATTGGTAGGAGAAAAATCACGGGATAGGGGCAGTTGGGAGAAAAGGTGGAAAATCACCTTAAGAAGTGGCTGTGTAAGAGGGTGAGGTTAAAACAAAAGAAAGGAGAGAGATGAAAACCAAAATAATTAATGTGTAAAATTACAGTTAAGTATCAACTAGAAAATTAGTTAAAAATTGGAAGACCATGAGGTCAGTGTTGATTTAAACTATTACAAAAGTATTACTACTACTACTGACATTGATCATCCCTACAGTGCCAGAAGGTGACCAGCACTGCACAAGCGCATGCAAAAGATAGTCAAAGTTCATAAATAGTCTTAGAGCTTAGAGTTCAGCTAAAAAGGTATACCAACAGGACTGAGCCGAGGTGCAGATGATGGCATATCTCCCCTATCTATCAAAGGTTTCAGTGGAAAAGATCCATAGACAAGATTCACAGCCAATACCCACAGTCAAGGTTCATAGACAAGATAGAGAGATACCAAGATTCATATGTCGTTCTAGGAACAACTGGGCCCAGCAGACTTCTCCACAGAGCTCAGGGCCCTTGAATTACCTGGCCGCAGTAGTCATGTTCCTTCTTGATGCTCTAACAGACATGTTTTTTCCTCAAGGCACTATATGGTATAAATGCTGTCATCCTTCAGGTGCCACTTACAACTTTTACCACCCGGTGAAGGAACATTCAATAGGAAAGTATCGCACTACTATTGAACTCTACAGTGCATTTCCTTCCAGCTACAAATCCCACCTCTCCGTTCCCACGGTATCCTCATTACCAGGAGCACTGTTTGAAGTCACATTCCAAGAGTTAGGATCTTTCCTATGGCATGTGCTGCATTGCAGCATAGACACGATGGGGGATAAATGCCTCTGAAGCCAATATTCAGCAGCACTATGCAGATAATGATGGTGATTGTATGGATAGCAGCCACACAATCCAAATGTTCAGCGACACCCATTATCTGGATAATGCTGCTAAATATCCAGATTTTTTTGCTTGTGGCAGCTGGTGTTTAAAAAAATGCTGACTGCCACAGCCTGAGTATTACCCCTTATGTTGCCTGCAGGTTACAGGCAGAGGTCCAGTCATTGCTTGTCAAGTGACCAGGCAATGGAGCTTTACGGTATCCACATTCAGTCCTTAGATTTCCCTTGATGTTTTCCATCCTGCAGGTGCAGCAGCTGGGTCTGAGGGAGTTGGATGACTTGAGGGTGTTAGGAGAGATAGTTCTACTTGAAGAAAGTTTGGATGCCTTAAGGCAGTGGTTCTCAACCTTTTTTGTACCGTGAACCCTTTTACCATTGGTCAACTTGTGGTGACCCCCAATGATAAAATCAAATGCGTCTCTCTTCCTCTACCGTTAACGCATTGTCGCTGTAATCATTTGTTGAATTATTAATATATTATAGGCCTTTGCAATATGTTTTTATTTATAAAACTTACTTATTTAAACCATTAATCACAATAAGAAGTAACAATATTTGCTTTCAAAATTATGATGATTTTGTAGTCAAATCACTAATATGAAATAAAATTATTTTTTCTACCTTTGTCGTCTGACCAATTTATTCTCTGATCATGCTGGTCCTGATCTGAGGCCTCTGCTTTCCTGTCTTCTCTTAGCTCTCTTTCTGTGGTCTATGGTCCATCTGCCATTTCTTATCTCTTCTTTCGTTTTCTTCACTTCTTTCCATCAGCCTATTTGCAGTCCCAGTAACCCTCCCCAGTATCAGCCCCTTTCCAGTCCTCACTCTCAGTACCTTCCAATGTCAACTTGCATTCCCATGACTGCCACTGGTGTCCATTCCCTTCCAGTCCCCCTCCTTCCCCACTGACCAGTCCCTTCTAGTACAAATACCATGGCAGCCCCCCTCAGATCCACTCTCTTCCAGTTCCATTCTCCCATCCCCTTGTATCAGTGGAGTGGAGGAGTGGCCTAGTGGTTAGGGCAAGGTACTACAGGCCGGAAGGTCGGGGGTTCAAATCCCACTAGAGGACAGCAACCTTGAGCCAGAAGGACTGGGGTTTCTAGTCCCACAGGTGCTCCTTGTGGTCTTGGGCAAGCCACTTAACCCTCCACAGCCCATGTTCCCTGTAAAATAGTTATCTCCAAGTTATAATGCCCTGTTCAATGTAATTTCAGTTTGTTCAATGTAAACCGCACTGATGCAGAATAGTGCGGTATATAAGAGAATATAAATAAAATAAATAAATAAATAAATCAGCCCATTTGTAGCCTTAGCCTCCAGTTTTCTTCCAGGGCCAGCAGCTCTATCCTCCCCTCCCCACAATCAGCCCATTCCCAGTTGAAGCCCCCCCAATCAGCTCGCTTCCAGTGCTAGTCCCCCCTCAACCCCATTACCAGTGCTAGCCTCCCCTAATCAGCCCAATACCAGTCCTACCACCCCCCATCAGCTCATTACCAGTCCTAGCCTCCCCTAACTAGCTCATTTCCAGTGCTAGTCCCTCCTCAACCCCATTACCAGTGCTAGGCTCCCCTAATCAGCTCATTCCCAGTGCTAGTTCCTCCTCAACCTCATTACCAGTGCTAGGCTCCCCTAATCAGCCCATTGCCAGTCCTAACCTCCCCAATCAGCATATTACCAGTCCCAACCCCCCCCCCCTTTGATCAGTCCATTCCCAGTCCTAGCCTTCCCTAATCAACCCATTACCAGTCCTAGTCCCCCCATCTGCCCATTATAATCCTAACCCGCACTGTCTCTCCCCTCTGTCCAGCATTTATTGCCCATCTGTACAGTATGTCCCCCTGTCTCTTCCCTTTGTCCATGTCAGCCCCCCTCCCTCCCCCCTCCCTCCATCCATCCATCCATCCATGTCAGCCCTGTTGCAGGTTCCCTGCCCTCTTCTCCTCTCTCCCTGTCTGCCTGCTGCTGCCCTGCTGTTCTTCTACAGCCGCAGCTCCCTCTCTTAGGGAACCACGGCTATACCTGTAAAACTGTTACGGAGCATTCCCATCTCTCGATGGGCTCCGTGCAGCATTGTCCCGCCTCCAAAGGAAGTGCTAAACAACTTCCTTTGGAGGTGAGACAATGCTGCACGGAGCCCGTCAAGAGACAGGAAGGCTCTGCAAAGGTTATACTGGCACAGACGCGGTTCCCTAAGAGGCAGGGTGCCACGGCTGCATTAGAAGGGACTGGGAGGCGGTGAGTTTGCCGCTGCCGAGAAGCAGACTCGGCATCGGCAGCAACTTGGGTGCTTTTTTTGTTAACGGCGGAGTGAGGTGAGGCGACCCCCGCTAAATCCTGTGATGACCCCCCATAGGGGGTCGCGATCCACAGGTTGAGAACTGCAGCCTTAAGGGGATGGGCTGAGAGGGGGCTATTTTGGGGGAATTGGGGGTGATTTCTGGAAAGCTTGATCTTGACATTTATACCTGTTTCCTTCAAGAAGGCACTTATTCATGTCTGGGGGCAGATTGAAATACTGATGTCCAGGGTCGATGCTATCAGTAGGCGAAATAGGTGGTCGCCTAGAACACCTACCTTTCGGGGGCACCCATTGCCGCTGCTGTCACCCCCTCTGCCAGACCGACAGTAATCACAATAGCTGAATACTGCCCCGCAGCACTTATCTTCCAGCTTCAGCGGCACAGGACTGCTTGCTTCCTCCCCTCTCCAGTGCCCAATGCCGACTTCCTGTTTGCACAGGAAGTTGGCATCAGGAATCAGAGAGTGGTGGAAGCAAACAGCCCTGTGGCACCAAAACTTGAAGGTAAGTGCCATGGGGCTATCTGTGGCTATTGCCACTGCTGTCAGTCCCAGAGAGGGGCAGCAGCAGCAGCAATGGGTGCCACAGAGGGGGCACAAGGGATGAAGTTCGCCTAGGGCACCTCATCTCCTTGCGCCGGCCCTGCCAATGTCTAGATTTTTTCTTATCAATATGGATTTCTCTTTGTAAGATGGAGAATCCACATTGATATTGTAGGCCTGCTCTTACCACTTCCTCTCCCCACCCTTACCACACCTCCTAGAAAACTAAATGAGAAATAGCAGAATGGTTAGAGTTCTAGCTTGGGCAGCAAGAAAACAGGATTTGATTCCCACTAGCACGCCTTGTGGCTTTGGGCAAGTCATTTAACTCTCCATTGCCTCAGAAAAATCCAAGTTATCAGTGTTCCCATATAATGTGCATTACCAAGTTTAAGTTAGAATGTAAACTGCTTTGACTGAAATGATAAAGTGGTATAAAAAAATCTGTTAAATAAATAAATGTGGTCTGCATCCCCATATGTAAACAGTCCCTCTTCTAAAATGTCATTTACATGTGCTTGCCAATCTGCTTCTATATGCGTTCTTCCCCATATCCGTGCCTCTATGCCCAATCCGGGCACAGATATGGCACATAACTGTTCTATACTCATCCCCTAAATATACAGACTACTCTGTGCTTCTGCTCTGAGTCTTGAGAACAAAGATTTCAAGATCAGTTTAAAATCAGCAAGTTTCATCTTAGAATACCAATATCCCCACCTGGGTGCAGTATTTTTTGACAGTTAATGCTTTGTAAATTGGGTATAATGATAGTTGAATTATTACGGGACAAGTTTGAGAAGAATCTAGACATGTGAATTTTGGCTCATGTTCAAGCAAACGTGCAGAATACTTTCGGCTGTTTTTCTTGAGCTGCCAGGATTTATTCTCTGGGGACGTGGTTTCAAGCAGAGAAGACCAGCACTGATGTGTGTGAAAGTACCTTAGAAAACTGTTATGAACAAAAATGTAAATGAACTGTTTTCAGCCCATAAGGAAAGTTAAATCAGATACTGGCCTTCCCAAAGGAGATAAAAGAGCTGCAAAGAAATCTTTACCAGCTTTTACCCTTTAACAAGAATATAGTGCTTGACACATTAAGTGCAAATGTATCTATTATTCCCAAGTAGATGAACCAATTTCATAAACCGCAGAAGAAGAATTATTTTCACCTGAAAATTAACTATTATAGCAATTATATGGTTGATAAAAGGTGAATGAAGATGAAACGGAGACAAAGTGATATGCATGATAACATGGTCTCTTTCCATTAAAGCTTTTGAATGTAGAAGTAAAGTCAAGGCCTTTGAGGGTCTTCAGCAACTGATAACATATAGTCACTTCTCAATGCTAGGCTTTCAAGACACAAAGAAGAGAGGCTTCAACAAGGAGTAGCTCTTATACAGGATAACTAGGTTCACATAGAGATTCTAACTCAGGATAATTACCAAAGATGGGAAGAGAGCACGGAGAAGCTGCTTGAATGACAACCTGAACTATTTTATGGGTGAGCAGACCTGTTCCGATGATTTGACAGCTTTGCCTTTTAAGAAGATCAGTTCCCATACATATGCATCCGTAACCGTGGTTCTTCTGCTAACAAAGTATTCAGAAATTTAGAGCAAATCAAATAATAAAGAAATATTGGGTGTGATTTTCAAAATGACCAATATTTAGCACCACGGTGGTCAGCTGAAGGTTCTTAAATACCAGTGGGATACTCAGCAGTAGTATCCAGATAATAGCTGCTGCTGAGTCTGTTTTGATTCACACTATCCAGATAAGTGCTAGCCATATCCAGATAATGGCTATTTTCAGCCAGCATTTATCTGGATTGCAACTTAGGCCTGCTTTTTCATGTGGCCTAAGTTATGTAAGTGCTGAAAATCGCTGCTATATGGATATGGTGGTATTTATCTGGATAGCGGTGGTACTGCCAGCACTCCACCCACAGATTGCTTAGCACTAACCAGATAGTGCCAGGGTAGTCTGTCTCTGTGGAGATATTTATCAGCACTGTTCGGCTATTGCTGCTGAATGGGTCACTCAGCACCCTTATGGGCCCGATTCTGTGCAACGAATAGCTATTTGTGCCTTCCCCCGCCACATCTAACTTCCCCGCCAGTTGTGCGGGGAAGGGGCAGCTCGGGGGCAGAGCCTGGGCGGGCGGTGGGTGGTCGCCGGCCCTGTACGTCTCTTTTTCGGCGGCCCGGGGCACAGATAGGGTGGGGGGCCTGAAGGCATTCCCCGCAGCCCAACCCAGGCCTTAGGAGGCTGGATCGGGGGATGGACTGCAGGAAATGAAGCCCTGAAGTCCAGTTGCCGGCACCAGCGGCTCTTCAATGGAATCACGGTGCCATGGCAACATGATGCCATGGCGTCGCGGCTCCATTGAAGAGCCTTCACTGAGTTAGCCGGGTACAGTCCTGTATGTGCAGACCGGGTACAATCCTGTATGTGCAGTCCTGTATGTGCAGGCCGGGGTGAATCGAATCCTAGCCTGCATGTACAGGAATGTTCGCAATTCTGATCCCGCGGGACTAGACATGCTCCACAGGATCAGAATTGCGATCCCCTCTGTACGTCCAGTTCAGACCAGACATACATAGGGGATCTACGTCCAGGACTGAATAAGCCTGTATATGGATAGCCCCTGTGGCATTTAGTTTTATCACTCAGCATACCCATGTGGAAGATAATTTTATAAGATCTTGGCTAGAGAGCAACCATTGCCCTCGAATGATTCATTAGTTCCTCACTGCCCAGAACTTCCACTACCATCCCGGGCCTTCTTCATCATACTCAGAATTCCACATTCTGTATATAAGTGTCACTTTTGTAGAACTCAGTTCCTAAAGATTTAGGAATAGAAAGCTCCTAAAAGAAATTCAAAGCTGGTCTCAAGACCTACTACTTAGACTGGGCCTATAGGCTTACAGGAGTCCACTAGGGTTGACAGATATAGCAAGCAATTGAAATTCTTGCTGTCCTTTTATCTGTGTCTATTTTCTTTTGTTTTGTCTGTTGCATACATGCTCTCTGATCTTATTTCTGACTCATGGCAACCCAGCAACCCCTGGGTTTTCTTGGCAAGATGTGACCGGAAATCCATTGCCAGGCCTTTCTTCCGAGGCAATGGAGGGTAAAGTGACTTGCCCAAGGCCAGTGGGAATTGAGCGCTGGTCTTTGGTCACTAGACCACTGCACTAACCACTAGGCTAATTCTCTTTCCTCATCTATTCCTCTTTCTTCATGTTTAAGCATAAATGACAGAAACTGTGCTTTGCATTAAGGCGTGGGCATTTAACCCAGCCCTAGAACTAGTGTAAATGCCTGCGCATAGATTTTTAAGAAAAGGTGCAAATTATCATGTTTCATAACCTGCGCCTGTACTTGTATGCTCTGCCCACACTCTGCCCATGCACATGCCCATCAGCAAGGTAAGCACCTTAAAGCAACACACGTACTTGTTTGCAGGTCAGTACAAGTTATTAATGCACGTTACGCATGTACCTTGTGCCTAAAAGCACACATCCTCTTATAAATACCTCCAAATAGTATGTGCATATTTTTGTCCTGTTTCAATATTGGTAATTTTTCAAAGTTGAAGCATGTTCATACTTCTGTTTCAAATTACCCCATGGATTTTAAGCACACATTTTCTGGACTATTCCGCGTGCATACATGGATATTTTCAAAAGTATACACATAAATGCAAACTCCTTTCTAGTCCCAACCCCAGATAAATTTGCATGTACTGTACATGCTGTATTCACATAATTTTATGTGCAAATCATATGAACAATTTTATGAGCACTTACATCCACTCAGGGCCGGATTTACCTTGAGTGAGGCCCTATGCCAACAAAAATTGTGGGCCCCCAGCAGGGGCGGCCCAAGGGGGGTGTGGGCCTCATTTGCATAAGGGGCCTCATTTGCATAAATATTTGCATAATGTTACCATATACTAACTTTTAGTAAACGTGCCTCTTAATGAGTGTATGGATAAAGAAAGACTAAAAGATTTCTACATTACTATAATCCAGTGCCAACTGCCAGACACATTAGGAACTACTAAACACACTGCCCATTTAGAACCCATAGCAAACCCGCCGTATCCTAACAGCACTACCAGGACTCACAAAGCACCATACTCTACCAATCAAAAGGCAACACTGCAAATATTAAACCAATACATTTCAGAGAACAACAATACATGACCTACTGGGGAAAGAGAACAAGTGGCAATGTCAAATAGGAATTATATAAACAGAACACCTCAGCTCAGTTACACATGCAGAACATAGACCATCACCAAACAAGTAATCACATTTTAGAAACAGGAAGACAATAATTAAACTGGGAATCCCAAAAGCCAAACTTGGAATGTACACACTGTAGAAATAAAAACTATACATTAATTTGCTCTTGTACTAAACAAAGCGCAGACGTTAATGATGCACATTTACCAGAGCTGACATATTCCAATTAATAAATTCAAAATAAAGAGATATTTTTCTACCTTTTGTGCATTTTTTTCAGCTGCAATTGCTCCAGCCACTTTCTTCTGTTTTCTTCATGTCTTCTGCTAACTCTACATCGTCTGCTGTCCATTTGTCCTTTCTTCTCTCTTCTAGTTTTTTTCCATTCTCTCTCTACATCTGCTTTAACATACTAATCTTTCTCCTTTTGCTCTTTCCTCATTCCTATTTCATCCAGTCAAATTTTACCCCTCCATCCTCAATCCCCACTTACTCTCCCAATACCCGGCCAATTGTAGATTTTTTTATCCCTCCCACACAAAATATTTTTCCCTTCTCCATTTTACTCTTCCAGCCCCATCCCATTCTAATCCTCCCCCAACATCAGCTCCCTTCTAGTTCCAGCCTCACCCAGCATCCATTCCCTTCTAGTCCCTGCATCAGCCCATTTCCAGTCCTAGCCACCCATCAGCCCATTTCCAGTCCTAGCAACCCCCCAACCCAATACCAGTCCTAACCCCCCATCACCCCATTTTCAGTTTAAGCCCCCCCTATAACCCATTACCAGTCCTAACCCCCCATCAGCCCACTTCCAGTCCTAACCCCATCAACCCATTTCCAGTCAGCCCCCCATAGCCCATTGCCAGTCCTAACCCCCCCCATCAGCCCATCAGCCCACAGCCCATTACCAGTCCTAACCCCATCAGCCCACCTCCAGTCTTAACCCCCCCCCAGCCCATTTCCAGTCCTAACCCCCCCCCCATAGCCCATTACCAGACAGCCCCCATCAGCCCACAGCCCATTACCAGTCTTAACCCCCCCCCAAAGCCCATTACCAGTTCTAAACCCCCCCAACAGCCCATTATCAGTCCTAACCCCATCAGCCCACCTCCAGTCTTAACCCCCCAGCCCATTTCCAGTCCTAGCCCCCCCATAGCCCATTACCAGACAGCCCCCATCAGCCCACAGCCCATTACCAGTCTAAACCCCCAAAACCCATTACCAGTTCTAAACGCCCCCCCAACAGCCCATTACCAGTCCTAACCCCATCAGCCCACCTCCAGTCTTAACCCCCCCCAGCCCATTTCCAGTCCTAGCCCCCCCCCCATAGCCCATTACCAGACAGCCCCCATCAGCCCACAGCCCATTACCAGTCTAAACCCCCCCAACACCCCATTACCAGTCCTAACCCTATCAGCCCACCTCCAGTCTTAACCCCCCCCCAGCCCATTTCCAGTCCTAGCCCCCCCCCATAGCCCATTACCAGACAGCCCCCATCAGCCCACCCATTACCAGTCTTAACCCCCCCAAAGCCCATTACCAGTTCTAAACCCCCCCCCCCCAACAGCCCACAGCCCATTACCAGTCCTCCTCATCAGCCCACCTCCAGCCTTAATCCCCCCAACCCATTTCCAGTCCCAGTCCCAGCCCATTTCCAGTCCCAGTCCCAACCCCTGACCAGCCCCAGACCCAGCCCCCCCCCAATTACCAGTCCTACCCCCCCTCCCCCCCCCCCCCCCCCCCTAAAGTACAATTTAAATTTAAAAACAAAACCACCTGGCTGCCGCCGCGGGGCCCCCCTCTGCTGCCGCGGCAGCATGGACTGACCCGCGGGGGCCCCCTCTGTAAGCTCGGTCCCTCCCTCCGTGCCTCCGTGTGTCCCTCCGTGCAGGCTGTTAGAGACGCGAAGGCAGACTGTCTCCTTCGCGTCTCTGTTAAGCCCGCAGGGGCTGATGGGAAATTTCCCATCAGCCCTGCGGGCTTAACAGAGACGGGAAGGCAGAAGGAGACAGTCTGCCTTCGCGTCTCTAACAGCCTGCACGGAGGGAGACACGGAGGCACGGAGGGACCGAGCTTACAGAGGGGGCCCCCGCGGGTCAGTCCATGCTGCCGCGGCAGCAGAGGGGGGCCCCGTGGCGGCAGCCAGCAGGTTTTTTTTAATTTTATTAAAAAAAAAGCCTAACTACTTCAATTTTTGTGGGCCCTTTGCAGCTGTGGGCCCTACGCCATGGCGTACATGGCGTATAGCTAAATCCGGCCCTGCATCCACTCATAAAACACTGCTTTATGCACAGAAACAGCTTTTAAAATTGTCCTCCCTGTTTCACAAAGGATTAGGGCCTGATTCTGTCCTGGACGTCCCATCCCTCTGTGTACCCAGTCAGAATCAGATGAACAGAATTAACGGGATTCTGATCCCACAGGGCATGTCTAGTCTCGCGGGATAGAATCACATCTAGACCTGTACATACAGTCCAGGACCCCGATTCTGGTCAGTCTGGACGTACAGGCCTTGCCTGGCTAACTCAGTCATGGCTCCTGAATGGAGTTGCAACACCATGGCGTCTGGTTGCCATGGCACCACAGCTCCTGAATGGAGCTGGGATCCCCAACCTCCAGACAAGAATCTTCATACTCCACAGCCCGACCCCTGATCTGGCCTCCCAAGGCCAGGGTCGGGCTGCGGGGAATCTCCCCTGCCCCCTCCCGCCTTTGCTGTGCCCCAGGCCTGCCATCCCCCATCAACGAGGGGAAGTTATTCCACCTCAGACGTGGAATAAGTTCCCTATACAGGCCGCCGGCCCTGGACGTACAGAGTCGACATTGGAATCGGCCCTGTATGTCCCGGGCCGCAGACCGCCCACCCTGACTCCGCCCCCGCAACTCTCCTTTCCTGTATTCTGATACACTGGGTCTGTGCATGTCCATGGTGCGTGCACGGGAATCTCAGAATATGCCTGGGAGCGGCAGAATGGGGGCATGGTTTGCTGCGGAGATGTATATAGTATATTCAGGAAAGGCCCGTGTACATTTTTTGATTTCCCCGTAGATGTGCTCATTATTCCTGATAGAGATGTGAAAAGGCCAGTACTTAGAAAATATTCTGCTGTGTTCTATAATTTGCATGTTTTAAACTGGTGTGACTGCAGTCTGGAAAAACACCACAAGATGCAGTTATAAAGAACAGAAAACATAGGTGAGGGAATCTCATAAGCTAAAGAGTCATTAATATCTACCCTTAAAGAAATATTAAGAAGAGCAATAGTGTTTATTCTGGCTATACCGAAATTTGCCGTTTATGCTAAAACAACGAATCTAGAGGACCCTAACAATTTCTGTGTTATTATGTGAGTGACTCTGGAAAAGAATCTTGTTTGAGTGAGAAAGGGAGATCATATTTGTAGTCCTTGGACGTCATGCTATTATGTTACACCAGCTTTTATTTATAGGTTCTGAGCATCATTTTGGCAGAATTATGTCTTTTGTGACTGCGAGAGAGATTGCGAGAGAGAGAGAGAGAGAGTGAGTGTGTGTGTGTGTGTGTGTGTGTGTGTGTGTGTGTGTGTGTGTGTGTGTGTGTGTGTGTGTGTGTGGTTTGAGGTTTGTACAGGAAGATCTGGTGTGCTGCTCTAAAATACAGGGAGGACTTGAATGCCTGGTCAGTATCTGGACATGACTGCAGTGTCACCAGGTGCCAGTGCAATAGGGCAGTCATACATCAGCTGTGCCAGGCACTGGGAGACATGACTGATGTTGTGCCAACATTCCCTAGATTGTGTCATAAGGCCTGCATCCTTACTCAGTCCAGGATCTATGGAAGCTGTGAGAGTGGTGATATATCTGGAGGCTGGTTAGTTGGTATGATGGCACAGAGATCCCCTCCCATGCCCACACAGGTTTGATCAGGGGAGCACTGCAACAATGCAGACTGTGGAAATGCAGGCAGGGTTGCCACACAGATAGCAGATGTAAACAGACCGACATTGGACTGTGAACATTGTATGGGAAAGGTATATCCACATGTAAGGAGCTGCTTTGGGAAATGCCAGTACCCAGATATATGGGAAACAGATGCCATAGCCAGAAAGTCATAGTCATTAGAGGAGCATAGTTTTGTCGCTCTGCAATATAATGCATCCTTTACGGAATTGCCAAGTTAGTTTAGGTTGATGTGAGGTTGGTAAAGGTCCATACTTAGCATTTTAAGAAGTGTTTTTAGAAATGACCAATGCAAGAATAACTGAGGCAGTGTTATACTGCAAAGTAATGTGTGATGCAAGGTATGTCATGACAAACATATTAATATTTACTTGATCTTATAATAGAGTGCATTGAGATTACTTTACAGTGTTCAGGGCATGACGCAGATTAGTATATGCGGTCTAGTTTGCATCAGTGTTTATGTATCATCACTATTTATGTCTAGTTTGAATCAGCAGACATTGTCAGCAAAAATAACAGCTTAAGAGATGCACATTTTAAGCGAGGAGGCGTGGTGACCACAGAGATGGACACGGTCAGAAACGTGCAATTTTTCAGAATACGGTGTGTGTGGGGATGTCCAAAATAGTTTTAGCATTTACCCGTGTCCCATAATATTAGCAGGGGACGTGTTTCTATGCCTCGCTCTATAGCCCGTGCCTGCACCCATGCGAGGATCTCGCGCTGGATATGTGCACAAGCCGACTGATCAGCATGTTATATGTGCCGCGTCAGACACGTCTATGAGGTGATTCCAAAACCGTGGGTGTGTCTATAAACGCAGCTGCAGAATTCACTTCGAATCGTGCCTGTGCCCGATTTAAACATTTACGTCAGAACTTGTCGGCTTGTACGGAATATGCCTCTATTTGAATTAGCTTGAAACTGGCAAATCCATGTTAACAAACCTTTAAATTTGTTTAAGCAGTTCTAATACTGCCAATGAAATGAGAGCTTGAATAGTTCTATAACTGGTTTCATTTCCAAAGCAGAATTTCAGTCATCTATCTTAGTGATAGATCAGAGCATTTTGCTTGGCACGGGAAGCTCTGCATTAATCTGAATATGATGCATAGTTGCAGCTTGGTCACTTTAGTACCCACTATGCTGCAAAGTCCACAGCTAATTTGGGGATATTTTACCTAAACTCAGTGAAGGATTAATCCTTTGGTGGACCCTAGGCAAACAAACTTTGGGTTCCCCATCACAATACAAATGCATTTTTAAAACCCCACAAATGTATGAACACCAGTACACCAGTTGCTCATCTAATTACACTGCATTAATATGAGGACCCCAGACCCCAGCAAATATTTCCCCTGTAGTCCCTGCCAGGGTCGGCCTAACCACAGGGCAAGGCTAGGCAGTTCCCTAGAGCATCAGCTTCTGAAGGGCAGAAAAGAGCTGCAGCAGCCAAAGAAAAAAACATACCTACAAAGCAAAGATTAGTATTTAAAAGTATGATGCCCAGTTATGCATTTTTACAGGATTACTGTGGGAGGGGTAGCGTTTCAGTGATTATGACTGTTGAGTTTAATTATCAAAATCTTAGGGTAGGGGAATAAGGCTTTGCTGCCCAATACCCTTTCACCAGCTCTGCTGCCTCCCCCCTTCCACCCCTCCCCCCCCCCCCCACCCCCATCCCCGGCAGGCCCTATCCTCAGATTCTATAACTCCTGGTACTGGTTTGGCTGCTCATTGCTTTCCATGCTTTCAGATACTGCAAGTTATTTCAGAGGTTGAAGATGCAGCGCACAGCAGTTATGCTGTTGATAATGATACTTTCAGATGTCAGTCTAATGACTCCAGAAGTGAGGGGCGGTGCCAATGTACAACACCCTATTTGGCCGAGTGCAGTAGCCATGATTGATGACAACATTACTTCCTGTCCAGAACCCAGCTAGGGCTAGATTACATGGCTGACATGTCCTCCTTCCCACCCTATGGGCTCCAGTTTACCCATGACTTAATCCTGCCCTTCATAAGCTAAACAATGAATCTGGAGATGCAAACTTTGACATCAGATAGGCCAGTTCACTTAAGCACAGTAACCTGCACTAATATTAATGCGGGTTAACACTTGTGTTCATGCCACAGGTCCCATTATTTCCAATAGGGCTGATTCACTCTCTAAATTCATATCTTTTCATGAACCATCACTAATCTTCATTCCAGTCTGGATATCTGCCTTATGTTCCCAGCTGTCCAGGTGATACAGCTGATCCCTTGGGGAGGCTGGACGGGGCATTGCTAAATTGCAACCAGTTGCTGTGGGCCATGATGCTGAAAAATATCCCCAATAGGAGAACTCCAAGAAACCAGAAAGCCTCCATGAAATGATACTACCATAAGGCCTCCAGTGAAAGGCGACCAGAACCAAAAATACAATGTCGGAGCATTGAAGTAGAGAGAGGAAACATATCAACTCACTAATCATCACGCTCCATTTTGATCGTTTTTATTAAGTTAAAAAAAAACATTTTTGTTATTTTTTTGCTAATAAAATGAAACATTTTTTCATGTACTTATCTCAAAGCAATGAAGAGCCACAGGAAGCCCCAAATACAACGTGACACATTTTGAGTCCAAACAGCAGGGACTCTGCTTCAGGCTTTTTTAGGGAAACTTCCCACAAAATGAATGAGCTCTTCAGAACAAAATCGCACCTTAAACCAAAGATGGGCGTCTGACATCACAAATCAATCCACCAGTCCAAACTGTAGAGGGAAAGACCATGTAAAAGGAAAGCTACTCTCAGGATTGGTTTAACAAAAAAAGGCTTGGCCAATCAATCTCAAGATTCAGACCAGATGGGGATAAGGAACCAAGTTTAAAGATCCACTCTTGCTCTCTCCACTGTAGTTTGGACACCCGATCTCCCTTGCGTGGATCATGAGCAATGAAATCAATCACTCGCCAGAATAACTGATCAAACGAGTGGTGGTACTAAAGACAATGATCCACCAAGGGAGCTGAAACATTGGGAAGTCCGTAAACGGGTGACATGTTCATTCAACTGGATTTTAATCGTACGAGCTGTCTGTCCCATATAAATCAAATCACATGGACAGACAATCAAGTATACAACAAAAGCTGACACGCAAGACGTGTTCCAATGAGATGTAAACCAATAATCCTTCTTGGTATAATGCCAATGATGGCCCTCCAGAGTATGTGAGCAATGTTGACAATTTCCACACGTCCAATGGCCCGGATTGTCATGAGTGGAGGCAGGGCGATCTACTGAAGTTGTAGAAGGTACCAACTGATCTCACAAATTAGTACCCCGGGAATATGCTAACTGAAGAGGTTTTTGGAAACAGGAGTGTAGTTGCAACACCGGCCAATGTTTGTGAAGAAGAGATGTTAGCTGATGTATATTCTGCATGAAAGGCAATATACTAGTAATACAATCATCAGAATGGTGCTTAGCTTGAGGTGACAATAACCACTCCTTATGACAAAAGCGGGCCCATTTGTAAGCCTTGAGAATGAGGGAACGGAAATAACCCCGACCCAGCAAACAGACAAATCCTGCGCAGGACTGTAAAACTTCGAGACAGTGGAACATATACGGTGAAGATGTAGGAACTATCCGAAAGGCAAACCATGGTGTAGAGAGTCCGGATGGGTGGCTATGAAACTGAAGCAGGGTATTCCGCTGAACAGGCTTTTGGTACAATGTAGTTTGCAAGCCTGATGGAGAAAGAAACACTCAAACATCCAGGAATTTGATGGCTTGAGTTTCAATATGAGCATTGACTTGAATATTAGGCTTCAGAGTATTTAGCCACGATATGAACTGTTGTAAAGATTCCAATAAATCTGTCCACAGAAAAAAGATGTCATCCAGGAACCGCTTCCACAAACCGCTTTTAAAATGCCTCAGATAGATAAATATAAAGCTCTTCAAAGTCTGCCATGTAAATGGTGGCCAAAAACAGAGCTACAGTGGCTCCCATAGCTATTCTGAAAATCTGAAAATAAAATTGGCCATGATACAAAAAATAATTTTTTGTCAGAACCAAGTGCAAGAGATCCAGTAGAAAAGACCTGGGCAGACAAGATTTTTTATTTATTTTTATTTACATTCTCTTATATACCGCGCTATTCTGCATCAGTGTGGTTTACATTGAACAAACTGAAATTACATTGAACAGGGCATTATAACTTGGAGATAACTATTTTACAGGGAACATGGTAAATCCAATGCATATGTAAGTAAGGCATTGAAGCACTTCCTGCTGATCAGTGTTGGTGTATAATGACTGAACATCAAGTGTAACAAAATAAGTGAAAGAAGAAATTCGAGACTGCTGATCAAGTTGCACCAAAAAATGAGTGGTATCTTTTACATAAGAACGAACCAATGAAGCCGCTGGCTGTAAAAAATAATCATAAAACTGCAACAGAGGCTCAAGAATTGAGCCACGACAAGAAGTTATGGGCCGACCATATATAAAACCGGTATCATAGGGGACTTCTTGAATAGAAATAAAGCTATCTGAGCCCAGGTACAGGACAAAAAGGAAAACCATTTATGTACAACTAAAAAGTGCCTGGCTTACCCTGCAGTCTCTAGACAGGATCATAAGCAAATGTTCCCACATGCACACTCTGCTCATTTCTGAGGCTTTCCAGCTTCCCATCTGGGCCTCTGCTCCTGACTTGGGCCCGAGGTTTTAAACTCTTTAGTTGAGCCCCGCCCCTCTCCCCAGGTGCCCCAGCTCTGCTTTCCTTAAGGCGGACCAGGCTTTTATCCTTTAAAAAATACTTGGGATCTCCTACAAACCCCTTTACAATTTGTGTAGTTTGTTGGAAAGCTAGCAGTATAGTTGATTTGATTGATTGTTGCTCAGTTTTTATGTAAATTTTCTTGAGACACTATGATTATAAAGATGATTGCTTTTAAGATGCTATGACTCTAATTGTGTGAAATTATGTATACTGTACAATATTGATTGTACTCTCCCTTGAATCCCATCTGGAACTAAGCAGAATATGCATACCTTTTTAAATTAAATTTACATAATGCATGCCTTACCGATTAATGTTAATGTGGGTTACTACTCTTTAATGAATTGGCTGTGTAATCATGAAATACAATAAATCAATATTTCAGGTTATCAGTGTAAATCAAAGCTAATACAAGCCAAAAAAGATTTTCCAATCATCTCTGTCATGGTTTCCAAGCTCTAGCTGACTGTGATCAAGAGGATAAATGCCAGAATTCCAGTTAGTTACAGCTACTTCAGCCTTTCCGAGCCCCTATACCCTTATCCTTATGCACCAGCGAACATCATTAGGTTAAGTTGGGGCAAACTTTAGAAAAAATTGAAACTTACCCATCTATAAGCCCTTGCTGTAAAATTAATTTCTGTGCTTCATTTCTGGAAACTTTATGATGAAACCAAGGTTGTGATATGTGTATAGCTAGAGAAATTACAATGATACATTTAAAGATTTCTGTTTCGGTACTGTGGTTTTATCAAATGCTTAAAATTTCAAATTGCATATCATTCACATCACTACTAGTAATGTCCTGTTTTAGTTTATATAATCTAAAATAGTGAAATGCCCATTCTAGGAGTTTAATGCATGTTAATTGAAATTATGTTATAGAAAATCATTGCATTCATTATGATAAATTGTGTTACACACTGGCAAGTTTATAATGAAATTGTGTCTTTGATTTTTAATTTACAGTTCATGTGTCAGTACTGTACGTGTTACTTAATTCCATTTTACAGCATCTAATTGGATATACCCATGTTTGCCATCGAACTTTGAGAGGCAGCAGGGCTCCCATGTGCATAGAGACGTGTGCAGCTCTTCCTCTGTAAAGAAAAAAAAATGCACTTTCGTTTTTCATGATAACATAAATTGAAACAAGAATAAACAATTACAAACAGAAGATATAAAACAATAGAGAAATGATTCTGTACCCGCCATGATAAGCCTTCTTCAACAGCAACTGAGAGGGCTTCTGTAGGATTGTCTATGACTCTGCTTTTATGTCCTGAGAAGTCCATTGCCACCAATGAATTTTCGGATATGCTTCTCTGAAAAGATGGATGTCACAGTGAAATACATGATGAACCATTAGAAACAAAATACATTTCAATTTGTTTAAATTATTAACTAGATAATTAAACAGGAATAATAATAATATCATCAACATATGATAATTCTATAGTAGTATCAGTAAGATTCATTTTGCATAGGATGTCCAATTTAGAAATGTAACTTCCACTTCCAACTGAGAGTTTCACAGTTTTGCATAGGATGTCATTTTGTATTGGGTGTCTTGATGGAAATGGAACTCTCATTTCCAAAAAGAGATGTTCTCAATTTTAAGCCTATTTAACAGAACAGGGAACCATATGTAAAATAGGCAAAATGAGGTGGGAAATGTATTGTATTTCCCTAAACATGCAGTTGGAGCAGCCAGGGCTGGTGTCACCACTAGGATAACTAGGCAGTGACCTAGAGTGCCAAACTTCAGAGGGTAGCCATTCCTGCTATTATGACTCCTGCCACACTTTTCTGGGACCTGCAGTCACGGCAATGACAATAAAATAACAAAAAGTGCTTAACATAACCTGAACCATTGTGTGCTGGTGCTACACTCTGCCCTCAGACACAGGCTTTGCATGAGGTGGAACTGGCTAGCCTTCCTGAGCGCAGAACTAGCATGCAGCGATTCAGGATCTGCTAAGCACTTCTTTGTTGTTTTACTGTCATTGCCATCGCTGTAGGATCTAGAGAGGTGTGACAGTGGTGGTGGTAAGAGGAAGCAGAAGCAGGAGGGGCAGCAAGAATGTGGCCTCATATCTTTGTACTGGCCCTGGGAGTAGCCCTTTTATAAAGCTATAGGGAGGAGTAGCCTAGTGGTTGGGGCAAGGTATTGAAGGTCAGGGGTTCAAATCCCACTAGAGGACAGCAATCTTGGGCTGGAAGGACTGGGGTTTCTAGTCCCACAGATGCTCCTTGTGGTCTTGGGCAAGCCACTTAACCCTCCATTGCCCATGTTCCCTGTAAGTATTAGTGTATGTGTCTCATATCCCCACATGTTAAATGTATCCACCAATTGCATTGTGACCACTTTGACTGAAGGATAAGGCGGTATACAAAACTGTCTAAATAAATATAAAAGAAAAAAAGTATGTCATCACTTAGGGCTTTATTCGAGAACGAGCCAGTTTTTGCTACTTATACATGCAAATACCTGAACTTACACGTACAAAAGTACATCTATAAGATGCGCCATTTAAAGAGCCAAACTACAAAACTCTAATGTTTTTATTTTTCTTGTATTTTTAACAACCACTAAGTTAAGCATCAGTGCCTCCTTAATCACTCTTTCAAAGCCCTGATCCAAACAAGCACTTTGCTAATGCTTAGGTGTAAATCAGAAAAGGTACAAAAGCTGACTGGGAAATTTTTTAAAATATACGTGTATTCCCAGGCAAAATTGGAAATACATGTATCTTTTTGGGACCGCCCAAACCATACCCAGAGTACGCCCCTTTTCAATCTATGCATCTCACGGCATTTGTAGGTATAAACAGCAGCATTGTAAAATTAGTATTAGAATCTCAGATGACAAGACTTCAACTTTCATACTTTGGACACATCATGCGAAGAGAGAGATCATTAGAGAAAGACATCATGCTTGGCAAGATAGAAGGTCCACGCAAAAGAGGAAGGCCAGCAATGAGATGGATTGATACAATAACAGCAGCTACGGGTACCAGTCTGTCAACAATGAGCCTCCTGACTGAAGAACGAACACAATTTAGGATAGCTATCCAGAGGGTCGCCATGAGTCGACTCCGACTCGACGGCACTTAACAACAACAACAATATGCCATTTACATGTATAAATGCTGCTATTTACTTATACAAATGCAATGTATCCCTTCTAAACTAACCTTCAATGTGAATACAGTTACCTGAAAGGTCACATTAGAAAAAGGGTTCTCAACCCAGTGCTCAGGACATACCAGTCATGTTTTTTTCAGACTATCCACAATGAATATGTATGAGATAGATTAACATATAATGGAGGCAATGCATGTAAATCTGTATCAGGCATATTCATTGTAGTTATCCTGAAAACTCAATTGGCCGTGTGTCCTGAGAACTGGGTTGAGAAGTCCTGCATTAGAATGATAATCTGAAAAACTAACAAGCTTTCTTACTGGATGAATATTAGTATACAGGTGGAAGGAGAAAACAACACAGGTCTACAAAAATTTTTTTTTCGAGAGCTGTTTTGGTTATTCCATGTAATCTTTATGTTTTTTGTGCGCTGAATCCGAAAGTGACCTCCATTTTGTCATAGGACATCATGTTTCCTGAAAATTTAGGTAACTATGTTAAATAAGGCAATACCTCAATATAAATGGAAATAGACTTATAAAATTAAAGTTTTATTACAATGTTTTCATGAAAATCCTTTTTTGAACTGAAATGAGCTCACCTACATACACTAAACTCAATTCTTCTTCCTTGTGAGGCTCCTCTTGGTGCATTTACGCTTGTGAGTAGCATCTGGAATGTCTCTCTGAAGCATCCAACAGTAGTCTGCCATCATTGTAATGCTCCATTTTCCCTGGTATCTCCTTTCCATCTCTTTAATGTCTTGGTGGAATCGTTCACTTTGTTCCTCACTCACAGCTCCCAAATTTTCAGGAAAGTAGTCAAGGTGGGACTGGAGGAAATGCAGTTTCAAACTCATCAGGCAACCTAAAGCTTGAAATGCTTTCAGCATTCGTCCGACGATCTTTTTGTAGTGAGGATCTTTGTTATTGCCTAAAAATTTCTGCATGACTTCTTTAAATGCAATCCACCCTTTTTTTGAGGATCCGTCATGGTATTGACAAACTCTTGATCAACTATAAGCCTTCTAATGTCTGGTCCGACAAACACACCTTCCTTCAATTTTGCCTCCGACAGGCCTGGAAACTTGGTGACCAAGTATTTGAAGCATTCTCCATCTCTTGGAAGTGATTTTACGAATTGCTTCATCAATCCCAATTTTATGTGGAGAGGTGGTAGAAGAACTTTATGGGAAGGTACCAAAGTTTCTCGGAGGACATTTTTTTCACCGACTGTTAGCACCCTCGGTTGCCAACTCTTCTTGGTCCAGTGATTTTGTCGGTCTCGACTGTCCCATAGACACAGAAAACAAGGATATTTGGTATACCCAGCTTGTTGCCCGAGCAGCATGCACAAGACCTTCATTCACACACTTGCCAACCATGGTCTTCATATTTAAGTTTACAAAGAACCAATTCCAAGTTCTCGTAGGTTTCCTTCAAGTGTACGGAATGACCTACAGGTATGGAAGCGTAAAAACCATTGTGGAGTAAAACTGCTTTGAGACTTCTTTTTGAAGAATCTATAAAAAGACCCCTTTGCTCTGATTCATATTGGATTTTAAATTGACCCATCAGACCTTCGACATCAATGCAATAAACCAACTTGTCTTCCTTGGCGAAGTAAGGAACAAACTCCTTTTCACGATGTCTGAACCATGAAGATGACACTCCTGGCAACAATAAATTCCTGCTTTTCAGCCTTAATCCGAGTAACTCAGTGGCATCTTTGGGAAGATTCAAGTCTCTTACCAAATCATTCATCTCCTCCTGAGAAAACAATTTTGGTCTTGTATCATCTTCAAAGTCAGAACTTGATTCGTCATCTGGTTCAGGTATGACTTCACCTTCATCGGAGCTAGGTATCTCTTCCAAGGTAGCAAGGGGCTTGGGTACTGGTATATCTGTGCCATGGGGGATGGGATGAATTGCCGAGTGAAGATTGGGGTATGAAATGGAATGCTTCCATTTGGAATTAAACCCTTTCACATCGCATGAACAAAAGTAACAGTCATCACTATGGTTCTTTTGCTCTCGCCATACCATAGGAATCCCATAACGGTAAGATTTTTTCTTACCCTTGAACCAGTTTCGGAGGTCCTCAACACACCGTTTGCACACTTTATGAGGCGCCCAGACTTTATCTTGATCTCCAATTTTTAGTCCAAAGTATGCAAAGTATACTTTTTTCACAAAGTCTGTAATATTCTGCTGTTGCTTCAACACTGTATATTCACCACAGATGAAACAGAAACTGTCTGGCGAATTAATACACTTTCGTGGAGCCATAACATAACGGTTGAAGAATGATGAGCTAACACGAATTGCGATGAAAAAGTTTGAACAGCCTAGAACCAAGAACCTGATGATGATTCGTGCACAAGTGTGGCATGCAGGAGAGAGCAGCTCTGTGTCTGTACACGAGATGTCACAGTGCTGGCCACGCCCCCCTGCACTGACCGGAGCTGCTGCTATCTGCCTTGTGTCTCCCTCCTACTGGATTCTTCAGGAAAGATTAACCTCTTCTACCATTAGAAGCACGGACTTAAAACTTGCTTAGCTTATGTATATATTGCTGACCATCAGATTTACAGTGCTATATTTTTTTTTACATAACTCGGACAACCCCTTTAAGATTTTTTGGCATTTTATATCTTAGAGGCACTTATATGAATTAATTAATAGTAATTTGAAAAAAAATTGATAAATTTGAAGACAATTTTGCATGTTGTGGCAAATCATGACGTCTAGGAGTTTTTTCAATATTTTATTTGTTTTCAGCACACCAAAATACATGGAAATTAGATGAAAATAATCAAACAGCTTTTTAGTCGCAGACCATTAGCAATGTAGAACAAAGGGTGGAACAATAAAGGGACAAAGCTTTAGTGCAGTCAGTATTGTGTCATCACAAACATTGCTACTGCTAGACCACATTCTGTCATTGAGTCTTTTACACAGATTAAATAGATACAGCAATTGAAGCATGACTAACCAGTATTTGAAGTGAGAGGTCAATACTCCAAAAGGGAGGGAAGTGGATTTAGCTTTGTCTTTCTCAGAAGTGCAAGGTGAGTTACATTCAAGTACAGTGGTTACTTTACTATCCCCAGAGGGCTTATAATCTAAGGGCCCAAAATTCAAAGGCATTTATACAGTTTATAGAACTATAAATCATGCACTAACACAGTTAGTGCCGCTGAATATCCCTGAGAAATGGCGCTATACGCCCTGATACGAACTGCTTAGTAGGTGTATAGCCATTGCAAATTGGGCCCTTTGTATCTAAGTCAATGGAGGGTTAAGTGGCTTGCCGAAGATCACAAGGAGAGGCAGTAGGATTTGGTCTTGACTTCCCTGGCTCACAGCTTGATGCACTAACCATTAGGCTACTTCTCCACTCTTTTAGGTGTCCCTAAAAAACATTCTTGCCTGTAACTATGGAGGAATAGCCTAATGGTTAGAGCACTGCCTTAGGAGCCAAGGGACAGGGTTCAATTCCCACTAGCACTCCTGTGGCCTTGGGTAACTCACTTAACCCTCCATTGCCTCAGAAAACTCCAAGTTATCAATGTCTCTGTACATTACCAAGTTTAAGTTACAATGTAAACCACATTGACTAAATGATAAAGTGGTATCAAAAAACTAAATAAATCATAACTTTTCAAACTGTGTCCCTCAGACTGTATATATTTATCTGATTAAAAAGAAAAAGGGCAGAAAAATGTAACTGGGACATGGTTAATATTTACCAGGATAGCATAGATACTTGGGGTAAATCTATGCGTTTAAGTTAGGCCACGTAAAAAATTATTTTAAAGTTAACTGCATAACTAATTCAGTTATCTTAAGGAGAGTATTTTCAGCAGCCTATCTTAACCAGCTCTCAGGCACACTTACTAAAGTATGTTACCATGTTAGTGCACAAAAACACCATTAGGAGATAATTGTATAAAAATAAACTATTACTACCACTTATAATTTGTATAGTGCTACAGGGTGTATGCAGAGCTATTTAGTGAGGTTGCTATTTGCTCACAATAATTCTTCCAATTGATTACCACAGTCTATCTAAATATTCTGTTGGACAACATAATGCTAACGTTTCCTTGAATTCAGATATCTTTGCCCAACATTTCGAAAGGAAAATACAGGATATTTAAATGGAGTTCTCCACCTTTCTTGGTGAGCTATAGTTAGAAATGAATGGCTGTCTGGTATTCCTATTGGTTTGATGTTATCCCCGTGAGTAATTGTTTTTGTATTCAGTACAATTTCTGTAGGAGGGATGAGTAAATGTTTTGCAGCAGTCAGTCATTCGCTTTCTGTTTTTGATTCAATGCCCTCAAAATGGGTAAATGATCAAAAGCTGGGCTTGGTATCTGTTTTGTTCTTTTAGATAAATTCCATTCTTACCCAAGGTAAGGTTCCAAGTTTGCTACAAGAAGCGAGACTCAAACCTCTTTAAAAAAAAGAAAAGAAAAAAGGAAAACCTTGATCCTTTCAAATCAGTGAATGGCAAGCAACTCTCTAAACTCCCTTTTCTGGCAAAGCTGCTTGAGATGGTAGTTTATCATCAGATGTTAGATTTGTTGGAGAAAGCAAACACCTTTCATCCAAGACAATCCCGTTTTCATCAGAGATTTAGAACAGAAACAGCTTCTGCAGTTTTACTTCATGAGGAGAGGTTTAAGACAGAGGAAGATAAAGACACTTTTTTGGATATTACAGCAAGGAAAAAAAATCCCCATATTGTATTAATTAGGATTTAATTTATAAACTGCTTTCATGCTGCTGGAAAGAATGGTTTGTTTATTTATTTGAAATATTCATAACCTTGGGCTCCATTTAAGACCATTCTATGCAGCAAACAACAAAACATACTGTAATTAATTGTACCTGAACTATTGGAAGTTACAACAGCTAGTATGCCGTAACACCATTGCTAGCTGTCATCAGTGACCTGCCCCAATTTCAACCCAACCCGCATTAAGCATGGAAGGCATTTGGGTTTTTTTTACTGCGCTGCTTTTTTTTAGTGCACAGTAATTGTTAGCTCAGTGCACAGCAAAACTCATGCTAAGTGCTTACTGCACTTTAGTAAACACTCCCTTAAGTGCCTTTTGTATATACTCAAAATAGCATGCTAGAAGTTTTTCACATTAAGATGCTTCAAGATGTTTGCAAGGTCATGCATGTAAAACAGAATGTCATGAAAATTAGGCTTTACCATGCTGACAGAAAAAAGCATAGAGTATATACCCTGTGCATAGTATTTGCTGTTGCCACAGACCAGATATTAGATATTTGCCATGCAAGGGATGCAAAAAAGTTATTGCAATTGCATTTTCCCCAAGGATCCTCGTCTATTCCCATCATTCTCTAGTAACAGGAAGTAGACGACTCAGGGTAACTGAAACTCTAAACTAAAACTGAGGAACCGGAGTATTTGTAGGAGATTAACTCCTTTGAAACCAGTGATGTGGAATATATGTGCCAGTGATGTGGAATGTATGTGCCAGGACTTTAGTTGGAAACTTGCCTGTTGAGATGGAAACGGGCGACCATGGTCTGTCATTATAGACTTGAACTTGCTAAAGGTATGGAATTTCTGGGCAGCTGGGAAGTGAGCCCCCCAAAAGAAGTGATTGTGGGGAATGTTTACATCTTTTTGCTGGATGGAAAAGTGACCCTTGCTTTGAGAGGAAAGATAGAAAGCAGCTTGGAGAGTTTCTCAGAGAGGGAATAATCCTGCAAAGGGAGCAAGATCTAGTGTGGTGGTCATAGGGTACTGCCATGTCCCATCGAATACTCTGCAATGTTTTATGTTAATGAGTTTTGCTTTAAATGGGTTGGATGTGTGTTATATGGTGGTGTGTGCATGAGAAACAATATGGATGACAGTATGCTGTGGATAAAACAAATTGGTTCAAAGAGGAAAACTGGAGAAATGCAGTGTATGTGGTCCATAAGATGTTTCTAATGGGTTAATAATGCAGGGAGGGCCAAGAACTGGCAATTGATGACTTATAATGTTCAAGGTATGCAAACCCTGAAGAAACAAAATAAAGTATTATTGACCTGGAGGGGATGGGGAAGATGTGTATTTGCTGAAGGAAACATATTTGGGGAGGGGGAGGGGAGGAAATTTAAAGCAAATTGGATTGCAGAATATTATCCAGCACTATTAGATCTTCCAGGAAGATCTAACAGTGCTGGAGTAATAGCAGTCGTTTGGAAAAACTCACCATGTAAAGTTTTTAGGGTTTGGAGGGACCAGTTAGGAAGATCAGTAGCACTGGAGTCTCTTTAAATAATAATATAGTATCTCTCTTCAATGTGTATGTCCCTAATAGGGAACAAATTCGATTTTTACAAGACATCTTGAGACAAGTAAATGTGTGGTCTACTTTACCTGTAGTCTTCGGGGGAAAGGATTTAAATTGTGTTGTGAATAAAAATTTGGAAAGATCTGATATGAAGAGGGAGGGAAATATGAAGGGGAGGGTTTGGCTCAATTGATGCAAGAGTTTCTGCTGATGGATATACAGTTGCGGTCACCATTATTGACACCCTTGCAATCCAACCCTTTTATGTCCAATATCTCCTAAAAAAAAAAGTGACCAGTGAAATGGCTTTGGAATATATATGCACACATATTTGACACATAAAAGAATCAAATAAAACAAGCCCAATTAAAAAGGAAAACAGTAGAAAATAGTATAAAAACTGTGACATTGCCAGGACATGATTATTGGCACCCTTATAAACAATTCAAATCAGTTTGAACAAAATAACCACATTCCCATTGCAGTAAAATTAGACGCACCTGTGATCAATTTTCAGTACTCATATGACTCGAATCAACCAATGAATGATGTCTCTAATGTTTAAAATGACCACATTCATTCCCTGTTCCATTTTCACAATAGTGAAGACCATTAGAAAAGCCATTATCATCAAAAATCAAACTTCATGGGGGTACAAGGCCATCTCCAAAGACCTTGGGATTGCTGTGTCTACAGTTCACAATGCTATTAAGAAAATTTCTAGTCATGGAACTGTCAAGAACCTCCCAGGACGTGGTGGGAAGAGGAAAATTGATCCAAGAAGTCTTTGAAGGTTAGTACAAACTGCTCGAAAATCACCACATACAACATCCAAAGAGCTTATGGCTGACCTGGAGCAATCTGGAGTGGTGGTTTAGAAATTTAAACATAGAAACATGATGGCAGAAAAAGACCACATGGCCTATCTAGTCTGTCCTTTCATATTTACAACAGTCCCGTTTTTGCCTTTAGAGATCCTCTGTGTTTGTCCCATGCTTTTTTGAATTCAGATACTGTCCTCATCTCTACCACCTCCACTGGGAGACTATTCCATGCATCTACCACTCTTTCCATAAAGAAATATTTCCGCATATTACTCCTGAGTTTATCCCTTTCACCCTCATCCTATGTCCCCTTGTAGCAGCGCTTGCTTTCAACTGAAAGAGGCTCTCCTCCTGTGCATTTACAGGCTCATTCCATCCCAGATGTACAGCCCCTCTGTACATCCAGTTTGAAGTGGACATACAGAGGGGGTTACGATTCTGATCCCACAGGGCATGTCTAGCCCCTTGGGATCAAAATCGCGAACAGTCTTGTACATGTAGACTGGGACTGTGATTCAGTCCAGCCTGCATGTACAGGAAAAGCCCAATTAACTCAGTCAGGGCTTTAAATTGAGCCACGGCACCATGGCGTCCGGTTGCCATGGCACCGCTGCTCCATTGTAAAGCCATGATTCCAGCCACCGGCTCCACAAAGGCTTTCCCCAGGGTCGGGCTGTGGGGAATGTCCTCGGCCTCCCCCCCCCCCCCTTCCCATCTCTGCCCTGGGCCCGCCGATAAAAAATGTCCAGGGAAGTTATTCCACCTCAGAGGTGGAATAACTTCCCCGCACAAGTCGCCGGCCCTGGACGTACAAGGTCAACATTAGAATTGGCCCTGTACTTACAGAGCCAGTGACCGCCCACCACCCACCCTAACTCCATCCCCAATCTGCCCCTTCCCCACCCCTGTCTAACCTCCCTGTACAACCGGCAGGGAGGACATGAATAGCAAGGATGGACATCCCGTTGGGACGTCCATCCCCGCTATTTGTGGGACAGAATCGGGCCCTTATGCCACAGAAGTATTTAAACACTTCAATCATATCACCTCTATCCCGCCTGTCCTTGAAAGTATACATATTAAAATC
Organism: Ichthyophis bannanicus; assembly: GCA_033557465.1. NCBI lineage: Eukaryota > Metazoa > Chordata > Amphibia > Gymnophiona > Ichthyophiidae > Ichthyophis > Ichthyophis bannanicus. Next base: position 643,395,809 of record CM066036.1, on the reverse strand, counting down.
CTTAAGTCTATCCTCATATGCTTTATAACAAAGACTACTAACCATTTTAGTAACTACCCTCTATACTGACTCTGACCTGTTTATATCCTTTTGAAGATGCGGTCTCCAGAATTGCACACAGTACTCCAAATGAGGTCACACCAAAGACTTATACAGAGGCACTATCACCTTCTTTCTTCTGCTGGCCATTCCTCTCCCTATGCACCCAAGCATCCTTCTAGCTTTCGCCGTCGCCTTTTCTACCTGTTTAGCTACTTTAAGATCATCAGACACAATCATGCTTAGGTCCCGCTCTTCTTTTGTGGATAGAAGTACAGTCATCCCTCGTTTATCGCGGTTAATCAGTTCCAGACTCTACCGCGATAAGTGAATTTCCGTGAAGTAGGATTCTTTATTTACATCCAAGAGTTTTACCTTCTCCTGGATGGTAAGCATCTTCCTCCAGCACTTAGTTTCATCGTTAAAAGGCTTAGAAGAAGCAGCACATTTAGGAGACATCGTGGGGCTTAGATAAAGGCCTACAGTCCATACGTACAGTAATTTTAATTTTAATTGTAATACAGAGGTGTATAATTGACTCAGACAACCGAGCGTGCGCTGTATCATTTTCATGTCTCAATCAACTTTTTAATGAATATACATGTATTTGAAAAAAAAACGCTATAGAGTGAAGCCGCGAAAGTCGAAGCGCGAAGTGGTGAAGGACGACTGTACTTCACTCCCTATACTCCCTTGGATTGCTGCAGCCCAAAGGCATGATATTGAAATTTTTAACATTAAATCCTCAGCTGTCAAATTCTAGACCATTCTTCAAGTTTAGCTAGATCCCTCCTCATGTTATCTACACCTTACCGAGTGTCTACTCTGTTGCAGATTTTGGTATCATCTGCTAAGAGGCAAACTTTACCCAAAAGCCCTTCCGCAATATCACTAACAAAGATGTTAAAAAGAATCCGACCATGGACAAATCCCTGCGGCACTCCAATGGTAACCTCCTTCTCTTCAGAGTGAGTTCCATTTACCTATACCCTTTGTCGCCTCCCACTCAACCAATTTCTAGCCGAAGAAGTAACTTTAGGGTCCATCCCTAGGGTGCTCAGTTTATAAGATGCCTGTGTGGAACAGTGTCAAAGGCTTTACTGAAATCTAAATACACCATATCTAGGGCTTTCCCTCGGTCCAACTCCCTGGTCACCCAGTCAAAGAAATTAATCAGATTTGTCTGACAAGACCTACCTCTGGTGAATCCATGCTGCCTCGGATCCAGTAATCCACTGGACTCCAGAAACCTCCCTATTTTCTCTTTTTAGCAGCACTTCTAATAATTTACTCACCACCAAGGTTAAACTAACCTCCCTATAGATTTCAACCACATCCTTACTTCCACTTTTGTGTACAGGGACTACATATGCCTTTCTCCAGTCCTCTGCCACCAATCCTGACTCTAACGAGTCATTGAAAAAGTCACTCAGTGGAGCTGCTAGAATGTCCCCAAGTTCCCTCAGTATTCTCGGATGTATCCCATCTGGTCCCATTGCTTTGTCTACTTTAAGTTTAGCTAGTTCCTCACGAACACAGTCTTCTGAAAATTGATCAAGATGCCCCTCACTTCTGTTCCTGTTTGTGGGTATTTGAACCCCTACCATACGCTGCACACTAAACAAAGAAGGACTTCATGGGTGAAGGCCAAGGAAGAACCCAGACATAAAAAGGCATGCCTGATCTTTGTCCAAACCCACCTTGAGAAACAACAATCCTTCTGGGAAAATGTTCTGTGGGCAGATGAAATCAAACTTCAGCTCTTTGGCAAAGCTGACCAGCGATATATTTAAAGGTGAAGAATGCAGTTTTTCAGGAAAGATACACCCTTCCTACAGTTAAATATGGTGGAGTTTCCATAATGTTGTGGGGCTCTTTTGCTGCCTCAGGAACTGGAGGCCTGGAACATATTAAAGGAATCATGAGGTCAGAGGACTATCAAGATATTTTGGAGCAAAATGTGCTAGCTAGTGTCAGAAAGCTAGGTCTGTGTCAAAGGTCATGGATCCCTCCAGCAGGACAATGACCTAAAATATACATCCAAAAGTACAAAAGAATCATTAAAAAGGAATAAATGGACTGTTTTAAACTGGCCAGCAATGAGTCCTGGTCTCAATCCAATTGAGAACATTTGGAAAGAGCTGGAATCTGCCATTGATAAAAGGAGTCCTGGAAATATTTATGAACTGGAACAAATCACAGTTGGAGTGGGAGAAACTACCAGCAGACAAATGTATGAAACTTATAGTTGGCTACAAGAAACGTTTGGAGGCTGTCATCACTGCCAAGAGTTGTGCAACCAAATATTAGTGAAGTGTGCCAAATTACTATGTCTAAGATGCACAGGCATCCTTTTTTGTTGTATATCTTTGAACATACTATGAAAATATTATGATGACATACAATTGGAATATTTCCAATTATTTTTCAAGATATTGTACACAACATATCTAAAACGCAAGGGCGCCAATAATGTTGACCACAACTGTATGGAAACAAAGATAACCCCTACATAGAGATTGTACATGTTACTCACAGTTGCGCAATTCATATTCATGGATTGATTACCTCATGGTCAATCCCAGTCTGTATCATTCTGTTGTGGAATGGAGCATATAGAATGGTCAGATCACACTCCTTTGAAACTGATGTTAGTAGGTGGAGGAAGAAGGACTGGGGGGAGGGATGTCTTGAGTGCTGAATAATTCTTTTCTGCCAAATAAGTGGTTCTTAACAGAGATGGAGATTTGCCTGAAAGAATATTTCAGTTTGAATGATACTGTGGAAGCAGCAGATATCACCCTATGGGATGCTACTAAAGCAAAATTTATTAGGGGGAAATGCATTGGATGAAAAAGAAGAAGGGCTCCTATTTGTTTCAGTTAAGAGATAGCTAAAGCAATGATAAACTCAATCAAGTGAAGGAACTAACAACTTCTTACCAAAGAGGTGGAGTTTATATACAGGAAATTGGGCCAGAAAGATTACACATAGGGGGGAATATTTGATAAATTATTGGCTTCTGAATTAAAAGGAAGGTAAGTAGAAATCACAATTATAGAAACTGGGGAACTGAAGAGGGAGGACCAGCAGATTACTTAAATGTTTGTAAAATAGTGCAAAGAATTATACACATCTGAATGTTTCAGTTTGGAGGCTGCAGTGCAAGAGTCTCTAGCAGGCCCAGTGGACTGAATATTAATGGAAGAGCTGAAAGTCCTGTTGAATGCACCAATCGGAGGGGCAGAATTATGGCAGACAGTTCAGAAGATGCCCAGGGGGGCAGGCAGCAGGGCTGGATTGCCTACTAGTCAAATTGTCTAAAAGATTCTGGCATCTTCTAGCTCTGGTTCTTCTGAGATTGTTAAATGTTATATCAGACAGTGGGACTGTTCCTCACTTATTTAAGCAGGAAAACAATGCAATCCTTCACAAAAGTGGTAAGAATCCTAAATTAAGCAGTTTGTATAGACATTTTTCCTTGTTAAACACCAATGGTAAGATCCGTACAAAGACTTTAGCTGGAAGATTAAATAGGATAATGCCCCATATTATTAGGGAGGAGTGGCCTACTAGTTGGGGCAAGTTACCTCAGGCCAGAAGGTCAGGGGTTCAAATCCTCTAGAGGACAGCAACCTTGGGCTGGAAGGACTGGGGTTGCTAGTCCCACAGGTGCTCCTTATGGTCTTGGGCAAGCCACTTAACCCTCCATTGCCCATGTTCCCTGTAAATAGTTGTCTCCAAGTTATAATGCCCTGTTCAATGTAAACCACTTGGATATCATGAAAGGCAGTATATAAGACATGTGAAATAAATAAATATTCACAGAGACCAAACAGGATTTATAACAGAGTGGAATACCTATGATAATATAAAATGTGTATTTAACATTATTGTGTCTATAGACTGGAGGAAGATTCGATGCTACTTCTGGCCTTAGACACAGAAAAAGCCTTTGATCGGATCAAATGGAGGTTCTTGTTTACTTTACTGAAAAAAATAAGCTTTGCCCTGTTTTTTGAGAATGGTGAATGGATTGTACAGAAATCCAGCTGCCTGCCTGAGAATTAATTGCCAACTCAAACAAGAATTTAGTTTAGGCCATGGGACAAGACAAGGTTGCCCTCTTTCGCTTTTATTATTTGCAATTTTCATGGAACTCTTTGCACAGGTCCTCTGGAGTTCAGGAAATGTAAAACAGGGAAAAGTGGGGAAAGTCCAGTACAAGTTAGCATTATATGAAGAAAATGCTCTTATTTTGTCTTTCATTACCAAATTTTTAAAAATCTGTTAAAATTATAGTAAATTGTCAAGGGATAACTTAAGGGGCATGTTTATTAAGAAACATGCCGGTATATGCATCTTTTCTCTTTTCTGTACAAGCAGTTTGCTTGATTTTTTTTTTGTTTGAAAACCTATAAATAAATAATTAAAAAAAAAAAAAAAAAGAAACTTGCCGGTAGTGCGTGTTGAGGCCCAAACCTTAGCGAGGACGCCTGTGCTAAATTTTATGGGTGTGTGTGGCTTTTCCCTTGCCATTAGTGCCAGACCGAACTAACTAGCACACAGGTGAACCTACCACCATCCACTGAGGTAGCCTTCAGTACACCTATGCTAACAGCTACTTTCACAGTTAGTGAACAACCAAAACACCCGTACTAACCATGAAGTGCCATCCATCACATGTTTTACCCACATTCTGCCAGTCCCCACCCAGTCGCATCCTGCAATGCAATGCAAAAACATGATATTCCATACCGGATCAGACCAAGGTCCATTAAGCCCAGTATCCTGTTTCCAACAGTGGCTAATCCAGGTCACAAGTACCTATCAGGTTCCCACACAAGTTCCCAAAAAGGCACACAGAGTCTATGATTTCCCTGATCCTCTTTAGTAATGGTTTATGGACTTTTCCTCCAGGAAAATGTCCAAACCTTTTTTAAACCCAGCTATACTAACAGCTTTTACTATGTTCTCCAGTAATGAATTCCAGAATTTGATTACACTTTGAGAGAATTTGTTTTCTCCTATTAGTCTTAAATGGGCTACATTGTATCTTCATAGAGTGTCCCCTAGTCTTTATATTTTTCGAAGGAGTAAACAACAGATCTCTGTTTACCGTTCCACTCCATTCATTATTTTATAGACCTCTATCATATCTCCCCCCTCAGCCATCTTTTTTCTAAGTTGAAGATCCCTAACCTTTTAAGCTTTTCCTCAAAGGGATATCCTTCCATCCCCTTTACCATTTTGGTGGCTCTTCTTTATATCTTTTCTAATTTTGCTATATCCTTTTTAAGATATGGCGACCAGAACTGCCTACAATATTCAAGGTGCGGTCGCACCATAGAACGATTCAGAGACATTATAATATCCTTTGTTTTATTCTCCATTCCTTTCCTTATGATTCCTATCATTCTATTTATTTTCTTGGCTATTGCTGCACACAGGGCAGAGAGTTTCAACATATTATCCACGATGATGTCTAAATCCTTTTCCTGGGTGGTAGTTCCTAATATGGAACTTTGCATCATGTAACCATAGTTTGGGTTGTTCTTCCCTAAGGGGGTCATTCCAAAATGCAAATAGGTCGCCTGGACATTTGGGATAGATGTTTTCCTCACGAAAAAGGCTATACCCTTATTCCTAAACCACAAGGCCCTGCATGTACATTGTGCAAAAATGGGGGTCTCAGAACGTGGGCAGGAGGGTGTGGAATGGGGGCATGGCAAGCCGTGGAGATGTAGGAAACATATTTAGGAAAGGCCCATGTACACCCTAAGCGTTTCCTGCTAACACCTAAATTATACCAATGGCAAAGTGGAATAAGGCCAGGACTTAGAAAAATATTTGCTCTGATCGTCAACGCGACCCATATAGATGAATAGTTGTGACACGTCTGTATTGAATTGGTGTGTCTCCTGTCAGGGAGGGCACAAGATGCAGTTGTAAAGAATAGAATGTACAGATGAGGGACATTTGTAAGGTTAGGAAACAATAAAAAAACACTCCTACAGAAATATAAAGTACTGTAATCAATGTTCCCTCTAAGCTGCGCTGGGTCCTCTGCCGGCATTCCTACTGGGGGAGTGGGGGATGCAGTGGGATCGACGCTCCGCCTCTCCCCTCACTGGCGGGAATGCCGGCGGAGGGCCCGGCGCGGCTTAAAGAGAACAGTGACTGCGGCGTGTGTTAGGGTCTAGATGGAACATTGACTGCAATAGTCTTTATTCTAGCTATGCTGACATTTGTTGTTTGTGCTAAAGGGGCTATTCTAGGCTTCCCTAATAATTCTAATGTTCAGAAAAATGGGAATTTAGATATAGGGATAGTATATGAGGTAGTATGGAACAGAATCATGTTTGGCTGAGAAATGCAGAGCAGTTGTGTTGTCATGAGATGCCATGCCATTATGGGCCTGATTCAGAGACGCGGGTTCTGGAGCTGCACGTCCTTGTGGGACATGCAGGCCCGCAAGCTGTCAGGACCTTATTTCCCCTCCTGCTCTCCCTGCACGTCCTGAGCAGTAGGACGGGGAGAGCCAGCGGGGGCGGGATCTGTGCGGAGCGGGGGCAGGCTGAGCCGTTAGAACATGCAGGGCCAATTCTGGGCACAGCCCTGTATGTCCTGTTGGGTCAAAGGGGATGTGCTGCTTATTCTACCTCGAAGGTGAAATAACAGCACTAATCTGGTGATCAGGTCTGAAGATTCCCGTAGGGCCAGGGCCAAGTGCGGTGGAATCCCTGCTGCCAGCTGTGAGTCAGGCAGCAGGGCGTGTGTGTGTGTGTGTGTGTGTGTGGTATGCTGATCTGCAACTCTGGGGGGACATGTATGTCTAGCCAGTACCGGGACCCTAGGGCTGACCACAGCATCACCAGGAACCAGTGTGAATGGGCAGTATATTTTGAAAAATTGCTCTGCATCAACATAGAAGGGCATGTCCCTGTTAATGGTGGGGGGACCCTCGGAGTGGGGGCATGCCTCAGTGCAAACAGCACTAATACATATCCAAATGCACCATCAGAGGTCTCTAACATTGTGCACATTTGTATGGACAGATGCTGATGCTTTTTGGCATGTATTTCTGAGGTTTGCACTGTTGCATGTTCACATCCTGATGGTTCCGTATTATTGGCAGGGACATGTTTTGACATGTAGCTGTAGAAACCCATTTAAGTTTTTTCTGGCCCATACTTAGCATGCATACACTGTTTTCAGCGATGACCACTGCAGGAATTACTAAGGTGTTCTTCAAATGCCATGTATTGCTGCAGGGTCTGTAGGGGCAAACATCTCACTTTCCACTTGCTTATACAATAGCTTTGGTGCCCGTACATAACCTTGTAGTGTTAAGGGTATGCAACAGACTAGTATATATAATCTGGTTTGTATGACCATATCTGTTTCATCCGTACTAATGTGTTGTTTGTATGAGCACAACACTGTCAGTGTGAGCATCAGCTTAGGTGATGTATGTTTTTGCCAGTGAGGTCGTGGCCACATGGAGACAGAAAGCATTAGAGACATCTATCTTTTCAGAAAAGAGTGGGCACGGGGATGTATGCCACGCTGCAGATGTATATCTCCCCGAGTCCGGAACCACGAGTGCATATATACTTGTGGTTTCGGAAACGGGTTTATTACCGTCCTGTTTTCATGTTAGGCATTTCTGCCAGACGGACATGGCTGTTACAGAATCATGTTCCGTGTGCATAATTTTCACTTGTCCACATTAAATTTCATCTGCCATTTGGATGCCCAGTCGTCCAATTTATCAAGGTCCTCTTGCAATTTTTCACAATCCTCTTGTGTTTTAACACCTTTGAATAATTTTGTGTCATCTGCAAATCTGATCACCTCACTTGTTGTTCCCATTTCCAGGTCACTTATGAATATGTTAAAAAGCAGCGGGCTCAGCACAGATTCCTGGGACACGCCACTATTCATCTTTCTCCATTGGGAAAAATGGCCATTTAGCACTATTCCCTGTTTTCTATCTTAACCAGTTCCTGATCCATAATACTACACTGCCTTCAATCCCATGATTTTTTAATTTCACCAAGAGTCTCTCATGAGGGACCTTGCCAAAGGTTTTCTGAAAATCCTGATACACAGTATCAACCGGCTCACCTTTGTCTACCTGTTTATTCATACTGTCACAAAAATATAACAGATTAGTAAAACAAGACTTTCCTTGGCTAAATCCATGTTGGCTTTCTCTCATTAAACTATGACTATCTAAATGTTCAGTAATTTTATTCTTTAAAATGATTTCTACCATTTTGCCCAGTACTGACATCAGGCTCACCTGTCTGCAGTTTTCTGGATCACCCCAGAATTTTTTGTGCAGGGACCCAGATTGTTATGTTATTTTTCTGATTAATATTCCCCAGCCATTAGAAAAGGAAATTAAGACTCCATTTTCTATCATTGTGGAAAAGAAAAGAATACAATTTGGGCATTGATATTTTAAGTTATTTGTAGGAAGCTTTCAGTTTACATAACCCAGACATGCTGAAGCAGTGGAGGGGAGGCGTAGGCTAGTGGTTAGAGCTTTAGCTAAATGACTAAGAGACCAGGATTTGATTTCCACTGACACTCTTTGTGGCCTTAGGCAAGTTGCTTTACCCTCCATTGCCTCAGAAGAAAGGTCTGGCAGTCTACCTCTGGTCACAGCTTGCCAATAAAACCCAAGTGCTGCTGGGTTGCCAGGACTCGGTATTAACTCAACAGCACACATTGCATTGCTAAATCAAATTGATAAAGATCTAAGCATAAGGCGTTATATTGCTCCATCATTATTGATAAGAATTAACTTAATCAAGATAAATATACATCGTTGGTACTTCATAGAATTGGATAAAAGCATAATTAGATTCATTCATTTGGAATAATCAATGCCACAGGATTGCTTTAAAATAACTGAAGTAGTGTAGGGAGGGCTCAGCTTGCTGCGTTTCAAACAATATTTATTTATTTAGACAGTTTTGTATACCGCCTTATCCTTCAATCAAAGTGGTCACAACACAATTGGGGGATACATTTAACACGCAGGGATATGAGACACATACACTAATACTTACAGGGAACATGGGCAGTGAAGGGTTAAGTGGCTTGCCCAAGACCACAAGGAGCATCTGTGGGACTAGAAACCCCAGTCCTTCCAGCCCAAGGTTGCTGTCCTCTAGTGGGATTTGAACCCCTGACCTTCTGGCCTGAAGTACCTTGCCCCAACCACTAGGCTACTCCTCCCTATTACTCAATATTACTGAGTTGCTCAGCTAAGGACAGCTTGTTATTGGATGGTGGAGAAGGTAAATCAACACTGGAAACAAATAGAAAGCATGAATGTTGAAAGTGGGTCATTATACTCATTGAGCCCAATTTTCAAAAGACATTTACACAGTTTACAGCCCAGTAAACCAGGTAAATGCCTTAAATGGGGATATTCAACAGCACTTACACAATTACTGCTGTTGAATATCTGCTTCTAACTCCCCTATGTGCCCCGATGCTATCCGGTTAGCATCGGGGCATGTTGGGTGCATTCCGAGGTACAGCGGAGGCAGCGACAAGCAATAACCGGGCAACAGCGAAATTGCATGCTGCCCAGTTAGTGATCTGTGCCTTAAAGATAGGCGAGGAAAACCCTTGCCTATCTTTAAGGCGCAGGAGCTAACCAGGCAGCAAGCAATATCGCTATTGTCCAGTTAGCTACTGTAGCTTCTGGTGACTACCGCGATCCCCGGATATTCAATACCTGTGCCGTATATGACCCTAACATTGAATATCCGGGGTTAAGGGTTGGCGGGCAGGGCTATGCGCCGCAGGGGTGCATAGCCTGCCCAACTCAATATCGGGCCCTCTTTTATTTAAGAAGAGAGGAAACCTATCACTTTACGGACACACTCCTTGTGTGGTCTGGTCTTAGAGGTATGGAAGAAGGTAGGGAAAACCTTACTTTAGGTTTTGAGCCTTGAAAGTCCCCATTACTCCCCATTTTACGAGATGATCATTGTTTTTTGAGACAGTGGGACCCTAAGCGATTTCATTGGATGGGATATTATAATTTGAAAAGTGTGACTGATTTTGTGTCAGACGATAGGTATCTTAATAGATAGGAGTTAAGTGACTGATTCATAATAGAATGATATTTGTTAAAAAGGAAGCAATGATTTCTGAGGGATTTTAACTCACTGGAAGATCTCCTATATATAAATTGCAGAGGAAAGGGATGATTGCTAAAATTTATAAGGTTTTAGGTGAGAAGAAATCTATTGCGCCACAAAAGTACCAAATTAAATGGGAAATGGATAATGAAGAAAAATGGAATGATGGCCAATAGAAAGAGATCTGGGGTAATACATATAGAATATTGGGGTGGATTAGTCATTTTGATACACAGTATAAAATATTGCATCTTGTATCAGACCTAGGTAATCCCTGAGAGTTTCCATGCTTTTAATCTAGAGATTCTGAATACGTGCTGGTAGCGTCACAAAAAATGAAACTTTAATATGGTGGGAAGGTAAGGAGGTACAATTATTTTGGCAGGCAGTTCACTTCCAAGTTTGGTCAAATAACTGGATCTTTTCTCCTCTATAATGTCATACTAACGTTGTTGGGATATAATGCTACCCTTCGGAGAGTGATAGTAAATGGAAAGAAGCTAGAGAATTTTTTTCTCTTAGCTGCCTGCATGGTGATTGCAGTGATTTGGAAAGAATCACATGCTCAGTCTTTACGTACTTGGTATAAAAATATCTGGCATATCAAGGACTTTGAAAAAATGGCTGCTAAGATGAAAGGATGGAGTGGGCAAGGGCAAAGGAACAGATAATCTTGTAATAAGAAACATCTTTTCCTTAACTGATTTAGATAAATTGGTTTTCCTATGCACACACCAGCAAGTTAGATTCTTGGATACTTTGTGTTCGATATTTTACTGAGGGTCAAGTTGGATGACTGGTTATAGTGGTAGAGAACAATTTAAAATCTGGATGTAATGTTGACACCTGGATAGGGGTGTTAAATTTGGAACGAACTGTTGCACCACGCCATATGCTGTACAATTATATTTTTTTCTATTTTTTTATAGTAAATAGATTGATGATGTCTAGCAGTTTTGTGTGGGTTATAAGTGCTACTAGATGTAAGACTGTACCAGTTGTTGTGTCATCCAGTGGAATAAGACGAAGAAGAAGAAAAATTTAAAAACACTTAAGGCAGAAGGACCGGAACTAGACAAGCTCCTGATGCCGACATCTAAACACAGCACTATGTCTCACTATGGCACAATGAGCTGAATAGGACAGCATCTCAAGATCTCTGATGAAACATCTCATCTCCTTTCCTCCTCCAAAATTACTACCTGCTCTTCTGATCCCATCCCCACCCATCTCCTTTCCTCCATTTCTTCCACTGTCATTCCTTCTATCTCGCACATTCTCAACCTCTCTCTTTCCATTTCTGCTGTTCCTGCAGCCTTCAAACTTCTTATGACTGAAACAGACTCCCTAAGTCTGTATAACAGGCTTCATCTCTACCCCTTTTCAAATCCTTGCTAAAGGCTCACCTCTTTTAGGCTGCCTTTTGATCCTGATCCCGATCTCTTGTTCCTTTTGTCTCCTTACATGTCCCTATTCTATCCACTTTCTAACTTTGTCTTATTTGTCTTGATTAGATAGAAAACTCCAATGAGTAGGGACTGTCTTTATCTGTGTTTGTACAGTACTACGTATGCCTAGTAGCGCTTAATAAATGTTTATTAATAATAATAATAATAAATGAAAATATATGCATGTAGATTGAAGATAAGGAGTCTATCAGTGAAGATATGTTTTGTTGTTGTTGTTGTTGTTGCTGTTAAGTGTTGTCGAGTAAGTGTTGACTCATGGCGACCCTCTAGATAGTTGTCCAAAACTATATTCGGTCTTCAGTCAGGCGGCTCATTGTTGATAGAGTGGCACCCACAGCTGCTGTTATTATGTTGATCCATCTCGTTCCTGGCCTTCCTCTTTTGTGTTGACCTTCAATCTTGCCAAGCATGATATTTTTCTCTAACAATTTCTCTCGTCACATGATGTCTCCAAAGTTTGAAAATCAAAGTTGTAATCTTCTGAATATGTAATCTCTGGTCTAGTCTCCGCTTGGTCCTGGGTTCATTTCACTTCACAGACGCAGGAGGGTATTGTAATAAGACAAGCAAACAGGTGTGGCTTGGAGAAAGGTTTTTATGTACAAATAGGCTTAATCCATAGGTATTGAACAGAGGTATATAGTGATTGTTACAGAGCTGTTTCAGTGTGTATCAATGAATCTGTGTGTGCAGGTGTGCATGTGTGAAGTGTGAGAGAGATAGAGGCCAGAACCTGTGGGTCAGAGCCGCATGGTAGGCCAGAACATGTGGGTAGAGAGAGAGAGAGAGAGAGAGAGAGAGGGGGAGGGGTGAAGGGAGTTGAGTATCAGAGCCTCATGGTAGTGTCCAAACCTGTCCGATGAAGGAGAGAGAGAGAGAGAGAGACAGGAAGTGTGTCTGTCCTTTATAGTGCCTCTCCAGCAGTTCCCCTTGAGGTCTGCTATTGTCTTTGGCCACTCCCTTTAAGGTCTACCCATCTTGATTTAGCAAGGAGGGGCTGCAGCCAGGTCCTAGAGACTGACGTCACCCAGGGGTCAGAGTTTAGACTGAATTAAACAGAGTCCATAGCTGCATGAAATGTATGCTGACATCTCCCACACCTTTTTTATTTTTATTTATTATTTGTGCCTGGAATTGGTGGAAGCAAACCTGTGGTACCTGTCCCAGCTGCCATTACCTGATAGTAGGCAGCTCGTCGAATACCTCCTGTATTAAATACCTTGCTATGTCTAGCAGGTCCCCTGTCCTGCACAGTACTGTCTCTAGTACTGTCTCTAGTGTTCTAGAGATAAACAGGTCTCCTTATGAGTCCAAACCTCGTGTCTTAGGTTGAGCAGCCACTACTGGGGGGGGGAACCCAATATGCCACTTACATACCCGTCTTAGAGAGAGTGAACAGTGCATAAGGTCTGCAGGAATTTTTAAGGAGGCTAAAACCAAACGGTACCAGGATGCTATGAGTGAGGATAGGAAGCAATACTAGACTGCAGCTGACTCTGGTATTCAGTGTAATAGGAAATACCGAATTAGCAGGCCAAATTAGCCTGGATGTTGGGGTGGATGCTGGAGAGGTTCAGTGTAACTACCTTAAAATGTTGTTGTTCTGTATGACATGCGCTGCAAGGAAATGTACATTTTTTTCATCTTACAGCACAGGAAAATTACGATAATGCATAGCAATATTTGTACAGCAGTTAAAATAATAATAGGGTGAATAAAAACATTAAAGACATGATCAGCAGTAGGTGAGTAACCAAATAACAATTCCCACACAGACACATGAGCATCTTGTAGCAAGTGTCCAACAATTTGTTGAATGTGTCCATTCTCATAGGCGATGGTGTGATTCACTTCAGTGGATGTTGTTTTAAGGTGATCAATATAGGCATGGAGTTCTGTAAAGTTGAGCAGTTTATGTAGTGTCTCTTCTCCCATGCCAAGTGGTAATGGATGCACAGCATATGAGATAAAGTCTGGAATGTCCATAGAGTCATTGGTAACCAGCGGTGTGGAATAAGTTGTCCCATTAATGGTGAGGGAGACCAGTGGTGTATGACTGCACCAGGTATTGTTTGGTAAATAGTTTGAACTGTACAACAAAGTGTTCTTGGGAAGGCGAATGTCATGCATTCTGGGAGCAATCGAAAAATAAACTTTCTGGGGAAAGAACAGATGAAAACAAAAGTGTCCAGCTCCAAGGTAGTCAGGGGATATGAGAGCTTAACAGTCAGGGAGCAAGAGGAAGAATTGTTCCAGCAGGAGGTGTCAGCCTCTTTAAACTGGTGAGGTTGACACTTGAACAGAAATGTAGTCTGCTCACACAAACTGGGGTCCATCGGCTTGAATGAAGTCCAGGTGTCGTCCAGTGGCTGTACCCATGTGAGATGGTCCACAGGATACATAAGCATATTATCAAATTGCACCCCAATATTAACAACAGGATAAATAACTGTGTGTTGTCCTGACCATGGGATCAAAGTACAGATAGAGCAGCCTTGTGGTGAACAAATGGGAACACTAACTGTCCACCAATCAAGGTGAGCTATAGCAAATTCAGGTATTTTGGTACTAGCCATATGGATGAGAGATGGTGGCCAGTGTCCTAACTTAGCAGTGATCAGAATTTCCTTTAGTATAGTAATAAGCTCGATCTGTACTTGATCACAGGCAAGAGCCCAGGAAATATTGTACAAAATCAAAGCAGGAGGACCTAGAAAGTAACGTTCTGGGCGTGCCCTCAATTCTTGTGTCCTTTCTAGAGAAGTGGAAACTGGTGGCTCCCACTGTACTTGAGTGATGTTTAATGAATAGAACACTGGCTTGTCCTGTACCGAACAGAAACTCAGGATGACCAGATCCTTTCCTTCCGGGAACGGTGGGGGTATTTCTTGATAACGATATACCCCACTTGTGGAGTTAGCCCAGCCAATCGTGCATATTCGGATGATAGTTCCTGTAATGAGACTTGAGTAGAAGAGAGCAGATACAAGAACAACAGCAAACCGAGACATAATAAAAGCTAACTTGTTTCACTCTACTAGGGAGTAAACTAATACTGCCCACTTATACTATGTAACAACAAAACAAACAAACAAAATTAATAATTTCTACTACTTATTTACATAACTAACTACTTATTTACATAACTATTAAACACATGTACAGCAGGAGTAACTAGTTACCGTCCTTAAGCGACTTTTGTTCAGAAAGCAGCTGTCCGTGCTGTCTTCAGGTGGTATCTGAAAACAAAGACTGATAAAGCACATATTACCCATATGGTTTTAACTGGGTGATGTGTTTCCAGTACTGCTGGTTGTCAGGCATTAGGATCTGGTATAGGCTTGGGCCTAAGGTATCAGTAACTAAGTACGGTCCTTCCCACTTTGCAGTTCCAAAGGGGAGGTTTGGTCTAGGTCTCAGAATCATCACTTTACTCCCAACCTTGAGGGGCCTTAAATCAGAACCTTTTGCATGTACCTCCTGCAAATAATCTCTAGCTTTTTCTGTGTTAGCTAGCACAGAGGTCTGAATTTCTTTTAGATGTTCTTGCAGGGATTTCATCCACTCATTGGTGAGAATTATGGTCTGGTCCTCTGGAAGAAAAGGACTCAGCATATTTTCCCACCGTTGCATTGGCCTTCCCATTAAGGCTTCATAGGGTGCAAAACCTGTGGATTTACAGACATTAGCTCTGATACGCATAAGGACTAAAGGGAGCACCAGATCCCAATTTTTCCCGGTCAGATTAAGCATAGGGCTGAGGTGGGCCTTAATTGTTTGATTCATCCTTTCTACCTGCCCTGCTGCCTGTGGATGGTACGGAATGTGGAGTTGTTGTTCTATGCCTAGAAAATCAAACAATTCCTTGATCACATGAGAAACAAATGCAGGACCATTATCAGAATCAATTGTTTTAGGAATGCCCCAGCGTGTAAAAAATTGCATAGTTAGGACTTCTGCAGTGGTTCTAGCAGTTTGATCTGGGACAGGGAATGCTTCTACCCAATGAGAAAAGGAATCAACAACAGTGAGTAAAAATCTATTTTTCCTAGCTGTTAATGGGAGAGGGCCCACATGATCTATTTGCAATCTTTCAAATGGGCCACGAGGAGGTGCTCTCATTAACTGTCCCCTTCTCTTTTTAGGTTGCCTCCCAAATGAAGCACAGATTACACAGGAGGAAACATGATCCTGTATATCATGTTTCATTTCTGGCCACCATACCAACCTATTGAGGATAGTCTGCATTTCTTCTGCTTTAGGGTGTCCCATAGGACCTGCACCATGAACCCAATGCATCCATTCTTTACCTCGAGCTCTAGGGATAGCTATAACCAAGCCTTCCTCTCTTTTTGCACATAGAATGTCTTTCTCTATAGCTAGTGTGAGAAAGGGTGTGTGCTGATATAGGTTATCTGGGGCATCCTGCACAAGCTTCCTTAAATTGGAAAGCTCAGGGTCCTTTGTCTGCAGTGCTACAAAGTAATCTGGTGGTATTATCTGATCGTAATCTGTGGAACGTGTAGCAATAGCAACCATGCGTGTCTGCTCATACCAGGGCCATATGAGGCCTACATGGCATGCTTCCTTGGCTAGTGAGTCTGCTAATGTGTTCCCTTTCACTAAAGGGCCTTTCTTCCTATGTGCCTTTACTTTAACTAAATGTACTCTCTGAAACTTCTCACTCAGTTCTTGTGCCATAGTCCACAGTGATGAATTTTTCACTGTGGACCCATCTGTAGATTTAAATTCATTTGCCAGCCACCAGGGTAACAGGGCAATGGCACTTTTAAAGACATAATCAGAATCTAAAATGATTTGTATCTCTGGGTGTGAATCCTGATATTGTTGCATACAAGCTACAAAAGCAGCCAGCTCACAGTACTGTGCTGACGCTGACCCACAGGAATACTGTCTTTGCAGTACCACTTGGTTATTTGGGTCCAATTGTACAATTGCAAAACCTGCTAGTCGCCTGCCTCCTTCACATTGGCTACTACCATCAATATATACTGTAGGAAGGAAAGGTGAAATTTTGTCTAGTCCTAGTTCCCTAAAGATCATGTGATTAGGGGCACTGGGTGAGGACTGACAGTCATGAGGTTGCCCCTCCAACAAGATTCCAGCCACTTGCACATTAGGTTCTTTCAACAATTCAAACTTTACATTCTGTGCTTGCAACATGAGAGTCCACTGGACTATTCTCTCAGTCCTAATCTTGCTACATGCTAATTTTCCTTCTACAATGAATTTGAGGGGGGTGTGATGGCTGCATATGTATGTGGTTTGAGCACCAATGATGTATGTAAATTTCTGCATAGCAGCATAGGAAGCCAGTACATGTTTTTCACAGTTTCCCATTTTGAGTTCAGGAGAAGTGAGAACTCTGGAACAGAAGGCAATAGGGCGATCTACTCCTCCTAAGCGTTGTGTTAGAGCTGCACCTATACTGTTCTCTCCAACTACAGGGTACAGGAAAAAATGTTGTGTGTGATCTGGGTGTGCAAGAACAGGAGCAGAAGTCAGAATGTGTTTTAATTTAGTTATAGCTTCGGTATGTTCTTCCTCCCAGACATAACTTTTACTTTTTAGCAGGGAGTAAAGTGGAGCTGCCACTTCAGCATAATTGTGCATGAAGTCACGACAGAAACCAGTGAGCCCTAGAAATGACTGGAGTGATTTCTGATCTGTAGGAAGTGGAAGTTTCTGTATCAGCTCTATCCTCTGAGAATCTACAGATTTACCATCCTGGCCAATAGTAACCCCTAAAAAGGAAACCTGTGATTTGCACAGTTGAGCCTTGGCAGGATTGACTTTAAGACCAGCTTGTAAGAGGGCTGTTAAAACTTCTCTTACATGATTCCAGTGTACGGCTTCATTCTCAGACTGAATCAGAATGTCATCTACATACTGAATTATATTATCTCTGCAAGACAATAGTGATAGGGCTTCCTGCATGTATTTATGAAATATTGAGGGGGAATCCTTATATCCCTGTGGAAGCACAGTCCATGCATATTGTTTATTCAGCCACTGAAAGGCTGTTTTGTACTGGCACTCAAGGGCCAGGGGCAGACTCCAAAACCCATTGGATATGTCTAAAACAGAGAAAATTTTACATTTGGGATTCATTTTGGAGATCATTTCAGGGTATGAGGCTACCACGGGCACTACAGATTTTGAAACTTGATTCAGGGCACGGAAGTCCATAGTGAGCCTGAAGGAACCCCCTGGTTTAACTATCGGCCAGGCTGGTGAATTGCATGTGGAAGAAATAGGTCTAATCAGACCCCTCTCCTCCAGTATCTTCACAATTTTAGTCACTGGTTCTATAGCCTGATGAGGTACTGGGTATTGCTTCTGTGGTGGAGGATCCTCACCTTCCAACAGTATTTCTGTGTGCATTTTCCCACAATCTAACTTGTCTTGAGCCCAGACTGGAATATCAGCCACTTCTGAGGGAATTACACACAGATCATACTGTTGAGCTGCCTTAGTGCACTGAGTTGCTAACTGCATGGGAATGACTTCATGCACTAAAGTTTTAGAAGCACTTGAAGTTCCTGAATACTGCCACAATTTAAGATTAGCCATATCCACCACCAAATTTAACTGGTTGAGAACATCAATTCCAATTATTTCTTTTGGTGTGTTCACTATAGTGGAAGCAGTGGTTTCTAACATTTCCTTGTTTTGTTCACTGTGCACAGGGATACCCCATTTAACTGGGATAGCCACACATTTGGAAGCTGTGTCATTAATTCCTTGAATTTCATAAATTTCCATATTTTTCTGATGTGCAGTGGGAGAAGCTCTGTTTGTAAAACTAATTCCAGCCCCTGTGTCAATCAAAGCTAATTTATCCTGACCCCCTACTCTACTGATAACATTGGGGCGTGCACAAGAGTCCAGTATCAAGGGTGTTACAAGCCTTAAATTGTGTCCTGGGCCTGTATCCATTTCATCACCCAGAGGCTCTGGAATTGAGTCCTCTGCTGAGATAAAGGAGGCAGGCTGGGCTATGAAGGCTTGAGACATTTTGATATCTGAACTCAAGAAGTCAGGACATCCCTATGCCCTAGCCTTGTGTTTTGTCCTGAGCTGCTTGTAAATCCTGTTTTAATTTATCTATTTCTATCTGCAGTGTATGTTTATCTTGTTCCCATTTAGTTTTTTCCTTTTCTAGCCCATCTCTCTGTGCTTTGAGCTCTTGAAAGGGGATGTAACCTGAGGAGTTTCTAAAAGTACCTCTGCCGTGTGCTCTCCAAGGGGCGTGGCCTCTGTCGGTGTTTCTTGTGTACTGAGAGGATCCTTCAGCTTGCCACTTAGGGGTGTGTCCTCTGTCTGTGTTTCTTATGTACTGAGAGGATTCATTGGCCTGCCACTTCCGTGCCTCTGATACTGTAATGACCTGCGAGGGCTGGGTCTTCCAAACAGACCCAATTCTGAGCATTAGAGTATCAAAAGGGGTTGCTTCAGGGTCTTCAGAAAATAACAGAAGGTGTTTTGTAATCTCAGGGGATAGCAATTCTAATAAAAATTCCTTATGCATGCTCTCCCCATAATCCTCTGCCTTGGGCCAGGACTCTTGCTCATTAAGAACTGCTTTTAAAATCCAGGCTCTATATGCAAACTGTTCCAATGTATCATCTGGTAAAGGTGAAATAATTTTAAATACTTGCATTGGGGAACAGTGAAATAGTTTCTCAGTACCCCTTTTAACCAACTGGTATGGGTGAGTGAGAGAGCCAACCCTGTAATAGTGTGGCCCTAGAGCCAGATGCATAAGTCTATCAAAGTCTGATTGTTTTCTTCTGTATTTCCCTAGACCCCAGTGAATCAGAATATCAATCGCCCATTTAACCCACTGATTTACATTAAGAGGCATAGTACCAATTTTCTCAACTATTTTTCTATATCTCTATCTTTTAAATTTTCCTGGAACATTAATTTAACTGGTGCTTTTAGTTCTGTACTGGCTGCCATGTCTAAGTCATCTGAATTATTCTCCTGACAGAGATTGCTGGGTTCTGGCTGAGATAAACTATCTGAATTTTCCTGCTGTGATTCATCTGTGTTTTTGCCATTCCTCAGTCCAACTATGCATACTTTAGTATTCTTTTGTTTGTCAGTAGCTGGTATGCATTGTTGATGGGGTGTGTCATAGGCATAGGGAATGGGTGTATCTTTGTTCTTTTGTTTCTCTCTAGCTGGTATGCATGGCTCATAGGCATATGGTGCTGAGGGAGGGGTAGGTGTTGGCTTTCTTGCAGAGGCCAATTGATCTTTAACGTGCCTCAATTCAAGTTTAAGTGCTTCTAATTGTTCACTAACAGTTATAAAAGAATATGTGGCTTGTATCACTTGACTTCTCTGAATAGAAATACAACTTTGTGCCTCCTCCAGTTCTTTGATCAATTGGCTACACTGAGAAGTCAGTTCAGAGTTTTCTTTTTTCATGCTAATTAGTCCCCTGTACATGCCCTGGATGAAGAGGCATTTTCTTTTATTTGTTTTCTTTTTGAATTCATGATCATGGCTTAACATTCGTTTTTGAATATTATACCATGAGTCAGGGAATTCCCCTTCATATGGACCTCCTTTTCTCTTACAATATGAAATTAGAATTTCTGTAAGTTCTTTAAAATCAAATGCTTCCATATTAGATACTGCAGAAAGGCTGTAGTTGGACTATCTCAACTGTGTAACCTTAGAAGGAGGAATGCTAACTTAAAAGGTATTTCACACCTATTTAACTGGGTGGAGTAGATTAACAGAATTGTATCAGTTGCAGCCAGCTGTAAGCCTGCTCTCAGTAAGAAAGTTACTGACAGGAGACAGAGAAATAAAAGTAAAAAAGGGACAGGAGATTAACAGAATAGTCAGATATTCCTGCTCACACCAAGATATATACTGACAGGAGAGAGAAATAAAAGTCAAACAGACAAGAGGTAAATTAATGTTACCAGGAAAGATGTATATTGTACTCTATGAGGAATATTTAACTGTGTAACTCTGTATTTTCTTAGCAGTTCAAATACTATATATAAACTCTGTAGCAAGCCTATACATAAAAATAAGACAATTGCAAGCCACTCTGTGTAATGTCCTTAAAATTCTAGATTCTTACAGAGCCTTTTGACACTAAAAGTCTCACCTTGTCTAACCCACAAAACAAAATTGTAAATGGTCACAAGGGCTATTGATTTTCCTGTCTCACTCTGTCTGAAATCTACTTAATGTATTATACAAAATTATTACTTACCCAACTGGAGGTCTGCTGTGAAATCCGAGAGACGAGCCCCCAATATGTAATCTTCTGAATATGTAATCTCTGGTCTAGTCTCCGCTTGGTCCTGGGTTCATTTCACTTCACAGACGCAGGAGGGTATTGTAATAAGACAAGCAAACAGGTGTGGCTTGGAGAAAGGTTTTTATGTACAAATAGGCTTAATCCATAGGTATTGAACAGAGGTATATAGTGATTGTTACAGAGCTGTTTCAGTGTGTATCAATGAATCTGTGTGTGCAGGTGTGCATGTGTGAAGTGTGAGAGAGATAGAGGCCAGAACCTGTGGGTCAGAGCCGCATGGTAGGCCAGAACATGTGGGTAGAGAGAGAGAGAGAGAGAGAGAGAGGGGGAGGGGTGAAGGGAGTTGAGTATCAGAGCCTCATGGTAGTGTCCAAACCTGTCCGATGAAGGAGAGAGAGAGAGAGAGAGACAGGAAGTGTGTCTGTCCTTTATAGTGCCTCTCCAGCAGTTCCCCTTGAGGTCTGCTATTGTCTTTGGCCACTCCCTTTAAGGTCTACCCATCTTGATTTAGCAAGGAGGGGCTGCAGCCAGGTCCTAGAGACTGACGTCACCCAGGGGTCAGAGTTTAGACTGAATTAAACAGAGTCCATAGCTGCATGAAATGTATGCTGACAAAAGTCTTGTCATCTGAGCTTCTAAAGAAAGCTTAGGTTTGATCTCCTCTAGTACTTACTGGTTTGTTCTTTGAGCAGTCCATGGTTTACACAGTATTTGTCGCCAGCACCATAATTCAAATGCATCTATTTTCTTCCTGCCTATCTTTTTCACTGTCCAACTATCGCATCCATATGAGGTTATTGAAAAAACCATGGCTTAAACAAGTCAAATCTTTGTATGGAGAGAGATTTCTCTGCTCTTGAAAATCTTATCCTTCATAGCCATTCTGGTCCTTCATAGCCATTCTGCCAAGAGCAATGCGTCATCGGATTTCTTGATTGCTTGTCGTTTCTTTATTGATAGTTGATCCAAGAAGATTAAAGTAGTCAACTATTTCAATTTCTTCTCCATTGATGATGAACACTGATTTTGCTAGTTGTCAGGATCTTTGTCTTCTTTACATTGAGGTGCAAGCCCATTTTAAGACTATGTTCCTTGATCTTGAGAAGCAAAAGTTTTATAAGAAGATATGTTTTATGAAATTTTATAGGGGAGCACTAAGCTGTTTATAAAAGGTGGTGAAAAATATACACAGTAATGAACTGAACCAATAATAAATTAAGATTGATGGGTCGGGCGGCGGGGAAATGAGGGGCTGGAGCCATGGATGTCGGGGCGCCTGTGGGGACGATGTCCCTGCAGGCAACAGGGGCACTCTGAGATTTATTTATTTATTTATTTAAATCGCTTATATACCGCGCTCTTCATCATCAGTGCGGTTTACATAGAACATGGGGTATTTTACGGTGGGGGTTAACACCGTGTTACATATAACAGGTAGCTCAACTTGGATGACAGTATTAACTATTTACATTTGTAATAACAGTATTAACTATTTACATTTGCAATAACAGAATGATATTCATACTTATATACAATACATGAGGAGTGAATGCATGTGGTCGGGGCTAAGTTGTGAGTGGTGGAGTTGGTGTACATTCCTCAGGGTAGCATTTGAGGAAGAGATAGTGTTTCAATTCTCTCCTGAATTTAGTTAGTTCCAGGATTGCTCGGATATCGGGTGGAAGAGCGTTCCAGCATCTGGGAGCACAGAGACTGAAAGCCCTGTTTATGGTTGTCTGAGCACAACCATAAACAGGCCTGATTCTGGCTAACGCGGGAACGCTTGGTTCCCACGGACCAGAATCGGTCCTAACAGCCCTGTCTTCCTCAGGGACGTCAGGACAGCCTGGACGTCCCCCTCCCTGAATTGGGCTTCAACTGGCAACCTCAAAGTCATATGACATGATTTGTTAGGAATAAACAGCAGTAGACCTCAGACTAGAGCCTCATTGGCTGGGAGACTAGCGCTTGGACCTCAGACATTTGATGGCATTCATAAAGTACAAATAAGGAGGCCTTACACTGAACCTGCTAGTAGAATCAGTAATTTTGCCTTGAGAAAAGGGGTTACCTGGAAGTAGGATGTTGTTTCCCAGCAAGCTGATGACTGTAGCAGCTCTATGAAACCCAATATAGAGAGGTCTATGATACCTGAATTTGGAGTGATCTGTTTGTGAGTACTATCTTCTGAATAGAAATTATTTGAGCTAAGAACTAAAAATACCTAGGATTGCTTTTATCTATTTATTTAGATCACACCTTTCCAGTAGAAGCTCAAGGTGAGTTACAATCATGTTCACTAGGTATTTCCCTGTCGCCAGATGACTTACAATCTAAGGAGCATGTTTATAAACCTCACATTAGTATCATGGGTTTGAGCCACATTACAAGCATCGGGCACTGTGCTAAATGCCAGCAGGGGGGAAGACAGCCATTTCCCTGAATTTAGCACAGTTCATGGCGTTAATACCACCACAGGGAGCAACTACCGCCACCCACTGTACTTGTGGTAGTTGCTCCCTACCAAGTTGTGGCAGTGTGGGCTTTCAAGGCCTGTGTTATTGGCATCTTGGTAGGAACGTCCATGCCCCACTGAGATGTGTGCTGCCCAGATAGCATGTTTTATTAGCGCGGGGCCCTGCACTACCTTTTAGCACACTGCACACTACCCCCATGCTGCCCGGGTAGTGCGCTTTAGAAAACATGCCCCTAAGTTTGTACGAGAGTCAATGGAAGGTTAAGTGAGTTGTCCAAGGCCACAAGGAGTGCCAGTAAGATTGGATTGCTGGTTTCTTTGATGAACAAGTTGCTACTTCAACCACTAGCCTACACCTATTAGAACATCTGAAGAGAGTTTGTTTCTAAGTTAAGTCTTTGGGTGTACTTGTGTTGCAATCCTTGTATTTAAATAAAGTTAAGATTGAAAAAAATAAATGTTATCTCAGTATATTCAGACTCATGCCATCACATGATTACTCCCTGATGTCTCTCTTGCTTGACAGTTTCTTATTCTTGTCCCTTTAATTGAAGCATGATTCATGGATTTTTTTCATCCCAAATGGAAACAAGCTTCAAGATCAAACTCTTCATTATGCTATTAATTTTTGCCTTTTTTTACAATCTTGCTATCACAGATTTTACTATCATCTGCAGATAAGCATATTTTCCCCTCAAGGTGCACAGCGATGTTGCTAATAAAATATTGAAAGAACCAGTCCAGGTGCCAAAACCCTAAAGGAACCCACTGGTCACTCTGCCTTCACCAGACTACGTTTCATTTACCAACGCTCTTATCAGCTCTTAGCTCTCTAAGAACTGATAGAGCACCTTGAGGGGAAAAAATGCTTATTTGTAGATGATACTAAAATCTAACAGAGCTGAGGTGACAGCAGGGTTGTAAAAAAAGGAAGAATTGAAAGAATAATGAAGGGTTTGGAAAACAAGCTTCAAAATGGAAGTGTAAAATCAAGCATTTGGGATACCAAAAGCATTAATCATGTATCAATTAGAAAGACAGGAATGGGGAAACTGTCAAACTAGAGAGAGATCTTGGAGTATTTATGTGAGATCTTGAGTCCGGAATATACTTGAATAAAATTTCTTTTTTTCAAATCTTAACTTTATTTCAATACAGGAATAGCAGCAGAAGTATGCACAAGGATTTAACTTAGAAGCAAACTCTCTTCATATGTAAAACTTTACCTTTAATATACAAATGAAAATGTTTCTTACCATCATATTTTTAGATTTATTTACAGGGCAAGACCCTGAACAAACTGCAGATCTTATTCTACTTTATATCACCCCTACTCACGCCTGAAAATGTGATAAAAATGCCTAATGGAAAATATCTTTGTTTTCTGAAAACAGAGTATTAACTAATATCTAGGGAAATATAACATACCATTGGTGACGTCTTCTGAGCACCAGAAACATGCCTGTGTTGTAACTGTATATAATTCTGATACAGCTGCATCCCATGCTAGAAATAAAAGCAAATATTAAATTCAATATCATGACAATTTCACTTTGTAGGACTAAATAACCTAACAGCTTTTTCCATGTTATAACCCATCGATAAAATACATGAAAACATAGCTGTGTGAAATGGCAGGAAATATTTTAGCAGTCCTACAATGTCCTCTAGTGGAAAATGTTTGTTAGTTTTAATGGTGCTCATTCAGAAAGAGTGTTCCTGTGTTCTCCCTTCAGAAAACAGCCTCAGTGCATGTGTTTTGTTTTAACCCTACTGATAACGTATTTTCTATTAGAGAAATTCATGTTTCATTGATGATGCAGTATGGGTTTCTACAACGCTGTGAAACATACTTAGTGGGGGGGGGGGGACGAGAGAGAATATTGAATGCGGAATCTATAAAAAAGAAATGAATGTTTTTTTCTTTTAATTTTCTTCTGGATATAGATCCTTATTCAAAGAGCTGTGGCAATGGAGAGAAAGCCCTTCTTGAACAGGACCCATAGTTGTTTCTTTGTCTTCCAATACTGATCTTCCCTCATATGCAGGCAAAGGACAAACAGTGACATTTCGCACCTACTTTTACCCAATGTAGGTGGAGTTTTTTCTGGGGGCAGAGTTGGGGCAGGATTTGTAGCTACATGCGAGGCCAGCTTAACCAATTGCAATCTAAGTGCTCACTGAGCATGGAAGCCTCTGGAGGCAGACAAGATCAGCTCTAGTCAAAGCAAAATCGCACACTCTCAAAGAACCATTATGTCGAACTTTTACTCGTAGGGAAGGTGGGCAGTTTTCAAACAGACCATTTTCCTGGGTATATATAGCTTTTGGAAATTGCCCTTCTGGAGGATAATTATATAAGGAACTACTTTAAGCATGAAAGTGGGCCCCTATTTAGGCACAATTTCATAAAGACATATATTGTAGGTGCCTATGTATCTTTATAAAACCCTAGCATAAAGCAGTACAACACGCATCTACATTGCAGGTGCAATGTAGATGCGCCTACCCTGGAACAGATGTAAACATCCACACCTATAACTGGTTGGTACATCCATAGATTATCCTCTTTTATAATCTATGCACATACTTGTGTGCTCTGCCCAAAATCTATGTGCCTGCCTACTGGCAAACTACACACCATCATGCCAAAGAGTGTATTTTATGCTAATTGCTATTTTATGCAAGGCCTATTACATGCATATGTGGCCAGATATGCACAAAAATAACTATATAATATTTCCAACTAGTATCATTAAATCTCACACAAGAAGGTGTACAAATCTCAGTATAAGTTCATGAAAATACTTCATCAATGTAAAAGCAAATTTTTGCACTGGTGTACATAATAAATAAAGGGACCTCAGCAGAGTGGCAATTCACAGCTATTCAAATGCTGTTGTATGTCAACTCAAAAAATTAATCACCGGTCCTATGTTGAAAGTCCTCTTTTCTAAAATGGCTTATTCAAGAAGTAATGAAGTCACTTATCTGTATCAGCCTGTTAGGCTGGTTGAAAACGCTGATTTCCGATACGGAAAAAATTAGGACACTGTTGAGTTTATTAAGAAGTCATGGCTCTACTTAATTTCATGTCAATCTCCTAAAGAGTCAAGTTAGACCGATGAAACTCAGGTTGGGACTGGAGTTGCTGCGCAGCATTTGGAGCAGCGATTGACAGCTTAACAGGCTGATACAGATACTGTAAGAGACCTCTTGGCTTCTTGAACAAGTCGTTTTAAGTGCAATTGTGAAACATATTTTAAAAAGAGAATTTTCAACATGGTGAATGATTTTTGAGTTTTCATACAACAGCGTTTGAATAGCTGTGAATTACCACTCTGCTGAGGTCCCTTTATTTAAATTGCTTTCATACTGATGAAGTGTTTTCATGAATTTATATTTGTAAAATTACCTCCATTATGCACATATACATGAAAAAATGTTTAATGTTTATATGTTTTTTACAGAATTGTTCTGGTAGGGATATTGTTGGAGTGATCATGACTGTCAAGTTTAAACTATAAACCAATTACCAAAAAAATCAAGGGCGCGGGCAGGGTCCCGGGCGCCCGCAAGTAACAGGGTGCCCCAGCCCAATGCAGATCCGGCTCGCACCTTTGTAATTCCGCGAGAAGGGGAAGGAAGTGGGGGGGGGGGAAGGCAGCAGGAGCGGGCTTGGTGGCGGCGCAGTTCGATTGGCCGCAAGAAGAGGAGTCTTTTAAATTGATTGGATCCCCTCACACGGGAGCGCGTTTGGGGGGATCCGTCGGCATGCACTTGCATGCGCTCGAGCCTGTTGCATCGTGGCGCTTGGAGAGGTGCACGCTGTCAGCTTGCTCTTTCGTGTCGGTGCAGTGACGGTCGAGGTGGGATCGGGTGAGTCGTTGGAAGCGGTGGAAGCCGGACTCCGGGCAAAGGCAGCATCGCAGATCGGGACTCAGAGCTGAGCTGCGTTTGCGGACGCCAGGCGAGTTGGGCCTAGTGGGGGTGAGGAGCGGGCCCGGGCAGGTCTGCCCAGCTGGGGGGATTGCTACCGCTGACTTCAGGGTGAGTGCGAGGAACTGGGCTGAACCTTTGCTCCACAAATAAAAAAGAAAAACCAAAGTAAAAATAAAATTTATTGATAATTTGGCGAATAGCATTTGCCCATGCCTCCACGTAGGGCAGGCCAGGGTAGGGGGCAGAGATGTGATACTGACGGGCGGGGGGGGGGGGCACAGTTGGTTCGGGGGGGCGGGGGAGAGCAAGGCGAAGGAGCAACAGGCAGTCAGGGTGCCCTGAGAGCCTGGAGACTCCATCAGCTAGGGGAAGGGTAGTTGGACCTTCTAGGCCCGGAGGGAGGTCTCGGGGGCGTGCCAGTGGGGTACGGGCGGGTCGTCGGCCAAGTAGGCTGGGGAGGGGGGCTTACTGATGGGAAATGGAATGAGGACGGCTGGGGTGCACGAGGATGGGCATGGGATTGGGGGATGGGGCAATGATGGCAGTGTTGGGATTAGGGGTCAAGAGCTGGGCGCCACAGCGCAAGAGGATGCCCGCGCTCTGGTTTACCCAGGGGCGGGTGAGTGCATGGCCCCTGGTGATGCTGGCTTCCGTGAGGTAGCCAGGGGTGGTCTAGCTATGGGATCAAACGTGGGGCTGGGGTCAGGGAGCATGCAAGGTTTTGCTCCAAGTGGGCGGAGCTTGGATTGGGAAAGGTGGATGGGTGGGGGTCAAGGCCCGTCCTCGGCTGATTGGGCAGGGGTATGGCATCCTGCCTGGTCCATGGGTTTTTCTCCCCAGGGTTTTCCATTTCTTTCCCCGCAGGCTCCATTCCTTCGCTCACCAGGACCGGTGCTTGGTAGCAGCAGTAGCCGGCAGCTGAGCATGGAGGCTCGAGGGGAAGTACAGCACACCAGGGTTGAGGTAGCTCCGGTGACCCAATGTGTTGACGAACAGCAGCCGAGTGGAGATCAAGCTCATGGATCCAGTACACCTGCGCAGATGGATGCGTCAACGGAGGGTGAGTTGGTGTTGGTTGATGGGCTTGGGGGGGAAGGGGGCATGGGGAGGAAGGAAAAAAGCGGCAAGGTTGTGAAAAAACGGAAACATTCATGTCGGCGCAGGAGGGACTCTGACTCATCGTCTTCCTCCTCGTCAGAGTTGTCGGGTTCATCTTCAGAGGGTCCAGATAGGGGGTCTGCTACACGTGAGTCCGGTCCAAACGTGGCAACTTTATTGGAACTTTGGGAGGAGGTACCGAAGAAGTTGCGGCGAAAAATTCGGAAACGTAAATATATTGATATTTTTCGCCTTCTGGAAGGCCGTAAGCATTCTGGAGAGAATAAAAAGAAGCGAAAGGAGGATGAGAAGGCCGGCAGGATTCGGAAGGTGTCTAAGATGGTAGTCAACTGGGTCAGGGCCTTTTTGCGGTTTGCCAGCGTGTGGGGGCAGCATCGGCCGGGTCAGTATGGTATGATGCTAGCTTACGCGGATACAATTCTCGAAGCTTCTCAGACCCACGAAGGGTGGGCTTGGTTGAATTATGATGAGAAGTTTCGGGATAAGATGGAGGAGAACAGGTCGCTGACCTGGGCAACTCAGGACATCAATTTGTGGCTTACCCAGATATCTGCGAGGACGCCATTAGGAGTGGGGCCAGGGAGGGGTGGCTCTACATCCACCGCAGGGACGAGTCGTTCCTTTCGGGGCGGAGCGGTACAATCGACGACCAGAGGGGCGCCAGGTTCAGCAGGGGACGTTTGTTGGCGTTATAACAGGGCAACGTGTCCCTTCCTGGATTGCAAATTTTGGCACGCGTGCTCTGCCTGCGGCGGCGGACACCCAGCGTCCAAATTCCTTAAAAAAGGTCCCACAGTGCCAACCGGGCATGCCGGTAAGTCAGCGGGGGGTGTTTGACGTAGCCCCTATGCCAATAAAATTGGAGGCTTTGCGAAGGTGGCTGCGGGGATACCCAAGCTCGAGCGTTCAAAGATTGTTGCTGTTTGGTTTTCGGTTTGGGTTTGTTATACCGGTTGATGGAGCCGTGTCGGCTTCAGCCGTGAGGAATTCTCCATCGGTTCAGAGGTTTGCGGCAATAGCTCTGGAAAAGGTGAATATGGAGGTACGGTTAGGCAGGATTGCTGGGCCGTTTCCTCAGCCTCCGTATCGGGATTTTGTGGTGTCCCCGATCGGGATTATACCAAAAAAAAGAACCGGGGAAGTTTCGTATGATACATAATTTGTCTTTTCCTCTCGGAGATTTGGTTAATGATCACATACCGCGCAAGTGGTGTACGGTCCGTTACGCGTCCTTTGATAAGGCGGAGGAGCTGGTCAGGAGAATTGGGCCTGGTGCGCTGATGGCAAAGGTGGACATTGAGTCTGTCTTTCGTTTATTGCCAGTGCATCCCTCGGCCTTTCGACTCTTGGGTTTTCAATTTTTGGATGGCTTCTATTTTGATAAGTGCATGCCGATGGGTTGCTCGGTTTCATGTGCTTATTTTGAGAAATTCAGCACCTTTCTGCAGTGGGCTGTTACCCGACTGGTGGGTCGAAGTGAGGTGGTACACTATTTGGATGATTTCCTGTTTGTGGGCGCCAGCAGATCCCGGGCGTGTCAGGAGCTCTTGGATGGGTTCGTGGCCTTAGCGGGGCAGTTGGGGGTTCCGCTAGCTGAAGGGAAGACAGTCGGGCCATGTTCCCGTCTCACATTTTTGGGTGTTGAGCTAGATTCGGATCTGATGGTGGCGCGCTTGCCGCTTGAAAAGGTGGTGCGGTTGCGTGTCTTGGTGGCTAACACACTGGCTTCCGCTAAGTTAACTTTGAGAGAGATGCAGGCCTTGATCGGATCTTTGAATTTTGCGTGTAAAGTGATTCCGATGGGACGAGTCTTCTTGCGCCGTCTATCGGCCGCGACCGCGGGTGCTACGAAACCGCATCATCGTATTAGGGTTTCCAGGGAGATCAAGGAGGATTTGAAAGTATGGGGCGTCTTTTTGAAAGACTTTAACGGGACCTCAGTGATCAAGGAGGTGGAGTTTTCGAGCGCTGATTTGCAGCTCTATACCGACGCGGCAGGGAGGATTGGTCTGGGTATCTATTTCAAAGGGGCATGGTGTGCGGAGAGATGGCCAGAAGCTTGGCAGGAGACGGGTGTATCGCGGAACTTTTTGGAGTTGTTCCCGATGCTAGTGACGATAGAATTGTGGCCGGACAGATTGCGGAATCGCAGGTTGGTCTGGTGGTGTGACAACGCAGCAGTGGTGAGTATAGTGAATCGTTACACTCCGAGGTGTTTGCAGGTGGCAGCGCTGATGAGACTCATAGTTCTGGGTTGTATGCGCTTAAATTTAGTGTTGAAGGCGCGTCATGTTCCAGGTCATGCTAATGTGATCGCCGATGCTCTTTCTCGTTTGCAGATGGAGCGGTTTCGGGAACTGGCACCAGAGGCGGATTCCGAAGGGTGAGCGGCCCGTTGAGATTGTGGAGCTGTGGCCTGCAGTGATGAGAGAGCTGTTGCAGAGTTCGGTGGCAGAGGGTACCTGGGCTGCTTATTGGAGGGGCTGAAGTAAGGTGGTAGCCTTTCTACGAGAATGCGGATGGCGGTTTGGTGCTGTGTCGGACCAATTGTTGGGACATTATATAGTATGGGCAAAAGGTATGGGGATGTCCAGATCGGCGGTCAAGGGGCATCTAGCGGGCTTTGACTTCTTTGCGAAAGCCGTCGGCTGGGGTTCGTTCGGTGGGGGTTTATGCTTCGGCGACTATTGCGCGGGTGGGAGCGTTCCCGTCCATCTCCGCCCGATAGCAGGTGTCCTGTGTTGTATATGTTGCTCGGGAGGCTTTGCCTTGAATTGCCGAGAGTGGTGGAGTCGCATTACGAGGCTGTGCTTTTTCGGGCTGCATTTACGTTGGCCTTCTTTGGGGCGTTGTGAGTCGGGGAGCTGGTGGCGCATTCCAAGAAAGATGTGTCAGGTGCTGGTTTATGCATTCAGCACGTACGGATAGACGGAGGGCAACTTTGGGTGCTTCTTGCGAAATCCAAGACGGATCAGCAGGGTAGGGGTGCTTGGATAATCCTCCATACAATTGGTGGTACCACCTGCCCGGTGGCGGCAATGAGGGCCTACTTGCAGGTCCGTCCGAAGGTTGAAGGATTTTTATTTGTGCATGAGAATGCGCAAGTGCTCACGCGTTTTCAATTTTCGGTGGTTTTGCGGATGGTATTGAGCCATTTGGACGAGGATGCTTCTCGCTTTGCGGCCCATTCTTTTTGTATAGGGGCTGCAACCAGTGCGGCGCAGCTCGGGTTTGAGGGAAGGCAGATTCAAAGGATAGGCAGGTGGCAGTCTCAAGCATTCCAAAGCTATGTACTTTTGTAGATTCGGGGTGAAAATTGTGTGTGGGGGGGGTATCATTAACTGTTGCTTTCTTTTTCAGATGGGGGACATGCTGGACGGGCTTGTTGGCTGATTGGGCACTCCTTTGTCTGCTGGGCTGAGAATCGAGCAGCTGTTCGGCCGGAAGGGAGCAACCTGGGCTTCGATCCGGCAGTGTTGTCGGTATCATGGCTGGGTCTGCGGGGGATGCATTGGTCCCAGATGCTACCCTTGCTTAGACAGCAGCTGCAGCTTGGGAGACAGCCGGAGATTCTGCTTGTACATCTTGGCGGCAACGAAGTGTCGTCCTGGACTTGCAAGCAGCTGATTAATGCGGCAAAGAAAGATCTGGCCTTGGTGCTGCGTTGGTGTGCGGGGTTGGTGGTGGTTTGGTCGGACATTGTCCCTAGACCAGCTTGCTGGGGTCAAAGGAGGTGGTCCAGGGGTTTGACTAAGATTAACCGACAAATTGGGAGGTGGGTGTGTGAACAAGGGGGTTATCAGGTCCAGCATTCCTGGGTTGAAGTGGGTTGTGCGGGTCTATATAGAAGTGATGGGATTCACCTATCCCCAGTCAGGGTGGACCTACTACTTAATGACTGGCAGGAGGTGTTAGAGAAAGTGGTTCGGGAAAACAGAACTGGTCGCAAGTACGTTTTTTGGGGGGGGCGGCACAGACGGCGAAATGGTCTGTGCCGGTGGCGCGGTCCCAGAGGTTTCCGGGGTCCCGGAGGTTCCTGGGGTCCGGAGCGGCAGGCCATGTGGGCGAGGGTGGGGGCCCTCGACCTGGTTAAACCCGGGACGGCTTGTGCTACTGAGACGGCCAAGTCGGGGAAGGGTTATTGGCAATTGGCCGGTGCTTTGCCTGTGCGGGGGGTGGCTGAGAAGTCACTTTGCTAATCATATGGCTGGTGGCCGATCTTGTCGCGGGGCACGGGATTGCGTTATTCTGTTATAAGTGTTAATGGTTGGTTATATTGAATAAAGCTGCGACCAGTTTCTGCCCAACTACGGTCTCTGTTGTTTATTGGTTCAGGTAGACTAAGACTGCATACGAGGATTGTTATGATCGGAGGGGAGGGTTGGGGAGGGGCAAGGTAATAGAGGGCAAGGGGAGCATTGGGTCCGGCTACCCGGTTATATGGGAGCTGGGGCACATGGCTAAGATTAGCCTAGGGCACCTAACACCTTTGCATTGGCCCTGGCTACATGCACACTTGTGAATTTTTAAAAATATTCACATATTTTGGGCAGAAGTAGTATCCAAACATATCGGCAGATGTAGAGGGACTCTCATTAGGCCTCACCCCTACAATTGGCCCCACTACTTTAACTTAGAGGCCCTATGTCTTATCTGTGTGCTTTGTCTGTTTGCCTTATTAGACCATAAACGTCAAGAAGCAGGGACTGTCTATCACATGTGTCTGTAAAGCACTGTGATACTAATGCTTATAATAAATGTGTGTATATAATTTTTAAAGTGAAAGTAAAACAGAGCTTTAATATCAGCTATGGCAGAATCAATAAGCTTTGCCTGACAGAATGTGGCTACTGAATCTGTTGAAGCAAAAGTTAACCAACGGGAGTTTTAAATTATTTTTCTGGTTCTATGATATAACAGTAATAATTTAATTTAAAATTTAATTTTGGCAGTTACATTCTGCCTTTTCCATTAATATGGACAAAGGGGAAGACAATCCATATGCAATACAATGTTGTTGTCGCTAAGTGCCATCGAGTCAATGTCGACTCATGGCAACCCTGTGTATAGTAATCCTAAACTGTCTGATCTTCAGTCAGGCTGCTAATTGTTGACTGAATGGCATCCATTGCTGCTATTTGTATCGATCCATCATATTGCCAATCTTTCTCTTTTGTGTCAACCTTCAAACTTGCCAAGCATGCTGTCTTTCTCTAATGATCTTTCTCTTTGTGTGATGTCTCCAAAGAATGAAAGTCAAATTCTTGTCCTTTGATCCTCCAAGGAAAGCTTAGGTTTGATCTCCCCCAGTACCAATTCCTTTGTTCTCAGGGCAATCCATGGTATATGCAGTATTCTTAGCCCACATCATAATTCGAAGCATCAATTTTCTTTCTGTCTTTCTTATCACTGTCTATCTTTCATATCTATATGATCGTTATTGAAAATGCCATGGCTTGAACAAGTCGAATCTTTGTATATAAATCTCTGTGCTTGAAAATCTTGTCTACTTCCATCATAGGCATGCTGCCAAGAACAATGTGTCATCGGATTTCTTGACTGCTTGTATTATTATTGATTATGGATCCAAGCACATTGAAGTTGTTTTCTATTTCTAATCTCCATCAAGGATGAAATTATTGATTTTGTCAGGTGCCAGATCACTTCACATTAAGGTGCAGGTCCATTTTTCCAGGCCGAGCCCAAAACTCTCGGGATCCAAAATTCTGACTAAAAATTCCTATCAAATGGTACATAATACATGACCATAGCAGAAGGAAAATCACTATAAGAACATATTGAATAAGACGAGTACAATTTTCCTGAAATATGCAAAAATTAACCCGGCTGCAGAATGTAGATTAAAATTTTAAAGTAGGCCTTCAAAGGGTTGATCTTGAAAAGCAGATTATCTTCACTTTCAGCCAGTAACATGGTATTATTAGCATATCAAAGGTTGTCGATGAATCTTCCACCAATATTCGTACCTCACTTTTCTTCATATAGTCCTGCTTTTCTGATGATTTGTTCTGTATATAAATTGAAGAAAACAAAAAAGGAAAGCAACCTCTGCAAACCAGCATGACAAAGGGAAGGAGCGGAAAGAGAAGACCATCCCATGCAGCTGTGGTCTATTAATACACTTTGTTGAAGACCCGACTTGGTAAAATTTTGGCAACAATGCCTATATCAGGGTCAACAAATGGTTCAGCTGATGCAATATAACATAATAAACCATCAAAATGGAAAGCCGGGAACAAACAAGTGTACAACATTCACTTGTTTGTTGCCAGCTTTTCATTTTTA
Organism: Ichthyophis bannanicus; assembly: GCA_033557465.1. NCBI lineage: Eukaryota > Metazoa > Chordata > Amphibia > Gymnophiona > Ichthyophiidae > Ichthyophis > Ichthyophis bannanicus. The sequence goes on along the minus strand of CM066036.1, from coordinate 643,360,976 downwards.
TTTTGCACTCCTTTGAGCATGTTCTCATTCACACTTCACACCACATTGGTTGATTTGTGTTTTAATCATTTGATTTGCCCCTGACATAGGCATTAACTGCCAAAACATGGCCATGTTGGGCATAATAAAATTTGTTTATTTTATTTTATTTTCCCCGCTCCTTCTTTTATTTGTGCTTTTGCTTCTTGTATGGGTGTCCCTTTGTTTTTTGGGGTTTTTTATCATTTAAAAATACCATCTTGGAAACCCAGACTAGATGTATTCCATGCTTTAAAATATGTGGAAGGAAGGTCAAATGACTGCTAGTATCTTTTAAAGGTGAAGCGATAGAGGCTACTATAGCCAAAAATACTGTATCTTTTTAAAAAAAGGGGAAAAAGATCCAGTTGAAGAAAACAGGAAATAGCTAGCACTGGTAATTTAGATGCAAAGCAATGATAAAGCAGGCAAAGAGAGAATTTGAAAAGAAGCTTGCCATGGAGGGGAATTTTAAAAGTGACGCCTAAATGTAATCTGGGATGTCTAAGTCACAGCATACTGTACCTTGAATGTAACTCATCTTGTTCTCCCCCTGGAAAGGCATCAGCTAAATACTACAAATAAAATAAATGTTGTGACTCATACTAAGGCTCAATTCCATGGGGTATTGAAACAACTGTCTTAATTTTCAAAGGAGACCATTGCCAAGTTATCTGGGCATGAGAAAACGTTGTTTGGTTTGGAGGCTCATTTTGATAAAGCAGAGACTCATGTGGCCACTATGCAATCAGCAGCCGCAACATCTTGAAGGACAGTTTTATGGTCCATCAACAGTCAGTTACTGGAAAACGTTTCTAGGGAAAGAATTCTGCAATTGTTGAACTTACCCTGTACTTGGTATTTACCTCACTTGATATTCTTTCAAAAATATTTGAAGGAAAGTTTGTTGTACCCTTACACAGATTCCTTAATTGTGGCTAATATATATTATAAAAGCTAATATATATTATAAACCTAAAGGTATTAAGGAAGAGGATATGGATCATATTACCTCAGTAGATAGTTTAGATCTTTCTGCCTTTCTCGAGTCATCTCAGTATAATATTCTAACTTGAGCTACCTTACTCTTTACACTTCAATCTGAGATTGAGAAGAAAGCTATATTGGAATTGAAAAAAATACCCTTTTGTGGGCAAAGGATTGATGTTTTCCCAGATGTTGCCAGACCAAATCAAATTGCAAAAGAGGGTATTTCTAGAGCTACAGCGTCACATTTTGGCTCTAGGGGGCCATGTTCTCTCTAAGTTTTCCTGAAAGTGTTTAGTGACATATCAGGGAAATTATGTTGTTTCTCCCTCTCTCCATGATGTGGGTTGGATGTTGATATTTGGCTTCGATATTTTTAATTATATCTTTTTATTTGAAATTTTCAGTTGTTGAAAATGTTTAATTAAAAAAAAAAGAAATTGCAGACCTACAATTAGTAATTTATAAACTATCATTAAAATCATCTATAGTACCTCAAAACTGCAGGGTGGCCAACATAATGCCAATTTTTAAAAAGGCTTGGGACACTATAGATTGTGAGTCCGACATCAGTGCCGAGAAAAATTAAACCATTATAAAGGACAAAATTACTGAACATATAGATAGTCATGGTTTAATGGGATAAAACAAACATTGATTTAGCCAAGAAAAGTCCTGCCTCATCAATCTGCTACATTTTGTTTGAAGGTGCAGATAAATATATAGAAAAAGGTCAGCCAGTTGGTATGGTTTGGCTTGGGAACTGGTTAAAAGACAGAAAACAAATAGGGCTAAATAGTCAATTTTCTCATTCGAGAAAGTTGAATAGTAAAGTGCCCCAGGGATCTTTGCTGAGCCTACTGCTTTTTAACATATTTATAAATTATCTAGCAAAGGGAATAAATGAAATGATCATATTTGTTGTTGTTGATGTTAAGTGCCGTCGAGTCAGTGTCGACTCATGGAGACCCTCTGGATAGTTGACCTAAACTGTATTCTGTCATCAGTCAAGCGACTCATTGTTGATAGAATGGCCCCTATAGCTGCTGGTATTGTATCGATCCATCTCATCGCCAACCTTAAATCTTAAATCATAAGAGAATTGTGAAAAATTTAAAGAGGGCCTTGAGAAACTGAGAGATTGAGCATCGAAATGGCAGCTGAAATTTAATGTGAGCAATTGCAAATGTATGCATTTGGGGAAGAACAGCCCAAACTATAGCTACACAATGCAAGGTTCCGTATTAGGAGTCACCATCCAGAAAAAGGAACTAGGTATCATCATGGATAATACATTGAAATCTACTGCGCGGTGTGCAGCAGCAGTAAAGAAAGGTAGTAGAATGCTAGGAATTATAAGGAAAGAAATGGAGAATAAAACAAAGGATATCATATTGTCTTTGTATGGTTCAATACTTTGATTATTGTGTGCACTTCTGGTCACCGCATCTAAATAGAATTAGAACATAAGATATGCTATACTGGGTCAGACCAAGGTCCATCAAGCCCAGTATCCTGTTTCCAACAGTGGCCAATCTAGGTCATACTTACCTAGCAGTTTCCCCAAAAGACACAGGTTTCACAATGCTTGTACTCGGTCAAGCATTGATATCCTGGGTCCCTTCTTAATAATGGTTTATGGACCTTTCCTCCAGGAACGAGTCCAAACCTTTTTTAAACCCAGCTACACTAACAGCCTTTACTACATCCTCCGGTAACAAATTCCAGAGTTTGATTACACGTTGAGTGAAAACATATTTTCTTTTATTAGTCTTAAATTGTTTACCCTGTAGCTTCATTGCATGTCCCCTAGTCTTTCTATATTCTGATAACGTAAACAATCGATCTACGTTTACCAGTTCCACTCCATTAATTTGTAGACTTCTATCATATCTCCCCTCAGCTGTCTCCTTTCCAGGTTAAAGAGCCCTAACCTTTTAAGCCTTTCTTCATAGGAGTATCCTTCCATCCCCTTTACCATTTTGGTGGCTCTTCTCTGAACCTTTTCTAATATCGCTATATCCTTTTTAAGATACGGCGACCAGAATTGCACACAATATTCAAGGTGCGGTCTCACCATGGAACGGTATAGAGGCATTATAATATCTTTTGTTTTATTTTCCATTCCTTTCCTTATGATACCTAGCATTCTATTTGCTCTTTTGGCCGCCCCTGCACACTGGGCCGAGGGTTTTAACATGGTATCCACAATGACGGCTAAATCTTTTTCTTGGGTGGTGGTTCCTAATGTGGAACTTTGCATCGTGTAACCATAGTTTGGGTTGTTCTTCCCTAGGTGCATAACTTTGCACTTGTCCACATTAAATTTCATCTGCCATTTTGATGCCCAGTCTTCCAATTTATCAAGATCCTCTTGCAATTTTCCACAATCCTCTTGGGTTTTAACAACTTTAAATAGTTTTGTGTCATCTGCAAATTTGATAACCTCACTCGTTATTCCACTTTCCAGGTCGTTTATGAATATGTCAAAAAGCAGCGGACCCAGCACAGATCCCTGGGGTATACCACTATTCACCTTTCTCCATTGGGAAAATTGGCCATTTAGCCCTAACCTCTGCTTTCTATCTTTTAACCAGTTCCTGATCCACAGTAGTACACTGCCTCCTATCCCATGACTCTTTAGTTTTGCCAAAAGTCTCTGATGAGGGACCTTGTCAAAGGCTTTCTGAAAGTCCAGATACACTATATCAACTGACTCACCTTTGTTCCCCTGTTTATTCACACCTTCAAAAAAACATAACAGATTAGTAAGACAATATCTTCCTTGTCTAAAGCCATGTTGGCTGTCTCCCATTAGGCCAATACTATCTACATGCTGAGTAATTTTATTCTTTATGATAGTTTCTACCATTTTTCCCAGTACTGACTTCAGGCTCACCGGTCTGTAGTTTCCCGGATCACCCCTGGAATCCTTTTTAAAAACTGGTGTTACATTGGTGATCTTCCAATCTTCAGGTATTACAGAGGATTTTAATGATAGTTCGCAGATTAGTAATAGCAGGTCTGCAATCTCATATTTCAGTTCTTTCAACACCCTTGGATGTATACCATCCGGCCCAGGTGATTTGCTACTCAAGGTACAGAGAAGGGCAACCAAAATGATAAAGTGGATAGAATGGTACTCCTTTGAGGAAAGGCTTAAAAGGGCTCTTCAACTTGGAGAAGGGACAGCTGAAGGGAGATATGATAGATATCTATAAAATGATGAGTGGAGTGAAAGAGCAAATGTGAATTTGTTGTTCACTCCTTCAAAAAGTACAGAGACTAGGGAACACACCATGAAGCTATTAAATGGTACATTTAAGACTAATCAGTGAAAATATTTTTTCACTCAATACATAATTAAACTCTGGAATTAATTGCTTGAAGATGTAGTAAATGTTGTTAGTGTAGCTGGGTTTAAAAAGGTTTGGACACATTCCTGGAGGAAAAATCCATAAACCATTAAGTGGACTAGGAAAAATCCACTGCTTATCCTTGTGTATCTTATGAGAACCTGCCGATTATTTGTGACTTGAATTGGCCACTGTTGGAAACAGGATACTGAGCTTCATGGAACTTTGGTCTGACCCAATATGGCAAATCTTATATTTTTCTGTTCTTATGTTCCCTACCAGTTGCTGCTCTAGACACTTCAAAAGATTTCCATCCTTCCTGGGGGACTCTAACATTATCATCTGCCTCACACAAAAAAGATCCCTGTAAATTATTTTGGATTTCCATGAACTAAGACACAGGCACTCAATATAAGAGGCTAGCCTTCCCAGAACCTGATGGATCTGTGCAAGCCTCATGACTGCTACCTACTTTGGCTTCATTCAGCAGGTGCTCCCATATGAGAGGCACGGCAAGTAAAGCATCTTCCCCAGGCAGATACTTCCAAGGGAATCATCAAGATGCTGGCCTGCCCACTCTGATGCAGACAAAATTGAAAAAAAAATCACTAGCGCTCTTGAATTTCCATCCTGATTAAGCGGCTGAAGAGATTCAGCCATTTCTGCCTTACCTCCATCCCCTGCTGTGGTTAGCTTGCTCTCCAGTGCTCTCCTTCTCTCCACACCCCTAACATGCAGAAGCTATTTGAAATGCACAGAAATCTAAGGTGGTTCAACTGGTTCAAAAAGCTTTCAAACTAAGAGCTGCACAGGAGGGAGGAATGGATGATTCCCATAAGCACATTTAAGATCCTAAACGTGGTCCTCTTCTAATATCTGGCTATTAGAGACTCACTTAATCTTAGACTCATCCCTCATCCCAAGTCTCTTCACTGGACAACTAGGAGCCCTAGCTTCATATTTCCCTCTACGCTGAATAGAACTTATTCCTTGCTCACATTAGATGAATAAATCCTCCCAACTTTAAAATTAAAACCCAATTCTTAATATAAGACCAATAGCTCCATCCCACCCCACCCTTCAAATAATTCCAATTATTAGGGTCAAAGTCAAGCACATCTGAACCAGTCGTGCGTCAGAAAGGATATCCTCCTATGTTACCTCTTCCATTGTGAATCCCTTCCCCCGCCTGCTCCCTTCTCCTTCAAACCCTCACTCCACTCAAGATCCTTCACTCAAGATAACACCCACATACACAAGCACTCACCTTCAATATTCAAATAAATCATCCCTCAACAAATTCTGATAACAATCACAGGACCCACCTCGGGACCCAACAAGGGGCACGTCCCTTTTGTGCGATGCTTCTAAGTGCCAATTATCTTTTAAACCCCTGCCCAAAGTTGTCATGATGGGGATAGGACCCAACCCAGAAAATCAGAGGAGACAGCTGTAGAGCAGAACACAAACCCCCAGATCAAGTATCAAGCTTTTGAAGGTATGATAAAGTGTAGTACTGAGTGCAAATGCAGGCTAGTAATCTCTTCTTCAGGTATTAACTTGAAGGCATAGCTTAATACTAAACAATGTGCCAAAGTCATCATCAATGGGGCAGGGCCCAACCTGATCTTTTTCTAAGAGAATGTAGCTCTGGCAGTTCTTGGTCATATAGTCACGCAACGTCTCCTTTCAGCATGCCAGATACAAGGCACTCCCTGAAATCTCATGAACAGGAAGAATGATTTCAGATACTAAAACTCAGATTTTCCATTTGCAACAGAGAACACCAAGATACAGTTCATGTCGCATGGGCTGTTTTTATATGTAATGTTCTATGAAATGTTTTTTTCCTAGCAAAAAATGTGCTGCTACTCATGCAGGGCTATTTCATTAGTACATGAAGACCATGGGTCAATTTTATCAGGAAATAAAAAAAGTGCCTCTACTCAGTACCACTGAGTACCTCCTCAAAAAAACCCTGATTCTATGTTTTATGATGTATATCACCTCAAATTTTTCAAATGATGGGGCACATTTAGAGATTCAATAGTTAATTGCATATACACTTTTTCTCCAGGGATTTTCTTTTTGGGGTTTCTTTCCCTTATGCGGTTAAAACTAATAGAAGTAAATCAGTTTCTACTTGAAGTTTTTCCGGCTGACGGATTTCAATTTCTTTCACAACTTATGATCAATATGGGATAATTTCATAAAGGCATTTTCATATATATGTGGCAGCCTGCGCGCATAAAATGCAGCTTATAAAATTACACTAGAATGCTAGCTAAATGCCGTTGATACAAAATTTATTGGTGCTGTTGGCGCCTCCCTCCCTACTTCCGTCCTCTATTCCACCTAAGCCCAAATCAGCACAGCAGCAGGCCTTTGGGTACTCATGTAGCTGTGTTCAAGACCTACCGCATCTCACTCCCTCTGATGCAAACTTTCTGCCAGAGTTGGGACATGGCAGGCTTTGATCATGGCAGTGGTGGTACTCAAAGCCCTGTTGCTGCTGCACTGGCAGCAACTTTCAAATTCTGCTGTCATCAAGACAAATGCCTAATCTGCTTAGTGGCAAGGCCAGTCTTTCCTACTACTGGTTCTACTTGTCTTTTCTAAAGCAGTACTAGACATATGCAGTGCTGTACAGATAGATACACATTAGAGACAGAAGGGGTTTTAGAGTGGAGTTGAATATGGACAGAGGAGTATGTCACCTCGACTCAATAAGTCTGTTCCAGGCATACTCTGCAAAATCAAGAGCGAAAGCACCAGGAAATAAATGGTAAATCTCCAAAAGGGCTTTACTGATACAAGACACAGCGTGGCCACATTTTGACTCATCACCTGAGTCAGGGATTATACATTTTTATCTTAACAGTGTAGTGCATCTTGGATTTAGTGAAGGTGTAGGCTTACTTGGATTTAGTGACAGTTACGGAGACATGGTTCATGGACAAACATGACTGGGATGTAATTATACTGGGCTATACATTATTCAGGAAGGATGGAGTAGAAAGAAGGGGAGGAGTGACATCATATGTAAAAAAATAATATTAAAGCTACAGAATTACAGAGCTTACAAGGGAAGGAAGAGGCACTGTGGGTTAAATAGAGGGAATGTAGAATCCATTTGCATTGGTATGATATACAGATCTCCTTCACAGGCAGAAGAAGTGGTCAGAGATTTAATTGAAGATATTCATACTATTACCATGAAAGGAGAAGTGCTACTCATAGGTGATTTCAATATACCAGATATTGATTGGCGCATCCCTGCTGCTCTGTCATCTAGAAGTAAGAAGATCCTAGATTCTCTACTGGGAGACTATTCCAGCAACTGGTAACATAATCCACATGTGAGGGGGGTCATACTGGACCTGGTGCATACTAATGGGGAAAGTGTTTCTGATGTTATAGTGGGTGATCATCATGCATCCAGTGATCACCAGATAGTGTGGTTCAGTTTTAAGTCTAGACATGATCAAGTCCATTCAAAAGCCAAGGTCCTAGACTTCAGGAGAACTAATTGACAAGATGGGTCAATACCTCAAGGAGTCCTTAGCGGAACTGGAACAACTGGGGGATATAAAAAAGCAGTGGACAAAACTGAAAGGGGATATTTTAAAGGCAACAAACCTTTTGTTAGCAAAGTAAATGAATGTAAAAGGAACCATTATGGTTCTCAAAAAAAGTTGCTGAAAAGGTGAAGAAAAAGAGGATGGCCTTCATAAATTACAAGAGATTACAGAAAGAGAAAGACATGCATCAATAGTTGGAAAAGCTAAAAGAAGCTAGGAAAGTATTCATGAAAGCAAAGATACAAATGGAAGAACAAATAGCCAATGTAGTAAAATGGGGATCAAGACATTTTTCAGATATGTTAGTGAGAGGAGGAAGTGCAAAAGTGGTATTGTCAGACTCAAGGGTAAAGGGGAGGAATATGTAGAAGCTGATGAGGATAAAGCAGAAATGCTTAACAAATATTTTTGTTCTGTGTTCACAGATGAAGGGCCAGGAGCAGGACCTCATAAAACATTCACAAATATGAAGAGAAGTGAAGGAGATCTTGAACGATTTTCAGAAGACTGTGTTCATGAGGAACTAGCTAAACTAAAAGTAGACAAAACGATGGGACCAGATAGGATACATCCATGAGTATTGAAGGAACTTGGGAAAGTTCTAGCAGCTCCACTGTCTGACCTTTTCAATATTTTTTTAGAGTTGGGAGTGATCCCAGAGGACTGGAGAAAGGTGCATGTGATCCCTTTACACAAAAGCGGAAGTAAGGAGGAGGTTGAGAACTAGAAGCCGGTTAGTCTGACCCCTGTGGTGAGTAAATTAATGAAAATGCTGCTAAAATAGAGGATAGTGAGTTTTTTGAAGTCCAATGGATTGCAGGATGGAGGCAGCATGGTTTTACTAGAGGAAAGTCTTGTCAGACAAATTTGATTGAAGGACCCTAAATTGGTTGAGTGAGAGGCGACAGGTAAATGGAGCTCACTCTAAACAGAAGGATGTTACCAGGGGTGTGCCACAGGGATCTTTCCTTGTTTCAACTCTCTTTAACATTTTTGTTAGTGATATTGCGGAAGGTCTGTTGGGTAAGGTTTGCCTCATTGCGCATGATACCAAAATCTACAATAGAGTAGACATCCAGGAAGGAGTAGATAACATGAGAAGGGTTCTAGTTAAGCTTGAAGAATGGTCAAGAATTCAGTAGCTGAGATTTAATGCTCAAAAATGCAAGATCATGCATTTGGGCTGCAAAAATCCAAGGAAGCGGTATAGTATAGGGGATGCAGTACTTCTTTCCACAAAAGAAGAGCGGGGCCAAGGCGTAATTGTTTCTGATGATTTTAAGGTAGCTAAACTGGTAGAAAAGACAACAGTGAAAGTCAGAAGAATGCTTGGGTGCAGAGATGAACAGCCAACAGGAAGGAGGAGGTGATAGTGCCTCTGTCAGTGGGCTTTGTCATAAGGCATATGGGGAGAGACTTAAAGATCTCAATGTGTACACTTAGGAGGAGCAGTGGGAGAGAGGCGATAGGATTGAGACATTTAAATAACTCTGTGGCATAATTATACAGGAGGACAGCCTCTCTCAATTGAAAGAAAGCTCTGCAATGCAGTGGGGGGGAGGGGTGGCATAGGATGAATGTGAAATGGGATAGATTCAAGAATAATATGTGGAAATATTTCTTTACGCAAAGAGTGGTGGATGCTTGGAATAGTCTCCCTATGGAGGTGGTAGAGACGAGAACTGTATCTAAATTCCAGAAAACATGGGACAAACACAGGTCTCTAAATGAAAAAAAAAAACTTATAGTAGTTGGTATGGAAGTGCAGACTGGATAGGCTGTGTGGTCTTTTTCTGCCATCATGTTTCTATGTTTCTGTGTTAAGAACTTAAGAAATGCCATACTCTGTCAGACTTAGGTCCATCAAGCCCAGTATCCTGTTTCCAACAGTGGCCAATCTAGGTCACAAGTACCTAGAAGTTTCCCAAAAAGACACACAGGTTCCATAATGCTTGTATTGGGGCAAGCAGTGGATTACCTGGGTCTTCTTTGATAATGGTTTATGGACCTTTCCTCCAGGAACTTGTCCAAACCTTTTTTAAACCCAGCTACACTAAAGCACAGTTACTTACCTGTAACAGGTGATCTCTGGGAACAGCAGGAATAAGTCTTCACATATGGGTACATCGGTACCGACGGAGTCTGCGCGGGAACGCTTCCCAGCGTCCAATCAAAGAGCTTTTGGAAGCATCCCACCACGCCTGCGTGCTGCCTTCCCGCCTTTCCCAACTGCCTCTCCTCAGTTAAGTTTTAAAGCTGAGACAAAGAGAGAGAAAGAGAGGAAAGGAAAGATAGATAGAGATACAACTCCTGGGGAGGTTGGTGGGTTGTGAAGATTTATTCCTGCTGTTCCCAGAGATCACCTGTTACAGGTAAGTAACTGTGCTATCTCCAGGAAAAAGCAGGAATGAGTCTTCACATATGGGGACTCCCAAGCTGAGATGCCTGGAGTCCCAGCATGTCATAGGTGTGAACATGCTATTTCCCACAACACCAGGCATCCTGAGGATGGAGGGTAGGAGTTGAAGAAGAAAGGTGCTGTGGAACAGCTAACCTAGCATAGGATTGTAGACAAGGAATCCATGTGTGGACGATAATGGTCATCAATGATATTGCAAAGAAAAGTATTGCAATATGGACCTCCCCTAACAGGACTGCAGAGTATGGAGGTTCATAGGATCTACTGGGGAACCCAGTAGAGGAACCTCGAGAAGGACCCTCACTGTAAGTGGCGGTAGTAAGCCTGTAGGAAAAACAATGGAGGTCAGAATCCTGAAAGGTAACAGATAACCCCAGCAGAAAAACTGGGGTAGCACAAAAACGGTGGGCCTTTAGCGGAAGGCTTTATGAGAAAAGCCAAACTCCTTTGGTAGCAGAGTGGTTCACTCTTAGGACAAAAGAGAAAGGCTAACTGATTTGGACAAACAGGCCCAGTCCTTGTGGAGAGAAAAGGTATGGGAACCCCTTGTATCCCAAAGAAAGGACAAACGCCGGAGGCATTAGAGCCTGTGATTAGCTGAAGATCCACAATGTCTCTCCTAACTGAAGTCAGCTGGGAGAGATATTGGAACATGGAGAGCTTCAGAGGTACCTAACCTTAAGGGTATGGTAGGAGTTAACTACCACGCAAGTGGTTGTGAGTGTAGGACCCCAAACATGCTGGATGGCAGAAGTATGGGTAAAGCCATACATATAGATATAGATATATATGTTGTTGTTGTTAAGTGCCGTTGAGTCGGAGTCGACTCATGGCGACCCTCTGGATAGCTATCCTAAATTGTGTTCGGTCTTCAGTCAGGCGGCTCATTGTTGACAGACTGGTACCCGTGGCTGCTGTTATTGTATCGAACCATCTCATTGCTGGCCTTCCTCTTTTGCGTTGACCTTCTATCTTGCCAAGCATAATGTTTTTCTCTAATGATCTCTCTCTCTTTGCATGATGTGTACAAAGTATGAAAGTCAAAGTCTTGTCATCTGAGCTTCTAAAGAAAGCTTAGGTTTGATCTCCTCTAGTACCGACTGGTTTGTTCTTCGGGCAGTCCATGGTATACACAGTATTCGCCGCCAGCACCATAATTCAAAGGCATCAATTTTCTTCCTGTCTATCTTTTTCACTGTCCAGCTTTCACTTCCATATGATGTTATTGAAAATACCATGGCTTGAACAAGTCGAATCTTTGTATGGAGAGAGACATCTCTGCTCTTGAGAATCTTATCTAGGTCTTTCATAGCCATTCTGCCAAGAGCAACGCGTCGTCTGATTTCTTGACTGCTTGTTGCTTCTTTATTGATAGCTGATCCAAGTAGGTTAAAGTTGTTCACAATTTCAATTTCTTCTCCTTCAACGATGAACCTGTTGATTATGCCAGTTGTCATGATCTTTGTATTCTTTACATTAAGGTGCAGGCCCATTTTGAGACTATGTTCTTTGATTGTGAGAAGCAAATGTTTCAGATCATCTTCACTTTCAGCCAGTAATGTGGTATCATCAGCATAGCGAAGGTTGTTGATGAGTCTTCCACCAATCTTCACACCTCTGTTGTCTTCATACAATCCTGCTTCTCTGATGATTTGTTATGCATATAAGTTAAACAGGTAGGGGGAAAGTATGTAGCCTTGTCTTACACCTTTGCTTATTTTAAACCATTCTGTTTCTCCTTGTTCTGTTCGAACTGTTGCTTCTTGATCAATGTACAGATTGCGCAAGAGAACGATCAGGTGTTCTGGTATACCCATGCTTCTTAATGTGGCCCAGAGTTTCTCATGGTTTACACAGTCAAAAGCCTTGCTATAGTCGATAAAGCACAAATAGATATCCTTTTGGTATTCTTTAGTCTTTTCAAGGATCCATCTCACATCCGCAATGATGTCTCTCGTTCCTCGCCCTTTCCTGAACCCTGCTTGCACTTCAGGTAGTTCTTGTTCCAGGTATGGTTGTAGTCTCTTTTGAATAATCTTCAGTAGAATCTTGCTGGCATGTGGGATCAGAGCGATTGTGCGATAATTTTCACAGTCAGTTGGATCACCTTTCTTTAGTATTGGTATAAACACAGATCTTTTCCAGTCAGTTGGCCATGATGTTGTCTTCCATATTTCTTGGCAGAGCCTTGTGAGTACGGTAACAGCTGCATCACATTGCTGCAATACTTCTATGGGAATGCTATCAATGCCTGGTGCTTTGTTCTTTGATAAGGCTTTCAATGCTGCTTCAACTTCTTCTTTCATCACCAATGGTTCCCGATCATAAGGTACAGGTTGAAACGGCTGTTGGTCCACTTGATCTTTATCATATAAAAACTCTGTATATTCCTTCCACCTTTTCTTGATCTTCTCAGCATCATTCAACATAGAACCTTGAGCATCTTGTAACATTCCAATTCGAGGCTGGAACTTTTTCTTTAACTCTCGTAGCTTTAGGAAATCCGATCTTGTTCTTCCTCTAATAGTTTCTGCGTCTATTTCCTTGCAAGTGTCATTGTAGTACTTTTCCTTGTCCTGTCTTGCTGCACGTTGGAAATCTCTGTTGAGTTCTGCGATTGTCTTTCTTTCTCATCTGGCTTTAGCTTCTCTGTGTTTCTGGGCAATTTTCAGAGTTTCTTCCGTCATCCATTTTGGCCATTTTTGCTTTTTCACCTTTTGTAGAGACTTCTCGCTTTCTTCCAACACAACCTTCTTGATGTCATTCCATAACTCTTCCAGAGCTCTGTCATTTGTATCTAAAGCAGCAAATTGATTTTGCAGGCAGTCTTTAAATTCCAGTGGTATATTCTCAAGGTCATATTTTGCTGCATTCATGAGTGGTTTGCTCTTTTTCAACTTTAGCTTGAGTTTGCATACTAGTAGTTGATGAAGTTAAATTCCCAGTTGACTACTCCTGTTATATGTAAACTTATCACAATTTGTTGATTGTAATGAGTATTTCTGTTTAATGTAAACCGCGCTGATGAAAAAGAGCGCGGTATAAAAGAACAATAAATAAATAAATAAATAAATAAATAAATCTGTACCACAGTCAGCTCCAGGTTTTGTCTTTGTTGATGTTACAGAGCTTTTCCATCGTTGACTTCCACATATGTAGTCAATTTGATTTTTATATAATCCATTCGGTGAAGTCCATGTGTACAGTCGCCGCTTGTGTTGCTGGAAGAAGGTGTTTGAGATGAATAGATCATTGGTCTTGCAGAATTCTATCAGTCTTTCTCCATCTTCATTTCTGTTGCCAAGTCCATATTTTCCAACTACTTCACCTTCTTCTTTGTTGCCAACTTTTGCGTTCCAGTCACGCATGACTATCAGAATATCCTGTTTGCATGTTCTGTCAATTTCAGCTTGTACTTGTTCATATAACTCTTCAATTTCATTCTCTTCTGCAGCTGTTGTTGGGGCATATACTTGAATTATAGTTGTGTTGATAGGCAATCCTCGTAGACGAATAGAGATATATATAGATATACATATATATATATATTGTCATGGCGTAAGGCAAATAGTGCCTATGGAAACAGAACAAAATGTGCAGAGCAGTTTTAAAATGGGCAGCTCAAAGCACATGGCTAGGGGTTGCTATAGGCAACCAACAAAAACACTAGCACCGGGTGTAGGTAAACGCCCCAGCAAAGCATTACCTCATAGCTCATTAGAGGATCAGGAACAGCTGCAGAGACTTGAGCTTATGAGAAACTCAAAAAGTGATGCACTAAAAAATGAGTCAGTCTTGAGAAAGAGCAGAACACACGGGAGACCTAACAGGAACGTTAACCAGGACACATACCTGAGAACTTTAGACGGGGAGTCCAGCAGCGTCTCAGAGGAGTTTGCCCAAGAGGGAATACCTGAGGTTAGTGCCAGAGAGTTGGGCTGCACAGAACCAGAGTCTGGTCGTTGGGGACACAGAGGGATTCCTACCTGCAAACGGAGAGAAGCTGTGAGAGGGAACTTCCATGAGAGCAGGTACCTGGGGAATAGAAGCTCTGGTCCAAAGGAGATTTCCAGGCTCAAAGAAACACGTCCTGTAAGGGGAAGTGAAAAGCTTTCAAGGGAGAAAGGCTATTTTCAGCTTCCCAGCTACAAAGGTTCCGGCAGAGGCCAGCCTGAAGAAAGACCAATTCCCTGGAGTAGAGGGGCACTTGAAAAGCAGGATTTTACATACGCTTGTCCTGAAGTGTATGGCCCTCTAGAGGGAAAGTCTACACTGCATGGTAACTTTCCATTCCACTTTACTAGTGAGGAAGAGAGAAGCCCTTGCCAGAGAGAGGAGGGATTTTTGGATACTGGTGTAAGTTCTAATCCAACAGAAGAGAATTGCAGGGAAGCTCATGAGGCCATGGACTGTGATTACTGTGTGGAAAACTCAGAGGATTTCCAGATGGATTGCACACTTGTATTTGCGGATAATGTGACCTCTTTCTGCTAAAGCGTGCAGAAGGGAAATCTGTTTAAAGGAACAGATTTCAATCCACAGCTGTTGTAAGGTACAAGGCTTGGTTTGCACTTTTTGTTTTGCCTTAAGCTGAAAAGATACTAACCCCTAATCACAAAAACCTTTTCTAAACCAAACTGCACCAAATTGAATAGGCCAGGTCTCAGACTTCCCGACGCATACTTGGCCAACTGTCAGCAAGCTAACAGGACCGCGCCAACTAGCATCAATGACCTGCCTTTTTCATGGCCAGTTATTCAATTTTTTAAGAATTTTTAATATAATAAATAGTACTCCTATTTTTAATATAACAAATATAGACTTCTCTAAGATGTCTAAAATACTTCTTAATCACATAGAAATCCTAACTTACTTTCTATCCATACATTTATAATGTCATCATATCCATGTTTATATATAAAACTTCTTAACATATAATATTCAAAAAATACATTGTCATCACTCCAAATATTCCCAATCGAACAAATATTCCCAGTCTTTAAATTAATCTGTCAAATATCTCCCAACGCTGTCACAGTCGCGCTCCCACGCGTTTCTCCCTTATGGGATTCTTCAGGGGAAAATGTAGACAAAATACTTTTTAGGGAATGTTCTTAATATTTTCACCAATGTTCTTGTTATTTTCACCAAAGGAAAATGGAACTCAACAATGTCTGTATGCAATATTTTAAGGAAAAGAACTACCGGAAAAACCGTTGAGCTAAATACTATCTAAATGTTAAAAAGATTTTTAAAGGATACTAAATTCACTTTAATGCAGAAATCTTGACCGTTTGCTGCCGAAACCGCTGAGAAAAGGTCCGACTGCCCATGGTCTGCTGAGAACAAAACATAAATCAACCATTCTACCCAACCGGGACCACCTTTATATTCAGGTCCATTCCTCAACCCGGCATATAATTGTAACTTACTATGAAACAATTTTACCGACCAAAACGAAAACCAGGATAAGTGCTGCCCACGCCTTCTAGGATTCTCTTCACCTTTCAAAAAAACGCCGCGCATGCGCTAATGTTGCGGCTTCCACCTTTTATAAGAAACAACCTGAGAGGCTCGATAAGGACCACCCTCCATATCATCCAATACTATCACAGGCATGCCTTCCATTCAATCATATTATTAAGCCCTGTGGGTTCTACCGATCGCAGATTAAAAATCCACCGCTGCTCCTGAAATGTCAGGACTTGTTCACGTGTCAAACCACCTCTGCCCTGCCGGATCTGCTCTATAACAAAACACCGATAATCTTGAAAAGCGTGGCCCAGCAATATACTGTGCTGTACTATTGGAGCTTGTAGAGTCTTGCATTTCAACCGGCTTTTGTGCTCTCCCAATCTAATCCGCAAAGGCCGAGTTGTCTTGCCTATGTATAATAACTGGCATGGGCAGCGGAGTGCGTAAATCACAAATGATGAATGGCAAGATGTTAAACCTCTTAAAGTATATAAGCGGTTGTTGTATGTAAAGCTGTCTATAGATAAATTAATCTCACACATACCACAGCAGCCACAAGGGGAATGACCATGTCGATCCAAAAGTGAACTGATTGAGGAGTTTAATGGACGTAACCTCGTGGGACTCACTAACTCTTTCAGATTAGCCTGTCTCTGCCAGACACATCTAATGTGGTGATTCGACAGCCCCTCCACACTATTTAATGTATTTGAATGCTTCTTCAAAATTTTTTGAAAAGAATAACTTAATGGGGAAAATTTCGTAATAAAATTTACTACTGTATCGCCTGATGTTTCTTTTGGACGAGTCAACAAGAGCATCGCCTGATGATTATATTTGGCCCGTTTATACGCCTTATTCACCACCCGTTGCGGGTATCCTCTCTTGAGGAAACTAGATTTTAACTCTCGGGCTTGTGTACGAAAATCTTCGTCTCTTGAACAGTTCCGTCTAAACCTAATGAACTGCGAGAATGGTAATCCATCTTTGAGGGCTCTGGGATGGGCACTGCTATAATGAAGCAATGTGTTGCGATCAGTAGGTTTTTTATACACTTTTGTATTCCAACCTGTCACATGACGGATGATGCGAACATCTAGATATGTAATGTCATTTGCATGGCAGGTACTGGTGAACTGAATATGAGGATCTAAATGATTCAGCCAACTGATGAAGTGTAACAGATCCCCCTCCCCTCCTTGCCAGAAAACAAAAATATCATCAATATAACGTCGCCACAGGCGAATCCGAGAGAGGAAAGGACATGTATCCTGCAACCACTGTGCTTCAAAATCCCTCATAAAGAGATTAGCTACTGAAGGGGCGCACGTAGCGCCCATCGCCACCCCGGATATTTGTTGATAAATTTCTCCCTCAAACTGGAAATAATTTTGCCGTATAGCCAAGCTAGCCAGTTCCATTAGAAATGTAATAAAACCCGCGGATAAATCACCTCTAGATTGAAGTGCATGAAGTATGGTAACTAACGCTGCCTCCTGTGGGATGCTAGTGTATAGGGCAGTAATATCAAGTGTCACTAATAATATATCTTCCTGATATTGATGATATTTTTGTTTTCTGGCAAGGAGGGGAGGGGGAGGGGTGGTGAATAAGGCGTATAAACGGGCCAAATATAATCATCAGGCGACGCTCTTGTTGACTCGTCCAAAAGAAACATCAGGCGATACAGTAGTAAATTTTATTACAAAATTTTCCCCATTAAGTTATTCTATTCAAAAATTTTTGAAGAAGCATTCAAATACATTAAATAGTGTGGAGGGGCTGTCTAATCACCACATTAGATGTGTCTGGCAGAGACAGGCTAATCTGAAAGAGTTAGTGAGTCCCACGAGGTTACGTCCATTAAACTCCTCAATCAGTTCACTTTTGGATCGACATGGTCATTCCCCTTGTGGCAGCTGTGGTATGTGTGAGATTAATTTATCTATAGACAGCTTTACATACAACAACCGCTCATATACTTTAAGAGGTTTAACATCTTGCCATTCATCATTTGTGATTTACGCACTCCGCTGCCCATGCCAGTTATTATACATAGGCAAGACAACTCGGCCTTTGCGGATTAGATTGGGAGAGCACAAAAGCCGGTTGAAATGCAAGACTCTACAAGCTCCAATAGTACAGCACAGTATATTGCTGGGCCACGCTTTTCAAGATTATCGGTGTTTTGTTATAGAGCAGATCCGGCAGGGCAGAGGTGGTTTGACACGTGAACAAGTCCTGACATTTCAGGAGCAGCGGTGGATTTTTAATCTGCGATCGGTAGAACCCACAGGGCTTAATAATATGATTGAATGGAAGGCATGCCTGTGATAGTATTGGATGATATAGAGGGTGGTCCTTATCGAGCCTCTCAGGTTGTTTCTTATAAAAGGTGGATGCCGCAACATCAGCGCATGCGCGGCGTTTTTTTGAAAGGTGAAGAGAATCCTAGAAGGCGCGGGCAGCACTTATCCTGGTTTTCGTTTTGGTCGGTAAAATTGTTTCATAGTAAGTTACAATTATATGCCGGGTTGAGGAATGGTCCCGGTTGGGTAGAATGGTTGATTTATGTTTTGTTCTCAGCAGACCACGGGCAGTCGGACCTTTTCTCAGCGGTTTCGGCAGCAAACGGTCAAGATTTCTGCATTAAAGTGAATTTAGTATCCTTTAAAAATCTTTTTAACAGTTAGATAGTATTTAGCTCAACGGTTTTTCCGGTAGTTCTTTTGCTTAAAATATTGCATACAGACATTGTTGAGTTCCATTTTCCTTTGGTGAAAATAACAAGAACATTGGTGAAAATATTAAGAACATTCCCTAAAAAGTATTTTGTCTACATTTTCCCCTGAAGAATCCCATAAGGGAGAAACGCGTGGGAGCGCGACTGTGACAGCGTTGGGAGATATTTGACAGATTAATTTAAAGACTGGGAATATTTGTTCGATTGGGAATATTTGGAGTGATGACAATGTATTTTTTGAATATTATATGTTAAGAAGTTTTATATATAAACATGGATATGATGACATTATAAATGTATGGATAGAAAGTAAGTTAGGATTTCTATGTGATTAAGAAGTATTTTAGACATCTTAGAGAAGTATATATTTGTTATATTAAAAATAGGAGTACTATTTATTATATTAAAAATTCTTAAAAAATTGAATAACTGGCCATGAAAAAGGCAGGTCGTTGATGCTAGTTGGCGCGGTCCTGTTAGCTTGCTGACAGTTGGCCAAGTATGCGTCGGGAAGTCTGAGACCTGGCCTATTCAATTTGGTGCAGTTTGGTTTAGAAAAGATTTTTGTGATTAGGGGTTAGTACCTTTTGGAGCGAAAGTAGAATTTTAGGTTATTGGTATACGCTCTGTTAATACGCCTAATTATTACGTCTTAAGCTGAAAAGAAGCATTCCGGTGTAATTTTTGTAGTTCCATTTTGTGTTATGCCAGAAGCATGGTTTATTTTCCTTTGTGATTCCTGACTGCAGAAGTTCTCCCGGGAAGGGAAATAAAATACCTCTTTATCAGCCTAGCTACTCGTCCACGACTACACTCTTTTTATTGAATAGCTAGTGGGACTTCAACTCCCAGGGGGCACTACTTGTCCCTGCTACCTAAGAAGAGGCCTCACTGAAACCCCCAGGTCCTTTGCCTTTGGGGGGTATGTAGGTGGGTGACAATATATATATATATATAGATATAGATATAGATATATAGATATATATATAAAACATATAGATATATGAGATTATATCTATAGTGAGATATGAAGAGCATAAAACACACACAAATGATAGACATAGACATCTGTAAGATGTGTACTATAGGTATGAATATATAGGCCTCTATATGGAAGTCTGCAAGAAGCAGACAGATATATGCCTACAAAAAGGTATTCACATAGGAAAATGTGGAGAGGAAAGATTCATCTTAGAACAAGAAGGCGGAACCTACTTGAGAAGATATAAAGAGAATCAATTTCCACTGGTTATGGCTACAGGGATGCTAGGTAGTAGAATAACCAGGATGGTTACGTGAAAAGCAGGGGATAATATCAGTCTGCAGCCAGCAAGACCCGAGTATTCTAGACCTTTTGCATCGTAAGTGAACAAAAGACGCATAGGGATGAGATACCATGCTGACCTGCTTAAGGGCAAAAAGGTATCATGCGTTCTTACCATGATGACGAGCTGGAAGGAGAAAACATATTCCCTATTGGAAATACTATGTGCCAAAGCAGGGAATTAGCAACTCCATAAGCTTTCACGTAAGAGGAGACCTATGTCCTTTATATTAAAAAGGAGAACTTTTCTAGTCATGGGAGACATGACAGAAAAACCTTTTTCAACCATCTAGTATAGCTGTTGGAGAAAAAAAACCCATGCTCTCTAGCAAGGGCCCATAGTGGAGAGCTTGTCTGTAGAATTGCAGAGAGCATGATGCAGGAGAATGGGGAGATAGAACTGGCTGCAGGAGAGCCAGTACCTATGTCAACTATGCTGCCAAACCCAGGGGAATGGAGATGGCAGAAAGAAAAGATAATCCAACAAGCTTGTAGTGAAAAAATTTCCAAGACAGATGACAGTACTGACTTGGAGTCACTACTAAGACTAGACAGAATGTTAGTGGAGGACAAATCTGGTTGCTGGTGAACAAGAACCAGTGGTCCAAACATTAAGGCTCCTGCATTGGCAGCTGCTTGCCAGACAGCAGAAGAATGGTACTAATTAAAAACAGAAAGAACAGACCAAACAAGAGTAGAAAACTCTGGATGTGTCTGATGAACTGCTTCAAGGCAAGATTAAAAAGAGGAGTCAACTCAGAGAAGAGAACTCCGCACTGGAAAGTAAGAAAACTAGAGAGGCTGAAGAAAAAGCCCTCCAGTGCAGCAATACCGCTCTTACAGGGGAAAAACCTGGTAAGAGGGTAAAGAAAATGGAGCTGAAGAAAACTTACAAAGTAGTAAGTTTAAGGAAGGAAAAAAGACATGCTGGCACAGGAAACTATCGTTTGATAGTGGATAGACCTCTTTCCTTAGCAGGAAAAAGAGGAAAATCCTGTGACCTAGCAGCATGAACATCCTGACAGCTCATAGAACATAGGACGAATGGATGTCTTTTGGGAAGAGATCCATGTTTAGGATTTAGAATGACAGCAATGGATTGTATGTATTGAAAAGAAGCAACTGCATATTCTAATCCCAAGAGTCACAAGCATGTAATGGATTGATCAGAAAACCCTGTGGTTACTGGGTTTGCTGAGACTGGTGAGAGGTTGAACTCTGCAGACCAGGATGATGTTTCCCCTGTTTGGGAACATCTGTACGATGGGCAGATGATGCATAAAACCTTCTTCTCTTGTGGGAAGAAAGCTTGGCAGGACATTTCCTACCTACTGGGACAGAAGAAGGAGCAGAACAGCCCCTAGGAACAGGTAAGTCAGTGGAGAACTGAGTAACCTGACGTAAAGACTCCTTATTGAAAAGATTGTCTCCAGTACAAGGAGTATGTCCCAGTCTGTGTTGTGCCCATTTTTCCAAGTCTGAAGCTTGGAGCCAGGCTCTACGTCGTGCCCCTATAGTTATAGCAGAAGTCCTGCTAACAGACTCAAAAGAGTCTAGGGAAGCACGAGTAAGAAACCAAGAGATATTCTGGAGATGCTTGAGCAGTGAAGAATAGTCTGCACTCTTGGACTCTGGAAGGAAAGGAGTCAAAAGATGTAATTGCTTTGTGACCTCCTCAAGAGATAGACTCATATAGAAAATATATGAGAGAATTCTTGCAGAAAGCATAGATGTCTGGAAGATTTGACGTCCAAAGGCATCAAGTGTCTTAGACTCACGACCTGGCGGATAAGAAGAGTGTTTTTTCTTGCTCTTTATCCGCCTCATTGCTGATTCCACAACTATGGAATGATGAGGAAGTTGAGTCTTTTGAAACCCTGGAGAGGGGGGCACCTGATATAAGAGATCAGTTGCTCTGGAAGGTGGGGGTACCCTTAAAGGTGTTTCCCACATTCCAAGAAGGAGATCCTGCAAGGAATGATGCAAAGGAAGCATTATGTTCTCCTTTGCTTTGGTAGAAAGAGAGGCCTGTGCAGGATCATGTCCTGGGATAGGAATGGCAAGAGATCTTGCTATATCCAGGAGGAAACTCTGAAAAGAGGGCTCCCCAACAGGAATTTCCCTTGGACAGGTTAAATCTGAAGAACTAGCCTGAGCACCGACAGAGCTATCCAGATATATAGGAATAGAAGATCCTGCACAGTGCAGTGTGGAATGCTTAAAGGATGGTCGCCAGTACTGGCTGTCAGGAGCAGCGACCGACATTACCACATTGTCCATGCCAGGTATCGACTCCAAACTTGGCATAGAAGGGAGCGATCCTGTTGAAAAACGCATGGCAGGAGTTGGCCACGATGGTACTATGGGTACCAGTACCGATGTCAATACCGGTACCGATGTCAGAGTCGAACCCGACAAAGACATTGGAGCAGTCATCGGAGACCGTTCAATCGGTACCGAGGTAACCGAAAACCTCCAGGTGCTATCCTCGGTACCGAGCCACCGGTATCGATCGGTGTCGGTACCAAAGTGTATTGGTACCGAGTCTTCCAGACTACAGAGCAATTCTAAACTGGGCATCGATGAACAATGCATGGAAGACACCGACCGTAAGGGTAAGGAGGACAGCGGCACCAACTTCGGTACCGTGCCTGATACCGGTGAATGAAGGTCAACTAGTGACAACTCAGTGGGCCTCGAGGGAACCGAGAGTTGCGGATCCGAATCATCGGAACTGAGCCTTCGGTACCGCCGAGAGTCGGTACCAAGGCAAGTCGGTACCCAGTCCTCCAGACTGGAGATCGATTTCAGACTCGGCATCGAAGGAAGCGAGGCTATCGATGCACGTCTGGAGGGTACCGACGTCGGTGGTAGTATCGGTGCTGGTACCGATAATGGAAGGTCAATCAAGAGGGTATCCACCGGTCCCGAAGGCACCGAGGACGCCAGATGACCATCCCTGGTGAGGAGTGTTTCATCCAACACCAGTGCCGATGTCGGGGTATCGGTACCGCTCGAAGCGGATGCCACCACCAGACACGGCTCAGGTATGTTCTGTGAGGGGTGAACCCCAGGAACAACCTGAAACCCCTTAAAGGCTTTGGAGACTGAAGACTCCCGCCAGGGCTTTGAAGCCAGTGGGCCCTCGAGGGCAAGGCCGGAGCCGTCTACATGCTGTGCATGAGACCTACCACTCGAGGGCTGGCTAGTCTTAACAGACTGTTTGTGGGTTACCTGATGCTGTGTAGAAGAAGAAAGGGACAGTGCCCTGAAACTGGAGGGAAACCGTGTATCGAGGGAACCTCGATGTTGAAAACCCAAGCAGGTTAGACACTGACTTCGAGGGTCTAAAAATAAAGTTGTACCGCCACAATGTGTACATTTCTTGGAGAAAGTGGCTGGCGATTCCATGAAGGAAAAAGAAGAGGCCTAAAAGGCCTAAGATACCGTGAGACACTATGAAGAAAAATATTCCTTGAAGAAGGAAGATTTTACAAGAAAAGAAAAGAAAACACCGGCGGTACCGGTGGCGTCGGGAAGACAGCCGCGACCACAAGAAAAATAAAGAAATAAAACAAGAATTTTCTGCGATGACAGGAGGACGTCCTGCCGGCTCCGCGGAAAATGAAAACTGAGGAGAGGCAGTTGGGAAAGGCGGGAAGGCAACACGCAGGCGTGGTGGGATGCTTCCAAAAGCTCTTTGATTGGACGCTGGGAAGCGTTCCCGTGCAGACTCCGTCGGTACCGACGTACCCATATGTGAAGACTCATTCCTGCTTGTTCCTGGAGATTAGCTTCTACTACATCCTCTGGTAACAAATTCCAGAGTTTTATTACGCTTTGAGTGAAAAAATATTCTCTCTTATTACTCTTAAACGGGTTACACTGTAGCTTCATTGCATGTCCCCTAGTCTTTCTACTTTCTGATGCTGTAAAGAGTCAATCTATGTTTACCTATTCTATTCCATTCATTAGTTTATAGACTTCTATCATATTTCCCTTGAGCCATCTTTTTTCCAGGTTGAAAAGCCCTAATCTTTTAAGCCTCTCCTCCTATGGGTATCCTTCCAACCCCTTTACCATTTTGCTGGCTCTTCTCTGTACCTTTTCTAATTCTGCTATATCCTTAAGATACAACGACCAGAACTGCACACAATATTCAAGATGCAGTCGCACCATGGAACGATACAGAGGCATTATAATATCCTTTGTTTTATTCTCCATTCCTTTCCTTATGATTCCTAGCATTTTATTTGTCTCCTTGGCCACGGCTGTGCACACTGGGCAGAGGGTTTCAACATGTTATCCACGATGATGCCTAAATCTTTTTCCTTGGTGGTGGTTCCTAATGTGGAGCCCTGCATCATGTAACCATAGTTTGGGTATTTCTTTCCTAGGTGCATAACTTTGCACTTGTCCACATTAAATTTCATCTGCCATTTGAACATCCAGTCTTCCAATTTATTAAGAATTCATCTGAAACTTTCCCTTTTATATTGTTGGCTCCAGGTGGTTTTACTCAGAAGGATCTTACACCTCAGAACTGGGTGATGAACCTTGTTATTTATCTGAATGTATGATCCCTCATGCAGGTGACAAGCCAAAATATGGCTGTGTTGTCTTTTCATTTGTATTTTGTATCAAACTATTTTGGAACTTTACTCTTCGTTTCCTGGGGCCTTGTGGTCTACGGAGGTTGTCTCCTCGTCTTTTTCTAGGCATATTGTGCAGCAAGACGGAAATCACATAGCTGGGAGTTTGCAATGGAGGAAAGGGGCATTTGTGACTACAAGGGATATGCATGACATGGATCTGCTTTCACTGTATGTATTTTTATCTAACATACATTCAATCTCCCTTATTTTCATTGTGGACATCCTGAAAACCGGGCTGTGTGTGTGGTTTCCAAGACAGATTCGGGAGCTCTCTTCTATTGAAATATCACTAAACTGGCACAAACCTTTGAATGCATGCTACTATTACTACTACTACTACTACTATTGCAAAACAATGTGCAGAAGAAGTATGAAGATTCCAGAGATTCTAATTCATTCTGAAGATTAGAAACACTGCTACACATAAATAACAAAAAAGGATTTTCAAAATAGATATTACCTTAAATAATCGAACTGCTGTCACCCAACAGGTCCTACTCTCTTCATCCTCAGCACAGAGCAGTTTCAGGTCCTTTGTCCCTCCTGTTTCATTAGGCTAGAAGGCCACAGCACATTGTTTAGCATTAAGTCATATCTTCAAGATCATACCTGTTGAAATAAAAGCTACTAAAGATCTCCTATTTTAAGCCAGGCAGATATAAAATGCTATAACTATCAATGAAACTATCTGGGGCGTAACTTGTTTTCATGCATGTGCACTTTCATATCAAGGATTTTGTACATGCAAAATTCTCCCAGGAAAAGCAGCTACACTAGATACCTTGGCTAATTTGGATGGCTGAGTAAATATATACACATATGTAACTTTGAAAATTCAAAAGTATCTACATAGTTCCAAATCCTGCTCCAACTTTGCCCCCAGAAATGCCTTCCCCTACAACAGGTAAAACCGTGCATGAAAGGGCATAAAGGTGGCACCTTTTTATCATGTGTGAAGTAAATTAAGTAAAGTAAATGTGTGAAGTAAATCATGTAAATTTAAATACATATGTTTTTGTTGATCTTATGTAAATAGTTTATGGAATGGTTCTACAAATAGAGTATCCCAGTTATCCAAGTTCTTAAACTGTTATCTGTAAACTCATACTTGTTAAATGTACTGAGATGTTTTTGTTCCATGTAAACCGCGCTGATGCCGAATAGTGAGGTATAAAAGAAACTTTAAATAAATAAAATAAATAAATAAATAAATAAATAAGTCTGTTTTAAACGTGGACAAGGTTTTGATAAAACTATGTGACTGCATACACATGTACAACATATGCATACATTTGAAAGGCACCAAGTTTAAGGCAGTCAAACCAGTCTATTTTATAAAGACAAGTAGGTACCTAATAGTATTTACAAACTACTAGCATCAGTGGTAAAAAGTGCACCTGAAGTTACAGCACAGATATTTACAGCTGCTCTATAGCTGGCCACATAAATTTCACTAGTATATGCGTAAATTAAAATATTTCATAATCAATGCTTGAAACTCATGCTTCACCCAGACCATGCTCTTTGGCTACACCTACCAGCAATGCACATGCCTTCATGTTGAAGTGTCGGTCAGTATTTTATAAGAGAGCATTATCATGTCTAAACTTTGACATATGCATATTAATGACTTGATAATAAAACCTCCAAAGTGTGCATCTACGTTTACTACTACTACTTCTACTACTAATCATTTGTATAACGCTACAAGGCGTAAGAGTCAGTCCCTGCTCATAAGAGTTTACAGTCTAATCAAGACAGACAATACAACAACTGGGGACTAGGCTATATCTAGGGGACTGGTAAGGAACGCATAAGCGAACAAGAGACTAGGGAGATCAGGGTCCAAAAACAGTCTCAAAGAGGTGAGGTTTTAGCCTAGATTTGAACAGGGCCACAGATGAATTACCAACTCACCATAGTTTGTTCCGGCCACAAGGAGCAGCAAGGTGGAAAGTTTGAAGTGGAGTTGGCAGTGGAAGAGAAGGGCACATGGAGAGAGTGCATTTACCTTAAGGCAATCTGCATGTAGGCATGGCATAGTCTGGGGGAAGCAGAGGTAAAGTTGCAATGTACATGCTTATTTTATGAAATACACATGTACATGCGGAGAGTAGATGTCCACACTTACACCAACTTCAGAGCGTTAATTTGTACAGCGGCATTTCTGCACTACAGGGGCTGGATCTGGGGGCCTATTTTATAAAGGCACATACATGCCTTTATAAAATAATAAATCCTAATTACAAACCAAGGTGAACCATAAATATTCTCAGTAAAATAAAGAGTCATCAGGAACAGTCAGTGCTGAACTTGTTTCAGCTACTTGTGGCATTCATTGTCTTCATTTGCCTCTCAAAACAATTTCATGTTATCTTTTAATCTTTGTATGTGCAAGAAGATCTTCTCCTCCACAAATGCCACATCACCTATGTGTATTGTTGATTTATTGTGCCAGACTCCAGTGACATGCAACTTCTTCCTGACTCATTAATATCATATCTCTGTACGTATCTTCTATCATGTCCAACATCAGTGTTTCACCATATGCTTCATCTGGGGCATATCAGTCTATGTACAGTCAGAAACCTCCTTCATCTCATGGCTATTATAAACTGCTGCTCTTCAGGGTGGCTTTATAGAACTGGTATCTTTTTTGACCTGTTACATAGGCATCCTGTTTAAATCAGGCCCTACTTGCATAGTAGGACAGAAAACTTTATAGAAGTTCACTCCCATAGGTTAAGCACTGTTTTACCCAAGAAAATGGCAGTAAAAATGATCCTCCTTATAGATGAATCTATAGGGCAGTATATACTCTGTTGATCACTGCACAACTCAGCATACCTTAAAACAGAATCCATAGTTTGTTGGTGCCCCATACATCTTTTTGCCAGCTAATAATACATAAATGTCACTGCTGTTAAATTCACTGAAAAACTGCAGATGTCTGGGTTCCTACAAAGAAAACAAAACCAAATAGAAGATAGGATATTTTAACACATTTTATTTATGGATTTATTTCAGTCATTGGCATATGAGTGGAGATGTGATTAACCAGTTCATTTTAATTTAGATCAATAAAAAAGATCATATTTTCATATTATGTTGGAATATCAGATGTTTGCGCCCTAAGTACAAGTTTTAATGCTGTCTTCTCCAAAACCTAATTATTTTAAAACTGATATTTTAACACTGACATTTCAATTTAAACAGCAACTGAGAAAATCAAAATACTGAAATAGTTTTAGCTCAAAAATAGATGTGCATACCTCTAGAGATATGAAACTATGGTATAAATGGCCACATAGCAACTATGGGTAGTATTTTAGAAACTCTATTCGTGATTTGGATATCTGAAAATGGGCATTCAAACATGCAAATCACAGAGAAATCCCTGGACCCATTTTAGAAATTGGGTATATAGACCGCTGGCGTGGATGTTCACGTGGCATGGGGACGGAGAGGAAGCATGGATGGGCAGAACAAGGAAGATGCACGCCATGGTGTGATTTCAAATTGTCTGGCCCTATTTGTTAAGGCACTCATGTCTATACTTGCTCCTGATCACAAATAAGACGCAAAAAAGTGCTCGTTTCATGGCTGCAATGCTTCCAGGGGAAAAAGCATAATGGGCTTTCATTGCCACGGTTAGAAATTTCTGGCCAAAGAAATCTGCACGTAAATTCAAACGCAAACATATTACAGGCCTGCTATCTGGGACATGCAATTCTCATAACATAGTCATCCCCCCTTCTGAAATTCTCTTGCCAATACCTTCATGTACCCATTTCTCGTAGGCAGATAGAAGTCTTTGCCACGATCACAGCAGACTTCCCCTCCTGCCCATAGTGATCCAATCTCCCACGGGCAGACCAGATTCCACCACGATCACGGTCATTCTCTTCTCTTCTGCCATGGGAGATGGGATCCCCGTAGACAGAACAGGAGGGGATGGGCACAGGGGCTAGGAGGTGGAGTTAGGGTGGAGCTGGGGGCAGTATCAAGGCAGAGCTTAGCCCCCCTCCCCCAAATCCAAGAGGTATTCTGCGTTCCCTGGCATACCCAGCCTTGTAGTCTGCAGAGTCCATCTCCATAACCAGTTACTGGGACATGCATTTTTTGGAGTGGAAATGGAGTGGTTTCAGAAGGCACTTATACGTGTCTCTGTTCACTGCTGCCACTTCCCCTGATTTTTAGACGTTCTGCTCTGGAAGTCCAAAATTCTTCCTGGATGCCCCTTCTACAATCCTGTACTTGTAAAATAGGTTAGAAATAGGTGCCTTCTTATCTTCTTAAACATAGGTGAACTGTAAAATTATCCCCTCAAAGATAAATGTGATATTTAAAAAAAAAATCAGATGTGGACACAATTTATTTTATAGGTTTTTTAAACAGCTTTATTCTTCAGTCAAAACAATTTACTTTCTAACTTAATTTTGGCAATGTACATTGATAAACTTGGAATTTTCTGAGGCAATGGAGAGTTAAGTGACTTGCCAAAGACCAAGAGGAATGCTAGTGGGAATTGAACTCTGGTCTCTTAGTTTCCAAAACCGGTACTCTAACCATTAGGCTACTCCTCCAAGCTAGCACCTGAACCCTACAGAAACTAACATGCAAAGAAAGCTATGGTGATCAATGGTATTGCAGGCAAAGACTTTTAGAACTGAAGAGGCGATAAATGTATATAGCCCAAGAGGGGGAAATAAAAGCATGAAGACTAAGAAATGTCAAGTGACTTTGATGGAAGTATGATCTGGAAATGAATTGCCCATTGTGAGACTTTTCAAAATAAAAAGGGAAGTAGTAGATACAGTAAGGGGTTCATTCCATGGAGCAAATAGCAGGGTTGGATGTCCAGGTTGGATGTCCAACCTGCGCTCTGCTCCTGGACCTGATTCAGCATTTCCTGCATGTACAGTACCATGCATTTGTTCAGGGAGCGCTGTATGTGGGCAGGAGGGGTGCTGGGGCGGTGTGGGGATATGGCCAGGCGCCGGGACGTACAGAGGCTATTCTGGACAGGCCTCCGTACATCCCGTCGCACCGAGATGGATGCCCGTCCTATTCCACTCCAATGGTGGAATAAGTGCCAGGCACGGCACGGGATCCCATCTGCAGCCCCCCAGCCGTACCCTCAATGGCCTCCGTGGAGTCTAACTACCCAATCCTGCCCATATGGGCCAGCAGAGGTGCACGGTGAGTGGGCAGCAGGGTCGTGTGGCCCATGGCAATTGAGTCCCCAGCTACAGACACCATGGTTCACACTCCCAAGCAGTGGCATCCGAGCAGGAGGATGGGCAGGCTCCTGTGCATAGTACCCCACTGAAGCGGGGGAGCACCAGGACATACATCCACACGATTCTGCCATCATGGGTGCATCCGGGCCCTGTGGCAGCATAATCGGGTCCATCTCCCACACGTACAGCTTTTGCCTGGCTAATGCAGGTGGACATATAGGAACCAGAATCGGCCTCTACAGCTATAATTCATTATAGAATAAGGATAAGGGGAGACTTTCCTTAACCCTGGAATTACCGAGATTTTTTGCACACACTGAATACCGTTGGGGTCATAAATGACCCCACGACGAATTTTAATTGTTAGCCATGAAAAATTTAAACTAAACAGACAAAATATTATTCCGAATTAATTATTTATTATATGAAGGTTAAATGTTTTGAAATTTAATGCTTTATCATAAAATTACATGAAGAAGAGTTGCCATGAAAGTAGTTTTTGCATGCACTTGATGAACACAGTAAAGTACTACAGTCATTTGCATGAGACACAGACAATTTCTGAATGTTCTTTGCAAATATTGCACTTGCAGGAGGTGCAAACTATGTTGCTTTTCTTGTCTTTTTCTCTGGAACAGCAGTGACACCTTGCCCTTTTCTTTGGGATCCCGACATTGCAAACAGCATAGTGGCTTCTTCAATGCTGGAAGAAGTCTCGCTGCAATTATTCTGAAGCAGCTGCTTTCCTAATTCCAAGAGGAATAGACAACGTCTGTGCTTTGACTTGGACTGCCATTCTTGATTTAGTGACATCCAAACAATGAAGGCGTTCAAAGCACCGATGTCCAACATGTTGTAGAAGATTGTCACTGGCCAGCGTCTTGTCATTCGTTTTGTGGTATACGTGCGCAACATTTGATCTGTCGCATCTACTCCACCTTTACTAGAATTAAAGTCCAAGATCATGCATGGTTTTTTTGTCTGGACATGTGTTATCTACTTCTTCTTGATCATGCAAACTGCTCAAAAGAACAACCATTTTTCCTTTCTTCGGGCAATAGGAAACCAGAGTGGCGTCATCGCAAAAGGCAAACAGTGAAGTGAATAACTCTCGGCCCTTTGCTGTTACAAATTCTGGAGGTAATTCTTTTCTGTTCTTTCGAATTGTCCCCAAAAGTGTCATTTGTTTTTCTAGCAATTTCCGTGACAGGGATAAACTGCAGAAGAAATTGTCAACAGTAACATTTTTGCCAGATCGCGTCAATCCTTCAATGAGTTGCAGCACAACCCTTTCACCCTGATTCTGTTCCCTGTTTTGTCCAAGTTCCCTTCCTGTATATACTTGAAGACGCAGAACATATGACGTTGCACTGTCACGCAACATCCATAGCTTTATGTCATATTTCCCAGGTTTGCTGGGAATATATTGTCTGAAGGGAACAAGGCCACGAAATGTAAGCAGTTGCTCATCCACGGTAACATTTTCACCAGGAACAAAGGCATCACTTAGAGTTGCTTCCCAGGTATCAAAAACGTGTCTGATTGGAGCAAGCTTATCCACGCCTCGTTGTTCATGTCTGTTGGTTGCATCATCAAATCTGAGAGCACAAGAAATTTGCTGAAAGCGGTTATGGGCCATATTTTTGCCGAAAACAGAACGACCATCTTCAAGGTTCCACAACTGAACCATGGATTAATTTCGTGACTTGTACACGCCTGATAGGATCAGAAGTCCAAGAAAACATTGAAATTCTCCGTCTGTCAAATCTTTCCAGGTGTCGTCATAAATGTGTCTTCCTTGTTTGCTAGTCCACATCATGATTTCATTCAATAAGTTCTTCCTCATGAACAAGTGGAATGCTGCGAGAGGGCCATCAACATTTCGTACAGCATACCTTGTAGGACCTTGTTGTACAGGCATGACATTAGCTCTGGCGTATCTTCCAGCAGCTTGCTTTATAGGTTTCCTGTTCCATGATGTGGCATCCTTAAATACATAGGCTACAATGGCAACATTTGTGCTTATAGTTGATGACCTCTTAGCTCTTCTACGACCACAACTAAGATTACTCACAAATGATACTGACACCGAGAACTCCTGCCTTCTTCCCCGTCCAGCACAGCCTCGAACTTTGCCTCGACCTGTAACTTGACTCTTTGCTACAGGCGATGTTACCGGCTCAACATCAGTCTCACATTCACTTAGCGACCAACTGCTGTCGCCATCTGAATCATGACTGTCATCATCAGATTTATCGCCCAAACTTGGCTGATATGCTTCTTCGCTTGCTGAATATGCTGCATCATCAGACGACTCAGAGCCGTCACTGTCAGCATCTCATTGCAATATTTCTCTTACTTGGGCAGCTGAATACTTTCGTTTCGACATCATAAACAATAACCTAAAATAAACAAAGATAAGGTTGAATAAAATGCAAAGCAGTTTTACTATAGGTGTACAATAATCGTGATGAACGAGCTGAAAGCCTTTAGATTTCATCGGAAATAATGAGAGAACGTATGATATCAATTACAGAAAATGTGTAATTTTCATAAAATAAGAGTACAAAAAATAAATGATACATAATTAATGATAAATACCTTTTGTCAGATCAAAAAATTCACAAAACTGCAAATTGTATCACAATCCAAACCGGACGTAAGCAACTGGGATCAGAAATGACCCCACTGGTACTCTGTGCTGCAATTCATCACTAGCGTCACCTAGCGAATGAAAATTATTCCTCTCATGACGCAATATAAAGAGAATATTGACATGTGAAAAGTCATATAAAAATTGCATTCTTGAACAACTAGTTTCCGAGATACGCGTTGTGAAACTTGCAATGGGGTCACTTTTGACCCCATCGGTACTCCCAGGGTTAAAAGAGACAACAGAAGTTAAAGATGTCAAGAAAGATGATTGATAGAAGAGCAATAGTAACAGTTGGATGAAGGAGATAAGGGATTGAAGAAAATCAGTAAAGAGTTAAGTAGAGAGGTAAAATTAGTGGTGAAGTGAACATGGATATATTCTGGAGCTGAAGAAATTTCTTTACTGAAAGGATGGTGGATGAGTGAAACAGTCTTCCCAGTGGAGGTGGTAGAGATGAGAACTGTATCTGAATTCATAAAAGCATGGAACAAATACAAAAGATCTCTGAGAGAAAGGATTGTAGAACTTAATGATTTTATAGATAAGCAGTCTAGATAGGCCATATGGGGGTAAAATTCAAAGGCATTTACACAGTTTGCAGACCTACAAACCATATAAATGCCACTCAGTGGGACATTCACTGGCTCTGTGGGTACCACCACTACATGCCCCATTGCTAAGCAGTTAGTATTGGGGTGTGCTGGAGGCGTTCTGGGGCGGCACTCATCGATAACCTGACAGTGGCAATATTGAGCTGCTGCCTGGTTACCGAATTGCAGCGAAAATCTGGCGCAATAAAAGCTGGCCTAACTTCCACCGCAGAAGCTTACTGCACAGCAGCTGAATATCGCCACTGCCCAGTTAGCTTCCCAGCAATCCGGCCAACCCAGATATTCACTGCTGGGGCCTGGATATGGCCCCGGGGTTGAAAATCCAGCAGTGGTAGTCAGGGCCGGCCCGTCCATTGAGCAAGAATGTTTTTTGCACAGGGCCCCGCATTTCAGGGGGCCCCACGCAAAAAACATTCATTAGCCCAAGTACATTTTAAAAAAAATACCGGCTGCTGCGGCAGCGGCAGAATCAAACGTCAACGCCGCGTGGCCCCGACTGCCCGGCAGAGCCTCCCTCGAGCACCAGCTCCCGAGTCCCTCCCAAAGCGTGGGCTTTCAGAGCCGCGAGAGCTTCTCTGACCTCTCGCGGCTCTGTTAATCCCGCCGGGGCTGATGGGAAATCCCATCAGCACCGGCGAGATTAACAGAGCCGCGAGAAGAAGGGAAACTCTCGTGGCTCTGAAAGCCTGCGCTTTCGGAGGGACTCGGGAGCTGATGCTTGAGGGAGGCTCTGCCGGGCAGTCGGGGCCACGCGGCGTTGACGTTTGATTCTGCGGCTGCCACAGCAGCAGCAGCAGCAGCCGGTATTTTTTTTTTATCTATCTGGGCAGGGGGGGGGGGTTAGGACTACTAATGAGCTACGGGGGGGACTAAGACTGGAAGTGGGCTGATGGGGGAGGGGGTTAGGACCGGTAATGGGCTATGGGGGGGTTAGGACTACTAATGAGCTATGGGGGGGACTAAGACTGGAAGTGGGCTGATGGGGGAGGGGGTTAGGACTGGTAATGGGCTATGGGGGGAATAATACTGGAAGTGGGCTAATGGGGGAGGGGGTTAGGACTGGTAATGGGCTATGAGGGGTTAGGACTACTAATGAGCTATGGGGGGGACTAAGACTGGAAGTGGGCTGATGGGGGGAGGGGGGTTAGGCCTGGTAATGGGCTGATGGGGGGGGCTAAGACTGGAAATGGGCTGATGGGGGGGTAGGACTGGTAATTGGCTATTGGGGGGCTAGGACTGGAAATGTGCTGATGGGGGTTAGGACTGGTAATGGGCTATGGGGGGGCTAAGACAAAATGGGGTGATGGGGGGCTTAGGACTGGTAATGGGTTGGGGGGCTTAGGATTTGTAATGGTCTATGGGGGCTAGGACTGGTAATGGGCTGAGTGAGGGGGGCTAGGACAGGAAATGGGCTGATGGAGGGCTAGGATAGGACTGGAAATGGGCTGTTGGGGGGGCTTGGATTGAAATGGACTCATGGAGGGGTTAGAACTGAAAGTAGGCTCATGGGGGGCTTGGATTGGAAATGGACTGAATGGAGGGGAGCTAGGATTTGACATGGGCTGATGGGGGGGCTAGGAAAGGAGTAGAAATGGGCTGATGGGGGGCTGGGATTGGAAATGAGCTGATGGAGGGACTCGGATGGGGGAGCTAGGACTGGAAATGGGCTGATGGTGGGGCTAGGATAGGACTAGAAATGGACTTATGGGAGGCTAGGACTGGAAATGGGCTAATGCGTGGACTAGAAGGGAGCAGATGCTGGGTGGGGCTGGAACTAGAAGGGAGCTGATGTTGGGGGAGGATTAGAATGGGATAGAGCTGGGAGAGTGAAAAAATATTTTGTGTGGAAGGGAAGACCAATCCACAATTGGCCGGATATTGGGAGAGTAAGTGGGGATTGAGGATGGAGGGGTAAAACTTGAGTGGATGAAATAGGAATGAGGAAAGAGCAAAAGGAGAAAGATTAGTATGTTAAAGCAGATGTAGAGAGAGAATGGAAAAAACTAGAAGCGTGAAGAAAAGACAAATGGACAACAGACGATGGAGAGTTAGCAGAAGACACGACGAAACCAGAAGAAAGTGGCTGGAGCAATTGCAACTGAAAAAAAAATGCACAAAAGGTAGAAAAATATCTCTTTATTGAATTTATTAACTGAAATATGCCAGCTCTGGGAAATGTGTATCATTAACATCTGCGCTTTGTTTAGTACAAGAGGAAATTAATTTATAGTTTTATTTCTACAGTGTTGTTGGGCTTTTGGGGTTCCCAGTTTAATTATTGTCTTCCTGTTTCTAAATTTTGATTTCTTGTTTGGTGATGGTCTATGTTCTGCATGTGTAACTGAGCTGAGGTATTCTGTTTATGTAATTCCTATTTGACATTGCCACTTGTTCTCTTTCTCCAGTAGGTCATGTATTGTTATTCTCTGAAATGTATTGTGAGTCCTGGCTGTTATGATATGGCGGGTTTGCTATGGATTCTAAATGGGCAGTGCTTGTAGTAGTTCCTAATGTGCCTGGCAGTTGGCACTGGATTATAGTAATATAGAGATCTTTTAGTCTTTCTTTATCCATACACTCATTAAGAGGCATGTTTACTAAAAGTTAGTGTAAGGTAACATTATGCAAATATTTATGCAAATGAGTTCCCTTATGCAAATGAGGCCCCCACCGAGTCTCCGCACATGGCCCCGCACCCCCCTTGGGCCGCCCCTGGTGGTAGTGCCAACCACTGCCACTGAATATCAGGCTCATAGTCTTTATCTGCTGCTAGTTTTCTACATTTCTATGTTACTCCAAATGTTGCCTTGAAGTGAGAGTGGCAAAAAGGCAGTCAGGGAAGAAGAAAGATTGAGGAGGAGATTAAAGGAAGATAGATATAAGCTGAAGGAGTTAAGAAATAGGAAAGTTAGAATGAATGGTTGAAATCCTGTGGAGGAAGTAATTCAAGAAAGTCATATGGGTAAGTGAACAGAACAGGGGTGAAGGTTAGAATTATAAATGAAAAACAGACGGTGTGGAAAGTAGTTACACTGGGCATTAGTGAAAACAGTGGTTGAAGATAGCTATATGGTCTGATTTACTTTCTACCATAGATACATAATTTTAAAAAGTGCATTAGTGAATCAGATTTATAGTTAATCTAAGAGACATCAGTCATGAGGACAATTAGATTTCTTACATGAGGCCTCCACAGTATGGATGTACAAACACTGTAAGCAATTCCAGGAGCACTTATATGGAAAAGATCTGGTATAGTTTGAGAAGATAAGAGAACAATGGGTTTAAAAAGATAACCAGAGAGCAAAGATTATGGTGTTAGCAGCAGTTTATGTTTTTAGACATACCTACAAGCAATAAGAAGTGAAGAGGAATGAGGATGGGAGTGAAAGAGTTAAAGTACAGGACTAAAATCACAGATGTGATGACAAGCGCAGGCTCTAGCAATAGAAAGGGAAATAAAGAGCCGAGGATAAAGGAAGTAAAGAAGAAAATAGAGCAAGGAAAAGAAGGCCTGAAGACCGCAGAGGTCAAAGAAATAGACCATAGATGGGAAATTAGGGGGTAGTGATCTCCTGAGTATGTGAGTGAGGTAGAAAGCAAGGACAAAAGAAAGGAGGACAGTAAAAGGAGGCATAAATTCTCCTTGTACAATATCTGTTTATGGTGATCCAGAGGAGGACAAAAAGACCCTAGTGAAATTCAGCTAAGTTGGTTTCTTAAGTGGAGGAGAATTTATTTCTGACTCTAAGATTGGAGAGACAATCCTTGGATCCAGGGCTTAATTTGTAGATAAAAAGGAAGTGGAACTAAAGGGCAGAGCTGTGGGTGAGGGGGCAGGGGGGCAGCCAGGCCAGACGTGACATTGCACCTAAACATAGACACAGTCGTCGTCTCCCCCCCCCCCCCCACCTCCTGCATGATCCTTTTCTTCAACAAGGTGATGGTGAGGAATGAAGAGGCATTCAAATATTTCAAAAGTATAAATAATGCACAAGTTCCCTCTCCTCCTTTACCCTTACCTCTCTTCTTCTGCAGTTAACTCCCAGAAGACCAGAAGAAGCAGCCCCAATTTTTGTATACAGAAACTAGCACAGGCGCTGAGACAGTGGGATTTGAACCGGCCGAAGCCCAGTTCAATCCATCCTGCCATTGATAAGGATATGCAGGTGGCAGTCCTGCACGCGGTAGCATTGTGGGAGCCGCACATTCGGACCACTGCCATCTGCATCGGAAGAGCAACTCCCTGGTGATCCAGTGGCCCGATTCCCCCACCTGACAGTAGATTGATGGCATCGGGGACTTCTACCAATGCTGCAATCCCACCGATGCAGTCAAACCATTGTTGGATGGGGGAATTCTCGCTACTTCAAAGCTGGCGATGCAATGCCGTGTTCGGCCCAGTTTGGCAAACGCTGGACACGGCAGGAACCAGTTCATGTGAACTGGCTGAATCTCATCACTGGATGCAGCACTACAAGCCATGGTAAACATGGCAGTGCCTGCAGCTGCTGCATGTGAAACAACCCCCATAACAATACTTCCCAGCAACCTCTGTTCTGACCTCTGCTCCAGCGGTGAAGGTAGGGGTGGCTCAAGGCAATCTGCTGCCTGAAGCAAGGGATGAGATGGTGCCCCCCAAGGCGCACCAAAAGGGAGGGCTCCCTTGGGGTGGGGCTCTCACTCATAACATTAACCAGTCAGTTACTCCTAGAAAAAAAAAAAAAGCAACTTATATTCCCAGGCTAGTTAATCTAAAAATATATTTTCAATATCTGGTTATACTCAACAAAAACAGTAGCAATTTAATTACAGTATGTAGCCAAGAATAATTACAAAACAATCGATCTTGTAAACAAAAAAAGCACATTTTAATATAACATCAGGATAATAATAAAATACTAGCCATCTTTAATACTACTACTATTATTGATTATTCATACAGCGCTACAAGGCATGTGCAACGCTGTACAGACATGTAGAAGACAATCCCTGCTCATCAAGCTTACAATCTAGTCAAGACAGACAACACAACAGTTGAGGATAAGGATCTTTAAAAATAATGCACCATGTAGCACCTGAAACTGTTGAGCAAAAACAATGATTTTCTCTCTATGGCCTGGACTCTAAGATTAAAACTACTGACCCCGTCACACTGCACGCTGGACCGCTGTAATGTTACATGTAAACATACATATATATCCATAGAAATCCCCATGGACCCTCCCCCCAACAATGGATGCAGAGTAGAACTAGGACATTTCACCAGAGAGCTCACCATACAAAAAAATATGACTCATAGAAACAGAAACATGACGACAGAAAAAGACCACATGGCCTATCTAGTCTGTCCTTTCATATCAACAACTACAACAGTCCACTTTTTACCTTTAGAGATCCTCTGTGTCGGTCCCATGCTTTTTTGAATTCAGTTACTGTCCTCATTTCTACCACCTCCACTGGGAGACTATTCCACGGATCCACTACTCTTTCCGTAAAGAAATATTTCCGCATATCACTCCTGAATCTATCTCCCTTCACCCTCATCCCATATCCCCTCGTAGCAGAACTTGCTTTCAATTGAAAGAGGCTCTCTCCCTGAACATTTATGCCATGGAGGTATTTAAACATCTCAATCATATCACCTCTATCCCGCCTTTCTTCTAAGGTGTACATATTAAGATCCTTAAGTCTGTCCTCATATGCTTTATAATGAAGCCCACTAATCATTTTAGTAGCCACCCACTGCACCGACTCCATCCTGTTCACATCCTTTTGAAGGTGCGGTCTCCAGAATTGCACACTATACTCCAAATGAGGTCGCACCAAAGACTTATACAGAGGCATTATCACCTCCTTTTTTCTGCTAGCCATTCCTCTCCGTATGCACCCAAGCATCCTTCTAGCTTTTGCTGTCGCCTTTTCTACCTATTTAGCTACTTTAAGATCATCAGACACAACCACGCCTAGGTCCCGCTCTTCTTTAGTGGACAAAAGTACTTCACCTCCTATACTGTATTGCTCCCTTGGATTGCTGCAGCCCAAATGCATGACCTTACATTTTTTAACATTAGATCCCAGCTGCCAAATTCTAGACCATTCTTCAAGCTTAGCTAGATCCCTCCTCATGTTATCTACACCTTCCTGGGTGTCTACTCTATTGCAGATTTTGGTATCATCCACAAAGAGGCAAACCTTACCCGACAGCCCTTCTGCTATATCACTAACAAAGATGTTAAAAAGAATCGGACCAAGGACAGATCCCTGGGGCACACCACTGGTAACATCCTTCTCCTCAGAGTGAGCTCCATTTACTTGTACTCTTTGTCGCCTCCCACCCAACCAATTTCTAACCCAAGCAGTAACTTTAGGGTCCATCCCTAGGGTGCTCAGTTTATTTATTTTATTTATTTATTTATTACAGGCTCTTATATACCGCTCTATTCAGCATCAGCGCGGTTCACAATATAACAACAGACCAGAACAACAAACTGTTTGGTTTTACAGAGAACAGGTCAGAGAACTTGGATAAAACATGGGGAACTCATTACTGCAACTATTTACATGAGTATTTACATTTATTTTATTTATTTATTTATTTAGCAAGCATTTGTAGCCCGCTCCTTCCAGCGATCAGAAGCGGGTAGGATTACTATTGTGAAACTGCCGAATCAAGGCAGGTACAAATTTTGTTTACATACAGATTGTCAGAAAAGCACATCATACAGAGTTAACACTTCTTAGCTATGGGGGAGTTCATTTACATATATACATAAATACATATATACAGGATAATCTTCTTGGACTGTCGAATCAAGGCAGGTACAAATTTTGCTTACATACAGATTGTCAGAAAAGCACATCATACAGAGTTAACACTTCTTAGCTATGGGGGAGTTCATTTACAGATATACATAAATACATATATACAGGATAATCTTCTTGGACACAGTGGTCAGGGGCTGCTCCATCTGTGGGTTTAGTTCAGGTTGAAATGTGATTGGAAAATGTGCGTTTTGAGTTTCTTTCTGAAGTCTAGAAGGTCATTGCTAGTATATACACAATAGGATTTGTTCTTAGTTTGGGTAGTGTTCGAGATTGGTTGGATGGTCTAGTAATATTGGGGGAAAAGGTGGGATTTGAGTGCTTTTCTGAAAAGAGATAGATCGGTGATAGCCCGAATCTCTGGAGGTAAGGCGTTCCAGCACTTAGGGACATAGAAGCTGAAGGCCCTGTTAGATGTCGCTGATAGGCATTTTGTGGCTGCTTTAGGGATAATTAGCACATTAGTTGATATCGTTCTCCTAGATCTGTTGGGTGGAACGGTCTGAATGAGGTCTATTAGAGAGGAGGAAGTGATGCTTTTAGTGGCCTTGAAGGTGAGTAATAATGTCTTGAACAATAGTCGGCCATGTATGGGGAGCCAGTGGAGTTGCTTTAGGATGGGTGTTACATGGTCCCTTCTTGATGCTCCATAGAGGACTCTAGCAGTGGTATTCATGGCGAGTTGCAAAGGGTTTAAGGTAGAGTGTGGGAGGCCTTGAAGAATGGCATTAGCATAGTCAAGGTGGGGTAGGGTTAAGGCTTGAAATATAGTTCGGAAGTCATCAGGATCAAGCAGGGGGCGAAGATGGCGGAGTGTCCGGATCTTGAGGTAGATTGCTCTGACTACGTTGGTTATATGAAGTTTCATATCCATGCGTTGGTCCAAAGTGACCCTAAGGTATCGAATGGATGGTTTTGACTGGAGCTCGGCTTCTTTCACCTTTATCTGGGATAGGGGGGTGAAAAGTGGGTCCCTAGTGATGAAGAGAACCTCAGTCTTCTTGTGTTGAATTCGGAGGTTCTGAGATTGAAGCCATTCAGACACTGCATCAAAACATTTGGCTAGCGGAGAAAGGTCCATATGGACTGTGGAGAAAGGCATGTAAATAAGGATGTCATCCGCGTATATCAAGCATTCGACCTTGACCTTGAAGGACCTGATGATATTGCAGACGGGCTGTATGTATATATTGAATAAGAGTGACGATAGGGAAGATTTATATTTATTTATTTATTTATTTATTTAGCATATATTTGTATGCCGCTACTTCCAGTGATCAGTAGCAGCTTGATTACAGGCATGATACTGACAAATCATTACATAAATTTAAAGGAGGATACAATTGATTTGGAGGGAAAGCACAGCACAGCACACAGTGTAGGGTCTTAAGGAGAGGGACAGATATTCACATATTCACATATTTACATATATACATAACTGCATCAATGATCTGTCTAGGTGATGCCGTAATGGGATTGGAAAAGATGGGTTTTAAGATCCTTGTGGTACGCCTTGCTTTTGGTGGTAAGGTGTGGATGTTGCGGTTCCTGAGGTCACATACTGCCATCTCTGATCAAGGTATGACTTGCACCAATCCAGAGCAGTGTTATTGATGCCCTTTTCTTTTAGTCGCCCTATTAAAAGATCATGATGTACAGAGTCAAAAGCCGCAGCAATGTCCAAGAAGATAAGAGCAAAGCCTTGGTGGATGTTGTCAATGCCTGTGAAGATGTTGTTGCAGAGAGTGGTAAGGAGGGTTTCGACACCGTGGAACTCTCTGAAGCCATGTTGGCAGTGGTCCAGAGGAGTGGCGGTGTCAATGTGGTCCTGTATTTGTCTTTGAGCTTCCTTTTCAATTATTTTAGCTAGAAGGGGTATACTAGCTATGGGTCTATAAGATTCAACATTTTGTGGGTCGAGTTTGTGGTTTTTCAAGAGGGGTCTGATGGATGTTCTCTTGAGGGCTGATGGGAAGGAACCGGTTGTAAAGGATAAATACATCATTCTAGTGATGATGGGGCTGAAATCTTGGCGTAGCTCCTTTATCCAGTGGGCTGGGCAAGGGTCAGTTTGTGCAGTGGTAGTGTTGAGGGCAGCGATGGTGTCCTCAACATGTTTTCTGGATGGTATGGAGAACATAGATAAGTTTGCTATGCATACGGTGTCTTGAGAAGGGATTGTTGCAATGTTGTTGGTTTGAAGCAGCTTGGATTGCAGATAATCGGCGAAAGCTTGGGGTTGAATGGGTTCAGGTTGTTCTGGTGATGGTTCCTTAGATAAGGTCTTGACTAAATTGAAAAGGTCACGTGGTTTATTTAGTGATCTTTTCAGCGTATCGGTATGGAATTGTTTCATCTTGGCCATGACTGACTCTCGGTGCGCAAATAGATGTACTTTGTAGGCTGCTTGGTCTTCTGAGGAGTGTGAGCGACACCATCGTTTCTCCAGTCTTCTTAGGTGAGTGAGGGAGGCTCGTAGGTCAGGGGAGAACCAAGGAGAGGATTTTCTTTTCTTTGGGTTGTTACTATGTATTGGTTGCAGTGCAATGGTACTGATAGTGCTGTTCCAGGTGGTGATCAGATTTTCGAGATTGAGAGAAGTGTCATGGAGGAGAGGGAGGGTTTCAGCAAGAATATGTTCTTTGTTGAAGGTTTTGAATTTCCGAGATGTTACTTTTGTTGAGTCAATGGAGTTTTTGTTGATGTGTGATGACTGCTTGCCTTTGATGAGGATGGGGAAGGTGATTAAGTTATGGTCTGACCAAGGTACTGGGGTTACAGATGTGTCAAGTTTATTGTTGGAATCAAGGACTGTCAGAGGGGCAAAGATCATGTCAAGGATGTTTCCTCTCTTGTGTGTGGGAGCTTCGACAATTTGCTTGTAGCCCAGCTCATTGATTGCTTCAAGGAGGGCTGAGACGTGGCTGGGGTGCAGTGTTGGGAGATTGAAGTCTCCTAGTATCCAGTTGGGAATGCTGGGCTTGCGTGTGTTGGCTGCTAGGTCTAAAATGTTAGGAAGGTCATCTGTGGAGGGTGAGGGTGCTCTGTATATCAAATTGATGAAGCACTGCTCATTTGTGATGGTTATGACGTCCATGCTGTTTGAGCTTGTAGAGTCCACGGTGTGGAAATTTAGGTCATCCTTGGTAAGTATGAGAATGCCTCCTCCTCTCTTGCTCTATGTTGGGAATGGACGGAGAAGTTGGGGGGTATGAGTTGGTTAAGGATTACATTATCTGCATCAGATAACCAGGTTTCAGTTATCATGAGGATATCTAGATTGTAGGAAGAAATTGTGTCAGCGATAACAGGCCATTTCTTGCGGATAGACCGTGCATTTATGAGAGCACAGTTTATCCAAAGGGGTTGAGGGGGTTCCACTTGTTTATTCTTCTTGGGTTGTTGAAGAGCTATGTGTTTTAGGTGAGAGTGGCGTATGGGGGCCTCTATTCTTGAGTTGAGAAAGGGAGCTTCTGTCCATCTTTTTCCATGACTCAAAAGTATTGGAATTTGGTGGGCTGTGTGATGTAGGGCAAGGGTTTCATTGAGCCAGCTTAGGAGAAAGAAAAGGCAGATGGCCAGGGTATTGAATGGTAGAGCCATTGGAGTTTCCGTTGAAATGGATGAGGTACCTTCTGTGGGGGATTGGAGGTGATGTTAGGTTTGCTGTTGTGAATATACTATTGTCAAAAAAGAGTGATTGGAAATGAGCTACTGTCAGTGGTGCTGAATAGTTATATAATATGGCAGGGTAATATGAGAGCAAATAAGACACTGGCAACTGTAGTGAGATTATGCAGAAAATTGTGGGGTGCTACTGGCAACCGTAATAATTGACTGCTACTGGCAACAGTAATAAGTGAATGCTACTGGCAACAGTAAAAATCGAATGCAACAGTGATAAATGAATGCTACTGGCAACAGTAATAAGTGAATGCAACAGTGATAAATTGAATACTACTGGCAACAGTAATAAATTGTGGGCATGCTACTGACAACAGTAATTAATATATTCCTATACAGCGTGTAACTACTAGCACTGGTGAACCTGATCTGACGTAACAAAGTTGAGCAGAATGAAACGAATTCTGGGGTATAGTACAGTCAAATAATTAGGCTGTAAAAGGAGAGTCAGTTGAGTCACGTATGTAAAGAGTATACATGCTGTGGTTGAGATTATGTGGAGAGGGTGGGGTAAGCGAGCTCAACCCTGTGGGAGCTCAGCTGTACTTGGATGTAATTGCTGGACTCAGCGTTGTATATTTCTTCGATTGTTTCCTTGTCGAGATGTGGAGACTTTAGGCGCCTGAGGCGCGGGTGCGCCTGTTCGCACCCTCTTTTAAGCAGAGAGCTATGTCCCGATTGGGCAGGGGTGAGGGATGACACAATGAAGATCCTGGTC
This sequence comes from Ichthyophis bannanicus, assembly GCA_033557465.1. Lineage (NCBI taxonomy): Eukaryota > Metazoa > Chordata > Amphibia > Gymnophiona > Ichthyophiidae > Ichthyophis > Ichthyophis bannanicus. Next base: position 643,316,681 of record CM066036.1, on the reverse strand, counting down.
ACACAGGGGCTCCTTTTTGAGGACGCGTGTCTTGAACAGGCTGCTGCTTCGGCGGCTGGACTCCAGGCAGGCTGCAGCGGAAAGGTGTCCTGGCTCCTCGGTTGGGCTACAGTGGGTGTTTGCGCTAATATCAGTGCAATTAGAGTTAGAACTGTAGACTTGTTTTAACGGTCCGCGCCTAAGGGCCACGCCAAAGGGCCCTCTGGCGAGGCCCTCAGGCGCGGGCCCGCCAGGAGTGGGTGCGCCTGATCGGCGCCAGTTTTTAAATGCGGCACACTGCCCCGATTGGGCAGCACCTCAGGAGGGGGATGGTGTCCTCTGCGTTGCTCCGGCCCGCTCTATCCCCTCGGGGAGAGCAGTGGAGGAGGGCCGGAGTGTTCCAAAAGGGCCGCGCGCCTGATCGGCGTCGTTTTTTAAATGCGGCACACTGCCCCAATTGGGCAGCACCTCAGGAGGGGGATGGTGTCCTCTGCGTTGCTCCGGCCCGCTCTATTCCCTCGGGGAGAGCAGTGGAGGAGGGCCGGAGTGTTCCAAAAGAGCCGCGCGCCCGATCGGCGCCGGTTTTTAAATGCGGCACACTGCCCCGATTGGGCAGCACCTCAGGAGGGGGATGGTGTCCTCTGCGTTGCTCCGGCCCGCTCTATCCCCTCGGGGAGAGCAGTGGAGGAGGGCCGGAGTGTTCCAAAAGGGCCGTGCGCCCGATTGGCGCCAGTTTTTAAATGCAGCACACTGCCCCGATTGGGCAGCACCTCAGGAGGGGGATGGTGTCCTCTGCGTTGCTCCGGCCCGCTCTATCCCCTCGGGGAGAGCAGTGGAGGAGGGCCGGAGTGTTCCAAAAGGGCCGTGCGCCCGATTGGCACCAGTTTTTAAATGCAGCACACTGCCCCGATTGGGCAGCACCTCAGGAGGGGGATGGTGTCCTCTGCGTTGCTCCGGCCCGCTCTATCCCCTCGGGGAGAACAGTGGAGGAGGGCCGGAGTGTTCCAAAAGGGCCGCGCGCCCGATCGGCGCCGGTTTTTAAATGCGGCACACTGTCCCAATTGGGCAGCACCTCAGGAGAGGGATGGTGTCCTCTGCGTTGCTCTGGCCCGCTCTATCCCCTTGGGGAGAGCAGTGGAGGAGGGCCGGAGTGTTCCAAAAGGGCCGTGCACCCGATCAGCGCCGGTTTTTACATGCGGCACACTGCCTCGATTGGGCAGCACCTCAGGAGGGGGATGGTGTCCTCTGCGTTGCTCCGGCCCGCTCTATCCCCTCGGGGAGAGCAGTGGAGGAGGGCCAGAGTGTTCCAAAGTTTGTTTATAAGTCGCCTGTGAGGAATAGTGTCAAAGGCTTTACTGAAATCTAAATACACCACATCTAGAGCTCTCCCTCGGTCCCACTCCCTGGTCACCCAGTCAAAGAAATCAATCAGATTTGTCTGACAAGACCTGCCTCTGGTGAATCCATGCTGCCTCGGATCCTGTAATCCGTTGGACTCCAGAAACCTCACTATGTTCTCTTTCAGCACCGTTTCCAATAATTTACTCACCACCGAAGTTAAACTAACCGGCCTGTAGTTTTCAACCACATCCTTACTTCCGCTTTTGTGTAAAGGCACCACATGAGCCTCTCTCCAGTCCTTTGGCACCACTCCTGATTCCAACGAGGCATTGAATAGGTCAGTCAGTGGAGTTGCTAGAACGTCCCCAAGTTCCCTCAGTATTCTAGGGTGTATCCCATCCGGTCCCATCGCTTTGTCTACTTTAAGTTGAGCTAGTTTCTCACGAACCAGTCTTCTGAAAATTGTTCAATATGTCCCTCGCTTCTGTTCCTATTTGTGGGTGTTTTCTGAGGTCCTGCTCCTGGTTCTTCATCTGTGAACACAGACCAAAATATTTGTTAAGCAATTCCGCTTTATCCTTATCAGCTTCTACATATTCCCCCCCTGCACCCTTGAGTCTGACAATACCACTTTTGCCCTTCCTCTTCTCACTAATATATCTGAAAAATGTCTTATCCCCCCCATTTTATTGCATTGGCTATTTCCTCCTCCTTTTGAATCTTTGCCTTCTTGACTACTTTGCTAGCTTCTCTAAGTTTTTCCAAATACAGATGCCTGTCTTCCTCTCTCTGTGATCTCTTGTATTTCATGAAGGCCTCCCTCTTTTTCTTCACTTTTTCAGCTACTTCCTTCGAAAACCATAGCGGTCTCCTTTTCCTTTTGCCTTTATTTACCATTTTAACAAAAAGGTTGGTTGCCCTTAAAATATCCCCTTTCAGTTTTGCCCACTGTTTTTCTACATCCCCCAGCTTTTTCCCATCCCACTAACGACTCCCTGAGGTATTGGCCCATCTTCGCAAAGTTAGTCTTCCTAAAGTCTAAGATCCTCACCTTGGAATGGATTCTAACAGCCCTAGTCCTAATAGTGAACCACACCATCTGGTGATCACTGGATGCAAAATGATCTCCCACTACAACATCAGAAACACTTTCACCATTGGTAAGCACCAAGTCCAGTATGGCCCCTTCACGTGTGGGGGTCTGTTACCAATTGCCTGAATAGTTCTCCCTGTAGAGAATCCAGGATCTCCTTACTTCTAGATGATACTGCAGCAGGAATGTGCCAATCAACATCTGGCATATTGAAATCTCCTATCAGTAGCACTTCCCCTTTCCTAGAAATGCTGCGTATGTCTTCAATTAACTCTCTGTCCACCTCTTCCTCTTGTGAGGGAGGCCTTTGACACTGTTCCTCACAGGCGACTTATAAACAAACTGAGCACCCTAGGGATGGACCCTAAAGTTACTGCTTGGGTTAGAAATTGGTTGGGTGGGAGGCGACAAAGAGTACAAGTAAATGGAGCTCACTCTGAGGAGAAGGATGTTACCAGTGGTGTGTCCCAGGGATCTGTCCTTGGTCCAATTCTTTTTAACATCTTTGTTAGTGATATAGCAGAAGGGCTATCGGGTAAGGTTTGCCTCTTTGCGGATGATACCAAAATCTGCAATAGAGTAGACACCCAGGAAGGTGTAGATAACATGAGGAGGGATCTAGCTAAGCTTGAAGAATGGTCTAGAATTTGGCAGCTGGTATTTAATGTTAAAAAATGTAAGGTCATGCATTTGGGCTGCAGCAATCCAAGGGAGCAATACAGTATAGGAGGTGAAGTACTTTTGTCCACTAAAGAAGAGCGGGACCTAGGCGTGGTTGTGTCTGATGATCTTAAAGTAGCTAAACAGGTAGAAAAGGCGACGGCAAAAGCTAGAAGGATGCTTGGGTGCATACGGAGAGGAATGGCTAGCAGAAAAAAGGAGGTGATAATGCCTCTGTATAAGTCTTTGGTGCGACCTCATTTGGAGTATGGCTTTGACCCGGTGAAAAGCGGTATATAAATACAGTTAAATAAATAAATAAAATGGTGTGCAATTCTGGAGACCGCACCTTCAAAAGGATGTGAACAGGATGGAGTCGGTGCAGAGGGTTGCTACTAAAATGATTAATGGGCTTCATTATAAAGCATATGAGGACAGACTTAAGGATCTTAATATGTACACCTTAGAGGAAAGGCGGGATAGAGGTGATATGATTGAGATGTTTAAATACCTCCGTGGCATAAATGTTCAGGGAGAGAGCCTCTTTCAATTGAAAGCAAGTTCTGCTACGAGGGGACATGGGATGAGGGTGAAGGGAGATAGATTCAGGAGTGATATGCGGAAATATTTCTTTACGGAAAGAGTAGTGGATCCGTGGAATAGTCTCCCAGTGGAGGTGGTGGAGATGAGGACAGTAACTGAATTCAAAAAAGCATGGGACCAACACAGAGGATCTCTAAAGGTAAAAAGTGGACTGTTGTAGTTGTTGTTATGGAAGGACAGACTAGATGGGCCTTGTGGTCTTTTTCTGTCATCATGTTTCTATGTTTCTATACCAATGTAATTTCAGTAACAGGAACATAAACCCTCTCCATTACCAGGGCATATTGTGAAGTAATATAAAACCCTACAAAAGTCATTCAGGACCCATACTGGAAATCATCCATACTATAATAGCACTAGCTTACACAAGCCACACAACAAGGTCCTAGTTAGGAAAAGGCAGCAACATAAATATTGCAGTGGGCCTTAGAACATCAGTACACCTATTGGGATACAGAACAAGTGGGATTACTACAGATCCCTAGATAGAAATGCCATGTACGGGGAGTGTTTCCTGCAGCCTGAATTCACTGCAGAGGGGTAAGAGCAGCTGGTGTTGAGACCTGCCGGCCCATGCGGGGCAGTTACTCCAATGTCATTCCAATGCCCCCATAAAAGATCTGTGCATACTACGATGCTTAGCTGTCGGCGCCTTGCATGGGCGTCTCCTAAGGGGCATATCCAAAGGGGTTTGTAGGCCCCTTGTGAGCCCCTTAGGAGCACATTGGGAGCAAGGGTAGTCTGGTGAGCTCCGATGCCCGGTGGTAAGAGGAAGAAGAAACCCCTGGCGGCGGTGTCTGCGGGTGGTCCAATGGATAAGCATGTGATATCTACGCCAGTTACAACAACTCCAGGTACTGTCTCTTTAGACCCGGTCGTTGAGGGAGCAAGTCTTAGCTCCCTGAAGCGTACTCCTCCACTTCCGCCTGGTTTTTTGGAATTGTCTGATGGGTCTCAGTCCTGTTTGGGTCTTCAGAGGGACGGTGTGCTCCCCAATGTAGTAGTTTGGAAGGAGCCTTCTGTCCCTTCTAAGGACTCACAAGTCTCCTCAGTTTCACTTTTGGATATTTGGCAGATGGTTAATCGAACTGAGCGGATTCTTGCTGAGACTGTTCCTTCTTTATGTCAGTTTACTAGGGATGCAGTTCTTAAGTTTCAAAATTTGGATAATCAAATTGGGACTTTGAATTCATGTATTTCAAATATGGATACTCATGTTAAATCCTTTGCTTCATTTCAGTCTATTAACATGAAGGATAGTCTTATTATGCATCAAACGCTTGAGAACTTAAGAGAATTTGGCTCGGAGCAAGAATTTGAGAGTGCTTAATTTTCCTTGTAGTAGTTTATTGTCCCCATTAATTCTGTTTAGGAAATACTTGAAGGATGTTCTTCTCCTTCCGAATGCTGATTCTTTTGTATTTGTTAAATGTTATTATATTTCTACTAAAATTGTGTTTTCAAGAGCAGCATAGGGGGAAGTGGCAGTCCTTGAGGATAAAAATAATTTTGATTTGACTGCTTTTTTGGAAGATACTCAGGATATCATTTCTACCAGAGCCACTTTATTAGTGACTCTGTTTTCTGATTATGACAAAATTGCAAGGCCTATTTTAGGAAAAGGTTAATCTGTATTGTGGGGACAAAGTGTCTATTTTTCCTGATGTATCTCGTACTACACAAACACGTAGGAAGTCTTTTCTTGCTCTCAAAACTAGAACTCTTGCAGTGGGTGCTACATTCTTTTTGCGCTATCCCTGTAGATGGTTAGTATCTCTAGGGTATGATAAGTTTGTGTTTCTGTCGTCTTCAGAATTGGAAAAATGGATTCTTGATAAGGAAAAGAGACAGTGATTCTTCCTTTGCCTAGGTCATTTACTTGGATATGATTGTCAGGTGGAGGGGGGTTGTTGGATTGATAGGCTGTTTTCTATTAGCAAGGGGCATTTTTCCCTCGGGTTCTGTGGTCTCTGGTTTGGGTTTTTCTTTAATTTATTATTGGTTGTAATTTCCCCGAAATGTGGGCTAATGTACCTTTGTTTTACTTACTTATTCTGTCATGTATTATGGATGATTTATTGTGTTTCTTTATACTGTTATTTGACATTGTATAATCTGAATACTCCTAATAAACAAATAATCATAAGAAATGCCATGTACAGTAACACAATACCTGGTCTTGTCACACATGCAAATAGACCCTAACCAAATACAGAATAAGTAACCACAAATTTAAAATAGAAATATGTAGCCAAAAATTAAACTGAAACTCCAAGAAATTATAATCTGCAAGTAGTGCAACACCAGAGAAATAAAGAACAAAACATGTCTTCTTGCACTCTGTAAAATATAAATATAGCAGATGTGAATTCCCAAAACCAGCATATTTCAATCACTTAATTAATAATAACATTCATTTTTTTTTATCCTTAGTTGTCTGGCCATTTTATTTTTCTAGTTGTGTTGGCACCAGTATGTTCTTCCAGCTTTAGTTTATCTTCTGTTAACTTTCTTTCTAGGATCTACAGTCTATCTTCTGCTTCTCTCATTTTCAGTCTTCTTTACTTCTTCCCAACTGTCTTTGGCATTGATCGTCTCCTTTTCTTCAATTTATTTTTCTGCCTTATCCACTCAGATTTCACTTCACCTCCTTACAATCCAGTCCTCAAATCTCCCTCTTTCTACTGCATTTACTTACAGCTTTCTATCTATCCCTTGTATCCCATTCTCCATCTTCTTTTTCCCTAGTCTTTTGCTAACTCTCTTCTTTCTCATCCTTCAAGCAGCATCTTCTCTCTCTCCCCTACCTTTCATCCACCATCTCCTTCCTCTCCTGCTCTTCATCCAGTATCCCCTTCCTCTCCTACTCTTTATCCAGCATCCCCTTCCTCTCCTACCTTTTGTCCAGCATCTTCTCTCTCTCTTTCTTCCCCTCATCCTTCATCCAGCCTCTTCTCTCTTCCCCCTTTTCATCCAGCATCACTTCTTTGTCTTTCTACCCCGTCCCATGTCCAGTACCCTCCTCTGTGTCCCTATATCCTCTGCTGAGTCCAGCATCTCCCCTATTTCCTTATTCCCCATTATGTCTAGCATCCTCCCTCTTTGTCATCTTGTCCCCAACCCCCATGTGTCGGCATTTCCTGTCATCCTAACCTCCCAGTGTTCAGGATCCCCTTTTTGTGCCCCTATCCCTCCCCAATGTCCAGTATCACCACCTTTCTTCATACCCCCCCCCCATGCCCAGCATCTGCCCTATCTCTCTATTTCCTGATGTCCAGCATTCTCTGTCAGTTCCTATTCCACTCTTATGTTTATTATCCCTCTCTGTCTCGTTACACCCACCCCCTGATCCTAATATCTTCTGCCTTCCGATTCACTGCTCCCATGTACAGCATTTCAATGTCACTCAACCCCCCTCCCTCCTGATATCCTTCTGTGTCTATCTATCCTTTGGGGCTCTATCCCCTCCCCTATCTGCCATTGCCTTTCCCTCCAATCCAGCATCTCCCCTTTCTTTTCCCCTCCCCCGAGTCAGTATCTTCCTTCCCCTCAGTTCTTTCCTCACGTACTTCTTGGTTTTTTCCTCCCATCCTGATCTAATATCTCCCTTCTATCTCCCTACTCATTGTTTCCCAGTGTCCAAGATTCCTCTTTCTTCTTTGAGTATGTCCTTTTTGTTTCTACTCTCACCTGATCTGGCATCTCCTCTTGCCCACCCCCACACCCTTCTGATATTCTCTTCTCTTTGCTGCCTGACATGCTGCTGCCCCCGTTTTTCTCTAAACAAGTCTGCCTTTTTGTTTCTACCCTCCGCTAATCCAGCATTGCCTCTTGCCCACCCTGCACCGTTCTGGTGGTCATCTGCTCTTCTCTCTGCGCCTGCCATGCCACTTTGTTTTCCTGAACGTGAAGCAGGGGCAATAGAGCCTTGTCAGGAGGACGATAGACAACAGCAATCCAGAGAGGAAGTGGGGCAAAGAGGCGAATAGAGTGGACCTCAAAAGATAGGAAGGAATGAGAATGAGGCAGAGGAAGAGGTTGGAAATGACAGGAGGGGGAGAGAAGGCAGCCAACCCCACCACCACGTCCTGTAGGACGAGGAGTATGGGAGAACTGGAGATCACCAAAGCAGAGGGCAGCAGCAGAGGCGGTATCGTCAGGGAGCAGCCAGGTCTCAGTTAAAGCAAGAAGATGAAAAGCTGGGAGAGGAAAAGATCATGTGTAAAAGAGAGTTTATTAGAGACAGAATGTGCGTTCCAAATGGCACAAGAGAAAGGGAGAGAGGAAGGGGAAAGAAAGGGAATATGAATAAGATTGGACAAGTTGCGAGACAAACTCAGTACAGAATGAGACAGACTTCTAGGAGGGGAAGGAATAGGGGTGAAATCACTAGAAGAGGGAGGTGGAGGAGAGGGAGAAGGAGAAGCTAGAGGGATATGGATGAGATTAGCCAGACTGCGCATCACAAAGGAAGGCAGAAGTCAAGGGAGCAGCAAAAGGGAAGGAGGAAGAGAGACCTAAAGTGAAACCAAAGTAAGGACAAGAAAGGAGGAGAGAATGAAAGCAGTGGGGGTAGGAGAAGAGAGTAGGTTAATAAAACATCAGAGGAATCAAAGGATACAATAAGTACAACAGGCAGTGAAATACCAAACAATCAGGAGGCAAAGGGAGCAGACAGTCAATGATGCAGCGGAGGATCCCAGGAGAGGATGACAATAGCAGAGGGAGCAGACATCGATGCAGCAGGAGAAGCACGAAAGACACAGATCCAGAGCAGAAAGACCGCCTGCGGACCCCGCCAATGGATGCGGTTCAGCAAAAAAGATTCCACAAACACCCTACTGTTTTTGTAGTTTGTATGTTGTATTTGTTGTATGTTGTATTTGTATGTTGTATTTCTCCCGCTAAAGCATCTGCTTTCATTCTCTCCCTCTTTCTCATCCTACCCTCTCTTCCTTTCCCACGATTTCTATTGATAAAACTGCTCTTCTTCTCTCCTCCTCCAAGATCACCACTTGCTCCTCTGATCCTATCTCCTCCCATCTCCTCTCCCCTATTTCATCTATCGTTGTCCCCTCCATTTCTCATATTCTCAACCTTTTGCTCTCCACTGCTACTGTCCCGGCTGACTTTAAACATGCTGTGGTCACGCCTCTCCTTAAGAAACCCTCACTTGATCCCTCTTGTCCTTCTAATTATCGCCCCATCTCTCTCCTTCCTTTCATTTCTAAACTGCTCGAACGTGTGGTTTACCACTGTTGTCTTGACTTCCTTTCTTCCCATGCTCTTCTCGATCCCTTACAATCCGGTTTTCGTCCTTTGCACTCTACTGAAACTGCTCTTGTCAAAGTCTCCAGTGACTTGTTCCTGTCTCAATCTAAAGGCCTTTACTCTGTCCTTATCCTGCTTGACCTTTCTGCTACCTTTGACACTGTTGACCATGATCTTCTCCTTGACACTTTGTCCTCACTTGGCTTCAGGGACTCTGTTCTCTCCTGGTTCTCCTCATATCTCTCCCATCACTCCTTTAGTGTATGTTCTGGTGGCTCCTCCTCCTCCTCTGTTACCCTGCTCTCGGTTGGTGTCCCTCAGGGTTCTGTCTTGGGTCCCCTTCTTTTGTCTCTCTATACTCAATCCCTTGGTGTGCTTATTTCTTCTCATGGTCTTCAGTACCATCTCTATGCTGATGACTCCCAAATCTATCTCTCTGCTCCTGATCTTTCTTCTGCTTTCCAGTCCCGGATCTCTTGCTGTCTCTCTGCCATTGCTGCCTGGATGTTCCATTGTCGCCTGAAATTGAACATGGCCAAGACTGAACTTCTCGTTTTTTCTCCTAAAATTTCCCTTTCTCCTTCTTCTTTTTCAGTCTCTGTTGATGGCTCTGTTCTCCAACCTGTTTCATCTGCTCGCAATTTGGGTGTTATTTTGACTCTTCGCTCTCTTTCTCCTCTCATATCCAACTCATCGCTAAGACCTGTCGCTTCTTTCTCTTCAACATTGGCAAAATCTGCCCCTTTCTCTCTGAGCTCACTACTAAAACCCTCATCCATTCCCTAATCACCTCCCGCCTTGATTATTGTAACCTCCTTCTTGCTGGTCTCCCTCAGTCTCATCTCTTCCCTCTTCAGCACTACGCTGCCCGTTTGATTTTCCATCATCCTCGTTTTGCCCACATCACTCCTCTCCTCAGATCTCTTCACTGGCTCCCTATCCGTTTCCGTATTAACTTTAAGCTTCTCCTTCTGACCTATAAGTGCATGCACTCTGTGGCTCCTCAGTACCTTTCTTCTCTCATTTCTCCCTATTTCCCCCCTTGTGTACTCCATTCTTCTTCCCAGTTGCTTCTTGCTATGCCCTTCTCCTCTATTGCCAACTCCAGATTCCGCTCTTTTCACCTTGCTGCTCCTTACGCTTGGAATAAACTTCCTTTGTCTATACATCAGGCATCTTCTTTGCCCCTCTTCAAACTCAAGTTAAAAGCTCATCTTTTCGCCTCTGCCTTTGGCTCTTGATTTTTCTGTTCTCCTTCCTTCCCCTCTTTTATTTCACCTTTCTTTCTTCCTCTTACACTTGTTCTTACCTCTTTCCTTTGTCCTTTTTCTCCTGCTCTTGTCTCTTTGCCCTTGTTCTTATCTTTTTCTACTCCTTTTCTTGCTTTGTCTTTTTAGATTTTAAGCTCTTTTGAGCAGGGACTTTTTGTGTTTTCATTGTACAGCGCTGTGTGCTCCTGGTAGCGCTTTATAAATGCTTAGTAGTAGTAGTAGTAGTAGTAGTAGAGAAGAGAGAAGATGTGGGGCCATTGAGCTTGTATGTGCCATCTTCCCCCTCAGAAACAAGACGTGTTCATCGGAGGGGGTGGGACTGGCATAGATTTAGCGGCATGCACAAACTCAATGGCCCTGCCCTTTCTCTCTCTGTTCTTTCACTGACACATGTACAGGAAAGTGGGAGCGGTTTTGCAGGCAGCAGAGAGAACAAACAAACAATACCGCAGCAGCGGCAGAAGAGGAGATTGTGGCATGACAGCCTGACTGGTAGTTGAGTGAGGTGGCCAGCGCAGAGGCATACTGCAAGCAAGGACATTTTGACTGGCAACTGGCTCAGCTCTGTTCTACTTTTTTAGAGCGGAATCTGATGTCACTTCCCTTTGGAAGCTCAAGAAGTGCCTGAAAGTCATTCCACCCCATTCTGGCACAAATTAAGCCCTGCTTGGATCAACATCAAACAACTGCATGAAAACAAAAGCAAAGTAACTAGAAATATCACAACCCTCAAAACTGCTGCCCAGATTAATTTTGTTTTACTAGACACTATAAGCAGCACTTTAGAAAGGCCATTTAGGTGCCAACTGGGATATCCGAGTTAAAGCATTTGAAATTCCGCAGCAGAAAAGGTGGGCACATACAACGGCATTCTAAAACTGACCCGTCTCCACCAACAGACGAGGAAATGGGGGCATGCAGCATCAACCCCCAGACACGTGCAGGTTGAGGGTTGGTTTTGGAAATGTGCACGTGAGAAATACATACATCTGCAAAATTGTTAACATAGACATGTCTGCAGTGGTATTTCAGAATGCACACGTGTATCTGTCCCCACATGCACATCCTGGTCGGCCATTTTGCAATCGGCACGGCAGCTCACAGAAAGTCCTCTCTATTTACCCGTATGCTTCTTTAAAGGGGGGGGGGTGAAAATTATTGAATTATAGGGTATTCCCCTCTTCTCCCTACTGTTGCTTACTGGACATAATGAGCACTTTTGAATGCCTTTACGTGCCTGAGAGCAGGTATAGACACAGACGTGTGCACTGGCAGTCATAAACATGTTATAATCAGATGTGCATGGCAATCTTTTATAGACCATCCCCAGCCACGCCTCTGCCATGCCCCCTGTGTAACATAGATGCGATCGCACCAGACACATGTAAATTCAGGCCTTTCTAAAATGGTTTTAGGGACGTGGATGTGATTGGCATTTTCGTGCGTGGAAATCATGAATAGAGCTTCTAAAATTTGTGTTCTTATGGAAGGAGAAAGCACAGATCCAATGTTATCATTGTAAGAATTATGCTATAACAAGATGGAACCTAGAAAAACATATTTCATAGAACTTCATGTTAATTATTATTTGTCCTCCAGTGTGCTGAGATAATAAACAGATTGGTAGGCACATATTAATATGGTTGGGAGTAGAGACAGGAGAAAGGGAGAGCCTTTTAATAAAGGTTGCATGTATACTGAAGAGTTTCAGCATATTGCACATATGATCATTGGGACATAACGTTAAACAGAGCAATTAAAGTGACTTTATTTGCTATAGCAACATGAAATAAACATGAATATGTGTTTGCATTCACTGAGCACAATTCAAACTAATTGTGAGCTGGCAGCACTTCAACTTTTGAAGTTTTTCAAAATAGCTCAGTGTACCACTTCAGCAAGCCAAGCTCTTGCTAGAGCCTCCTCCAGTACCAGCCTTGACACAGAAGAGTGATATCTTAGAAGCAGCACAACAGCTACAACAGAAGGTTAAGATCAGCCATCCATAGCACTGAGCTTGCTTTAAGAACTGCTGATAAGGAGCTTTTCATATCCAGATATCCTCAAAACAAAATGACCTTCTTTTTCATCTGGCAAATACATGTTAAACAGCATTCCCCCTCCTTCCTCCACTACCCAGTAACATTCACACCAGCTACCCCGGAATTATTCTTTCTAACAATGGAAGCAGATGAAATGCTGTGCGACAGTTCCGTACTACTAGATATGTTCTGAACAAAGGATGCTTAGTACAGAATAGACAAAGAACTAAACTGCATCTAGAAGCTCTGCTAGTTTGATATACTGGTTTTGTGCTCTTCGGGGATTTTTTTTTTTTCATTTTGCTGTGTGGTATTTTGTATCTTAGATGTTATGTTCAGGGTTTAATTTCTGGGGGAATGGCCTGGAACGCAGTTTGGCTGCTTCTTTTCACTGTAGCCTAACCATAAAACTACTAAAACCCTACTAAATTTCCCATAAATATGCATCCTAACCAAAAAAAGGGAAACACCTATATCTAATATTTTTTGTTGGAACTCACACCATGAGGGGTGACCCCCTCTCGTTGTGTGCTGTTCCGTTTTTCTCTATAATTTAAATTAGGGATTCAACCCTAAAAAAGGGATCCGAGGGATAATTCCCCTCATACACCAACTGCAAATGTGTAGTAGCCAAAGGGGATAAATCAAAATCACTTAGCAAAATCACTGTAGAGCAACAGGTGTGTTCTGCTCCATAGGCGCAGTTGCAGGTATCAGTGGTGAACTTGTACCCCTGCCTCCACTGCCCCCCTCCACCAAAGTAAGAAGGTAAACTACACCAAAGCTCCAGCCCCTCCTTTCCAGGCAGCCTGCAGAAAAGATGAGGAGAGGGGTTGATGCTGGGAACAGTCGCCCTCGGGCCTCTCTTCTGTTGCACCTGCCCCCTCCCCAGCTGCACAGCTCCACTTCCTTTTTGTCTATGAATTATGCTCTAGTTAAGTTTTATTCAAACTCAATGTGTTTTTATTACTGTACACTTCCATGGGGCGGTCCTTATTGTTTGGAAAGTAGCCTTTAAATATTTGAAATAAATAATTTGAGGAGAAAATAGGAGTATTGCAATTAGCAGTAATAATAATTGTTAGAGTTTGACTTTCTTTATTGAAATTTATACAAATACATAGTAATATAGTATATGACGGCAGATAAAGACCAGCATGGCCCATATAGTCTAACATAACACGTAGATCTACAACTATAGACACATAAGAAAACAAAGCTATAAGGTACAGTAATTAAATTTTCAAATAACTTTGCCCTAGGGTACAGATGCAAAAAGATATAACTTTGCCCGTCTCAGAAGTAATTATAGTTCTTAAGAATACTGTTACAAACCCTGGGTCTTGCCCTCTTCGGTTTTACTTGTCTTTCTCATAATAAAGAGGCTGGGGGATCGTTTTGAACAGAAAGGTTTTTTTTATATAAAAACAAACAGGTCAATTTTCAAAGACCACCTGAGCTGCTAAACAAAAACCCATTAATTTTCTCATCTTAATCTGGGCAGCTAAACCTTAGTCATTTAGATTTAGGAGAATCAAACAGAACTGCTTGAATTTAACTTGCTAGTACTAAAAAGCAGTATTGGCCAGCTAAATCTTCTGGACACGTGAACTCACACCCACCCACCCATCCATCTTTTGAATCCCCCCATATAAAAAAGTGACTTTTTGTCAGTCTCCCTACTGTCACCACCAGCACAGCAAAGCCCTGATATTAAAAAGCTATGCCCCTGTCATCGTCCTCCCACCTCCTTCCTCAAATGCTGATTTTAAAAAAAGCTGCTGCCTGCTTTTCCTCCACCAACTGAGAGCTCTCAATATTCTTTCAAACTGCCTTTCAAACCAGAATTTCCTTTCACCCTCTCAGCAATCTAAGCACCCCATCCAGATGCAGAGGAGATACCCTTACCTCTTCCCAGCTTCAAATGGCATTTCTCTCACTGCCAGTAGTGGGCTAACCTGCTGATAGTTACTAATCTGTTCACTGCATTTTCAAAAAGACCATTCTCCATTAAAAGCTACAAGAGCAACCTTATTTCCTTTTAAAAACTACCTCCCAGTGAACCTTTCTTCTGGTTTCCATCACTGTAAATCAGCTAGCAGAATAATCCATCTTTAAAACATTCTCTGTTTCACAGGTCTGCAAAAAAATTTTTTTCAAGAGCTGTTTTAGTTATTCCACGTAATCTTTATGTTTTTTGGTGCGCTGAATCCGAAAATGACCTCCATTTTGTCATAGGACATCACATTTTCTGACAATTTAGGTAACTATGTTAAATAAGGCAATACCTCAAAATAAATGGAAATAGACTTATAAAATTAAATTTTATTACAATATTTTCATGAAAATCCTTTTTTGAACTGAAATGAGCTCACCTACACACACTGAACTCAATTCTTCTTCCTTGTGAGGCTCCTCTTGGTGCATTTACGCTTGTGAGTAGCATCTGGAATGTCTCTCTGAAGCATCCAACAGTAGTCTGCCATCATTGTAATGCTCCATTGTCCCTGGTATCTCCTTTCCATCTCTTTAATGTTTTGGTGGAATCGTTCACCTTGTTCCTCACTCACAGCTCCCAAATTTTCAGGAAAGTAGTCAAGGTGGGACTGGAGGAAATGCACTTTCAAACTCATCAAGCAACCTAAAGCTTGAAATGCTTTCAGCATTCGTCCGACGATCTTTTTGTAGTGAGGATCTTTGTTATTGCCTAAAACTTTCTGTATGACTTCTTTAAATGCAATCCACCCTTCTTTTTGAGGATCCCTCATAGTATTGACAAACTCTTGATCAACTATAAGCCTTCTAATGTCTGGTCTGACGAACACACCTGCCTTGAATTTTGCCTCCGACAGGCCTGGAAACCTGGTGACCAAGTATTTGAAGCATTCTCCATCTCTTGGAAGTGATTTTACTAATTGTTTCATCAATCCCAATTTTATGTGGAGAGGTGGTAGAAGAACTTTATGGGAAGGTACCAAAGTTTCTCGGAGGACATTTTTTTCACCGACTGTTTGCACCCTCGGCTGCCAACTCTTCTTGGTCCAGTGATTTTGTCGGTCTCGACTGTCCCATAGACACAGAAAACAAGGATATTTGGTATACCCAGCTTGTTACCTGAGCAGCATGCACAAGACCTTCAAGTCCCCACACACTTGCCAACCATGGTCTTCATATTTAAGCTTACGAAGAACCAATTCCAAGTTCTCGTAGGTTTCCTTCAAGTGTACGGAATGACCTACAGGTATGGAAGCGTAAAAACCGTTGTGGAGTAAAACTGCTTTGAGACTTCTTTTTGAAGAATCTATAAAAAGATGCCATTGCTCTGAATCATATTGGAGTTTAAATTGACCCATCAGACCTTCAACATCAATGCAATAAACCAACTTGTCTTCCTGGGTGAAGTAAGGAACGAACTCCTTTTCACGATGTCTGAACCATGAAGATGACACTCCTGGCAACAATAAATTCCTGCTTTTCAGCCTTGATCCGAGTAACTCAGTGGCATCTTTGGGAAGATTCAAGTCTCTTACCAAATCATTCATCTCCTCCTGAGAAAACAATTTTGGTCTTGTATCATCTTCAAAGTCAGAACTTGATTCGTCATCTGGTTCAATTTGACTTCACCTTCATCGGAGCTAGGTGCCTGAAAATAATTTAATCATTGTATTCTGGAACCCCTTTAAGGTTTTTTGGCATTTTATATCTTAAATGCACTTATGTGAATTAATTAATAGTAATTTGAAAAAATTTGATACATTTTAAGACAATTTTGCATGTTGTGGCAAATCATGACGTCTAGGAGTTTTTTCAATATTTTATTTGTTTTCAGCACACCAAAATACATGGAAATTAGATGAAAATAATCAAACAGCTTTTTAGTCGCAGACCTGTGTAATGAAACAAGCATTAAGTGGTGGTGGGGGGGGAGGGGTGTCTTCAGAAAAGGACAATTTTAATAATAATTTACCCAGGTAAAATGACCTTTCTGAAAATTGCTCTTCTAAGAATGGCTGAGATATAAACACACGAGGAGCCTGATCCAGGATGGGGCATGTCTGGGCTGTCCAGACATCCCTTGGCGGGGGTAGGGTGGACCAGGATTGGCTACGGGGCCTCACCTTCTACCACTCCATTGCTCTATGAGGGCTGCCGGGCCAGATCACTTGGTCACCTGCGCTTATTCCACCTCCAAGGTAGAATAAGTTGAGCATCATGGAGACTGCCGGATGTATAAGGTCGTGACCTAAATTGGCCCTGTACATCTGGGTGACTGGCCCACACCCGCACCACCCACTCTCTGCCTCAGTGCCACCCCAGTCTGACTCTTCCCACACAGTAGCTCAGGGTATGAGGGGAGAGAGTGTTGCGGCATACAGGCCAAATGGATAATGGGACCAGGTCATACAACCCCGCTATTAGTCTCTCAAAATCTGGGCCATTGTTCAAAATACACATACTTATGGCTACATTTAAAATGGGGTGTTCCTAGGTACATTTTAGAGTCAGGACATAAAGTACATATTTCTTCCTCCCCCCTTTTCTGAACCTACAGAGAAAAAATATGCAAACCCCATGTGTCACTACACCCACATAGGAAATATGTTTAAAAAAAACTGTGCATTATGGATTAATTTTCTGAGGGCACCTACAGAACTGCCAAAAAATGAGCCTATTTTATGCCTGTGCAATAAAGTCAAAATACACATGAACTAGCCCCAGTGATGCACTAATGTTCTCACTCAGAGTTGCACCTGATTCGAGGCACTTGCGACTATGCATACAGGGCCAGACCCAGAGTTGGTTCAAGGTGTTGCACCATAGGCAAACCTTAAGCCTTACAGCTCTCCTGGCAGTCAAAATCTATTGTTTAGCTTTGACTGCCACCTGAGGCAACCACCTAGTTTGCCTGGTAGTTGGGCCAGCCTTATATGTATGTGTGCTCTTGGTTTAATATGGGAGTAATGTGGTCATGTTTTCTTGCACCAGTGTTGATGCGCACCGCCATGTTCTGCGCCATCTGTATTGGATGGATGGTATGCTTTGGGAGGCCATGGTACAGAGAGTTGCAGTAGTCCAAAATTGGCATAACAATGGCTTGACATACTGTATGGAAGTGATCCTGGCTGAGCAGTGACTTCAGTCTCCATATGACCTTCATTTTGTGGTATGCATTCTTAGTAGTCTTGTTGATATGAGATCGTAGATTTTAGTTTTGATCCAGTGTGACTCCTAAGTATATACTCCTGTGGTGACAGCTCAATTGAATGTGCAGGCACAAATGATTCATTTCTTGTGATGAATAGAGCTTCAGTCTTATTGTAATTTATTTAAATTATTGTTGTTGAGCCATTTGGTCATATCCTCCAAGCGTCTCGTTATATTTGAGTAGTCAGGTTTGTCTAAGTTGATTTGGGGGTAGATCATGATGCCATCAGCATATAACTGGTATTGTATCTTGTGTTTTTAAATGACATTACAGATAGACTGTATGTAAAGGTTAAAGAGCAGCGCTGGTAAGGATGATCCCTGTGGTATGCCCTGGTTTATGAAGAATGGAGCGGATTTGTTCATTCTGCACGTGACTTGTTGCTGTTTGTTGCTCAGGTATGATTGAAACCATTTGATCATAATGTTGCGGAAGCCAGTTTCCTGTAACCATTGGAGAATATGCTGTGGTATATGGTGTCAAAGGCTGATGAGATGTCTAAGAAAATGAGAAGGAAACCTCTATTTATGCTGTCGATGCCTCGGATTATGCTGTCCAACAGCGATGTCAGTAATGTCTCTATGCTGTGGTTTGTTTTGAAGCCATGTTGGCGGATGTCTAGTGGTGCCTGTAAGTCTACATGGTCTTGTAGCTGCATTTGTACTGCTTTTTCTATTATTTTGGCCATGAATGATAGGCTTGAGATTGGTCGATATGCCATAAGGTCATTTCTGTTAAGTGAGGCTTGTTTGAGGGTCGCTGGCACATATCCTTGGGTAAGAGATGTTTGAACTATTTTGTGTATAAGTAGGTTATGCTCCTCCTTGGCTGATTTGAATCATGACACCGGGCATGGGTCAGAGGGTGAGTGCATGTGTTCAGTGTGGATATTATTTGGTCTATTTGTTCAATTGATGGTATGCTAAATTTGCCCCCGGGCATGGGTCAGAGGGTGAGTGCATGTGTTCAGTGTGGATATTATTTGGTCTATTTGTTCAATTGATGGTATGCTAAATTTGCCCCCGGGCATGGGTCAGAGGGTGAGTGCATGTGTTCAGTGTGGATATTATTTGGTCTATTTGTTCAATTGATGGTATGCTAAATTTGCCCCATGTCTCTGAGAAGGTTGTGCATTCTGTGTGATCTGTTGTGCGTGGCAGGTTGTCTTGGTAGAAATTCTTGTGTTTCATCATTAGGTAGTTTGCTATATATTGTAGGTGTAATTTGTAGTCACATAGGTGTTGGATCTTTGGTGAGAGTTCGGACGATATCGAATAATTCTCTCGGTTTGTATGCAGATTTCATAATCAGGTTGGTATGGTGTTCTTGCTTGCATCTGTTAATTAGGTCATTGTATTCCCGTTGTTTGGTTCTATACTGTTCTAAGGTGTCTTGAGCCTTATTCTATCTCCATAGTCTCTCAGTTTTCCTTACGAGTTCTCTTTGCTTCTCTTATTTCATTGCAGTACCAGGATACAGGTCTTATTCTTTGCGATGTAGTTTTCCTTCGGTCTGGTGCTGCTGCGGCATCATAGTTGATGCTCTGACTTTACAGTGAATTACCTGTGGATGTAGATTTTGTAAACACTTCTGTTTCTGTGAATAAAACAGCAGTTTAAAACCACCGACACTGTTCTCACATTGCACTGTTTTCTGGTATTGGATCAGAGTTGCACTGTTCAGTGATCTCCTCTACGTAGAAGTCAAGTCTGGGTCCCAAAAAAGAAGCTTTTGCATGCCAGAGGGGTTTGATCAGCCCTATGGAGTGATGTTCTCAACTTGGTGCATAAACTCTATGCTAGACCACGTCTACCTAAGAACTCAGTACCCAGAGAATGGATTTGAACTCATCTATTAATAACCAGTTATGCTCAGGTAGCCCTGTATGCAGTTTATCTCATCTAGGAGTAGATTTCACAGAGCTGGAACTACCTCTCAACAGGCTCCACAGTAAAAGAGTTGCCTGAGAGGACTTCAAGGTCCTGTCAGGAGAGTAAAACAGTAGACAGTCACTAAGAGAAAATGGACTATTTGGTCTCAGGGCCTTAAAAGCCAACATTAAATTTTTGAATTGTGCTTTAAAAATCAGACTTTTTCAAAAACAAACCTACTGTGTTTCTGCCATTTACAGTCCATTAATTCTCAATCGGCTATATTTTGTATTACTTGGAGCTGCTGTATATACCTTTTTAGTAAATCCTTGTATAGTACATTGCAGTAATCAAGTCCAGATGTTGCTGGGGCATGAGCAACAGTTGACAGAATTGAATTCTCCAAAAAGATCCAAAGCCTCTATATATGGTATAGTTGATACAATAAAACAACTTTTGAAACCAATGCAATTTGTGCTTCTGTTGATGATACTAAGAGGGTTATTTTGGGAGCCCTAGTCACAATTTACAGATGTACAATCAGGCAACATACACATGTAAATTGAATCCATGTGTAAATGGCCATTTTAGAAAAGGTTCATTTTAGATGTAGATGACCATACCACATCGAAAGTAGATGAAGGCTTGTTGCAGAGGTGTTGGGAGTGTGACCTCAGAAAGATAAAAATCTACATGTGTGTGGAGACTACTTAGGTGCTGCACTAAGAATAGTAGCTCTATCCAGTTCCCTACTAAATATTACAATAAATAGAGAGAAAAGTCTGACATTTTCCAGAATATGGGATGTTCTGGATACAAGTCATTGCATCCTGGGAGGAGAGTCCTCTGGAGCAGGTGTCTGGTATCCATCCAGTGCACACTAAGGAAGACTACAAGTATTTTACACCTTGTCACATCATACTATTTAGAGAGTGCAACAGGCTTAGAGCAGATGCAGAGGAGAAAAGAACAGAGGCTTGATGTCTGCGCAAAGCCTATCAGCAACCCACTGCTTCCCAAGGAGAGAAGCTCTGTCTGTGTATAGGTTTCAAGAGCTGTACCAGCCGCCGAGCCTCCCAGATCATCAGAGCCAGGGACCTGCATTTACAGTAGTCATCAGCTCTCAGGAAGAAAAGGAGTTAAAGCAACCCTCTTACATCAGTCGCACCAGATCCAAGTGTGACCTCCAACACATCATCGGGGAACTGTGTGCCTCACACACAGATTAAGGTACACTGGGGCAAAATACTGTAGAGAGGAGAGAGGGATTTCCAATCAGAAAAAATCAAACTGAATACTAAAGGTGCATGAGTGGCAAATAAGCAAATGTTATTAACTGAGGTGAAAAAGTGGTAAAGAAATAATTGACTGCTCATTCTAGGATAAAGAGTAATTGAGGGAAAGGTGGTAATCTTTCATACTGAAAAATGAAAATAATCATCTGCTTGTAACCATGTTGAATAGAAAGGAGTTAACGGCTTATAACACAGTCCTTGTTTATGGTTCTGCCAATTATTATTGTTTCATTCAGTGGCCCTAAAGTTTAAGTGAACCCTTGGATCAGAACACAATTTCTGGCCTGGACTCAGTTATTTGAGAAAGGAGTGATGTGAGAGTGTCAAGTGCCAAGGACCTTCTGGATTAAGCCAGTCCTCACCAAGAGAACCCTGATACTTAAAATCCATGAGCTCCAGAGTAAAGACTGAGAAAAAAAGTTCATAGGATTGGTGTACCCACTTGTCTGCCAAGCAGTTGTGAGGTTATCTGCTTGGCAAACAAAGGAGTACACCCTGAATGTGCAAGCCCAAAATTGGCAACATCCAGATTTATGCCTCCTCCCTTACATGAAAAGGTATGTAAAAAATATTCCATTTGCCCCACCCCTTACCGAAAGGATTAAGGGGCATATCCCCTTCATCCCCCAATGTTTTTTCCCCCTCCAAGTGGAAATGAAATAAAGATAGGGTCTCTGTAGTTTAGTAGCAGCATCTGCATGTCTCGGTTTGCAAAATGGCTTAGATACACATGTCAAAATAAAAGAATTCCGATTTATCAAAAAATCACCCTATGTTAGAAAAATATTTTTTTGTCGGAGACTATCTTCCCAGTGCTGTGTATTCAGACAGAGCACCGCCGTGATGTCTCCTTTTATTAATATTTAAATTTATAAAGAGCAAAAGTACTTAACTTTTGTAAAAAGATGCCATTGCCATTGCTGCCAGAATGACTGTCCGACGTAGCGCTCGTTTCGGGTTCAATATTTTATTCTTTTAATGAACCCTGCTTCAGGTTTGTCTTTCAGCTGCTATAGGCAAAGTAAAAAGCTTAGATACACATGTGTCAACAATTACATGTCCACTGTGAAATGTCAGCACTTAGATGTGCAAGTTGCTGGGTTTCCTACATTGATTTCTCCCACTGTATATTTCTGAAATGGCTTCTCTTGCTGCATGTGGATGTGTATTTTAGAAACAGCTCCACATTTACCAGAGCTGTTCTTAAAATACCTTTAGAACCAAGTACGTCCTGACCTCGATGTTTCAATTCAGATCTCCATGTGCTATTTAAAATGTTTCTTTATATCCAAAACAACGCCAAAGCACTGCCCCAGATATTTAAGTGGGAAATCATGATCCCTGAAAGAAACTTTGAATGCAGAAGCTGGCCTATTTTAGTTATGCACCACACAATTTCTGTCTTAGTTGAATTTAGCTATAATATAATTTATTTAACTTAGTCCAATTTTGAAAGCAATCAAACAAGCCAAGAATCTCTCCAAAGCATCTTAAAAATCTAGTCCTAGAGGCAATAGTAATCATACGTCATCTTCAAAAGTATAAAGAGCATATTGATTCAGTGAAAAATCTTTCAATAAATATTAAATAACAATGACACCAAAATTGAGCTTTGCAAAGCATCACAATTCAAGAGTCAGAGCAAGAGGAGAGTTCTAAAAACCTATAAATTATGACCTGTCAGACAAAAAAGAATGAAATCAAGCTAAGGCAGTTTTGTAAATACCCAATTCAGCTAACCAGGCCAGCATTATGGTCAAAGGCTACCCAAAAATCCCATAAGAGTAGAAGACTTGTAAATTTCCTACCCCCTCCCTACATAATTCGCCAAATAGGGCAGCTAGGATTGCCTCTATGCCAAATCCTGATTGGCACAGATCCTATCAATTTATACTTGTAGAACAAACTGTTTCATAACTTTTCTGAAAATGGGATATAGGAAACTGATCAATAATTGTCAACTTATCATTGTTATAAGTAGCCCTAAGTATGGTAGGATAATGACTTATTTCAAAATCCTGGCATGACCTCCCTCTAACAGCAAGAAATTCACTATTTTAGTTATTGGATTTAATGAACATTTCTAGCTAGTTTAACTAGCATTGACTTTAGAAAGCAAACTCTAGTTGCAACTTCAATCCTCCCTGTAAGGCCAGTCATGGAGAACAAATTCATGCAAAATGGTATCTGCAGCTAGGCACTAAAATTCTGTGGCATAACCTACTGCGGATATTTGGTCCTATTTCAAGGTCATCATGTTGTATACAAGCTGCATCTGGTAGAGCTTATCAAATAGCAAAACTGTCATCAAGAACTGCTCCAGATTAACAAGTAGGGGATGGATTTATCTAGCAGGGCAATTGCTTGCCAGGCATGTCAGGTCAGATAGCTAATTATAACATCCATATTTAGATTATCCAAATGATATGTCCACAGCTTGAAAGAAAGAATTAGATGGCACGGATTCAGGAGATCCCAGAAATGTTTACTGTTAACACCAGACTTTTTCAGCAGCAATATCTTAAGCTCCTGCATTGTAAGAGCTATAATAGCAAATGGTTCTGTAAATGTCAGAGTAGAGACTGTAAAGCATTCACTTGCCATTGCAAAGTAGAAAATGGAATTGCATACTATGCAGATTAAAAGTCCTGCGACGTTTTAACTAGCTCTGAATTGTTTCTTAGCTGCTAACCAGTCTTTTGAATGGGAGAAGCTGCAACATTTTGGCCAGGATGAGGATGACTGAGGCACTACACAAAACCACCTTAGAAATACCCAGGGCTTTTTTTCAGGTGGTACTGAGTATCCAGTTTATCCAGTTTGCAAAAACTTACCCAGGGTTCCCAAGTATTAATAAAAGAGCACAGGTTCTGCACACCCTAAACACACACAGAGATCGTACACCCATAAAAGCAGCAGTGTCTTTGGCCAAACCTCACAGGGAAAATGTGGGGGGTGCATATTGCAGCCCCCTGTAAAATGGGGAAGGCAGGCTACAGAGGCTGCACTGTCCAGGCAATCCAGACAATAAAGGCCGAAAAACAGCTTTGGGTACCTGAATATATAGGAGGAAATGCAATTCGGTTACTATTTCTCTAATGTTCTACTGCAGGCAGAGTCTGGCATCTTGGGGGCTCCAATTCAGTTTTGGCTGCACATTTCCATTTCTAAGATGCAATTACTTATTCAGCATGCAGTAAAGCTCTATCCATATTCTGCATATGTGACCAAGGTGAGGTATTTCATGAGCATGATGTACTGTATCTGTATAGGGATTTGGAGCAGTCCGGCTTATCTTCTTTTCCCAACAAGAGATGTGCAATATTTGCAATGCTGACTTTTCATGGACTCTGTGCTCAGTTGGGGGGAGTATGGCCATTGTGGGGGCATTTCCTTTAGTAGCCACCCTACCTCTTAAAAATGACCCTATATGTGAGTACCAATGCCATTTTTTGCTAGAATCATGGTCAAAAACTGAAGAATCAATTCAAGGGCCATTAAGTGAGGAAGAGCAGAAGGTAGGCAAAAGCAAGCTTTGGTGAAGATTCAGGCAGGCAAGGTGCAACAGACAAGGAGTTGCAGGGAAGAAGGTTCAGAAGCAGACAAACAAGAGAGATCTAGCTGAGCAATTTTTCCAGCAAGAAGAGGAAGTGATGTAGGGGGACATATTTAACGGAGGCAGCCAACGCTTTAAATAATTCCTGGACATTCAATACCAAGGCAACGACCAGTTAGCATTTTAGCAAACCAGTCAGTGGCAATATTAAGCTGCTAGCCAGATAGATAAACAAGCTATAAAGTTAGGACAGCCTAACTTTTCAGCCAGAACAGTTACCAACTTAAATTAAGTGCTGGTAGCAGCGTTTAACTCAGGGGTTATCAACCCAGTCTTTGGAATACGCCTAGTCAGTCAGGTTTTCAGGATAACCACAATGAATATGCATGAAAGAGAACTGCAGGCACTGCCTCCATTATATGCAAATCTCTCTCATGCATATTCACTGTGGTTATCCTAAAACCTGACTGGCTAGATATGTCTCAAGCACTGGGTTGAGAACCCTTGGACTTAATCTGTATATTCTGCACCAAAATCCGTATAGGGAACAGCACTGAATACACAGATAGTGCAGTGACCATGCTGGATAACAGCCAATAACCTCCCCCGACAATTGTTGTAGTACAAAAGTAGAATGTCCATTGTACAACTCACAAAAACCACAGCAGGGAAAATTGGAGTCTGGAAAGCGATGAATAAGTTAGACATTTCTACCATCGCTCTCGAGACTCCATTTTTCCTTGCTGTGGTTTTTGTCCTTTGCGCACTTCGTGGGGATTTTTCTCTGTTTGTTGCTGTTACTGTACAACTCAACGTACATAAAAGCTTGTATTCAAATTCTGGTGTCACATCAGTGACAGCAACAAACTTCCTCCATGCCAAGGTCCTATTTGTGCTCCCATAGTGTACAGAAGGCAAAGGGCAACAGTCTTCAAAGTTTCTTGCTTTTTGAATTGGCAAATCATGGCATCCAACAAGCTAGTGTTAAAGTGTGGAAACTTTGTTGTTTTGGTGGATCTTCACTTTTTGCCTCAAGGATCCAATAACTGGTTCTCAGACTGTGAAAAAGATGTACAACAAAACCATTTCACCTTCAAAAGGACATAGCTGCAGGGAAGGAACTGGGCCGCACTGATCTGCTCAGAGCTGATTTTCATTGTGGCCGATTAAGTCGCATCTACAGTACCTGTCCTTTCTCCTCTTCCCTTTCCTGCCTTATACCATGGAGTTCTTTTTTCTTCCTATTCTCTTTTAATGCTAATTTATGTAAACCGCTCTGAATGCTCACATAAAGCAGTGTTATCAGATCAAATAAACCATAAACCACATGCTTCATACAGCTTGTCACATATGCAGGGCCAGTGCAACCATCAAGCAAATTAGACAGTTGTGTAGAGCATCATCGTTCCATGGACAGCATATTGCCACCACTGTCGCCCCTCTCTGGGGCCTGTAACAGTGACAATGCCACTGAAACCACGATGCAGAGCTTACCTAAATTCTCCAGTGCTGCATTACAGTTCCTGTTTTCTAAGATCGGCTGCTTCCTTCTCCCTCTGATGCAGACTTCTGGGGGGGGGGGGGGCAGAAGCAGTGTGTCTTAGAAGGCAGGGAACTGTGATGCAGTGCTGGAGAGATTAGATAAGTGCTAAGTCAAGGCTGCAATGGCATTACTGCCACTGCAGGCCCCGGAGAGAGGCAGCGGCAATGAGGATGTAGTCAGTGGGGGGGAGAGGGGGGGTGGCAGGATGGAGGGCTCACCTCCAATCCTTGCACCGACCTTGCTATTCAGGCAGAGGACCTGGAAAGCATAGGAGATAGAGAGGAAAGCAAAAATTCTTTTATAGGCAGAAGAAAAAATGGTGACCTCTCAGACCCACTACTAAAACATGTCATAGCTAAACAACTGAAAAACGGAAAAGGAGGACAGAAAATGAAAACTCACACCTCCTAACAAATAAGTGTTTTTTCAGTTTATACAGTAAAACTTTCAGAATTTCTAGGTAGATCAGAACTAACCAGAACCTCACCAGTTGAAATCTATTTAAATATTAGTCAAAAATTTGAATAACAAACCAGATTGTATGATAACATTTTAGAATGCTTCATTAACTATGCAAGTGATAGATGCAAACAGCATATTTACACCAAAGTCCACTTGTGTTGCTTTCTCAGATTTAGGGGCCTGTTTACTAAACTAGAAGATGTTTACACTTACGGGATGTAGGGGAGTTAAACTTTACAGGTGGCAAGCACAATGCCTGTAAGGTAACAGCTGGGGGCATGCTAGAGGAGATTGGCGGTGGGGCTAATGATGCTGATGTGGGTGTAGGGGGATTTCTGGATGCTGGTTTGAGGGTTGGGAGTTGGTGAGATACTGACGGGAGGGGCAGAGGGTTCTGGATGCAGATTGGAGGGGGACCTTCTTTATTTTATTTTATTTTTTAGCAGTGGACTACAGCAGCACAAGTGCACTTAACACCTCCTCTTGAGGAAACAGTAAGTACATGCACACCTGTGACAATGCATGGTAAAGCACATGCACCAACTCAATGTACAGTCCATGGCCAGTCTCCATCCAGAACTCATCTACGGCATGCAGTTAGCACACAAATTAGCATGTACTGTCACACCAGCACTGTAGTAATTACTGTGCTCACACACTAATGGCCATGCTCATTCACATGCTGTCTGCTTAGCACATGAGCAAACAGGCCCCTTAGTTCTACAAAACAGACATCATTCTCACTATCTCTTTAGTTTTACTTCTCTTACCTTTGATGTTCCTTTCATAGAAAGGTATAAGCCAGATCTCCGTAACAGAAAGTACATTTTTTTCCATGATTTCTTTCCTTGTTCCTTTGTATGTAAATGTCCATGAATTTCAGGGTATGCACTTGAACTGAGGAACATCTACAAACAAATGATAGTTGTATTGATTTTCCCACAGCTGAACATCTGTATGTTACCCAGAGGAACAACCTCTATGTTTGTTTCAGCGAAAGGACCAATGTGTCTACTCTGTTCTGGCAAAAAGAAAATCCTCATACCAGCCACATGTATTTCCATAGGGTTCTGTAATGTCTTTCGCTTTCACTTGCATATGTCTCAAGATGTCTCTCAGACCATAATTTGCTGACCCTCTTTACAGTTGACTAAAGATGCTGGAGGAAAGGTCCATAAACCATTACTAAAGAGGAACCAGTAAATCCACCACTTGCCCCAGAATGAGCATTGTGGAACCAGTGTGTCTTTTTGGGGACCTGCCAGGTACTTGTGACCTGGATTGGTCACTGTTGGAAACAGGATACTGGGCCTGATGGACCGTGGTCTGACCCAGTAGGGCATTTCTTATGTTCTTATGATGCTTCAGGGGTTCTTCTACTAAAATGGGTCAGCAGCTGCCACGCGAATTAGCACACAGTAACAGCTACCGTGCGACTGAGTCATTTAGCATGCACTAAGTACTTAATGTGAAATGGGGCAGGGCCTGGGTGCGTTATGGGGGAAGAGTGGCTGTTGACTGCGTATTATTGGATAGTGCACACTGTCAGAGTTGCAGCTAGTGCAGATGCACTTTACATCACCTCAAGAGAAGGCATTAAGTGCATCTGCTCTAACTATGAATGAACTAAGGGACTTTTCCGTATGTTAAGTGCAGGGGACATGCTGGATGAGCTCCCGACAGCTGTTTCATTTACTGCATGTTGATATTTGCTCCTAATATACAGTAAGTACAAAAACTCATTGTACTTTAGTAAAAGGGCCCCTTAGAATGAAGGTGTGGACTCCTTTGGCTAACAGTGAATCATAAAAGAAAGATAACATTTTGTTAAACTGTTTATTTTTCCACAAGTTCCCAGAAAAAAAGAGAATAAGCTATATATCAAGGATTCAAAGGGGAAATAGGTACTGATGCCTTCAGTAGACTCAATTTCTGGATGAATTTCTCAAAGGTTATGAACAACTGGCATGCAGGCAGCTGTTTTTAAAAGTTTGCTTTAAACCTTTTATCATTTTTGTAAATGATATAGTGGAAGAGCTATCAGGTAAGGCATTCCTGTTTGTGGATGATACCAAACTCTGCAATAGGGTAGACTTCCAGGAAGGTGTAGATGAAATGAGAAGGGATCTAGCAAAACTTGATGAGTGGTCGCAAATTTGGCAGCTGAGATTTAATGCTTAAAAAATGCAGGGTCATGCATTTGGGCTACAAAGGTCCAAGGAAGAGGTACAGTATAGGGGGTGAAGTACTTCTGTTCATGGAAGAAAAGCAGGACCTGGGTGAGATGAACAAGTAGAAAGCCAGAAGGATGTTTGGGTGCCTAGGGAGATGAATGGCCAGTAGAAAGGGGGAGGTAATGGTGCCTCCATTTAAGTGTTTTGTGAGACCTTGTTTGGAGTACTGTGTGCAATTCTGGAGACCGCACCTTCAAAAGGATACAAACACGATGGAGTCAGTGCAGAGGGCAGCTACTAAAATGGTCAGTAGTCTTTGTCATAAGGCATATGAGGACTGACTTAAATATCCCAATATATATACATTGGAGGAAAGGCAATAGAGGGAAGATATGATAAAGACATTTAAATACAGTATCTCTGTGGCATAAATGCACAGGAGGAGAGCCTCTTTCAATTGAAAGAAAGCTCTACAACACGGGGCCATAACATGAAGGTGAAAGGGGATAGACTCGGGAGCAATTTACGAAAATATTTCTTTACTGAAAAAATGGTAGATGAGTGGCATAGCATCTCAATGGAGGTAGTAGAAATGATGACTATCTGAACTGAAAAAAGTATGGGGCAAACAGAGGATCTCTAAGGGAAAGAAGGGGCCGTAAAGCTGGTAAGGAAGGGCAGACTGGATATATTTATTTATTTTATTTAGCTACATTTATATCCCGCTTTTCACCGGGTCAAAGCGGTTTAACAAAAACAGGAGGGGGGGGGGGACAGTAATCAAGTCGACAGAAAAGGGGGTGCCGTCACCAAGAGGGTCAACATTAATGATTCGAACAGAAAGTTACAAATTAGACAGAAAGACATAAGTTTCTTAGTTGGTGATAGAGAGGGTAGTTCAGGGGGGCTGGAAGTGCATATACCGCATGATCTTTATCTGCCATCATTTTTCTGTTACTATGTTAGTCATACACCACAACATTGTTCTTTGTGAGAAAGCACAAATTTTACTTGATTCTTTCATAGAAACAGATTAACATAAGATGTTAAGCAGCGGCAGTTAGCGTTTTTTAAGCAACTGGCTGCTGCAACTAAAACTGGATGTTCAGCACAAAAGCTTATCCGGTGTCTGGCGCTGAATATCTAGTCTTGTTGGCCACACATTTGCTATCCATTTAGCAAAGATATTCAGATGCTAATCAGATGAAAATATCCATGTAAAGTTATCAGGATGGCACCTGCTCCACCCATAGGCCGCCCTGAAACAAACTGCATATTCCTAAAGTGATCTGTGGTGATATCACTTATTTTGTTTATTCTTCATAGCTACTACTGGTTATATCAATCCCAATTTCAGTTCCTTATCTCTATATGCATGCCCCTGCATCAACTGTTTTCTCAAAAATTCTTCCCTTGGAATAGAATTACATTTGCAGTAAAAAGTGTTGATGTGAATGTTTATGGTTTAATATTTTATTTTGTGTGTGTGTGTGTGTGTGCGCGCGCGCATCATGGGGAGTATCAGAGGCTGTGTGCATGTATGTGAGTCTCTCTCCTTATCTCCCCCTGCATCCCAGTCTCTCTATATCATACCCCCCTCCTCCCCCCCCCCCCCCACCGGCTTCATCCCGTGTGTGTCTCTTTCTATCATGACTCCCTCCTCAGGTTTCACCCAGTCTCTCTCATGACCCCTCCTCCAGGCTTCATCAATCTCTCTCTCTCATAACCTCCCTCTCCATGCACATGTCCCCTACCATAATCGGCTGTGTGCAAGGTTGAACAGCGCAATGGGGGAAATTTAAGCTGATCAAGGTTTCAAGTTTCACGACATCATATCAGTTCAAAGGAAATCTGTATTTGCAGCTTGTAGAGCTCCACATACTCTCCAACTTTTTCACAACAGATGAAGACACATACAAAAGCATCCACTCATCCAAGCTTTCACTATTACTAGCATGCCACCCAGTCTTCTCCCATCTGGATTGGCTTGCTCGAGGACTGCTGTAAGCGTCCAGCCCAATTCAGGTTTTACCTCTACACACACAAAAGCATCAACTCTAACTCTGACTTCCACTGTTGCCAGAGTGCTCCCTGGCTCCAAGACTGCTTTCCTCCCTGGGTTTCTGTTCCCTCGGCCAGCTAGTCCATAATTACTGCTTTACAGCACATTCTTCCTGCTTGCAGGGACATGCCTTTCCGCAGCAGACTGCCTGGTCAAAGACAGACCTACTCAGAGACTCTGTCTTCTCCCTGCCATCCCTGATAAACCCATACTTGCCTTGTCCAGTCCCCAGCTTGTCTCTGCCAAAATAGCATAAGCACTCAAGCCTTCTTTTGCTTACCTAGTTTCCCTCACTAGTTTCAAGGGGTTTCTCCAACTTCTGAGATGTTCCCAACCACATAAGAACATCAAGTATCCCATACTGAGATCAAAGGTCCATCAAGTCCAGTATCCTGTTTCCAACAGCAACCAATCCAGATCACAAGTTCCTGTCAGGTTCCCAAAAGGTAAACTACATCCTGGGTTCTTACCACGTCTCCCTTAGACTAGGCACTGAGGCTTCCTTCATCTCCAGGCAGTTTGGAGACTTCCAGCTGGTAGAGATCTGGAAACAGCTTCCTACTTTTAGGGACCTTTCCCTGTTTCTGGCCCTCACAGATTTTTAACTGACAGTCAGGGCTACACCCCACCCTGCCCAAGCAGTACCTTACACTTTTCTTAAGATGACTCCCTCTAAGTGAACCTTAAAGGAGGACTTGGCTTCCGTTAGCCTTCCCCAATACTCACCTCAGCTCTCAGCTCTGTGCTGCAGTTTCTCCTTGCACTTGGAGGGTCAAAACACCTTGATGTGCATTCTTGCACATTGCAATGGCTTTTGATTTTAGGTTTTGACTGTTAAACACTGATAAAACACTCCCAGTACAAAATAAAGGAAATGTTTATTAGATAAACACCAGAAAATCTCCATGCCCCATAGTACTGTCCCTTGCCTGCCTTGGGTTCTCCACTCTGCTTTTGTGGTAGTACGTGACACCGGCTCCTAATCTGCAAAAACGATATTTTCCCGGCAATGGCACCTGCCACACAAAAACACCATTAAATACTTATTTTTTGTACTCTAAAAGAAAACCCAATTGACTGGAAAATAAACACCGAAATTTACAAACCTCTAAGGAGAACATCCCTAAATATATGTGAATCACTTAAATGCTGCAGCTGATTTAAATTGTGAGGGGTCATAGAAAATATAATGGACTGTATTCATTTTATCTAAACATTTCCATGGAAATCCTGATAGAAATATTGGTTTTCCTCCTTTCTAGAGTAGATTTTTCTGCCTTGCTGCTCCTTATGCCTGGGATAAACTACCTGAGTCGGCACGTCAAGCTCCATCTCTGGTCCTGTTCAAATCCTGGCTAAAACTATCTTCTTTGAGGCGACTTTTCGATCCTGATCCCCTTAGTCTCCAGTTCACCTCCTGTATGTTCCTTTACCATTTCCCTAAATATATCCTAATCCCTAGATGTGTTGTCTGTCTTGACTAGACTGTA
The DNA here is from genome assembly GCA_033557465.1 of Ichthyophis bannanicus. Lineage (NCBI taxonomy): Eukaryota > Metazoa > Chordata > Amphibia > Gymnophiona > Ichthyophiidae > Ichthyophis > Ichthyophis bannanicus. The sequence goes on along the minus strand of CM066036.1, from coordinate 643,284,762 downwards.
AGCTCTTAGGAGCAGGACTGTCTCTTACATGTCTCCGTGAAGTGCTGTGTACACACTGTGGCGCTATATAAATGATAGGTAGCAGTAGTAGATTTATTCAAATGAGGAATCATTCAGATCCTTGACCTCAGATACTGCAGAACTACACGTGAAAGATGTTATCGCAATCCTGCAAAAAGACAAAAGAAATCCCAGGGTACCTTAACTATACTCTAATCCTGACGATGCTCCCAAAATCTTGGAAAGGTCCAGACTGTCTAGGGCAAGGTTAAATTTCTCCACTCCCTCCTCAGGGCACTCCATCCTTCTCCCAGAAGACAGGAAGGTGGCTTTCCCTATCCCTAAATATCATACATGTGTCTCCTAAAGGTTTTCATGGGAGAAACAAGGTGCTTTAGAGAAATTGAGAACATATAGATTTTGAGCCCTGAAGGAGTGTCCTATGTATACCAATGCTAGTTGTGTGAAGGCACATTTTGGATAGTATGTGGAGATCAGAATTAAGATGTCAAGGTCAGGGTGTACTCAGTTCAGACGGTATTTTAGAAACAGCTTTGAGAAAGGTGGAACTGTTTCCAAAATACAAATAAGGAGGTGCAGGAATGCACTGGATTTCTATCTACGCAGTGATAGGAGAGGAGCCATTTCATAAATGTACAATGTGAAAAATCGATAGAGGAAATCCAGCAACTCAGATGTGTAATCTCCACATGTAATTGTCGGCACTTACACTGGTATCTGAGCCATTTTGCAAACCTAGACATGAGGATGCTCTTAATTAACTACAGAGGATTCTATTTTGACCTCATTTCAATTTGGAGGTGGAAAAAAACATTGGGAGATTAAGAAGGGTATCCCCCTGAATCCCTCCTGTAAAGGGATGCTCCTTTGACATTTGAGAAAGATTGATTAACTGATTAACTTATGCTATATGTGTGTCTTGTCTCCCCTTCCATTATGTTCCATGTAAACCTTCAATCATATTGTAACCTTTAGTTGTATTGTTGACCACTTTGATTGAAGGAGAAAGTGATAATACAAATCTGGTTAAATAAATAAATAAAAGGAGTATTTTTTAAATACCTATTCATGTAGGGAACAGGTGTAAATCCAGGCATGGATGATTTGGACTTGCATGTGCATTTCCCTATATGAAAAGGGAAATATGTGTGTAAATGTTTGTCCTACCCAGGTGACACCCCTAATACACCCCCAACACACCTCCTTGCAATTTCAATGTGATATGGACATCCATGTATAAAATGATCCTTTCCTAAAATGGCTGTTTACACGTGGATGCAATTTGTATGTGTAAGTCATATTTACACATGTAAATACCACGGCCACACCACCCTGAATGAGTTTGATCTCATCTGATCTCAGAAGCTAAGCACGTCAGGCCTGGTTAGTACTTGGATAAGAGACCACCTTAGAATCCCAGGCGATGTAGACTTACTGCATTGGTCCCCCATTGTTTGGAACATAAACATCAGTTTGGTGATTTGCGCTGTTTTGGTTTGGATCGGGTACTGTCTGGAAGAGATGGTAAGAGCAGGGAGCAGTCTTTACTAGTGTGTGAGCATCGGTACATATTTCGGTTGAATACAGTAGTTCCGGCTGGTTTGAATCTTCGGATTGACTGGGTAGTTTGCCTTTAGGTGAGGTGGGCGGAGTTTTCCTGTTGGGGAAGTCACTGACGTCAGTTGAAGGGTATTTGTGGGAGGTTCACAGTGTGGCCACTTTGAGCATGCGCGGCGTTTTTTGGAAGCGATGTTGAAGTGCTGGTGTGGCTGCCACTTGAAGTAAGTGGCGTTCTCGGTTTGTTTGGATGTTTTGAGTATGTGATGGGTTGGGTTTTTTTGTTTCTGGTTTTAAAGTTGTGGTTGATTGTGCATGTTTGTTTCTGTTTTGCAGTAAATTCCCCTGATGCAGCGATTTGTTCGCGAAACGTATGTGAGCTCTACGGTGACGTCGGGGTTTGGCTGCAGTTGCGTTTGAATTCAATTTGTAACTTTTGCAACAAGTTTAAAAATGCATATGGTGGAGGAGGCAATTGGTCACTGATGTTAATGGGCTTTTTCTTGGCAGTAAATCTTGACTTTTGTCTCGATTATTTGTGCCTTTGCCCGTGTTGGCTGAAACCTTGCCACCCCGTTCCATATTTGCACAAACAGAATGCAAACTTACATGTTGTTCCAGTGAAGAAACAAATGGTGTTGTGGAAGAGTGAGTCCTTTGCTTTGATTTATTTCTACACTCTATAACTTGACCAAGAAGTTTTGGAAGAAAGGCCTGGCCATCTACTTCCAGTTTACCTTGCCAAGAAAATCCAGGGGACAGGAATCAGCATGGACTTAAAAGGCAATCAATAACAACAGTGAACCAGAAGGCTTCTAAAATAACCTCCTTAATTTGCTGATCTAAGGTGTCATTCTTCTGACACTTTTTCCAGGGCCTGCATTTTCCCATAAACATCTTGCCTCTGGAGGTACAATAACCCTACTGCAGTATAGGGGAAGATCTGGCTCACTGCACAATACCCCATTTCCTACGCCAACACTCCCTCCTTCTGCCACATGGGTGGCACATCTCAGGCATCTGACTAAGTGAAAGCCTCCATAAAAAAGCAAGTTTCTCCTCTTTGCCCAGTGACTAGCTCCAGCTGCATGTTGGTTAGGGCAGCTCCTTAAACAACACTCAAGTCACCCAGTGCTCTGCAATAGAAGCTTGACATCAAATTGTGATTCCTTGTTTGGTGAAGGTCTATGTTCTGCATGTGTAACTGAGCTGAGGTATTCTGTTTATGTAATTCCTATTTGACATTGCCACTTGTTCTCTTTCCCCAGTAGGTCATGTATTGTTATTCTCTGAAATGTATTGGTTTAATATTTGCAGTGTTGCCTTTTGATAGGTAGAGTATAACATCTTATGGATGCAAAAGCTGGAAGGTAAAAAAAATAGACAGGAAGAAAATTGATGCCTTTGAATTATGGTACTGGGGAAGAATATTGTGTATACCATGGACTGCCCGAAGAACAAACCACTCAGTGCTAGAGGAGATAAAACCAAAGATTTCTTTAGAAGCTCAGATGACAAGACTTCGACTTTCATAATCTGAACACATCATGCGACGAGAGAGATCATTATAGAAAGACATCATGCTTGGCAAGGTTGAAGGTCAAAGCAAAAGAGGAAGACCAGCAATGAGATGGATCAATACAATAACAGCAGCTATGGTTGCCACTCTATCAACAATGAGCTGCCTGACTGAAGACCGAACACAGTTTAGGACAGCTATCAGAGTGTCGCCATGAGTTGACACCAACTCAATGGTACTTAACAATAACAATACGTTAGCCTTTCATGATGCTACATACCTGTAAGATTTCTGCATGGGTTATTGCATTATTGGTCTCACTGGGGGACAGCACCATTTGATCTGGAAAAAAATTCTATTAAAATACAAATGTTATTAAAGTCTATAAACCAACTTATACATGCATATTTCATGGAATTGTGGCATATATCTAAGTAAATGCACTTTATACAAGTGAATCTATGAAAACAACCTGTTGCTAAACTAAAGCTAACATTTTTGGGGCCTATTTACTAAAGGGCAGCGAGGTTTTGCAGTTACTGCATAATCATTTCTAAAATTAATATATAGCAATCACAGAGTTCCCATACAGTTAACACAAAGAAAATGTCTTTACCATGTGTTTACTGTATTGAAGATATGTGTTTACTGTATTGAAGATAATGTGATTGTAGTTGGCTACATCTATTCATATGCTGTTAACAGTGCCACCTTATCTGCCGCATTAACTGTTAACATGCAGTAACTTGCCATGCATCAACTGTACTTCACCTCCTATACAGTATAGGAGGTGAAGTACTTTTGTCCACTAAAGAAGAGCGGGATCTAGGCATGGTTGTGTCTGATGATCTTAAAGTAGCTAAACAGGTAGAAAAGGCAACAGCAAAAGCTAGAAGGATGCTTGGGTGCATACGGAGAGGAATGGCTAGCAGAAAAAAAGAGGTGATAATGCCTCTGTATAAGTCTTTGGTGCGACCTAATTTGGAATATAGTGTGCAATTCTGGAGACCGCACCTTCAAAAGGATGTGAACAGGATGGAGTCGGTGCAGAGTGTGGCTACTAAAATGATTAGTGGGCTTCATTATAAAGCACATGAGGACAGACTTAAGATTCTTAATATGTACGCCTTAGAGGAAAGGCGGGATAGAGGTGATATGATTGAGATGTTTAAATACCTCAATGGCATAAATGTTCAGGAAGAGAGCCTCTTTCAATTGAAAGCAAGTTCTGCTACGAGGGGACATGGGATGAGGGTGAAGGGAGATAGATTCAGGAGTGATATGCGGAAATATTTCTTTACGGAAAGAGTAGTGGATCCGTGGAATAGTCTCCCAGTGGAGGTGGTAGAGATGAGGACAGTAACTGAATTCAAAAAAGCATGGGACAAACACAGAGGACCTCTAAAGGTAAAAAGTGGACTGTTGTAGTTGTTGATATGGAAGGGCAGACTAGATAGGCCATGTGGTCTTTTTCTGTCAGCAGGTTTCTATGTTTCTATGTAACTGTAAGGTAAAGTCTCCATCCCTTCGCTAAACATTTTCCACTCACTCACTCTCCACCCATTTCTATGTTATGCATTTAATGCAGCAATTAGCACAAGCTAACTGTCAAGACACCACACTGTTAGTGTGCAATAAATCCCATGTTAGCTGCTTAGTGTGACTTAGGGACCCTTATACTAAATCCCATTAAGACTGCACACATGTGTTTGGCACACAGTAAGTATGAAGCCTCCATGGTAACTATCAGGGTGTGACGAAAATGTTCCTGGCAGTTAATGGGCAGATGCTTACGCAACACAAATAACATAGGTGCACATAAAGATACCTATAGAGGTATTGTTAGGTGCAGCTACACTAATTGCAATATGGACGGTGAGCACATGTTAATGATTCCTGCGCTAGCCAAAATGAACAGTCAATGTCCACACTCCATCACTAACCCAGCAAGTCCCCCATCCCATGGTGTGATGGTTGATTAATGTACTTCTTAGCAATTGCTTGCTGCAATACCTACACATTAGGTGTCACTGCAGACAGCAAGCATGCACTCTAATACATTTTAACTACCTAGCAGGCTTTAGTAAAAGGGCCCCTTAATAAATAGTCCTTTGTATTTCATAAGCTTAAGAATAGGGAAAAAATAAACATTTTTCATACTGCAATAATCATAATTTATCAGTGTTCTAGTTGTTAATGGAGAAGATACTGCAAAAATGTGTATTCCTGCTGAAATTCTGCAATACACAAACTTCCATATCAAAAGCTCTGAATTATGCAAAATTCTGCATGCTTTGTTTGTAAAAATAACAAGACATATTGCTTTTGAGTGATAGTCAGTTTAAAATACATTACAGAAAAACCCACATAAAAGTGCAAAATTTTGTGCGTGCAGAATTCGAGCAGGAGTAAATATTTAAAGGTTCCAAAACAACTGTTTCAAGTTGATGACTGATACATGGGAAAACACTGTCTTTAATCTGCACATATATTTTTTTGAAAATTTGTTGGTTCTTTATGCGTTTGGACACCCTTCAAATAAATATTACCAAACTTGGCAGAGGATACCTTTTCCTTAAAAGGCATGGAAAGGCATGGACCCAGAATGTCCAGTCTTCTCTGATCATTAAACAACATTGCAGTGTTTTACAAGATCATCCCTGTTTGCGCCAGCGGAAATTAAGGACGGTGTATAGCAGAGGGAAAAATTTATGAGACTATCTTTGTCCTGCTGTATTGCAACCACGTCATGAAGATTGTCCTATTAGTTAGCATAAATGTGATAAATGCCGACTTATTTATTTATTTTATTTATTTAACAGCTCTTATATACCGCGCTATTTGACATCAGTGCAGTTTACATTAAACAAAATACACTCAGATTTAGAGAACTTGTCCAAGTTACAGGTAACAGGGGAATAAATAACTGAGGAGGGGGATGAATTTGTTCAGTCCAATAAGGTTATCGAGCTGCGATATGCTACATTGTGTGTAACTTCTCATGTGGTATATGTTCTAAGATGGCCTTGCCAAAAAGTGTATGTTGGGAAGACTACCCAGCAGTTCCAGACAAGGCTGGCAGAGCACAAGTATTGCTTGCAAAAACAAAAGGAAGGGACACCTTTAGTCCAGCACTGCATACAGTTTCAACATGGGTTTACTGATTTACACTGTATAGCAGTGGACTTTGAGAAGATATACGCAGTGGTGACCGTGGTAAAATTCTGATGCAACAGGAGCAGCATTGGATATTTGAGTTAAATACGCTTGAACCGAATGAACTGAATGTTATTGAATGGTGGAGGGGGGTCCTCTAATGAAGCCCCTCCCTCAGGATTGTAGTGAATGGGGTTTCCCTCTAACTGAGCGCCTCTTTTGAAACCTTGATTGGATGATAATGAAGCCCCTTCCTCGGCCCTGTATGTCTGGGGTCATAACACTGCTCACAGCCTGCCCTCGCTCCACCTGTGGCCCACCCCCACCTGCCCATGAACCGAGCTCCCTACAGAACTCAGATCTACATGCAGGGAGCTCTGTTTCCCGGACTAAGGCCAGGTGTTTAGCGGGCCTAGCCCGGCCCACTATTCGCGCCTCAGAATGGACCCCATAATGTATACATATAAGCCCTGATGTCCACAGGTTCTACATATACATATATGTATACTTTTATGTATTGTTTATTTTTGTATTTCCAGCAGCAGTAGCAATATGTATAGTGCTGCTGACTACAGGAATAATTTAAAAAGGCTAGATTAGATGTTCCCAATTATTTACCATATGTTTTATTGAATATTGACCTGATAATCTATGGGCCCAATATTCAGCGCCGGCAGCTAACGTTGCTAATGCCAGGATCTATTGTTTTGCTTTGATTGCTGCTACTCTTTCCTGACCCTCAGAGGTTTCCCACTAGGCAACAGCCTAATCTTGTCTACTGGTTGGGCCAGCACTGCTTAATGTCCTCTAGCAAATTCTCTTCCTTCTGTTTCCTCTTCCTTCCCTCTTGTAACCCCCTTTCTCTAAAATCATGTCACCCACTCCATTGCTAAACTAGTTTCTCCAAACGAAAAGTGCCTCCTCAGTGTACAGGTCCAAAAAAATTCCTGTGTCCATTATTGAAATTTTCATGGCTTTACTGTGTGTTTTCTATTTACTGTCAACACAAACTTTGCATAAAATACAGAATGAGCCAGTCACTATTCATGGGCAAGGCTCATCGTTCCCTTCATAGAAAAAACTCTCTTTCTTTTTTAACTCATATAAAAATGGCATCTCTTAAGTAATGTGAACTTGTGTGCTGAAGACTCTGAAGCACTGGCTTAAGAGATGTTAGAATTGAAGAGTGGTATATTCAAAGGCATTTAGCAAACCTGCAAATCGCGTAAATGCCACTCACTGGGATATCCCCTGCTTTGGGTTGCTAAATGCCCCGGTGCTAAGCTCTTAGCAGCGGGGCATTCTGGAGTAGAGTTAGACCTCAGGTTAACCAAGCAATGACGATATTCAGCCGCTGAATGGTTACCCTAACCAGCTGAAGTTAGGACAGCTGAATGGCTGTCCTAACATTAACTGATTTGCAATCCAGCCAATGGCTGAATAGCGATGCTGACCAGATTGCAAGATCACAATCCGGGCAACCAGATCATCAATGCTGGGCGCCCAGGGCTTGGCCAAAATTAAAGTGACAATGGCCACCACCACTGAAAATACCCCCTTAAGAGTTCAGATGGATAAGCCCCTGATGCAGCAGTTTTTCTGCGAAATGAGGATCTTTGTCGGGCTATAGCAGAATTCAGTATGGCTCCTTGAGATAAGTAAAAAGTGATTATTCAATGAAAGGTGGTTTTAGAACTCTGATAAACATTCAGAATCTGACCAGAGCGAATATAGCCACAATCTCATGGTACCGCCCCCTAGTGTGAGGCAAGAGGGCTGGGCCACATGACAGGGCACGAGCCTAGAAGAGCACTCTTGCCTCATTTTTTCACTAGACGACCTGGGTCATTGCAGATATGTGTTTGGGGAGGGGCTAGGGGGTCAAGGGGCCCTGGGCCCTTCCCTTTGCCAGATGGTTAGCCAGGACAGTATTTTTGGATTGGGGAGGTAGGAGGAGGTGGGAGGGAGAGGGAGGATGCTGCGGGCCTTCCCACCCTTCTTCAACTTGATTGGGTGGGGGGTCTGAGGGAGGAGGGCTTAGCCTGACTGGCTAACCAGGAAACTCTTTACTTTGGAGAGTTATGTTGGTGCCGCGAATCATAGTACTGCATCACCAACAATACTGTGGAGGGATCATCAATACCGATCATCTCCAAAGCAGGACCCGCATTATCGCCACTATGATCAAGCCTGATTTTGGCAGTCATCGATTCCACCACAAGGGACATCCACCACACGAAAATCAGATATCATGGAAAATTGCCTGCAATATCTGATTTTTGTCATGGGTTAGCTGCCACTGCACGACATTAATCCTGTGTTAGCCCCGTGGTAGCAGCTAACACCCTTTAGAAGACATACCCCTAAGAGTCATACATTTTATTCTATCTTAATTTGCAAATATCTATTTTTATATCATGTTTTTATTTTATTCTTTAGACTTACCACTGGGTTTTTAAAAAACTCATACTTTGCATAATTTTTTCTAAAACATAGTCTGTTTTCTTCTTCCATTCCCCATTTTGACTGCAATTCAATCACCAGTTCATGGTCTTCTATTGTTCTTTCTGTAAAAGTAAGATAAAATTCCATGTTCTGGAATACTATTACAATAACTATTTATTTCTCAAGCAATAACATTACTGAAATCTGGAACTTTCTATGGCACAAAACAGAAATTTTAAAAAAACTTTATTGGCAGTAAATAGTAACCTACCTTAAGTATCTACTTCATTAGTGCCCTAACTAGCAGATCTAGAACTGCATGAGAAAAAAGAAAATACAGATTACAAGTAAACCTTTTAACTTCTGTACCTAAAATAACAAACACTATAAATTACTTTTTCAGGTTACTTTCCTAAAAACTAATTCCCAATTATAATCCTGTTAGAAAAGCAACTAGATCGCAAGTAACAAGCTTCTATATTTGCATAGTCTTCCTGGAAAACTCCCTTCAGATTCTCTGAGCAGAGGGAAGAGATCCTCTTCTTCAAAGCTCTGTCTACCATCACAATTCTCAAAACCTCTCACAGGCCCACTAGTAGTGTTCCCAAACAACAAAGCACAGTTACTTACCTGTAACAGGTGATCTCTGGGAACAGCAGGAATTAGTCCTCACATATGGGTACGTCGGAACCGACGGAGCCTGCGCGGGAAAGCTCCCCAGCTTCCCAGAAAGGAAAGCTTTTGGGGCCTCCCACAGCGCATGCGCGCTGCCTTCCCGCCTTCCTGACCAACTCTCCTCAGTTCGAGTTTAAAGCTGAGACAATAGAGAGAGGAAAGGAAAGAGAGAGAGAGAGATACAACTCCTAGGGGAGGTGGGTGGGTTGTGAGGACTAATTCCTGCTGTTCCCAGAGATCACCTGTTACAGGTAAGTAATGTGCTATCTCCAGGAACAAGCAGGAATGAGTCCTCACATATGGGGACTCCCTAGCTAAGATGCCGGGGAGATCCCCCCCCAAGGGTTTGAGACCCAGAAGGGTTCCTCATCTTCCTATGGATCTCAGGCATCCATACAGGGAAGGTGGGCAGGAGTTGATTAAGAATGGAACAGGTGTCTGAGGACAGCCTGACCAAACAAGGCATCCCGGCGGGAGTCCTTGTCCAAACAGTAATGGGCTGTAAAGGTATGAACCGAGGCCCAGGTGGCTGCTCGACAGATCTGATCGATGGATACAGAGTGAAGATGATCCATAGAGGTGGCCATGGCTCTCACATTGTGAGCTGTGACATGGCCCTCCAGAGAAAGGTTCTTACTTTGGTAAGCAAAAGTGATACACTGAGCAATCCAATTGGACAGTGTTCTTTTAGAGACTGGAAGTCCTAAATGAGAAGGATCAAAAGCAACAAAAAGCTGAGAAGACTTTCGATGTTGCTGTGTCCTGTGGAGGTAAAAGGCAAGAGCTCTTTTACAATCCAGAGTATGAAGGTTCCTCTCTGCACTGGATGCATGAGGAGCCGGAAAAAAGACAGGTAGATATACCTCTTGATTAAGATGAAAAGGGGAGACCACTTTAGGCATAAAGTGGGGATTAGTCCTAAGGACCACCTTATCATGATGAAACCTTGTATAAGGGGGATTAGCCACTAGGGCTTGCAGTTCACTGATACGGCGAGCTGAGGTGACTGCAATGAGGAAAATAACCTTCCAGGAAAGAAATTTCAAGGAGGTAGTGGCTAAGGGTGGCTTCATAAGCTGACCAAGAACCAAGTTTAAGTCCCATGCTACCGGAGGAGGGCGAATGGGAGGCTTAGTTAAAGTTAGGCCTCTCATAAATCTTGCAATAAGAGGATGAGATGAAACAGGTTGTCCATTGAGAGGTTTAAGGGATGCTGCAATAGCGCTCAAATGGACCCTTACTGAAATCGTTTTAAGGCCTGCATTGTAGAGATGCAGGAGATATTCCAGTAAAGAATTTAAAGGTAGTGCTAAAGGGTCAAGACCCTTTTGAGCACACCAAATGGAAAATCTTTTCCATTTAAAAACGTAAGAACGCCTAGTGGAAGGTTTCCTCGAGGCATGGAGGATATCCTTCACTTGCTGAGAAAGATTGGAGTCTTGAAGGTCTAGGCCTTCAGTAACCAAGCTCTGAGGTGAAGGGACTTGGGGTTTGGGTGCCACAAAGTCCCCTCCTCCTGAGACAGAAGGTCTGGGGCAGTTCCCAAGTCCAGGGAGAGGGCTTGGGAGAGATGCAGAAGTAGAGGGTACCACACTTGGCGTGGCCAGCGTGGAGCTATGAGGATCATAGATCCTTGGTCCCTCTGAAGTTTGAACAGAGTCTTGGGAATCAAAGGAATGGGTGGAAAGGCATAGAGGAATTCCTGACCCCAATGAAGGAGGAAGGCATCCTTGGCCTGAGCTCCCTGACACGGAATTCTGGAACAGAACCGGGGAAGTTTGGCATTCCACGGACTTGCAAATAGGTCTATGTCCGGGGTTCCCCATACCTGGAAGATTCTGAGTACCTGATCCATGTGCAGGGACCATTCGTGTGGAAGCAGAACTCGACTGAGTCTGTCTGCCCAAGAGTTTTGGATTCCTGGGAGGTATACTGCCAGGAGATGGATTTGATGCTCTCTGGCGAAGGCCCACAATCTTAGAGCTTCGTTGCAAAGCGACAGAGAGCCAGTCCCTCCTTGTTTGTTTATGTAAAACATGGCTACTTGATTGTCGGTATGAACAAGGACTATCATGTTGTTGAGGAGGGTATGAAAGACCTTGAGAGCAAGGAAAATTGCTCGCAGTTCCAAAAGGTTGATATGAAGGATGGTCTCCTGTGGAGACCAAGTGCCCTGAGTGGAGAGGTTTGGAGATGAGCTCCCCAACCCATTTGGGAGGCATCTGTTGTTAGGGTTGCTTGGGGTAACAAAGGTTGGAAGGGGGCCCCCAACAACAGATTTTGGGTGGACATCCACCATTGGAGAGACCAAAAGAGACATTTTGAGGTTGCTATTTGGTCTGAGAGAGCTCCTGATGCTTGAGTCCACTGGGTGGACAAAGTCCATTGAGCTGCTCTCATATGCAGGCGAGCATAAGGCACCACATGAACTGTGGATGCCATGTGGCCTAGCAGTTGTAGCATCTCTCTGGCAGTCAAGTGGCTTCTGGACTGGGTTTGAGAGGCCAAGTGCACTAGACGGTGGCAACGGGCTTGAGGAAGATAGGCCCTTGCAGTGGTGGTATCTAGCCAGGCCCCTATGAATTCTAGGGACTGAGCAGGGGTGAGTTGAGACTTTGGCAGATTGATGACAAGTCCCAGATACTGCAGTATGCGTCTGGTGTGGTCCAGGGAAATCTGAGCCTCGGACTGAGATGGAGCTCGGATGAGCCAGTCGTCCAGGTATGGGAAAACAAAAATTCCCAGGGTGCGTAGAAATGCAGCCACTATTGACATGCATTTGGTGAACACTCTTGGAGCAGAGGCTAGACCGAAGGGGAGTACTCTGTACTGGAAATGTTTTCCTTGGAACAGAAACCGTAGGAATTTTCTGTAGGATGGATGGATGAGTATATGTGTGTACGCATCCTTTAGATCTAGAGAACAAAGCCAATCCTGACTCTGCAGATATGGAAGGAGAGTACCTAGAGAGAGCATCTTGAATTTCTCCTTGCATAGAAATTTGTTCAATTCTCTCAGATCCAGAATGGGTCTGTATCCCCCTGTTTTCTTGGGAATGAGAAAATAAGGGGAGTAAAACCCTGACCCCTGTTGAAGAAGAGGAACCTCTTCTATTGCCCTTTGGGCAAGAAGGGTGGTCACCTCCTGACCCAACAGGTGCAGGAGAGATGGAGGAGAATTGAAATGTCTCACCATGGTATGGGGAGGAAGGCTGGAGAAATGTAGTTTGTAGCCCTCTCTGATGATAGAGAGGGTCCACTGTTCTGATGTGATTTGCTCCCATCGGGGAGCAAAATGAGTTAACCTTCCTGGAATGGTGAGAGGCTCTGGCTGTTGTAGAGCCAGAAAAGTTAAGTTCTCTAGAAGTAAGTCAAAAACCCCGAGGAGGTTGGGACTGCTGAACTGTAGCAGTCCCTGCAGGTTTTGCCCTGGCCTGTTTAGATTGCTGACGCTTAGGAGCAAAGCGAACTTGGGAAGATTGTTGGCCAGTATTTGTGGAAAATCTGGTCTTTTTGTAGAAAGGCTTCTTAAAAGATTTTTTCTTGGCAGGGGTAGAGGTAGACTTAGAAAGTCTATCTAAAGCAGCATTCTCTGCATCCATTTGAGTGGCTTTGATTTGCCACTCCTTGCCAAACAGATTTTCACCTGTACAGGGCAGATTGCCCAACCCATCTTGGACCCAGGGTTCTAGGTCAGAGGCCTGGAGCCAAGCAATTCTGCGAGCAGCTATGGCAATGCCTGAGGCTCTGCTAGCACCCTCAAAGGAGTCAAAGGCAGCTCTGTTGGAGAACTTTGAAACATCTTGGGTATGCTTTAACAAAAGAAGGAATTCCTCCTTCCTATCCTCTGGGATAAAGGGGAGGAAATGGCGCATCTTCAGTGCAATCTCCTTCAGAAACATGCCCATATAGAGGCTGTATGAATTGATTCTGGCAATAAGCATACTGGCTTGGAAGATTTTCCTACCAAAAGCATCCAAAGTCCTACATTCGCTTCCTGGGGGAGTGGAAGAGTGTCTTTTGGTACTCTTTATCCTTTTCATAGCTGACTGTACCACAATAGAGTGGTGAGGAAGCTGAGTTTTTTGAAAACCAGGAGAAGGAGGGACACGATACATGGTGTCCAAACGACGAGAATGTGGAGATAAGGTGAGAGGAGTCTCCCATAAGTCCATCATGTGTTCTTGAAGAATTTCATGGATGGGCAAGGTGACTGCCTCTTTGGGAACCTTAGAGTATCCCAAAATATCTAATTTTTTTGCTCTAGGTTCTTTTTCAGAGGTTACTGAAACTGAGAGCCCCTTGGCTAGTTCAAGAATGAAGTCTTGAAAGGACAAATCCTCTGGAGGAGACATTCTCCTCTTTGGAGAAGAGGGCTCCTCAGGAAGAGTAAGAGATACTTCAGCAGAGTCTTCTGAGGTATCGGAATCATCAGAAGACTCAAAGTATCGTCTATTAGCTTCCAAAGATCGATACGCGTATCGACCGGTATCCACATCGGGCGTACCCGGAACCGGATCGGTATCGGGATAAACCCCGGAACCGGTATCCTGGTGGAAGTGGATGCTCTGGGTACCGGTATCGGTTGTGGTACCGGAACCGGAAGCGGAACCGCTTGGTGCGGTACCGAGGGCGTTGCGGCTTTAATATGGCCTGCTGCATGGATTGAACGGTATTATCCATAGACGCCACGACTGCCTGGATATCGGTACCGGTATGGGCCGGTACCCCAGAGCAGTCTAACAGGTGATCGGTCGAGGCCGTGCCATCGATGTCAACCTGTAACCCCATAGGAGGAGCTTTGGAAGCCGGAGCTTCCCGTCGGGGTTGTTTGGCTGGGGCAGGGTCCTCAGGGTCAAGCCCAAGGGCCTCTCGATGCTTAGAGGGAGATTTGCCCTTTGAGGACCTGCCGGAAGAATGTTTGGTTACCTGAGATCCATCAGGAGAGGAAGACCTGGAGGATGCTGATGCTGGAGTATCTGTAGAAAACAGCATATGAAACTTGGCTGCTCGGTTCTGTAAGCCACGCTTGGACATCAGAGAGCAGGATGGACAATCCGTAATGGAGTGGTCAGGCCCCAAACATTTAAGACACCATTCATGGGTGTCTGTGACTGATATAGTACCGCTACACTTGGTGCATTTTTTAAAACCAGAGGCTTGTTTCTCCATGAGGGAGAATTCTGTGAAGGCCTAGAGGCCTCACAGAACAAACACACCAAGTGGGGAAAAAAAAGACATGTTTTTTGGGGTTTTTTTAAGAAATAAAGAAAAAAGACCGGCGGTACCGGTCCGGAATCGGGGAAGGCAGACACGCAGCCAAAGAAACAAATTAAAATAACAACTTCTTCAGCCGTGACAGGAACACGACCTGCTGGCTCCGTGGAAAAAGAAGAACTGAGGAGAGTTGGTCAGGAAGGCGGGAAGGCAGCGCGCATGCGCTGTGGGAGGCCCCAAAAGCTTCCCTTTCTGGGAAGCTGGGGAGCTTTCCCGCGCAGGCTCCGTCGGTTCCGACGTACCCATATGTGAGGACTCATTCCTGCTTGCTCCTGGAGATAGTAAATTTACTGTAGAAAGCTAATGATGATCCAACACAGTCCATCCCACTTCTTCAATAGCACTTAGGAAATTGGCATAGTCCTGAATAACTTTGTACCTCAGGGTCCTCACACATTTCCTGGCCCTTTCATCCAGTATACCTCTTTGCCTGGTAAACCTAGGGGCAAAGATGTATCTCTTTGATCAAGACTCTGGATTCCCACATTCCTCACTCTGGAAATGTAGCTCTGTTTTCTCCTGTGTCCTTCTCCATGACTCCTTCCTCACACTCATCATCAGCTCTGTAGGGCTGCTACCTCTGGATCCCAAATCAGGACCCAAACTCCTTAAGTCGCTCAAGTGATGTCTCAAGCTCCTCCTCCCCGAATACCTTAAAACTAGATACTCTCCAAAGGCCTTTTCCGGCTTGGTGCACATCAGCTTCTCACCCTTAATGTATAACTGATCTTTTTTAAATTGAAACTTACCTAGAATGAAGCAGCATATAATGATTTTTTTTATCAGATATAAATAAAATTTTAATTAGGGACAGTTAAATAATTGCTTACATGGAAACACAATGAATAAATGCAATAAATTAGAATATATGTAACAACAGGAGGGGTATTATTATGACAAGATGCCTATGTTGAAATTCCAAGAAAGTGCCTATTTTATTACTGTTTCATAAAGGTGATGTAGGTGTCTAAGTAATCTTTAAAAATAGGCAGCCAAAACCTACTCCAAAAGAGGAAAATTCAATGATGATGCAAATGTGTGGTATATTCTACCTGTGTAAAATATGGAAGTGTATCGCAGTGTTGCCTCTGCTCCATACACACGTGGAACCCAATTAAGAGAGGGGCATGTACGGGTCTTCCGGATAGCCCCAAGCTAGTCAGGCCGATTCTTGACCGTGGGAATGGCAGAATCAGGCCTGAGGATAGCCCAGTGTTCACCTCCCGCGGCTCCGGCTCCCCTTTTCCCCGCCGCTTGACCCAAGGTTGGTCTGCCGTGGCCTGGATTGGATGGCAGGGACCTCCCTGTACCCAGCCCTGGGGGGATCCCTGGGCCCGATCGCTGGGTTTTCACTGCTTATTCTACTTTTGAGGTGGAAAAAGCAGTGCGCCCCCATGAACCCGGCAGCATGTACAGGGCCATGACCTGAATCAACCTTGTATGTCCTGATGGGCTGCCCCCCCCCCCCGCCATTCTGGCCCCACTCTACTCTGATCCTGCCCCCTCCCATGTATGGCGCAGGTTGAAACCACCACTCCAGATTGGTCCAGGTCAGCCTTAAGCTTTTTGGAAGTTGCATATGGTGTTTTTCCAACAGTTCGCACTAACCTTCAAAGACTTCTTGTGTTAATTTTCCTCTTCCTACCATGTCCTGGGATGGTACCTGACAGTTCCATGAGCAGAAATCTTAATAACATTGTGAACTGTAGACACAGGAATCCTAAGGTCTTTGGAGATAGCCTTGTACCTCTTTGAAGTTTGATGTTTGCTGATAATGGCTTTTCTGATGGTCTCAGGCAGCTCTCTTCTCTTCACCATTGTGAAAATAGGAAAGGGAGTGAATGTGGCCATTTTAAACATTAGAGTCATCTTTCATTGGTTGATTCAAGCCATGTGAGTACTAGCAATTGATCACAGGTGTGTCTAATTTTACTGCATTGGGAATGTGTTTCTTCTGTTCAAACTGATTTGAATTCTTTATAAGGGTGCCAATAATCACGTCCTGACAACGTCCCAGTTTTTATACTATTTCCTACTATTTTCTTTTTTAATTGGTCTTGTTTTATTTGATTCTTTTGTGTGTCAAATATGTGTGCATATATAGTCCAAAGTCATTTCACTGGCTACTTTTTTTTAGATGATATTGGACATTACGGGACTGAACTGCAAGTGTGCTAAAAATATTGACCACAATTTCGTGGAGCAGCTGGTTCAGGAATGACACGGGGAGAAGCTACTTGGTCCATAGTAGAACACAGGATCTGGTGCGAGAGATAATGTTCTTGGGACCACAATCACACTTATTTATTTATTTGCAGCATTTTTATACCACTAATGGAACATTAGAGCAGTTTAATAAATGGACAAAGGACAGCAAGGAAATCTTATGTGCTAGCATTTAACTTTCAAAAAGGAGACTAATAAAAGAAGGAAAATAGTCAGGAAAAACTAAGAGTGGCTACAAAGGTAAAAAGTTTACATCAGGCCTGGGCATTGTTTAAAAATACTATCTTGGAAGGACAAGAAAGAACAAACTGCAGCATGATTTAAAAGGTGAGGTCAGAGATGCTGTTTTAATCAAAAAAACATCTTTCAGAAAATGGAAAAAGGAACCAAATGATGAAAACAGGAAAGTTAGATATAAGGCATTGATAAGAGAGGCAAAGAGAGAATTTGAAAAGAAAGTTGCTATGGAAGCAAAAATTTATAAAAAAAAAACCTTTTCACGTATATTCATAGCAAAAAACTGGTGAGAGAGTCAGTAGGACCTTTAGATGATAGAGGAGTAAGAGGGGCACAAAGGGAAGATAGGGCCATAGCAGAGAGCCTGAATGAATTCTTGACTTTTACTGAAGAAGATGTAGGAAAGTTACCTATGGCAGAAATTATTTTTAAAGGTGATGTATCAGAGGAAATGAAACAAATCTCGATAAATCAGGAAAATGTAGTACATGAATTTGATACATTAAAAACAACAAACCACCTGGACTGGATGATATACATCCCAGGGTGCTGAAAGAACTAAAAAATGAGATTGCAGATCTACTATTTGTAAACTGAACTACCTTTAAAATCATCTGTAATACCTGAAGATTGGAGAGGGGCCAACATAATGTCAATTTTTAAGAAGGATTCCAGGGGTGATCTGGGAAACTACAAACTGGAGCTTGACATCAGTACCAGGCAAAATCGTAGAAACAAAGAACAAATTTACTGAACCAATCCATGGCTTAATGGTACGAAGCCAACAAGGATTTTGCCAAGGAAAGTCTTGTCTCATTAATCTGCTATATTTTTTTTGAAAGGATCAATAAACAGGTAGATAAATGTCAGCTGGTTGATATAATGTCTCTGGATTTTCAAAAAGCTTCAGAAAATGACCAACATGGCAGACTCTTGAGGAAATTAAAATGTCATGGGATAGGAGGCAGTGTACTATTATGGACTGGGAACTGGTTAAAAGATACAAAACAGAGTAGGGCTAAACAGCCAATTTTCTCAATGGAGAAAGGTGAATAGTGGAATAGCCCAGGGATCTGTTCTGGGTCTACTTATTTTTAATATATTCATGAATGAGTGAGGTGATCAAATTTACAGATGACAAAAAAAAATTGCTAGAGGACTGAGAAATTGGGTGACTGGGCATCCAAATGGCAGGTGAGATTTAATGTAGACAAATACAAAGTTAAGCACTTAGGGAAAAACAACCCAAATTACGGTTACGCAATGCTAGGTTTCATATTAAGAATTTATTTATTTATTTATTTATTTAATCACCATCCAGGAAAAGGATCTAGACTTCATTGTGGATAATCCATGGAAACCCTCTGCCCAGTGTGTAGTGAGAGCCAAGAAAGGAAATAAAATGTTAAGAATCATAAGGGATGGAGAATAAATCCAAGGATATTATAATGCCTCTATAATGCTCCACGGTGTGACCACACCTTTAATATTGTGTGCATTTCTTATCACCATATCCTAGAAAGGATATAATAGAATTAGAAAAAGTACTAAGAAGAACTGGGATTTTCACCCATTCCTTAAGGCAAAACTGCTCCAACAACTTCAAGTTGGATGGGTTGCATTGGTGTACAACAATTTTCAAATTTAACAGAGGGGGCAGAGTTAAGATGGCAGCACCTTAGGTGTATAGTGCTTCAGCTTTTTCCTTGCATTTACCTTGTTCGATATGGCTCCCAAGCGGCATGGTAACCCCAAGGCCAAGCAGGCTAAAGGAGTTTCCCTTGTGGCAGGGCAGCAGCAGATTAAGGCACTACTCCTGAAGGCCCTGGTGCTGGAGAAGACTGTTACGGATGGCTTGTTACTGCAGAGCGCTAATGGGGAGGCGTCCACAGTTGTGCAAAAGGCATCAGACCCGCAGCCACATTGTGCTGCCTCTCTGGACCTAGAGTCTTTGGAGCCAGGCCTTGATGACATCGATCTACTGACCTCCTCTGGAGGGGAAAGTGGAGTAGTGGGACAGCCGGCCTCATGTTCAATGCCGTGTTCGGCCCTTATGGTCCAGGATGAGCTGCTTATGGATGGTCCCAATATGGCTGGAGAGTTAGCTTCGGATGCTTCGCTGGTTGTGGAAAAGATTTCACACTCGGAAGATGTGCCCTCAGTTTCTCAAAAACAGAACTTTGGTGAGATTTCATTGTCAACTCTTTAGACTATGTCAGTAAAGCTTGAAGCTACAGTTTTGAAATGTGTATCGGATGTCTCTGCTTTAATGCAAGTAGTGGCTCAAAATTCTTTGCAAAATCAGACTTTTGAAAAGAAACCCATGAGAAACTTGGTAAATTAGCTAAGGAAGTCAGTGACTCTAAGATCGTGATTGACCAACTTGTGAAAGATACAATTTCTGTTCATCAGAAACTGGAATAGTTTGAGCACAAATTTAGGGGGTTAATCTTGAGAATTTTCAATTTTCCACAGGTTTTAAATGTTTCCCTTTTAGATACTTTTAAGAAATATATGTGTGAGGTTCTTTCTATTCCTGAGTATGCATTTCCTTCTATAACAAGAGCTTATTTTTCACCTGTGAAGAAAGCTGGTCAAGATTCACCAAATTTCTCCCTGATGTTCCCGATAATTTGCCTAATTTTCTTGAAAGCTCTTCTATTTCAGTATTGGTTTGTTCTACTTTATTGGTTAGTTTTGTCTTTGAAACAGATCTTTCTAGGGTATTGTCACTCAGGGGCGGCCCAAGGGGGGTGCGGGGCCATGTGTGGAGACTCGGTGTGGGCCTCATTTGTATAAGGGACCTCATTTGCATAAATATTTGCATAATGTTACCATACACTAACTTTTAGTAAACATGCCTCTTAATGACTGTATGGATAAAGAAAGACTAAAAGATTTCTACATTACTATAATCCAGTGCCAACCGCCAGGCACATTAGGAACTACTACAAACACTGCCCATTTAGAACCCATAGCAAACCCGCCGTATCATAACAGCACTACCAGGACTCACAAAGCACCATACTCTACCTATCAAAAGGCAACACTGCAAATATTAAACCAATACATTTCAGAGAATAACAATACATGACCTACTGGGGAAGAGAACAAGTGGCAATGTCAAATAGGAATTACATAAAAAGAATACCTCAGCTCAGTTACACATGCAGAACATAGACCATCACCAAACAAGGAATCACAATTTAGAAACAGGAAGACAATTAAACTGGGAACCCCAAAAGCCAAACTTGGAATGTACAACAACACTGTAGAAATAAAACTATAAAATTAATTTCCTCTTGTACTAAACAAAGCACAGACGTTAATGATGCACATTTCCCAGAGCTGACATATTCTAGTTAATAAATTCAAAATAAAGAGATATTTTTCTACCGTTTGTGCATTTTTTTTTCAGTTGCAATTGCTCCAACCACTTTCTTCTGGTTTCTTCCTATCTTTGCTAACTCTCTATCGTCTGCTGTCCATTTGTCCTTTCTTCTCTCTTCTAGGTTTTTTTTTCCATTCTCTCTCTACATCTGCTTTAACATACTAATCTTTCTCCTTTTGCTCTTTCCTCATTCCTATTTCATCCACTCAAATTTTACCCCTCCATCCTCAATCCCCACTTACTCTCCCAATACCCGGCCAATTGTAGATTTGTCTTCCCTCCCACACAAAATATTTCCCCTCTCCATTTCACTCTCCCAGCTCCATCCCGCTCTAATCCTCCCCCAACATCAGCTCCCTTCTAGTTCCAGCCCCACCCAGCATCCGCTCCCTTCTAGTCCCCGCATCAGCCCATTTCCAGTTCTAGCCCCCCATCAGGCCATTTCCAATCCTTTCCTAGCCACACCATCAGCCCATTTCCAGTCCTAACCCCCCATCAGCCCACCTCGTCCTAACCCCCACATCAGCCAATTTCCAGTCCTAGCCCCCCATAGCCCATTACTAGTTCTAACCCCCCAACAGCCCACTTCCAGTCTTAGCCCCCCCTAGCCCATTACCAGTCCTAACCCTTCCATAGCCCATTACCACTCCTAACCCCCCATCAGCCCACTTCCAGTCTTAGCCACTCCCCCCATAGCCCATTACCAGTCCTAACCCCCATCAGCCCATTTCCAGTCTTAGCCCCCCCATAGCCCATTACCAGTCCTAACCCCCACATCAGCCAATTTCCAGTCCTAGCCCCCCATAGCCCATTACCAGTCCTAACCTCCCCATCAGCCCACTTCCAGTCTTAGCCCCCCCTAGCCCATTACCAGTCCTAACCCCTCCATAGTCCATTACCAGTCCTAACCCATCAGCCCACTTCCAGTCTTAGCCCCCCATAGCCCATTACCAGTCGTAACCCCCCTCCCCATCAGCCCAGCTAAATTTTAAAAAACACAATCCGGCTGCTGCCACTGCTGCCATGGCAGCGGCAGAATTGAGCGTCTCGCAGGACCCTCCTGCCCAGCAGAGTCCTCCCTGCAGCATGAGCTCCCAAAGTGCGGGCTTTTCAGAGCTGCAAAGGGAGTTTCCTTTTCTCGTGGATCTGTTAATCTCGCTGGGGCTGAATGGATTTCCCATCAGCCCTGGCGGGATTAACAGAGCCACGAGAGAGAAGCTCTCCCTTCACTGCTCTGACAGCCGACGCTGAGGCAGCTGATGCTGCAGGGAGGACTCTGCCAAGCAGGGGGGGGCTCCGTGAGACGCTCGATTCTGCCGCTGCCATGGCGGCAGCGGCAGCAGCAGCCAGATTGTGTTTTTTAAATCTAGCTGGGCTGATGCAGAATGTTTTTGCGTGGGGCCCCCTGAAACGCAGGGCCCTGTGCAAAAAACATTCTTGCTCAATGGACATGCTGGCCCTGTTGTCACTGTACTTTAAAAATTTGTCTATACCTTTTATGGGGGAAACTCTAAAAATTTTTCCTAATGTGAGCCGCATCACGCAAGAGCGAAATTGTCTGTTCTTAGCAATGTGACAAGAGACGGTTGCTTTGGGGGCCAGCTTTTGGGCCTTTCTGGACCTTAAGAAGCTGCTGAAACTGTCAGGAAGGGAGGGGTGGTGATAATCAGAAGTAGGGAACACATTGTATTATTTGAGCGCTAGGGTGTGTGCCTATTGCCATTATTTGGATTTGAGTTGATATTTGTTTCCTTTGGAAGTAGCAATTTGATAGAATTTTGCCCTCCTCATTATTATTGGGGTTTAATTTGAGATGGACTGAAGTCTGTCCTGGAGGTTTCTCCTTTTGTTACTTATTTTCCTTTTTAATTATTATTCTCATGTTTGTGTCACAAGAATTATTCTTGTAACTTTGGTTAAAACTTTATAAACAACAAATAAAAATAAAAAAGATAAAGTACTGAGAAGAGGGACCAAAATGATAAAGGGGATGGGTAGATAACCTTACAAGGAAAGGCTACAAAGACAGTTAAGGGGAGATAAGATAAAAGTCTATAAAATAATGAGTGGAGTGGAATGGGTAAATGTAGATCGGTTCTTTACTCCTTCAAAAAGTAGAAACACTAGGGGACACTCAATGTAGCATATTTAAGATAAATGGGAGAAAATATTTTTTCACTCAAAATGCAATCAAACTATGGAATTTGTTGTCGGAGGATGTAATTAAAGCTCTTAATGTAGCTGGATTTAAAAGAGATTTGGAAAATTTTCTGAAGGAAAAGTCCATAAACCATTATTAAAGAGGACCAGTGAAATCCACTGCTTACCCTTGGGATAGGCAGCATCGAATGAATACTATTTGGGAACCTGACAAATACTTTGACCACTACTGCAAACAGGACACTTGGCTTGATGGACCTTTAGTCTAACCCAATATGGCATATCTTATGTTCTTATGCCATCTATGCCGGTCTGTGCTGGGCAGCATTTTTAAATGATTGTTTCCATGTCTAAGTAGGGGATGTTCCTATAGCTTTTGTCCCCCCAGTGCCGCTTCTTTAAATTGTTCCTCCTGACAAACATGGTTGGCATACCCATGCAATCCTGCATTTATTTTACAAGGGGCTCTGCATTTGGCAGAAGTTCTTGTAAAATATTGTCATAATTCTCCACATCCTGAGATGTGTCTTTTAGTTTAGGCCTGCTATTCAGTAAGCTAAACTAAGGGGCCCTTTTTCTAAAGTGCATTATTTTTTTGCATAACACATGTTTAGCAGAAAAACTAATGTGTGTTAAATTCATTAGCCTCTGTAGTAACTGTCGGGGGCGTGACCAGCATGTTCCCAACAGTTAACATGCGGATGCATACCCTAACACACAGAGCTATTATTAATATTGCACTTACCTCCACCTATTGAGATGGCGTTAGGTGTACCCGTGCTAATAGCAACATTGCCAATTAACATGATATATATATCCCTACACTATCTGCAATGTGCTCTCCATGCCCACTCTCCACCCCTATCCTGCCCATTTGGCACCCAGCAGTTAGCATAAGAAATAGCATATGTTAAGTGTTACCGCAAGACTGAGCATGCAGTTAACGCATGTCAAATCACATGTAAACTGCAAAGCGCACTTTAGTTAAAGGCCCATAAATGCATATACTATTCAGATAACTGCAGAATATTTCCACTAACCAGATGATTTTGTGGCTCCTTCATCTCTCTGTCCTCCCTCCATTATATAGATAATGTTGGGCCTGTTGAAGGGATTTCTGGCCCCACACTATCAATAGAGTGTTTGAAAATTTACAGATAGCAAAGTGATACATCCACCAGCCACTGGTGAACATATATCTCCATTTCAAAACTGACTCTACTATGTTTATATAAATTTTAAGATTTTCTACTTTTAACCTGGGATTAACGAGTTCTTACCTAGACCCGTCTGAGGCAGATTCTCAAAGAGTGTCCAGTTGTGATCATCAATGTAATGGTTCTTCAGTATGAGTAGCTGGCATACATCCCCTGCTAGGATACCAGTTGGTACTTCCACTGCTCTGCTCGTGTCATCCTCATTATATACTTTAATCACCTGCACAAGACACAAAGCAAAAAAAAAAAAAAAGCTAATTTAAAATACCGATTCTTACTAAGCAACAATTTTGAAAATTTTCAACATGCTATTTAACCATTTATATTTATGTTTTTTCCAAAGGAAGATGACATTTTAGGAGACTTTTAGATTGCAAGCCCTCCAGGGAGAGGGAAATACCTACAGCACCTGGTTTTAACTCACCTTGAACTACTAATGGATAGGCGTGCCATCCAAAACTAAAATGATCTGGGGGTATAGCACGGGAAATAAGATCCCAGATGTTGAAGCTTTAATGGGAGAGGCTGACGTGGATTTAGTGGCAGTTACAGAAACATGGTTCACAGAAAACCATAACTGGGATGTAACTATACCAGGCTATACTTTATTCATAAAGGACAGCGTAGGAAGAAGGGGAGGAATGGCACTATATGTAAAAAATGATATTAAAGGTTTGGAATTACAGAGCTTAAAAGGGAGAGAGGAGGCACTGTGGGTTAAACTAGAAAGAGGGAAAGAGAAATCTATTTGCATTGGCGTGATATACAGACCTCCCTCACAGGAGGAAGAAGTGGAAAGAGAGTTAATTGAAGACAAACACAGCATTGCTAGGAAAGGGGAAGTGCTACTGATAGGGGATTTCAATATGTCGGATGTTGATTGGCACATCCCTGCTGCAGTTTCATCTAGAAGTAAGGAGATCCTGGATTCTCTACAGGGAGAACTATTCAGGCAACAGGAAACAGAACCCACATATGAAGGGGTCATACTGGACTTGGTGCTTACCGATCATGAAAATATTTCTGATGTTATAGTGGAAGATCATTTTGCATCCAGTGATCACCAGATGGTGTGGTTCAGTATTAGAACTAGGGCTTTTAAAATCCACTCAAAAGGGTCTAGACTTTAGGAAAACTAACTTTGCCAAGATGGGCCAATACCTCAGGGAGTTGTTAGCAGGATGGGAACAGTTGGGAGATGTAGCAAAACATTGGGCAAAACTGAAAGGGGATATTTTAAGGGCAACCAACCTGTTTGTTAAAATGTTATATAAAGGTAAAAGGAAAAGGAGACCGCTATGGTTTTCGAAAGTAGCTGGAAAAATGAACACAAAGAGGGAGGCCTTCATTAAATACAAGAGATCACAGAGAGAGGAAGGCAGGCATCTATATTTGGAAAAACTTATAGAAGCTAGCAAAGTAGTCAGGAAAGCAAAGATTCAAAGAGAGGAGGAAATAGCCAAGGCAATAAAATGGGGGGGGGGGGGGGGGATAAGACATTTTTCAGGTATGTTAGTGAGAAGAGGAAGGGCAAAAGTGGTATTGTCAGGAATATGTAGAAGCTGATGAGGATAAAGCAGAATTGCTTAAGAAATATTTCTGTTCTGCGTTCACAGATGAAGAACCACGAATAGGACCTCAGAAAACACCCACAAACAGGAACAGAAACAAGGGGCATCTTGAAGAATTTTCAGAAGACTGTGTTCGTGAGAAAATAGATAAACTTAAAGTAGACAAAGTAATGGAACTGGATGGGATACACCCTAGAATACTGAGGGAACTTGGTGACATTCTAGCAGCTCCACTGACTGATCTTTTCAGTGCCTCGTTGGAGTCTGGAGTGGTGCCAAAGGACTGGAGAGAGGCACACAAAAGTGGAAGTAAGGATGTGGTTGAAAACTACAGGCTGGTTAGTTTAACTTCGGTGATGAGTAAATTATTGGAAGCGCTACTGAAAGAGAAAATAGTGGGGTTTCTGGAGTCCAGCAGATTACAGGATCTGAGGCAGCATGGATTCGCCAGAGGCAGGTCTTGTCAGACAAATCTGATTGATTTCTTTGACTGGGTGACCAGGGAGTTGGACCAAGGGAGAGCCCTAGATGTGGTGTATTTAGATTTCAGTAAAGCCTTTGACACCGTTCCTCATCGGCGACTTATAAACAAACTGAGCACCCTAGGGATGGACCCTAAAGTTACTGTTTGAGTTAGAAATTAGTTGAGTGGGAGGAGACAAAATATACAGGTAAATGGAGCTCAGTCTGAGGAGAAGGAGGTGTGCCCCAGGGATCTGTCCTTGGTCCGATTCTTTTTAATATCTTTGTTAGTGATATAGTGGAAGGGCTGTCAGGTAAACTTTGCCTCTTTGCAGATGATACCAAAATCTGCAATAGAGTAGACACCCAGGAAGGTGTAGATAACATGAGGAGGGATCTAGCTAAGCTTAAAGGCTGGTCTAGAATTTTGCAGCTGAGATTTAATGTTAAAAAATGCAAAGTCATGCATTTGGGCTACAGAAATCCAAGGGAGCAACATAGTATAGAGGGTGAAGTACTTTTGTCCACTAAAGAAGAGTGGGACCTAGGTATGATTGTGTCTGATGATCTTAAAATAGCTAAACAGGTAGAAAAGACTACAGCAAAAGCTTTGGTGCGACCTCATTTGGAGTATTGTGTGCAATTCTGGAGACCGCACCTTCAAAAGGACATAAACAGGCTGGAGTCAGTACAGAGGGTGGCTACTAAAATGGCTAGTGGTCTTCATTATAAAGCATAGGAGGACAGACTTAAGGATCTTAATATGTATTGTACACCTTAGAGGAAAGGCGGGATAAAGGTGATATGAACGAGACGTTTAAATACCTCCATGGCATAAATGCACAGGAGGAGAGCCTCTTTCAATTGAAAGCAAGCTCTGCTATGAGGGGACATGGGATGAGGTTGAAAGGAGATAGATTCAGGAGTGATATGCGGAAATATTTCTTTACAGAAAGACTGGTTGATCCATGGAAGTCTGCCAGTGGAGGTAGTAGAGATGAGGACAGTATCTGAATTCAAAGAAGCATGGGACAGACACAGAGGATCTCTAAAGGAAAAAAGGCGACTGTTGTATTGGTTGATATGAAAGGACAGACTAGATAGGCCATGTGGTCTTTTTCTGTCATCATGTTTCTATTTCTATGAAAGGAGTGAATGGAGGCACGTTGCCCTGATAGAAATCAGTTTTAAGCCCCCATTACAGATGTTCACTCACTGAAACACCTTGTGGCGCGACGACTAGTGTTGGGATTTTTGAATTTGATTGCCTCAGCAGTGACAGCGTAGTTACTCACCTGTAACAGAGACCACAGGAATCAGTCCTCACATATGGTTGATGTCGGCGCCGATGGAGCCCTCATGCAGAGCAAATCCCCAGCTTTCTAAGAAAGCCTTTGAGAATTGCATCACGCATGGGCGGTCCCCTTCCTGCCCAAGGATGCCATCTTGCTCAGTCAAATGACATAGCTAAAAAGACGGCAAAATTAACAAAATATAATAATAAGACTACAACTCCAGGAGAGGAGGGAGGGTCATGAGGACTGATTCCTGCTGTCCCCGGAGAACACCTGTTACAGGTGTGTAACTACGCTTTCTCCAGAAACAAGCAGGAAGTCAGTCCTCACATATAGGACTCCCTAGCTATAGGCTACCGAGATCCCATAGCTGAAAATAGGCTCCCTCTAGGAGAGCCGCAGCAGCCATAATAGGAGTTCAACTGAGAGCATAACACTCCGGTAGCCTGACACCAAAGGGTTGGAGGGTAGGAGTTGTCTAGACCTCGAACAGCTTACGGAGTACCGCCTGGCCGAAAGCACTGTCCCGTCGGGACTCCCTATCCAGGCAGTAATGGGCCGCAAAAGTCTGACCCAAAGACAAGGTGGCGGCCCGGCAGATGTCTGCCAGCGGAACAGAACGGAAGTGAGCCACTGATGCCGCCTTAGCCCTGACCCGGTGGGCCATGACTCAACCCTGCAAAGGAAGATCGGCTGCCCTGTATGCCCAGGCAATACCGTCCGCCACCCAAGTGGACAACGTACACTTGGAGGCAGGCATCCCCAGCTTACTGGGGTCATAAGAGACGAAGAGCTGAGAAGCTCTTCTATATCCCCGCGTATGCTCCATGTAGAAGGCCAAAGCCCTATTACAGTCCAGGGTATGCAGAACTGCTTCTGCCTGACTGGCATGCGGACTGAGAAAGAAGGTCGGAAGTACCACCTCCTGGTTGAGGTGGAAGGAAGATACCATTTTTGGAAGGAACTTGGGGTGAGTGCGAAGCACCACCCTGTTCCTATAGAACTGTGTGTGCGGTCTATCGGAAACCAGAGCCTGCAGCTCACTCACTCGCCTGGCTGACGTGAGTGCCACCAAGAAAAGCACTTTCCAAGAGAGAAAGCAGAGATGGTAGGTAGAACATCGGCTCAAAAGGTGGGCGAGTAAGCTGCTCTAAGACCAAATTCAAATCCCACTCGGTCACCTGGGGGCGAACTGGGGGCTTCAGTAGAAGCAAACCTCTCAGGAACCTGGACACCAAAGGGTGTGCAGAAAGAGGTTGTCCTTCCACTGGAGAGTGGTGTGCTGACAAGGCACTAAGGTGGACTCGGACAGAGTTTGACTTGAGGCCTAAATCTGATAGCTGAAGCAGGTACTGCAGCACCACTGGCACTTGGCAGGAGAAAGGGTTTTCGCTCTACTTATCGCACCACACCTCAAACCTATGCCACTTAAATGCATAGGTCTTCCTAGTTGACTGCCTTCTTGAGGCTAGTAGTACTTCTTCTACATTTTTAGGGAGGAGAAGTGGTGCAAGGACTACCCTTTCAGCAGCCATGCCATCAGGTTGAGAGACCTGAGGTTGGGATGCAGGAGAGTGCCCTCCTCCTGCGACAGGAGGTTGGGATGTAATCCCAGAGGAATTGGGGCCTCTGCCGCCAGTTGAAGCAGGAGCGGAAACCATGGTTGCCTCAGCCATCTGGAGGCTACCAGGATGACCGAGGCTTTGTCCTGAAGGATCTTGAACAGAGTCCTGGCCACCAGAGGCGTGGGAGGAAACACATACAGGAGGCCCATGGACCATGGTATTAGGAAAGCATCTGCAGCCACCATGTATGGGTGTGGCTGTCTGGAGTAGAAACATGGCAACTGGTGATTCTGTGGGCTCGCAGACAGATCTATGGATGGTTGCCCCCAGTACTTAAATAGCTGCTGGGTTATGTTGGGATCCAGTTGCCATTCGTGCAGCTGGAGAATTCTGCTTAGCTTGTCGGCTAAGAAGTTTTCCTGACCTGGCAAGTAAACTGCTTTGAGATGCATATCCTGCCTGACTGCAAAAGAGCATAGGTCCAGGGTCTCTAAACACAGGGTGCGAGACCCTGTGCCCCCCCCCCCTGCTTGTTCACATAGAACATTGCCACCTGGTTGTCTGTCTGAATTAAGACAGGCTGGTGAGCCAGGGTTTGACAGAAGATCCATAGAGCTAGGCGGATAGCTCGAAGCTCTAGGAGATTGATCTGTTGTGTGCTCTCCTGTGGAGACCACACACCCTGAGTGCACAATTCCTGGCAATGGGCCCCCCACCCCAGCAGGATGCATCTGTAGTCAGAACTCTCGTGTGCTGTGGAGGTTGAAATGGCATCTTCTCCAGTAGGTGGTGTGGTTGAAGCCACCAGGTCAACAGAGATCCTGTCTCGGAGTCTGCCTCTGGCCTGTGTCCACTGATCCCTGAGGCACCACTGAGCTGTTCTCATGTGGAGGCGAGCATTGGGTGTCACATGCACCGTGGAGGCCATGTGACCAAGGAGGCACAGAAAGTGTCTTGCTGAGATCTGGGATCTGCGACTCACTTGCTGCACTAGGGCCAATAGTCTCTGTGCCCTGTCTTTCAGTAGATAAGCCCTTGCTTGAAGGATGTCCAGCTTTGCTCCTATGAACTCTAGCCCTTGAGTGGGAACCAGAGTGGACTTTGTGTAATTGATCGCAAACCCTAGGTGTTGTAGCAACTGGATAGTGCGAGACATGGCCTGTTGGGCTTCCAGGGCTGACTGGGCTCTGATGAGCCAGTCGTCCAGGTAGGGGAAGACAAATATCCCTTGGTTTCTTAGGAAGGCCACCACCACTGCTAGACACTTTGTGAACACCCTGGGTGCAGAGGCAAGGACAAATGGAAGTACCTTATACTGAAAGTGGTTTCCTCCCACCACAAATAGTAGATATTGTCTGTGGTCTGGATGAATTAGGATGTGTGTATAAGCATCCTTTAGGTCTAAGGAGCATAGCCAGTCTCCCTGGCGGAGGTAAGGCAGCAATATTCCAAGGGGAAGCATCTTAAACTTTTCCCTCACCAGGAACTTGTTTAAGTTGCGCAGGTTGAGGATGGGTCTTAGGCCTCCTGTTCTTTTTGGTATCAGGAAATGCCTGGAGTAGAACCTCTTTCCCTGCAGGTGGTGGGGCACCGGTTCTACCGCCTGATCCTCGAGAAGAACTGCTAACTCCTTCAAGAGGAAGTTCCTGTGAAGAGGGGGTCTGAGAGGCTCCCCTGGAGAGTAAGAGGGAGGTACCTGGGTGAAATGTAGCAGATAGCCCTTTTTGACTATCTGGAGAACCCAGGTATCTGTTGTGATGGCTGGCCACCTTTGTGCATACAGGGTCAGCCTTCCTCCTGTGCATGGCCTTAATTCTTTGGAGAGAGGGACTATGCTTTGGGAGTCAAAAAACCCCTCCAAGCTGGGCCGGAGCCGGTGCCTGAGGCTTGGGGGCTTTTTGCTTACGTGGGCCATGCCCCTGTCCCTTGGCCTGCTACCCCTGTTGGGGAGCTGGGGAGGCCTGCTATGTGGGGTAGTTGTGGTAAGCAGTACTTTTTCTCGGAAAAAAGGGCTTTTTACCCTAGCCCTTCTTCTTAGAAGGGGCAGAAGTTTTCTTCAAGAGCCGTGTCCGGTTCAGGTATTCAGACTCGATCTCAGCAGCCTTCTCTGTCATGGGTTTGCCAAAGAGGTTTTCACCTCAGCAAGGGACATCGACCAACTTGTCCTGTACCCATTGCTCCAGGTCTGACAACTGTAGCCATGCCTGGAGGCATGCACCGATGCCGGCCGTGGTTACCCGGGCCGACGCCTCAAAGCCATCATAGACTGCTCGAGTCATAAACTTCGAGCACTCACGGATCCCAGTGGACAAGGTCTTGAAGCGCTGCAAAGGTCCCTCAGAGAGACCAGCTGAGAACCCGGCAATCTTCTTTGCCAGGTCTCGCAGGTACATGCCCATTTACAGCTGGTATGTCTGGATTCGGCATGATAGCATTGAACCCTGGTAGCAATTCTTGCCGAGGGCATCCATGTTTCGGGCCTCCCGGCCAGGAGGCATAGAGGAGTGCATCTTCTAGCTCTTGAGCCAGCGCATGGCCGATTCTACAACCATGGAGTTGTGCGGCAGTTGTGCTTTTTGGAACCCAGGGCTCTTGCAAACTCGGTAAATGGAATCAATTCGCCTGCTGAGTACTGGCATCGAGGCCAGTGTCTCCCACATGTGGAGCATCAGCCATTCCAGAATTGGAGGCACCGGTACAGTAAGGGCTTCCCGAGGGGGAAAGTCATACTGGAGGATCTCGATGAAGTCCAAGAACCAAGTATCCTCCGGGGGGACCTTCTCTGAGGTTCAGAATCCCAGGAATCCAAGGGGACGCATCTGTCCGGTGACTCCTCGTCTTCTGTCTCCCATCCTGATTTCTCTGAAGAGGAATCGAGCAGCTCCGGCCTCGACTGCCCCGATGCCAGTGGAATCAGTGTAGATAACCTTGGCCCTGAACGGGAGGTCGAGGGGAACCTCGGCCGAGGATCGACTCGAGTCTTTAGGGTCTCGAGGATTGGCTCGGCCTCCGGGGTCAACTTGGACATCAAAGTCTTGGTGGTCAGGGCGGATGGACCGGTGAGACCGGCCATCAGCACCCGCTGCTGTTCCATGAAGGCAGATATGCTGTGCTCCAAGGCCACCATTCTGAGACCGAGCTCAGAAGGCTCCGCAGCCCCCGGGTTGGGTCCCAACGCCGTTTCTCCCAGAGGAGAGTCCACAATGAGGACTGTGGTTACCTAACTCGGCATCTCCGATTCCTTGCAAGAGAGTTTTGCTGGGCGCTCTGACTCCGAGGATCTCTGGCGACAGTCAGGACTCTGTGACTGGTCCCGCGAGGGACCAGGCCATTCGGAGCCATCCAACGACGACGCCCTCACAGATTTCTTCTTCCTCCAGTGTTCCCACGAGGGAGACCCCCTTTCGGAGGATACTCAACACTGCTCAGTCTCAGAGAGCTCCCGAGATGTCAAGGCCTCTGACGAGGTCTGGGCTGGGCAGGTGTGGACTCAGGAAAAATCCTATCATGTTGCTGCTGCCTACTCCTCAAGGCCTTGGAGGACATTTTCAGGGGCCGCGGTGACGGCGTTTCTTTAACCGCAGTTGCTAGTGAACGAGACCCAAAGCACTTGATACAGGGTGTATCCCGAAACGTGCACGTCGTGCAAGTATTCTTTTTTGGCAACAGTATGACAACATTCTGGTGGAACATGGACATTTTCAATTCAGTTAAGTTACGTTTTTAAAGATTTGTTTGGTGGAGAACCTTTTGAATAAAAGAAGCCTACCGTCTGGTGTGGGTGGATTACAGTTCCATTCCTCCTCCGGTGCGCTTCGACAAAAATATTTAAATTTTGTGGGACGGGATTTTATGGTGAATCTTGTTTGTTGTTATCAAAGAACAAAGCACCAGGCATTGATAGCATTAACATAGACATATTACAGCAATCTGATGCAGCTGTTACCGTACTTACAAGGTTCTGCCAAGAAATATGGAAGACAACATCATGGCCAACTGACTGGAAAAGATCTGAGTTTATACCAATACTAAAGAAAGGTGATTCAACTGACTGTGGAAATTATCGCACAATCGCTCTGATCCCACATGCCAGCAAGATTCTACTGAAGATTATTCAAAAGAGACTACAACCATACCTGGAACAAGAACTACCTGAAGTGCAAGCAGGGTTCAGGAAAGGGCGAGGAACGAGAGACATCATTGCGGATGTGAGATGGATCCTTGAAAAGACTAAAGAATACCAAAAGGATATCTATTTGTGCTTTATCGACTATAGCAAAGCTTTTGACTGTGTAAACCATGACAAACTCTGGGCCACATTAAGAAGCATGGGTATACCAGAACACCTGATCGTACTCTTGCACAATCTGTACATTGATCAAGAAGCAACAGTTCGAACAGAACAAGGAGAAACAGGATGGTTTAAAATAAGCAAAGGTGTAAGACAAGGCTGCATACTTTCCCCCTACCTGTTCAATTTATATGCAGATCAAATCATCAGAGAAGCAGAATTGTATGAAGACAACAGAGGTGTGAATATTGGAAGAAGACTCATCAACAACCTTCACTATGCTGATGATACCACATTACTGGCTGAAAGTGAAGATGATCTGAAACATTTGCTTCTCACAATCAAAGAACATAGTCTCAAAATGGGCCTGCACCTTAATGTAAAGAAGACAAAGATCATAACAACTGGCATAATCAACAGGTTCATCGTTGAAGGAGAAGAAATTGAAATCGTGAACAACTTTAACCTACTTGGATCAACTATCAATAAAGAAGCAACAAGCACTCAAGAAATCAGACGACGCATTGCTCTTGGCAGAATGGCTATGAAAGACCTAGATAAGATTCTCAAGAGCAGAGATGTCTCTCTCCATACAAAGATTCGACTTGTTTAAAGCCATGAAATTTTCAATAACATCATATGGATGTGAAAGCTGGACAGTGAAAAAGATAGACAGGAAGAAAATTGATGCCTTTGAATTATGGTGCTGGCAGCGAATACTGTGTATACCATGGACTGCCCGAAGAACAAACCAGTCGGTACTAGAGGAGATCAAACCTAAGCTTTCTTTAGAAGCTCAGATGACAAGACTTTGACTTTCATACTTTGGACACATCATGCGAAGAGAGAGATCATTAGAGAAAGACATCATGCTTGGCAAGATAGAAGGTCAACGCAAAAGAGGAAGGCCAGCAATGAGATGGATCGATACAAGAACAGCAGCTATGGGTACCAGTCTGTCAACAATGAGCCACCTGACTGAAGACCGAACACAATTTAGGATAGCTATCCAGAGGGTCACCATGAGTCGACTCTGACTCGACGGCACTTAAAAACAACAACACACTAACAGCTTTTATTACATCTTCTGGTAATGAATTCCAGATTTTGATTATGTGTTCAGTGAAAAAAAAATTCTCTTATTAGTTTTAAATGGGTTACACTGTAACTTTATTGTGTGTCCCCTGGTCTTTCTACTTTTTGAAGGAATAAGCAACTGATCTACGCTTACCTGTTGTATTCCATTTGTTCATTTATAGACATCTGTCATATCTCTCCTCAGCTGTTTCTTTTCCAAGTTGAAGAGCCCTAACCTTTTAAGCCTTTTCTCATAAGCATCCTTCCAAGGGAAATTGAAAAAATAATTTAAAAAACCTCTGGCTTAAGAAGCAGTGGCGGCAGCAAAATGAAGAGGCCCGCAGCCACCCACCTCCCAGAAAGCCATGTCAGGTAGTGTTTCTCCACCACACCGACTCAGCTTTTGCAGAGCCGCAGCAAAGGGAGAGTGTTTCCCTTTCGCGCAGCTCTGTTAAAGGATTTCCTGTTTCCCATCAACACCGCGGGCTCAGCTTTAACAGAGCCGCGATTAAGGGGAAACACTCTCCCTTCATCGCGGCTCTGCAAAAGCTGAGCCGGCACGGAGGAGAAACGGGCACGGCTCTCCTGGGAGGCGGGCGGCTGCGGGGCTCTTCATTCTGCCACTGCCACCGCTGAAGCAGCAGTGGCAGCTGCTTCTTAAGCTGGAGGTTTTTTTATTATTTTTATTTTGAAGGCCGAGTGAGGCGGTCTTTTTGTGGACAATTTTGTCGCCTCCAAAAAGTAGCCGCCTGAGGCTACCGCCTCAATCGGCCTCATTATAGAGCCGCCCCTGCCTGACATTTCTTTCTCTATAACATCAACAAAGTCCGCCCATTCCTTTCTGAACACACTACTAAGACACTTATCCACGCCTTAATCACCTCCCGTCTTGACTACTGTAATCTACTCCTTGCTGGTCTCCCTTTGAATCATCTCACTCCCCTTCAATCTGTTCAACACTCTGCTGCACGGCTAATTTTCCGCCAGCCTCATCATGCCCATATTACCCCTCTTCTCAAGTCACTTCATTGGCTCCCTATCCATTTCTGCATCCAGTTCAAATTTCTCTTGCTGACCTATAAATGCATTCACTCTGCAGCTCCTCAATACCTCTCTTCTCATCTCTCTTTACACCCCCACCCCCTTCGGGAACTCCGCTCTTCTGGCAAACTGCTTCTATTTGTGCCCTTCTCTTCTATTGCTTACTCCAGATTTCGTTCCTTTCAGCTTGCTGCACCTTACACTTGGAACAAACTACCTGTGTCTGTATGCCAGGCACCTTTTCTGACCTTTTTCAAATCCAGGCTGAAAACTCACCTCTTTTCTGCTGCTTTTGGATCTTCTCTCACCTGATCTCCTTGTTTCTTTACCTTTCTCCCTTGTTTTATCCCTCTCAAAACCTTCTGTGTTATCTGTCTTGACTAGATTGTAAGCTCTGAGGAGCAGGGACTGTCTCTTACATGTCTGTGCAGCGCTGCTTACGACTTGTAGCACTATACAAATGCTCAGTAGTAATAGTAGATTGCTTTTTTGGATGACCGATCACCTCCAGTGCAGATGGCCGCTGCCAATTGGCAGCAGCCACACTGCCACGTTATCGAGTCTTCAGGCAGATAATACGACTTCTTGAGGTAGTCATTATGCAAAAACATTTCATGCAGTGGCTACCAACCCTCGTCACTCCCCAGCCTCTGCCTGATCTCATCCCACCACCCTGCTCCATGCAAAAAACAGATATCACAGAAAAGTGCTTGAGATATCTGATTTTCACATGCATTAGCTGCTAACGCTAGGCGATAAATCTGAATTAGCTCCACGGTGGCAGCTAAAGCCCTTTAGTAGACATACCCCTAAATGTTCCGATGCTGAATCAAATGAAACAAGTGATGTGATGATAATGGTTTGCTATGCTGGCTCTGGAAGACTGTTATGCCTAGCAAATGTTATACATTGTTGTGCTGGATTTCAAAAATATATTTTTTTGCACATGAATTGATAGACACATGTTGGGTTATGCTCAGAACTGGATGAGGATTTTTGTTTTGTGCCCATACGATATGGGCCTGATATTGAGATGGGCAGATCTTCAAAGGTGAGGCGCATAGCTTTCCCCGCTGCCCTCTAACCTGGATATTCAATGCTGCAGCGACAGCATTGAATATCCAGGCACTGCCGCACACACTGGAAGCCACTGAAGCTAACTGGGCAGCAGCGATATTGCATGCTTCCCAGTTAACTCCTGCGTCTTCAAGATAGGCAAGGGTTTTTCCTCACCTATCTTTAAGGCGCAGATCGCTAACCGGGCAGCATGCAATTTCGCTGTTGCCCAGTTAGCATTTATCACTGCCTCTGCTCCGGCCTGGAATGCCCCCGACATGCCCCGATGCTAACAAAATAGCATCAGGGCACATAGGGGACTTAACCGTGTTAAGTGCCATTGACTATCCCTATTTAAGGCAGAAGTGGAGGAGTGGCCTAGTGGTTGGGGCAAGGTACTTCAGGCCAGAAGGTCAGGGGTTCAAATCCCACTAGAGGACAGCAACCTTGGGCCAGAAGGACTGGGGTTTCTAGTCCCACAGGTGCTCCTTGTGGTCTTGGGCAAGCCACTTAACTCTCCATAGCCCATGTTCCCTGTAAAATAGTTATCTCCAAGTTATAATGCCCTGTTGAATGTAATTTCAGTTTGTTCATTGTAAACCACACTGATGCAGAATAGCACGGTATATAAGAGAATGAAAATAAATTTAAACATTTTTGGGCTGTAAACCATGTAAATGCCTTTCAAATATCGGGCCCCATGTTTTCTAGCAATCTGTTGCTTTATCTACATATATTTTGCTTGCAAATGGACATTGTAACACATGGACACTGCAATATTTACCTACGAGGGTAGATGATTATATCTTTTGGTGAAGAGATAAACATTTTTTTGGATCTTGTAACCACTAAATCTTTTCAATTATCATACATCCAACTATTTTAATTTTGATGGCACACCTTTTGTGAGTTAATCGTATGGTAATATTTTTACATTATTATTGATTGCCTTTATAAAATACTAGCAAAAGTAGGCAAAAATGTGCATTATTTACACCAAAAAGTGCAATCATTTACACCAGTCCTTAGTTTGTATGTGCGTAAATAACAGTATTTTTCAAATTTGTGTGCTCTTCCCATACTTCACCTGTCCCTAATTCAATTAGGCAATGGAGAGTTAATTTAAAATTCCTTGACAGCAGTTTTTATCCCAACCAAACCACATACTGTATACACTGGCCAGTCATTCACTCTTCCCAATCACACTTTGACAGAATTCCAGGCATTCATTGTACCAGCAAAACTTGTAATTTTTCAAATTTAGATCACCCTTCAGCACTTAGCTAATTTAATTAAACAGGTATTTTCCCCTGTCTACCACAGACCCCCAAGAGAGGGAAAAATTATTTTAATTTCACAACCATGAGACAAAAAGCCTCTTCTCTTGTGAGGGACTTTCTCACAGAAAGTTTTGATAAAAACAGATTTGCTTTAAAAAATAATTCTCCAGCTTCAATCAGACCTCCCTATAATATTCCATGCGCACAAAAAAAAACACTTTTAAAGGCAATAAAACCCACTCTGTGCCCAAAACACAATCATACCGACCACACACATACACCCTCACATATCCATAAACCAGCCACAACTGAACAAACTGTCAGCAACACCAACATTCATGTCAGAGAAAAGTATTCCTTTGCCTGGATGCTCCAGGGACACCTTTAAACATCACAGCGCCATTGGGTATGTGAAGACCCTTAGCCGGGAGCCCTGATCTGCATCAGAGCAAGGAGCAGGAAGTTCCATCCCCCTGCTCCTCACCGCGAGGCCAATCGGGCTGCTCCAGGGACACCTTTAAATATCAGAATGCCATGCCAAAGGGCCTCACCAGAAGGCCTTTTGTTATGGCCCTTAGGTAGGGACCCAATAAAACATTAGAGAAACTTAACCTCCACAAAACATCACGCAGACAACAGCCGCATGGGGACTCACCCCACCGTAATCAAATGTCTCAATGCACAAACTGCGAACAATGGCAACTCCACTCTGAACTCCTTGCATACAGCATAAAACAACACCGGCAAACACCAACACACTGTTCGAAATTGATTACACTCTTCCATGTCCCCAGCAACCGATCTCTGGCATCCCTCGGCATGCTGCGATCATTACCATCACCTCCAACATTGCCGACAGCCTCAGACTTCCTGCTCGCTACTCAGAATGGCAAAGACACCAAGGCCCAATGATTCCATTCTGGTAAGCTCTACTTTGCCACAATACTAATTCTAAACACCCCCCCACACAAACCTATAAGACCAAGAAAGTAAAGCACATCCATTACCAGTGTCCCAGAGCACAGGTTGACCTTAGCATTGGGCCTAGTGACTCCAGGGACTCCAATAACCCTGTTCATAAATAAGTGCCATGAGGAAAGAGAACATCCATTCCTACAACACATTAACACTCGAGAAGCCCCTACTCTTCCACTAGAAAAGACTCAAGCCAACAGAGAGCCCAGAAAAAAATAGTGGGCATAAAATGAACATCACATGTATCTCTATATTACCCATTACACTATTAATTAGTCGTTCATACTCACTCACCCAACAACCTCAACACATCCCAATCATATACCACCTATTTCGCCCCAGGACAATAGCAGAGACCAACAGACACTTAACGGTGCATCATAGCTTGAACCAAAGGTTCATCAGTATAAAACCTCAAAACCACCCATTAAGTCCCAAGCTCCATGACATGGATAGCTCGAAAACACTAAGCTGGTACCTAGTGAATGCCAGATCAATTAAGAAGAAGACCCCCATTAATCTGACCTCATTCACAACTTGAAGCCTGACATTATCTGTATCACAGAAATTTAGCTCTCTGACGTAGACACGGTACTCCTCAACCTAATCAAACCACCAGATTACAGCATCTTCCACTGTCCAAGACAGAATAAAAAAGGCAGGGTCATGCTCATACTATGCAAAGCAGAACTAGGGGCATATTACAACTCATCTACAAGCTTAGATGGTCTTGATATCCTAATGATACAAAATAAACGCCTAGTAATCAGCTTAATATACAGTTCCCCATCATCAGACCCCAACACACTGGACAGCATTCTCAACTCAGCATGCTCTGATACCTCAGTAGGTAGAGACCACATCATACTAAGCAATTTCAATCTCTTCTCAGCAAATAGAACACAGAGTTCATCCTTCCTACAAGCCATGGAAGACCTAGGCTACCAACAGAAATTGACACCCCTACACACTCAAAAGTTAATGCATTGGACCTCATATTCATACCCAAAGAATGGCCAAATAACACTCATGCAACATCAGTGCAAACACAGCCGGTTCCATGGCAGACCAGTACCTGATACATTTTAATCTTTGCACCTAAACAACTCCCCACAGCAGA
Organism: Ichthyophis bannanicus; assembly: GCA_033557465.1. NCBI lineage: Eukaryota > Metazoa > Chordata > Amphibia > Gymnophiona > Ichthyophiidae > Ichthyophis > Ichthyophis bannanicus. Next base: position 643,245,149 of record CM066036.1, on the reverse strand, counting down.
CCTCAACACTCAGACCCAGTACCATGGTCAGATCACGCTATGCTATCCATTATCCTCCAAACAACACTCAGATGCCATTCCTCCCATGGCAACAGCCACAAACACAAAGCTTCAAAGCATTCAACAACTAATCCTTCCTAGATGACATCTCTCCACTTCTAAAATCCAACCAACAAGATTTAGACAATCTCATCCACTCCTGGAACACAGTGATTAACAAAGCCACTACTTTTACTCCAAGATGACCCAAGAGCAACCCTAGCATGGTACACCAGCCCTGGTTCTCATTCAAACTCAGAACAACTGGAAGAGAGCTCCAACAGATTGAGAGAAGATGGAAAAGATTCCCAAGATGCAACCATAAAACAGCAGTATGCCATCAAACAAATAGAATATAGCAATCTCATTAATAACAGTAGAAAAGAATATTACTCCAATATAATCATGAAATCTCTTAACTGCCCAAGAGAACTGCATCCACCCTCACCAGAGACCCGACATCTACATACCCCAAGACCTCAAATGAACAGCTAGACCCGCAGACCATAGCCAATTATCTATCAAACAAGCAATCCACAGCACCTCCTATAACCAAAGAACCTCTCCACAAATCAGATAAACCATTCCAAGTACATATCTGGGACTCCTTCAGATTAATAACACAGAGAGAAGTCACAGACATTATTAAAAGCATTAATACAACTTCCTCTTCCCTGACCCATGCCCAGCAGCATGGATAAAATCCCTCACTTATTCTCCTCGATTATTCTAAAGATAGTCCATGCTTCCTTTTCCCAAGGATACTTACCAAAGGCATTGAAACAGACTTCAATAAGACCCATCCTAAAGAAACCTTCAATGGGCCAAGCTGACCCTAGTTCATATCGACCAATTGCCTGTATACCATTCCTGGCCAAGATAATTGAAAAGACTGTACAGCATCAACTTCAAGAACATGTCGACACCCATGCTCCTCTTGACCCCAGCAACATGGTCTCTGCCCTCGACACGGTGTAGATATCCTCTTCACAGCACTATTTGACACATTAATCAGAGGCCTTGATAAACCACATCAATGATTCATTATGATACTTCTAGACATTAGTGCTGCATTTGACTCCCTATCACATAACACCCTAATTACAAGGCTCAGAGACATAGGCCTCCACAAAAACACAATAGACTGGTTCACTTCCTACGTTATAGACAGAAAGCTGCAAGTAAAAGTCCGGTCTCATAAATCCAACCAATTCACCCTAAAACAAGGCATATCTCAGGGCTCAGCCTTATCAATTCTGCTATTTAACATTTACATTCAGCCCATTTGCAATTTACTGAGGAAATTTAACATGAATTTCCATCTTTATGCAGACGACATTATGTTTTACATGCCCTTCCACACCCTAACCCAGACTTCTCCATCATCTCATTGCTTTTCCGCCATTTCAGACCTCCCGGCAGAACTTGGCCTAGTAGTAAACCAAAACAAGATCAAAACACTACTAGTCACAAAAGACCCTTCCTTCAACCCACCTGAGAAACTCAAACATGCAGAAATTACGATAAAAAGTGAAGTCAAATACCTCAGCATAACCCTCGACAATAACCTCAACATGCTCGCCCATATCAAGAAGTCTGAGAAAACTGCATACCTGAAATGCAAATCACTCCAACACTTGCGACCCATATTACAATACAATGACTACAGAACAGTCTTTCAGTCCATCATAACCCCTCACCTTCACTACAGCAATATACTTTATCAGGGACTTACAAAACAAGCATTATACCCATTGCAATTAGTGCAAAACACTGCTGCAAATCTTAACAGGAACATCAAAGATGACAGCGTATCATACAGACTCTCAAGAGCCTTCATTAGTTACCAGTCATACAAAGGACAAAATATAAAATCGTAACCATCATTTAAAAAATCCTCCACAACTCATCAACCCCCTGCCTTGAAGAACTAATCACAAAAACACTCTCAACAAGGCCCAGATCAGTGAATCAGAAACTGTTACTCATACGCCTCCACCCCCCAAGACCAGAAGCTCTCAGCAAGCAAACAACAGAGCCTTCACACCTTTTGCCCCAACAATTTGGAACACACTACCAGAACCCATCAGATCCACACAGTCTATACAAGTTCTGAAAAAAACTGGTAAAAACACATCTATTTATTGAACACCGGACCAAATGACATCACATAACTACATATACCATGCTTTCATTCACACATTGCTGTTATCTTAAACCCCCAATTTGTTAAATCTAAGTTTGAATCCCCATAAGTTCTTTGTAATTACAACTCATTCAAGTTTGTTATTGTTGTTCTATGTAAACCGCCTTGGCATAAAAGCGGTGTAAAAAAACTGCTAAATAAATAAACAAATAAACTAAACCCATACACATGTAACGTGCAACACAAAGAACAGACACAACACCGCTTCAGGAACTTAAATAAGAGGGAGGAGTGGCTCAGTGGTTGGGACAGTTTACCTCAGGCCGGAAGGCCGGGGGTTCAATTCCCACATGGGGACAAGCAATCTCAGGCCGGAGGGACTAGGGTCCCTAGTCCCATGGCCATTCCTTGTGGCCTTGGGCAAACCACTTAACCCTCCATTGCCTCACGTACACTTAGATTGTGAGCCCTTCGGAGACAAAGGAATAGAAAGTACCTGTTAGTATACATGTAAACCACACTGATTCTAAAGAGTGCGGTATAAAAAATAAATAAAATAAGGAAACCTTCCTAAAGGTCACTCAACCCAAATTGACAGATAATCCAGATGGCCTTGATGCCCTCCTAAAGAACTGTAACACCACCTTAGATAAAGCATCCTCCATCTCCAAAAAAAAATACCAAAGAAACAAATAAATTCACAGTCATGGTATTCCCAGAAGCTAAGGTCAATAAAGAGAATCTTACAGAAAATGGAGAAGCACAAAATCCAAGGTTGAATTGAAGCAATATATGGTGACCCTCAAGTTATATTTGCTAGACCTTCAATGACCTAAAGAAGGAATACTACTCAAAAATGCTTATGAAGTCACTAAATTGCCCCAGGTAGCTCTTCCTCATTGTACAAGGTTTAATCCGTAGTCCAAGCAAAGATGGCCCCCTCAATAACAAAACAGATGCACAGCAATTTGCCAATTACTACATGAAGAAGTTGAGATGCCCGATAGTCAGTGCAATGAAAGAAACAATTATCCAGCTGACACCAGCATATGGAAATCATTCTCACTAAGCAGCCTGGAACAGACTGAGTAATCTATCAAATCCATCATTACTACCACATAGGGTTGCCAATTCTTTGAAAGAGAAAAACCTGCCACCTGTGGGTAGTCACGCCCTGCCCATGCCCACCCTTTCCCCACCCCCTGCCCCGCCCTTACTCTACCTCCTGTCCCCAAAAAAATTGCAGAGAGGTCAATGTGCAAACTGAACAAGCAAGACTTCTACAAATTCATAAGCAGAAATTCTATACCGACAGAATACGCAGCATTGGTTGAACACACACACACACACACAATACAGACAGGTCTTCATCAATAAATGAGCACAAAACAATAAGAGAAATATCTAGACAAAAATTTGAAAACAAAATTATTTTTTCCACCTTTGTCGTCTAACCATTTTATTCTTTGATCATGCTGGTTCCAATCTGAGGCTTCAGTTTTCCCATTTTCTCTTAGCTCGTTTTCTATGGTCTATAGCAGCATTTTTCAACCACTGTGCCGTGGCACACTAGTGTGCCGTGAGATATTGTCTGGTGTGCCGTGGGAAAAATTCCAATTTCATCCGTAACATGTGGCCTCGGCTCACAAATTAGGGTTGCCAACCGGCCGGTTTTCAGCCGGCCTGGCCGGTTTTTCCATGGCCAGGCCGGCTGCCGGCACAGTTGTAAAACCGGCCATTGAAAAGCCGTTTTTTTGCTCTGGCCGCAAGATCGGGAGCGGCCAGAGCAAAAAACCGGCTTTTGTGCCGAAGTCCGCGGCGCAAACGCGATCGCGATTCCCTATAGCAGTGCAGCCGCTGGTTCTGCTTTGTACAGAGCAGCGGCTGCACTACACTTACATTGAAAAGTAAAGAGAAACTGTGTCAGGAGCCCTCCGATCATGCAGAGCCCGAGGAAGTGATGTCATGGGGGCGGGCTCCTCACAGGCTGTCTTTCCTTTTCAAATTAACTTTAGCTGCAATAAAGTTAATTTGAAAAGGAAAGACAGCCTGTGAGGAGCCCGCCCCCATGACATCACTTCCTCGGGCTCTGCGATGACCGGAGGGCTCCTGACACAGTTTCTCTTTACTTTTCAATGTAAGTGTAGTGCAGCCGCTGCTCTGTACAAAGCAGAAGCAGCGGCTTGGGCAGAGGGTGTGTGTGTGTGTGTGAGTGAACCAGCAAGGGGGGGGGGGAGTGTGAGTGAACCACCAAGGGGGGGGGGGGGATTGTTAGTGAACCAGCAGTGGAGGGGGGGGGTGTGAGTGAACCAGCAAGGGGGGGGGGCGATGGTGTGAGTGAGCCAGCAGGGGAGGGGGGGTAAGTGAGTGAGTGACCCAGCAGGAGGGGTGAGTAAGTGACAGGGGGGTGGGTGAGTGAACCAGCAGTGGAGGGGGGGGTGGTGTGAGTGAACCAGCAGGGGAGGGGGGTTGGTGTGAACCAGCAGGGGAGGGGGGTTGGTGTGAGTGTTTGATTCCTATTCAAGAGAATTACTTTATATATAGTCAATATAGGCACAGAGGTAAATTTTTTTAACATTTTCTAATGGTGGTGTGCCTCGTGATTTTTTTCATGAAAAAAGTGTGCCTTTCCACAAAAAAGTTTGAAAAACACTGGTCTATAGACCATCTGCCATTTCTTGTCTCTTCTTTTCTTTTCTTCACTTCCTTTCCATCAGCCTATTTCCAGTCCCAGTGCCCCCTCCCCATTATCCAGTCACTTACCAGTGCCATTCCCAGGTGTCAGCTCCCTTTGAGCCCCCTCCTTACCTCCTCTGTCAGATCCTTTCCAGCCACCTCCTTACCCCCTTTCAGCTCTCTTCCAGCCACCTCCTTCCTCCCTTTCAGCTCTCTTCCAGCCACCTCCTTCACCCTGTCAGTTCCTTCCTGCCACCTCCTTCCCCCCTCTTTCAGCTCTCTTCCAGCCCTCACCTTCCACCTGTCAGTTCCTTCTGCCACCTCTTTCCCCTTGCAGCTGCTGCTGCTTCACACCCCCCCCCCCTCCTTAGTGCTGCTTCACCCCCTCTTCTCCAAGGGTTGCAGAGCAGAGATGGCATCCATCTGTCCAAGAAAGGTCAACGCATCTTCAGTAGTAGACTGGCTAATCTACTGAAGAGGGCTTTAAACTAGATTCGTTGGGGATAGGTGAAGAAAGCCCCCAGGTAAGTGAAAGCCCCCAGGTAGGTGATACATTAAATAGCTTTATGGAAATGGGTAACAGGGGTAACATATGGAAAGCAGTGTGTATAAATGCCCATAGCATGGGAAATAAGATCCCTGATGTTGAAGCTTTGGTGGTAGTGGCTGACTGGGATGTAACTATACCTGGCTATACTTTATTCAGAAAGGACAGGGTAGGAAGAAGGGGAGGAGGAGTGGCACTACATGTAAAAACTTAAAGCTTTGGAATATTAAAGCTTTGGAATTACAGAGCTTAAAAGGGAGAGAGGAGGCATTGTGGGTTAAACTAGAAAGAGGGAAAGAGAAATCTATTTGCACTGGCGTGATATACAGACCTCCCTCACAAGAGGAAGAGGTGGACAGAGAGTTAATTGAAGACATACGCAGCATTGCTAGGAAAGGGGAAGTGCTACCGATAGGAGATTTCAGTATGCCAGATGTTGATTGGCACATTCCTGCTGCAGTATCATCTAGAAGTAAGGAGATCCTGGATTCTCTACAGGGAGAACTATTCAGGCAATTAGTAACAGACCCCACACGTGAAGGGGCCATACTGGACTTGGTGCTTACCAATGGTGAAAGTGTTTCTGATGTTGTAGTGGGAGATCATTTTGCATCCAGTGATCACTAGATGGTGTGGTTCAGTATTAGGACTAGGGCTGTTAGAATCCATTCCAAGGTGAGGATCTTAGACTTTAGGAAGACTAACTTTGCGAAGATGGGCCAATACCTCAGGGAGTCGTTAGTGGGATGGGAACAGCTGGGGGATGTAGAAAAACAGTGGGCAAAACTGAAAGGGGGTATTTTAAGGGCAACCAACCTTTTTGTTAAAATGGTAAATAAAGGCAAAAGGAAAAAGAGACCGCTATGGTTTTCGAAGGAAGTAGCTGAAAAAGTGAAGAAAAAGAGGGAGGCCTTCATGAAATACAAGAGATCACAGAGAGAGGAAGACAGGCATCTGTATTTGGAAAAACTTAGAGAAGCTAGCAAAGTAGTTAAGAAGGCAAAGATTCAAAAGGAGGAGGAAATAGTCAATGCAATAAAATGGGGGGGATAAGACATTTTTCAGATATATTAGTGAGAAGAGGAAGGGCAAAAGTGTGGTATTGTCAGACTCAAGGGTGCAGGGGGGGAATATGTAGAAGCTGATAAGGATAAAGCGGAATTGCTTAACAAATATTTTTGTTCTGTGTTCACAGATGAAGAACTAGGAGCAGGACCTCAGAAAACACCCACAAATAGGAACAGAAGCGAGGGACATCTTGAACAATTTTCAGAAGACTGTGTTCGTGAGAAACTAGCTCAACTTAAAGTAGACAAAGCGATGGGACCGGATGGGATACACCCTAGAATACTGAGGGAACTTGGGGACATTCTAGCAACTCCACTGACTGACCTTTTCAATGCCTCGTTGGAATCGGAAGTGGTGCCAAAGGACTGGAGAGAGGCTCATGTGCTGCCTTTACACAAAAGCGGAAGTAAGGATGTGGTTGAAAACTACAGGGCGGTTAGTTTAACTTCGGTGGTGAGTAAATTATTGGAAATGCTGCTGAAAGAGAAAATAGTGAGGTTCCTGGAGTCCAGCGGATTACAGGATCCGAGGCAGCATGGATTCACCAGAGGCAGGTCTTGTCAGACAAATCTGATTGATTTCTTTGACTGGGTGACCAGGGAGTTGGACCGAGGGAGGAGAGCTCTAGATGTGGTGTATTTAGATTTCAGTAAAGCCTTTGACACTGTTCCTCACAGGCGACTTATAAACAACCTGAGCACCCTAGGGATGGACCCTAAAGTACTGCTTGGGTTAGAAATTGGTTGGGTGGGAGGCGACAAAGAGTACAAGTAAATGGAGCTCACTCTGAGGAGAAGGATGTTACCAGTGGTGTGCCCCAGGGATCTGTCCTTGGTCCGATTCTTTTTAACATCTTTGTTAGTGATATAGCGGAAGGGCTGTCGGGTAAGGTTTGCCTCTTTGCAGATGATACCAAAATCTGCAATAGAGTAGACACACAGGAAGGTGTAGATAACATGAGGACGGATCTAGCTAAGCTTGAAGAATGGTCTAGAATTTGGCAGCTGGGATTTAATGTTAAAAAATGTAAGGTCATGCATTTGGGCTGCAGCAATCCAAGGGAGCAATACAGTATAGGAGGTGAAGTACTTTTGTCCACTAAAGAAGAGCGGGACCTAGGCGTGGTTGTGTCTGATGATCTTAAAGTAGCTAAACAGGTAGAAAAGGCGCGGCAAAAGCTAGAAGGATGCTTGGGTGCATACGGAGAGGAATGGCTAGCAGAAAAAAAGAGGTGATAATGCCTCTGTATAAGTCTTTGGTGTGACCTAATTTGGAGTATAGTGTGCAATTCTGTAGACCGCACCTTCAAAAGGATGTGAACAGGAAGGAGTCGGTGCAGAGGGTGGCTACTAAAATGATTAGTGGGCTTCATTATAAAGCATATGAGGACAGACTGAAGGATCTTAATATGTACACCTTAGAGGAAAGGCGGGATAGAGGTGATATGATTGAGATGTTTAAATACCTCCGTGGCATAAATGTTCAGGGAGAGAGCCTCTTTCAATTGAAAGCAAGTTCTGCTACGAGGGGACATGGGATGAGGGTGAAGGAAGATAGATTCAGGAGTGATATGCGGAAATATTTCTTTACGGAAAGAGTAGTGGATCCATGGAATAGTCTCCCAGTGGATGTGGTAGAGATGAGGACAGTAACTGAATTTAAAAAAGCATGGGACCAACACAGAGGATCTCTAAAGGTAAAAAGTGGACTGTTGTAGTTGTTGATATGGAAGGACAGACTAGATAGGCCATGTGGTCTTTTTCTGTCATCATGTTTTATATGTTTATATGTTTCTCTTAGTGTTGCTTCACCCCCCCCCCCCCTTAGTGCTGGTTCACTCACCCCTCCCTTAGTGCTGGTTCACTCACCACCCCCCTCTTAGTGCTGGTTCACTAACCCCCCCCCCTCCTTAGTGCTGGTTCACTCACACACCCCTCCCCTCCCCTCTCTCTTAGTACTGGTTCACTCACCCCCCCCCCCTCTTAGTGCTGGTTCACTCACACACACCCCTCCCCTCTCTCTTAGTGCTGGTTCACTCACACCCTCCTCCCCTCCCCTCTCTCTTAGTGTTGGTTCACTCACCCCCCCCCCCTTACTGCTGGTTAACTCACCCCCCCCCTTTGTGCTGGTTTAATCACACACACCCTCCCCTCTCTCTTAGTGCTGGTTCACTAACCCCCCCCCCCCCTTAGTGCTGGTTCACTCACCCCCCTCTCTCTCTTAGTGCTGGTTCACTCACACACACACCCTCTTAGTGCTGGTTCATTCACCCCCCCCCCCCACTCTTAGTGCTGGTTCACTCACCCCCCTTTGTGCTGGTTCACTCACCCCCCCTTTAGTGCTGGTTCACTCACCCCCCCCCCCTCTTAGTGCTGGTTCACTCACCCCCCTCCTTAGTGCTTGTTCACGCATACCCCCTCCCCCTCTTAGTGCTGGTTCACTCACACACACCCTCTCCTCCCCTCTCTTAGTGCTGGTTCGCTCAATCCCCCCCCCCCTTAGTGCTGGTTCACTCACACACCCCTCCCCTCTCTCTTAGTGCTGGTTCACTCACCCCCCCTATTTGTGCTGGTTCACTCACACCCCCCCCCCTCTTAGTGCTGGTTCACTCACCCCCCCCACTCTTAGTGCTGGTTCACATACATCCCCTCCCCCCTCTTAGTGCTGATTCACTCATGCCCCCCTCTCTTAGTGCTGGTTCACTCACGCCCCTCCCTGCTGAAGCCGCTGCTTCTGCTTTTTACAGAGCAGCGGCTGCAATAAACTTACTTTGAAAAGGAAAGACAACCTGTTAGGAGCCCTCCGGTCGTCCTTCTGCAACCCAGCGCCTGAGGAAGTGATATCATAGGGGGCGGGCTCCTCAGAGGTTGTCTTTCCTTTTCAAATTAACTTTATTGCAGCCGCTGCTCTGTGAAAAGCAGAAGCAGTGGCTGCACTGCCACGGGGAATCACGTTCATGCCGCGGACTGCGGGAGTCGGGAGAAAAGCCGTTTTTTTGCTCTGGCCGCTCCCGATCTTGCGGCCAGAGCAAAAAAACGGCTTTTCAAGGGCCGGTTTTACATCTGTGCCGGCAGCCGGCCTGGCCATGGGAAAACCAGCCAGGCCAGCTGAAAACCAGCCGGTTGGCAACCCTACTACTGCATCCCACCTTGACCCCTGCCCAATAAGTTGAGTTAAAATAACAAAAGCTGAATTAACATCTTTCATCCAAAGATTAGTCAATCGTTCACTATCCCAAGGGATCATGCCAAAAGTTCTCAAAGCAGAAACTGTCCACTCCATACTAAAACACCTCTCACTCGATAAGCACTGCCCAGGTTCCTATAGACCAAAATCGAGTCTTCTGTTTATATCCAAGATAATTGAAAAACCAGTCCTGAAGCAATTACAAGATCATCTTGATACATACACTCTGCTTGATTCACATCAATATGGATTCTGACAGTACCATGGCGTGGAAATACTCCTCATCTTCCTGTTCGACAGAATAATCCAAGGAATTGAAAACACTAAACAATCCTACGTACTTATTTTCCTGGATATAGCATCAGCATTCGACTCCATCAGACATTACTTCCTAATCACTCGACTTTAATATCTGGGCTTTGTAGAAGCTATAATCCAATGGTTTATATAATACTTATCTGACCACACACAACAGGTCAAAATTGGTCATTCTCTCGCAAGACCATTCTCTCGCAAGACCAATCAGACCCAAGGAATACCCCAAGGCTCAGCTTTATCAGCATTACTGTTTAACATCTATCTTCAGCCCATCTGCGAAATAATCAGAGCACACAACATTGATTATAGAATATACACAGATGACATAATGATTTTCACAATAATCTTTTCGGTTTTCTCTCAGAGTAATATAAATAATGCCTGCTGATACTATTTACTCTATTGTAACATCCATCCAACGTGGTAAACGTCATCCGTAGGCACACTTCCATGCGTTTCACTCTATACTGAGTTTCTTCAGGGGGGGGTCTACGAGTAAAACAGAATAAAATGAAACCATAAAGTTCCATAATGACTTTCCATGTCTTCTGTCACAAAATCCTCAGAACAGAACTTATAGTTTCACGTACCCTAACAACCTTCACATAGATGCTGCAGACGTTGGGCATTGTTTAATGAGAGATCATGGTTGGTTGAAGCTTCTCAAGGGAAAGAGAAAATAATTGATACAGAACATATTAATTTAATAACAAAATTTTCTCCATTGAGCTTTAAAATTCAAAAAAAATAGTATTAAAACATACCAATGTTTTGAGTAATATGTCTGGTCTTGAAGGGAAGCGCATATGATGTGTGTGGCAGAGGGATAAAAATCTAAAAGAAAAACTAAGCCCAGCGGTTCTACGATCTCCAGTGGAAGGGAAGGAGGAACTTCAAAGAAGGGGCCACATGAAATGTGGCCACTGTGGAAATGTGGAATGTTAACGGCACCTTTGGTTCAACATCGTATTTAGCGACATCATCAGTTTGAAGAATTACATTGTTTTTGTATTGAGAGGGTCTCCTCGGCGATGCATGGGAAGTCACAAGAACAAACACTATTATTGCGTGAACAACGCTGGATATTCACCTTAGAAACCCTATCACCAGAGGGTTTAAATTCCTGCATTGATCGGGGGGCTTGTTTATGAAGAAGGATGTGGTGGAGTTCCATGATGTAAATTGCGTGAAGAACATTAGGTTATGATGTCATTAAATGTGCACATAATAGGGAGGCTCCATGGCTGTTCCGCATGCGCGGCGTCTTTTTGAAACAGTCACTGCTTTAGGAAACCTCACGGAAGACAACGTCTGCAGCATCTATGTGAAGGTTGTTATGGTACGTGAAACTATAAGTTCTGTTCTGAGGATTTTGTGACAGAAGACGTGGAAAGTCATGATGGAACTTTATGGCTTTATTTTATTCTGTTTTACTCGTAGAGCCCCCTGAAGAAACTCAGTATAGAGTGAAACGCATGGAAGGGTGCTTACGGATGGCGTTTACCACGTTGGATGGATGTTACAATAGAGTAAATAGTATCAGTAGGCATAACGATTTTCACGACATTCAAAACATCAGAACCAAACTATCAACAAATTACACAGGTACACTAAAAAAAATTTTTTTTAAACTGCCTCTAATGTTTCGATTGATTTTTACGTTTTTTGGTGCGCTGAATCCAAATCTGGTAACCAATTTGCTCCATCACGTACAGATTTTTTGCTACATTGGGTTAGCAGTTTGAGGTGAACGTTTCAGATTGAGTGCGATCGAGATAAAAGTTTCTTGGATGAATTCTTTATACTAATTGTTTAGTAGTTATTCAAATAAGAATAAAGAAAATTGTAACAAGGCAGCACATAAGAATAGAGTAATGTCAACAAAACACACTGTGATGGTAGCAAAATTGTCTGCACTTAAAACAGCCACATACATGTGCACAAACATTGAGCATATAAGAGCGAGGTTAGACACAAAGCAAAGCAAAGAAATGTGCAAAAAATGTTGTACAGGTATGTATGTAAGAATAGAAAACGCAAAGCGCACCATTGCAATACATGAAGACAAACACCCGATGGTGTGAAAATAAAATTCTAATAAATGAGATCCGACACTGTGGTAATAACTAGCAAATTTTTATTTCAAAGTTTAGTAAAAACACGATATTTGTCAACACAGTTTAGATTTTAAAGTCATTCTTGGGTCAATCAATCTCCTGGTGGGCCCGTTTCTTCTTCCCCGAATGCTTCTCTTGGTGCGCTGCTTGGCGTATTTTTCATCTGGGGTTTCCCGCAGCAGCAACCAGCAGAAATCAGCCATCATAGTGGTGTTCCATCTTCCTTGGTACCTTCTCTCTGCGTCCTTGATGTCCTGGTGAAACCTTTCACCTTGCTCTTCACTGTACGCCCCTAAGTTTTCGGGGAAAGTAGTTCACATGGGAGTGCAAGAAATGGACTTTCAGGCTCATGTTACAGCCTTGTTCTTTGAAGGCATTGAGCATCCTGGCAACAATATCCTTATAGTTCTCATCCCGCCTGTTCCCCAAGAATTTGAGAACAACATCCTTGAAGGAATCCCAGGCTTCTTTTTCCTTCTCAGACATCGTTTCAGCGAATGCTCCATCTGAAATTAGTTTCCTTATATCAGGGCCAACAAACACTCCTTCCTTTAGCTTTGCTTCAGAAAGTCGGGGGAACCTTGAGCAAAGGTACTGAAAGCACTCACCATCTTTTGGAAGGGACTTGATGAATTGCTTAATGAGACCCAACTTAATGTGGAGAGGTGGTAATAGAATTTTATCACGAGGTACCAAGCTCTCATGAAGAACATTTTTCTCACCGGGTCTCAAATACTCCCGAATTGGCCAGTCTTTTTCCCCCAGTGTAGGTCGCGGGCCCGGCTATCCCACAAGCAAAGGAAGCAGGGATATTTGGTGAAACCGGATTGCTGCCCTAATAGCATGGATAGAATTTTAAAGTCTCCACAAATCATCCACTTATGCTCATCATAACGAATCTTCTGAAGAATCAGGGCCAAATTCTCGTATTTTTCTTGGAGAATAACAGAGTGAGCAATAGGAACTGAAGCGAATGTGTTGCCATTATGAAGAAGAACACCTTTTATGCTGTCTTTTGACGAATCAATGAACAGCCGCCATTCAGCAGGATCATACTTGAGTTTAAAACTTTTCCATCACTCCGTATATATCGTTGCAAAATACCAAATCTTCCTCTTTGCTGAAATACTTCAAAAATTGTGTCTCGCGGTTGCGGTACCAATAAAAAGTTGTTCCTGGTGACAATAGATTTTTCTGTTTAAGCCGAGAACCTAGCAGTTGGGCAGCATCTTTTGGGAGTCCTAAATCCCAGACTAAATCATTCAATTCAGCTTGAGAGAAAAGTTCAGGTTTCGGAACTGGTTCAGTTTCAAACTCGGAAGTACTGGACTCATCGGGAAAAGCCATCTGATGAGTCTCATCATGATCAGAACCGTCCACACAAATATGATCCAAAGATTTTGGTGGTTCAGGCACAGGTACTTCGTTGCTATGAGGCATAGGCCTAATTGCTGAGGGAAGGTTGGGGTAACTTATTACGTTCTTATTTTTTAAGTTGTATCCCTTCACAATGCAAGAGCAAAAATAGCAGTCACTGCTGTGGTCTCTTTGTTCACGCCACATCATAGGTATTCCGAAACGAAATGCTTGTTTTTTACCTTTCATCCATAAGCGTAGATCTTCCTCACATGTCTTGCACACTTTGTGAGGAGCCCACGGTTTGTCTTGATCGCCTAACTTCAAACCGAAATAGGCGAAATATACTTTTTTAATAAATGCAGAAATGTTCCTCTGCCGCTTTTTCACAGTATATTCCCCACAAATAAAACAAAAACTGTCCGGAGAGTTGACGCAACCTCTGGCTCTGTGAGCCATCACAAATACACAGCACTGCAAACTACAACTGTAGTGAACCACTTCGGAATAAAGCTGGATTACGACTGAGCAAACAAAAGGTAATAATGAACTTGCAAGAAACTGAAATTTGACAGGAACGTTCATGTCGCAACCACCGTGTTTGAGCGAGCGAACGAGGCGAGGCGAACAGGAAAGAACATGCGCCAGCGCGAGTACTGGATTTAGCCCCCCGCCTCCCAATTGTCCTGTTAATGTATAAAATGAATACAAAACACTCTAAAATATCATGAGGGAGTGTTTCTAGTTAGTTAACCATTACAACCTCTATTTTGGGCCAAGAAAATAAACTGCAGTCGGCTAAAAAGAAATTATGTGAACATTCCTTATATGGGTAAGAAATCTAATTTTGCAAGAAAACGTGACGTGATGGAACATTTTGGCTATTTTTCCTGGATTCAGCACCCCAAAATCTATAGGAATCAGTTGCAAAACTGGAGGCAGATGTTTGGTTGTGTACCTGTGTTATCGAATGCTTCAATAATGTGTCACACTGGCTCAACTCCATTAACCTCACAATAAACTTAGAAAAATAGAGAAATATTTATGATCTCCAGGAGCAAAGAATTCCCACCACCTCAGATACTACAAGTAAATTAGGCCTCCCTAGAGGTGAAAATGAAGTTAAATACCTGGGTACCTTACTGGACTAGAACCTCATCCTGATAAAACATATTAACATGACAACGTGAACAATCTATAACAAAACCTAAGACCTCTCTCTCAACAATGACTTCCGCTCAGTTACTCAAGACATAGTATGTTCACACTTTGATTTTGCCAACAGTATCCTCCAGGGCCTCCCCAAACAAACCTTGAGCATCTTACAGATGGCAGAGAACACTGTGGCACGCACCATCATGAAGGCAGTCAGGACAGAACACATAACACCTATCCTACACCAACTACATTGGCTACTGGTCACACAAAGGATCAGATACAAAACACTAAAGACCACCCTCAAGACAATCAAGAACATAGACCCAACGTAACTCAATTCAGTAATACAAATGCGCCTGGAACAAGTCAAAGAAGGGAATGTACACAAAACTCACTGACAATCCCTAAGGAAATCAGGAAAGTGAATTAGTCAACAGAGCATTTACCTTCTGCTCCCCAATTATCTGGAACACACTCCCAGCCAGCTTAAGAGAAATAAATGACCTGACCACACTCAGAAAGAGACCAAGACTCATTTATTTACTGACTACTACCAGAACAGAATTGAAGACCTGAAGCTGTACCCCACATAAATCCTAATCCTACTGCATTCATATACCACTCCCCACAGGTTTAAGATAATTGAGATGTTTATCACCCATAATAAAAATAATTCACAATACTGTACGAACCATGACATAGATCTGGACAATGTACATAGTTACATGTAAATAATGCTGCCTATCCTCTTTTGAAACCAAAGGCCTGTCTGAAATTTGATATGTTGAATTTAAGATATCCAATGTAAGATTTCGTTGAGTTTAAGATGACTACTGTAATAGTTCCTTGAGTTCCATGTAAACCGCCTTGAGCGGCAATAGTTCCTTGAGTTCCCTGTAAATCGCCTTGATTCCATTGATAAAGCGGTATATAAAACCTAAAAATAAATAAAATAAAAAATAGTTTCCAAAGTACTTCAAAGGACAATTTTCAGCAACTTTTTCTAAATTTCCCCAAAACAGCAGCCCTACTTATTATAAACAGGGATTTTATATACTATTGAAGCTTTCATATGCCATCTCTTTAAATAAATGAAAAAACTGCCTTGAAGACCTTTATCATGCTCACTTAAAGGTGCATTGTCTAGCCCCATACAAGCCACAATGGCCTCTAAATCAGACACCGAGCCCCAGACTTACATCAACAATTTATCAGAGGCCTGCCCCAAAGCTAGCTACCTTCCTTAATGTTGCCCAATGCAGTGCATTTTGCACAGAGGCAATCATGAGAGGCTGTTTGTGGCCAATGCAGATGAGTTTGTGTTTTTTCCTTTTTATGAAGACCTGCATGCTATATTTTGTGTATTTTAGAATGCTCCTTGGGGTGATGACTGGGGCATTCCGATTCCTTGCCTACAATTTGCCCTTACTACAGTATTTGCAATGCTTGGTTTTCCTTGGATCTCATTACTCCTGTATTAGTAGTATCCCTCACTGTGGCTCTTTTGTTTTCTTTGCTCTGTCTACCCATTACTTAGTTGTATTTATTATTTACATTCTTTTATATACTGTGCTATTCTGCATCAGTGCAGTTTACATTGAACAAACTGAAATTACATTGAACAGGGCATTATAACTTGGAGATAAATATTTTACAGGGAACATGGGCTATGGAGGGTTAAGTGGCTTGCCCAAGACCACAAGGAGCACCTGTGGGACTAGAAACCCCAGTCTTTCTGGCCCAAGGTTGCTGTCCTCTAGTGGGATTTGAACCCCCCCAACCTTCTGGCCTAAAGTACCTTGCCCCAACCACTAGGCCACTCCTCCACACTATCCTTGCCCCTCTCCATTACAGCTTTGGTTTCTGGTATTCACTCTCTAGTAGCTTCCATCATGACCACTATTCCAGTCTTTTGAGGCCTCCGCCCCCTCCACATCTACCATTCTCCTCCTGGGATTCTGGCTCGCAATGTAAGTAACCTTATTCCTTGTCAATCTCGTCTGCCAATTTCCCATTCATCCTCAATGCCTACATCCCTCCTGACCCTCTCCTTTGCCCTCTTAAATTGTCGTTCTCTTCAAGGGAAGATGCATCTGGTCTCTGATCTATTGACTCTACACTCTTTGGACATCCTTTTTCTTACCGAGACCTGGAATCGTGAGGGGGAGGACGGCCTCCTTCACCAATGTCTTCCCCCTGGCTACTCTGCCTTTCACACCC
This sequence comes from Ichthyophis bannanicus, assembly GCA_033557465.1. Lineage (NCBI taxonomy): Eukaryota > Metazoa > Chordata > Amphibia > Gymnophiona > Ichthyophiidae > Ichthyophis > Ichthyophis bannanicus. The sequence continues at coordinate 643,228,318 of CM066036.1, read as the reverse complement.
TCCGCCTCAATCGGACAGGTGGGGGCGTAGCAGTTATCCACCAAACATCTCTTCCTTTCCTACCTGTCTCTCCTTTCCCCCGGTATCCTAAGGCTCTTTTACTGTGCTTTGGGTCCCAAAACCCGGTGTACTTTCTTCTTCTTTACACCCCGCCCTCTTGGATTCCCTCCTTTCCTCACTTTCTGAGAGAGCTCTCCTGTCCCTGCATGTTACTATCTTAGGAGATTTCAATATCCTTCTTGACTCCTCATCCAGGGTACGTGATAGGGTCTTCTTATGTCTTCTTGATGACCTGTGCTTCACCCAGCAAGTTAACTGCACAACCCATACTTCTGGACGTACCCTTAACCTCATTTTCACCTCTGCCCGCTCCCCCTATTTTCCATCTCGTATCTCGTTGTTTCCCTCCCCTGGTCTGACCACCACTGCCTTCTGTTTTATTTCTCTCTCCCCTCTCCACACGTCGCTAAGACTCTCCCTTCCGGTTCTCCTCCTCAGGTTTTCAAACGTCACATCACTCCGCTCACTCTCCAGCATTTCCCTCCAGCAGCTTCCCTTCTACCACAAGATTTTTCTAGCCTTCCAGTTGATAAGCAGGTTGATACTTGGACTTCCATCCTCTCCTCTACTCTTGACACCTTAGCGCCTCTCCGTCCCATCTCTGCTCGTCCTTCCTCTCATCATTCCTGGTATCACCCCAGTCTATATCTTCAACGTTCCCATCTTCGTCACGCAGAACGTCTGTGGCGTAAGCATCCTTCCCCTGCGTCCCTTATTGTTTTTCATCGCTCCCATCTTCTTTATCGCTCAATGATAGCCACAGCCAAGCATACCCATTTCTCCACCCTCATCACCTCGTCCTCTAACTGATCCTGATGTCTTCACCAGGTCCTGCATTTCCTCTCTTCATCCTCTATGTCCCCAGCCTCTTCTGCTCTCCCTCCCGATGCCCCCACTCCATCCCACCTTGCCTCCTTCTTTTCCAATAAAATTCAGTCTCTTCGCTCCTCTTTTAGTCCTTGTCCCCCTTGTATTTCCCCTTTTCTTCCTTCCCCCTCACCCGCATGCTCCCCTCCACCGCCTCACGCCTTCCCTCACACATGGTATAAATTCCAGCCAATTACCTCTGATGAGCTTACCAGGGCCATCTCCACCTCTAATAAAACTTTGTGTCCACTTGATCCCCTTCCCTCCTCCTGGCTTCTTGACCCTTCACTTACACTTCTTCCTTACATTCTTCTTATTGTTAACTCTAGCCTTTCTTCTGGTTGTTTTCCTACCACCTGGAAGCACGCCCTTGTTCACCCCCTCCTGAAGAAACCAGCTCTTGATCCTGCTGTCCCCGCAAATTGGTGCCCTGTATCCAACCTCCCTTTCCTTTCGAAAGTACTTGAGAAGCTTGTTTTCACCCAACTCCCAGCACATCTTAAATCTACCCTCTCATTGCACCCCCGTCAATCTGATTTCAGGGCTGGCCATAGCACCAAAACCACTCTTCTGGCACTCTTCCGTGAAATCCATTACTCTCACGACCGTGGTGACCTCTCTATCGCTGTCTCCCTCGATCTCTCTTCAGCCTTTAACATTGTTGCCCACCGCACCTTCCTCACCCGTCTATCGGACCTTGGGATTCACGGTATCGTTCTCCTGTGGTTCTGGTCTTACCTATCCTCTCGCTCATTTGCCATTCAATCCAGTTCCACTGTCTCCCCCTCCTTCCCTCTGCACTGCGGTGTTCCCCAGGGCTCTATCCTTGCCCCTCTCCTTTTTAACATATTTCTTGCACCGCTTGCTCTGTTGATTCAACAGGCAGGAATCCCCGCCCACTATTATGTGGATGATATCCTCCTTATACACTATACTAATCCCTTGGCTCCTGATCTCACCACTCTCAATGCTTCTCTTGCCCTCATTACTACTTGGTTTACTGAGAACTTTCTACATTACTAAGTCTGCTGCTATCTGGTTTTCCTTTGGTGCTCCCTCCCCTTCCCTATCCCCTACCATGTCGGCTCTTCCCATCCCTCTTGTCCCTACTCTCTGCTACCTTGGTGTCACCCTGGATTCCTCATTCACCTTTCACCAACACATTTTGGCACTTGTTCGTAGTTCCTTTTTTCATCTGTGTAAGATTCAGGCCATTCGGCCATTCCTCCCTTGTTCCTCTGTCGCCTCCATAGTCTTATCCCTGGTCATCAGTCAACTGGACTATTGCAACTCAGCTCTCGCCGGCCTCCCACAGTACCAGTTACGGCGTATTCAGCTAGTCCAGAACACCGCGGCCCGTTTCATCACCCACTCCTCTCTCTCTGATCATGTTACCCCGCTTCTCCTTAATCTGCACTGGCTCCCTATTAGAGTTAGATTTGTCTATAAGGTGCTCATCCTTACCCAAAGGGCCCTCTACATAGCACACCCCGGTACTTGGCCAATCTTAGCCACCTCCAGCCTGTCCCTTGTCTTTTTCGCTCAGCACAGGGCAATCGAATCTTCCTTCCACCTTCGTCCCAGGCACATCTTGAACGTACTCGTCAATCCGCTTTCTTTTTTCTTAGCCCCGCCATGTGGAACTCACTCCCGCACTACCTCCGTGTCGAATTGTTGTTGTCTCGTTTTAAAGCCCTTCTCAAGACTTACCTTTTCTGTCAAGACTTTGACCTTCCTCTCCCGTCGTATCACCATGTTTCGCCCTCAGTCGGAGCTCCCCCATGAAACGCCACCTGGGCCAACATGCCCCTCTTTCCCACTGTCTATTTCCTGCCATTCTCTCTAAACAGTCGTTTCAATGTCTCTGTATGTTCTTTCCCCGCTTCTCTTTCCCTGTCCTTTTCAGTCACTTTCCTATTAAAACAATGGCATTATTTTTCATTTTCTGTCTCCTGCTAGTAGCCTATTTCATTGTACACCGCCCTGACGCTTCGGAACGGGCAGTATACCAAGCACTGCGAATGAATAAATGAATAAATAAATAAATCCTCCAGTAGCAAATTCCAGAGTTTGATTACACGTTGAGTGAAAATATATTTTCTCTTATTGGTCTTAAATAGGTTACCAGGTAGCATCATTGCATGCCCCCTAGTCTTTCTATATTTTGATGGCGTAAACAATCTACATTTACCCGTTCCACTCCATTCATTAATTTATAGACCTCTATTATATCTCCTCTCAGCCATCTCTTTTCAAGGTTGAAGAGCCCTAACCTTTTTAGCCTCTATTCATAGGGGTATACTTACACCCCCTGTACCTTTTCGAATAACACCATATCCTTTTTAAGATATGGCGACCAGAACTACACACAATATTCAAGGTGAGGTCGCACTATAGAATGATACAGAGGCATTATAATATCCTTGTTTTATTCCCTATTACTTTCCTTAGGATACCTAGCATTCTATTTGCTCTCTTGGCCGTCGCTGCACACTGGGCGGAGGTTTTTAACATATTATCCACGATGATGCCTAAATCGTTTTCCTGGGTGGTGGTTCCTAATGTGGAACCTTGCATCGTGTAACCATAGTTTGGGTTTTTCCTTACTAGGCACAAAACTTTGCACTTGTCCACATTAAATTTCATCTGACATTTGGATGCCCAGTCTTCCAATTTATCAAGATCCTCTTGCAATTTTCCACAATCCTCTTGGGTTTTAACAACTTTGAATAGTTTTGTCATCTGCAAATTTGATTACCTCATTTGTTATTCCCATTTCCAGGTCATTTATGAATATGTTAAAAAGCAGCGGACCCAGCACAGATCCCTGGGGTACTCCACTATTCACCTTTCTCCATTGGAAAAATTGGCCATTTAGCCCTGCCCTCTACTTTCTATATTTTAACCAGTTCCTGATCCACAATAGTATACTGCCTCCTATCCCATGACTTCTTAATTTTGCAAAAGGTCTCTCATGAGGGACCTTGTCAAAGGCTTTCTGAAAGTCCAGATGCACTATAGCAACTGACTCACCTTTGTCTACCTGTTTATTCACACCTTCAAAAAATATAACATATTAGTAAGACAAGACCTTCCTTAAGAACATAAGAACATAAGATATGCCATACTGGGTCAGACCAAGGTCCAACAAGCCTAGTATCCTGTTTCCAACAGTGGCCAATCTAGGTCATACGTACCTAGCAGCTTCCCCAAAAGACACAGGTTCCACAATGCTTGTACTCGGTCAAGCATTGATATCCTGGGTCCCTTCTTAATAATGGTTTATGGACCTTTCATCCAGGAACTTGTCCAAACATTTTTTAAACCCAGCTACACTAACAGCCTTTACTACATCCTCCGGTAACAAATTTCAGAGTTTGATTACCCTGTAGCTTCATTGCATGTCCCCTAGTCTTTCTATATTCTGATAATGTAAACAATCGATCTACGTTTACCCGTTCAACTCCGTTCATTAATTTATAGACTTCTATCATATCTCCCCTCAGCCGTCTCTTTTCCAGGTTAAAGAGCCCTAATCTTTTTAGCCTTTCTTCATAGGAGTATCCTTCAATCCCCTTTACCATTTTGGTGGCTCTTCTCTGAACCTTTTCTAATAACGCTATATCCTTTTTAAGATATGGTGACCAGAATTGCACACAATATTCAAGGTGCGATCTCACCAGGGAATGATAAAGAGGCATTATAATATCTTTTGTTTTATTTTCCATTCCTTTCCTTATGATACCTAGCATTCTATTTGCTCTCTTGGCCGCCGCTGCACACTGGGCAGAGGGTTTTAACATGCTATCCACAATGGTGCCTAAATCTTTTTCCTGGGTGGTGGTTCCTAATGTGGAACCTTGCATCTTGTAACCATAGTTTGGGTTGTTGTTCCCTAAGTGCTTAACTTTGCACTTGTCCACATTAAATTTCATCTGCCATTTTGATGCCCTGTCTTCCAATTTATCAAGAACCTCTTGCAATTTTCCACAATCCTCTTGGGTTTTAACAACTTTAAATAGTTTTGTGTCATCTGCAAATTTGATAACCTCACTTGTTATTCCCTTTTCCAGGTCATGTATGAATATGTCAAAAAGCAGCCGACCCAAGCACAGATCCCTGGGGTACACCACTATTCACCTTTCTCCATTGGGAAAATTGGCCATTTAGCCCTACCCTCTGCTTTCTATATTTTAACCACTCCCTGATCCACAATAGTACACTGCCTCCTATCCCATGACTCTTTAGTTTTGCCAAAAATCTCTCATGAGGGACCTTGTCAAAGGCTTTCTGAAAGTCCAGATACACTATATCAACCGACTCACCTTTGTCCACCTGTTTATTCACACCTTCAAAAAAACATAACAGATTAGTAAGACAAGATCTTCCTTGTCTAAAGCCATGTTGGCTGTCTCCCATTAGGCCATGACTATCTACATGCTGCGTAATTTTGTTCTTTATGATGGTTTCTACCATTTTTCCCGGTACTGACGTCAGGCTCACCGGTCTGTAGTTTCACGGATCACTCATGGAACCCTTTTTAAAACTGGCGTTACATTGGCGATCCTCCAATCTTCAGGTATTACAGATAATTTAAATGAAAATTCACAGATTACTAATAGCAGGTCTGCAATTTCATATTTCAGTTCTTTCAACACCCTTGGATGTATACCATCCGGCCCAGGTGATTTGCTACTCTTCAGTTTATCTAATAGTTGTAATACATCTTCCCGATGTATCGATATTTCCTTCAATTCTTCCGCACCTTTAAATACCACTTCAGTCATGGGTAACATCCCTACATCTTCCTCAGTAAAGACCGAAGCAAAGAATTCATTCAGTCTCTCCGCTATCGCCTTGTCGCCTCTTAGTGCCCCTTTAACCCTTCTATCATCTAATGGACCAACTGACTCTCTCACAGGTTTTTTGCTACGAATGTACTTGAAAAAGTCTTTATTTCGCGTTTTTGCTTCCGCAGCAAGCTTCTTCTCAAATTCTCCTTTTGCCTACCTTATCAATGCCTTGCATTTGACTTGCCAGTGCTTGTGCTGTTTCCAGGTTTTGTCGTTTGGCTCTTTTTTCCATTTCCTGAAAGATGCTTTTTTGGCAACAACAGCCTCTCTGACCTCACCTTTAAATCATGCTGGCAGTTTTTTGGACTTCCTTCCACTTTTCTTAAAGCGTGGCATACAGCTCATCTGGGCTTCCAAGATAGTAGTTTTCAACAACACCCAAGCTTGATGTAAGTCTTTAACCTTTGCAACTGCTCCTTTTAATTTTTTCTTAACTATTTTCCTCATTTTATCATAGTCTCCCTTTCGAAAGTTAAAAGGTAGTACTGTGGATTTCCTTACTATCCCTCCACCACTAAATAAATCAAACGTGATCATGCTATGATCACTATTGCCAAGTGGCCCCAACACCCTTATCTCTTGCACCAGATCTGGTATTCCACTAAGAACTAGGTCCAATATGGCTTCCCCTCTGGTCGGTTCATGAACCAGCTGCTCCAAGAAGCAGTCATTTATTTCATCCTTGGCTAAAGCCATATTGACTGTCTTCCATTAAGCCATGACTATCTACCTATTCAGTAATTTTGTTCTTTATGATGGTTTCTACCATTTTTGCTGGTACTGACATCAGGCTCACTGGTCTGTAGTTTCCCAGATCACCCCTAGAACCCTTTTAAAAATTGAAGTTACATTGGCCATCCCCCAATCTTCAGGTATTATAGATGATTTTAATGATAGTTCACAGATTACTTATAGTAGGTCTGCAATCTCATACCTCAGTTCTTTCAACACCCTTGGATATATACCATCCGGTCCAGGTGATTTTCTGCTTTTCAGTTTATCAAATAGTTGTCATACACCTTCCCGGTGTATCGATATTTCTTTCAATTCTTCCACAGCATCTCCTTTAAATACCATTTCAGTCATGGGTAACATTCCTACATCTTCCTCAGTAAAGGATGAGGGAAAGAATTCATTCAGTCTCTTCACTATGGCCTTGTCCCCTCTTAGTGCCCCTTTTACCCCTCTATCATCTAATGGTCCAACTGACTCTCACAGGTTTTTTGCTATGAATGTACTCGAAATGTCTTATTATGCATTTTTGCTTCCACAGCAAGCTTCTTCTCAAATCCTCTCTTTGCTTGCTTTATCAGTGTCTTGCATCTAACTTGCCAGTGCTTGTGTTGTTTCCAGTTTTTGTTATTTGGCTCCTTTTTCCATTTCCTGAAAGATGCTCTTTTTGGCAACAGCCTCTCTGACCTCACCTTTAAACCATGCTGGAAGTTTTTTGGACTTCCACTTTTCTTAAACCATGGAATACAGCTAGTTTGGGCTTCCAAGATAGTATTTTTAAACAAGACCCAAGCTTAATGTAAATTATTTATTATTTATTACAAATTCTTATATACTGCACTATTTTGAATCAGTGCGGTTTACATAAAACAAAATGACCATAACAACTGTTTGGCTTCACATAGAACAGGAGTAACAACTTGGATAACATGTTTGGCTTTACAGAGAACAGGAGTAACAACTTGGATTACTTTTAAATCTTTAAACTTTGCAGCTGCTCCTTTTAGTATTTTCTTAACTATTTTCCTCATTTTATCATAGTCTCCCTTTTGAAAGTTAAAAGGTAGTACAGTGGATTTTCTTACCGTCCTTCCTTCATTTATTAAATCAAATGCGATCATGTTATGATTACTATTGCCAAGTGGCCCCAACACCCTTATCTCTTGCACCAGATCTGGTGTTCCACTAAGGACTAGGTCCAAAATGGCTTCCCCTCTGGTCAGTTCATGAACCAGCTGCTCCAAGAAGCAGTCATTTATTTTGTTTAGAAACTTTATCTCCCTAGCGTGTCCTTCTGTGACACTGACCCAGTCAATACCAAGGTAATTGAAATCACCCATTATTATTACTGTGCTGTAACTTTTTTTTTGGCTTCCCTGATTTCTTTGAGCATTTAATCATCCATTTGTTCATTCTGGCCAGACAGTTGATAGTAGAACACAAGGAGCAAAAGATGTATAATGGTCATAGGAATCTTTATTAGAAAAAACTCCAACGCGTTTCGGCAACGCCTTCCTCAGGGGGCATGAAGAGAAAACATCTTGTGTTGTATTTCACATGTAAAGTAGTGTACAAAAAACACCCTTACTTTAAGTGTAAAATCAAAATGTTTTGCCGTGAAATGTTGGGAAGCTGTGCTTCAGCACTTAATTGTAAAATCAAAAGTAATCAGCTGTGATGCGTTTTTGTTCAAGGTACCTTGAACAAAAATGCATCACAGCTGATTACCTTTGATTTCTCTGCATGCCCCCTGAGGAAGGCGTTGCCGAAACGCGTTGGGTTTTTTTCTAATAAAGATTCCTGTGACCATTATACATCTTTTGCTCCTTGTGTTCTACTGGCTTCCACTGCAAGAGCGAGCGCTCTCTTTTGTGTTTACCAGACGGTTGATAGTACACCCCCACTGCCATCACCTTCCCCTTCTTACATGGAATTTCAATCCATAGAGATTCTACAGTGAATTCTGTTTTCTGCAAAACTTTAATCCTTTGTGACTCAATGCCCTCTCTAACATAGAGCGCAACCCCTCCACCAATTTGATCTTCTCTATCATTACTATATAGTTTGTACCCAGGTATCACAGTGTACAACTGTTTGCCCTTCTTCCACCATGTCTCTGAGATGCCAATCATATCTAACCTCTCATTTAGTGCTATATAGTCTAACTCTCCCATCTTATTTTTTAGACTTCTATCATTTGCATATAAGTATTATAGAGGCTGTATTTTATTCATATTAATCTGGCTATCGGTAGGCAGGGGTAATTTGGAATCTTTAAGCTCTGTCTGCTCTGTACTCAAGGGCATTTGGGCTACATTTGTCTTTATTGGAACCTCTCTACTCATATGTCCTAACTTCAGTCTTTTGCTAGCATCCTTCAAGGATACATTGTTCGGAACCATGCGCTCTTGGACGACTGTCGGCTTTCCCCTATTATCTAGTTTAAAAGCTGCTCTATCTTCTTTTAAAGGTCAATGCCAGCAGTTATTTGTGCTAAATTCTTGCATCTATTTAACTCCTATTTATATATAATTTACTGCTCAAGTTCTTTTATACAAAAGTTTTCTGTCAAAGAGATGTCCTCAATTCTCCATAGTTTTCCAGTAGGGAAGGTTACCACTGAATATTTGTTCTGACCAAAAATCATCCTGATGTCCTCTGACTCTTTACTCCTTGGGGACCCTTTTATTAATGAGCTCTAGGATGTTGCACCTAACATGCCAAAAGTGCTGAAACTATGACATGGTAGGTGCAACACCACGTCAACTGTCAGGGGTGTGGAAAGTATTTCCCCAGCAGTAAACGTGCAACACTGCCTCTAACACGGGCGTCATTAGCGTGGGTGCACTTAACTCCATCTATTGAGGTGTCTTTAGGTGAACCTGTGCTAATGCAGTTAGCACGCAGGGTGAACCTGGCGCTAAATGCGATGAGCTTACCACGCCTACTCTTTGGCTCTAGCCCAAATGTAGGTTGTACAGTTAGCGCAGAAATTGTCCTGCGCTAACTGTAATGGCCCACACTATCTGGAAACATATGTCCCAGCCCGCCTTCAATGTGGGTCAGAATACGCATTTCCAGTTAGTGCCCATTAGTAGAAGACCCTTCTGGTGTATATCCATCAAATGATGATCACAGGAGTTATATAATGCCAAACCATGTACAAACAGTAGGTATGATATTATCTGGGGGGGTCATCATGCCTTTAGGATTAAAGCTAAATCCATAGGCTAATGAATTAAAAATAATACTCAGTGAATTTAGTGCCAAACAGAACACGAGTGATGACAAGGAATTTGTGGGAAATATTTCTCAATCTTGATGTTAGGAATGACGAATTGTCCTTCATTATTCAGGTAGAGTGTAGTTCGTCAGATTTCCATGTTGAACTTTATGTACTCAACATGGGATTCACCCTGTACATTTCAATGCAATACATCATCCTACCAAAGCTTTTTTTATAATCAATCCATGCTGTTTTCTCACAGCTAGTCATATTAAGTTTTGTTCAGTACCAACTGGCCTTTGGTTTCATATGCTCTTCTTTTACTGCTGTTCTGTTCAAACCCCATGTTATTATAAAAAATCTAAGCAATGGCATATTCAATCTGCATCTACTGCAAAACAACTTGTAAATTGTAGGTAAGCAATAAATGCAATGTGTGCCTTTGAGTCAGTCCTGACTCCTGGCGACCCAGAAGCTCCTGGGTTTTCTTGGCAGTGTCACCGTAAGTAGATTGCCAGGCCTTTCTTCCGAGGCAATGGAGGGTTAAGTGACTTGCCCAAGGCCACAAGGAGTGCTAGCAGGTAAGCAAGTTCCTGGGAAATATTTTTTCGGGATATTAGTTGGATCTCCCTTTGAAAGGATAAGTGTGTTTCCTGTTATCAATGGTAATGGAGTGGAGGAGTAGCCTAATGGTTAGAGCACTGGCTTGAGAATCAAGAGACCAGGGTTCAATTACCACTAGCACTCCTTGTGGCCTTGAGCAAATCACTTAACCCTCCATTGCTCAGAAAAATCCACATTATCAATGTCCCTGTTTAATATACATTACCAATTTTAAGTTACAATGTAAACTGCTTTGATTGAAGTGATAAAGAAGTATAAAAAACTGTTAAATAAAAAAAAATTTATGTTGGGTGTCTGAAATAATTGATTGCTGCAGTTTGGCAAATCTTGGTAGAGAGATGTTAAATGTTTGAGTCAAAAGCACTCTATCAAAGCCAAGGCACTTTCTATCAGGGCACTTCTTGACGTGAAGAAATATTTTAGAAAACATGTCTGGCTGCAAAACGGGAAGTCCAAGTCAAAATGTCTGATTTGCAGTGGGAGGGGAAGCCAAGAAGTTGGTCAAATGTAAGCACTTTTTAAAATTGGTCTTTCTCTACCCTGAAAGCTAAACAAGTCTACTACATAACAGCAAAAATGGGGGGGACACAGAGTTATGGGCTAGCCATATGCAGGATGATTCTACATTTTAGGAACCTGAATGTGTTATATGTGCATTCAGAGAATAGGGGACATAGACATGCATGCTACCCGGTCACAGAATGCGACCACGGGAACGTATTGCAGTGCAGGAGCCTGAAGAAATACTTTGTCTACATAATGGCGGCGATCTTTGAAGGAGTGAAAAGTATCGGAGGAGTGAACAAGCATTTCTGTCTTATCGTACTGTTGTAACATTGTTGGAGCAAACACCTTCACTAATCCTGTTTGTGCCCTGGAGCAGGTATGGCCATGGACATCTGCAATGGTGACTTCAGAGGTGCAGCACTGGTCTGAAATCGTGTGTTCATATGCATCTTTGCCAAACCACCCTGCCATGTCCTAAGGCCTGGCCACGGCCAACTTGGCTGTGATTGCGCCAGCATCTGTATCTTCAGGCTTTCTGAAATGGTTCTGGGGACATCTTTGGGATTTGAACATCTGAATGTTCCTTTTCAGACATCCAAATCACAAATAGAGCATCTAAAATGACCTTCATAGTTTTCAGTTCTATATGCCTTTTCCATTACCTTCTCTATGTTGGAGAATGGAAGAGTAGCCTAATGGTTAGTGCACTGGCTTAGTAACCAAGAGAATACAAGAAGCGAGTGGTAGTAGTGGTCACAAGTGCTTTATTAGTAAAGAAACGCCCCAACGCATTTCGGCAATGCCTTCATCAGGGGGCTGAGGACTGCAAACAAACAGTAACAAATATATAAATAAAAATAACACAAATTGTAAATGCAACATTTAAATGTAAAAACATCACAGTTATATGAAACATATTAAAAAACAGAAATAAATAAAATGTATGTGTGTGTGTGTATATATATATATATATGTTTAAAAATTATATAATAAAACGGTAATAAAAATGATAAAAATAAAGGACAAAACTATAACTGAATAAACAAAGTGAAAGAAAGTTTTAACCTTTCCGAATGTACTTAACTATAGGTATTCTCACAGTTATAAACTTCACTAAACACAATGGAGTGCACAGTAGAGATTCGTAGTAATGAGTCAATTCTATAGTTGAAACAACTAAAAAGTAATGTCACAATTAACTTCTAAAAAAGGATATTTCACAGAATCAATATTGGAGATGTGAATAAGTTTCATGAATAAAACGGAAACCCAGAACCAACCAAAAGAAACCAGACCAGGATAGCACAATAGATAGATAACTTATCTAAGTAAACATATATATATATACCACAATAAATAGTTTAAAAATATATATTAAAAATATAATATGTAAGGGAGAAAAAAAGTAGAAAAAATACATACTTATTATAAAAATGTTAAAAATTATATAGTAGCTGGCAAAACAATAAATAAATAATTAAAAACATATGGTGTGAGATGGAATCAAAAACAAAAACTGAAAAATTAAAAATGTTATAGAGGTTAGTTGTCTAACAATTCGGTTTTTTATTCTCTGGTCTTCATGTTGATTTCAATCGCATTGCTGAGATAATTTTCCCCTGTTGGGCATCGCTCCGCTGTTATTTTTTTAAAGTTTTTTAGCATATTACTGTGCAACTGAAGAGGAACATCTACGATATTGTTATATGCACTAAGAGAAATGTCTCTTTCGTCATTAACTACAATTGATTTTCTCTCAGAATTATCTGATGTTTTTAATTTTTCAATTTTTGTTTTTGATTCCATCTCACACTATATGCTGTGTTCAATCTGATAGTGTTGTGTATGATATTTATATTCTTTTAGTCTTATTATACATGTGTTCCTTACATACACCAACCCTTTTTTTTCTATACAGCTTGAATGCCGTGATGTCACACTATGTCACTAATGCATATTTATGATTTGCCCCTTAACCTTTTTAAGGAGCGCGTTTTGTGGCGTCTTTTTAGGTTTCACCGCTATGGTGCACAGGCTTCTCACAGTACAGGTACATCGCTTTCTTTATACTTGATAATTCTTTGACGTCTGTAACAGATGGTACAATGTTATTGCTCTGTTGATACGTAACCAACTGCACGCAGTGTCTTTTTATCACAACGGTATGTTTATTATCAATATGTCAGGAATATCCACATTCCTATAATAAGATACAGGTCTTTTGCATACTGCTTCACTCGGAATTCAATTTTTAACCAACTGACCGCTTTACCCTCTATGGGGTATGTTTACTAAACCGCGCAATTGTGCAGGGCGCACTTGAGTGTGCGCTAAGGTACCTTAGCGCACGCTAATAGTGTGTTTTTGGTGCCCCACACGCATGCGCACCGCCCGCACAAGTGCACGCCGCCTGCACAAGAGCGCGGCGCGCTGATGTGCGATAGAGGCGTGGAAAGGCATTTCGAGGGCGGAGGAAGGCTCCCGAGGGGCGGGGGGACGGGGTCAATGGGTGGAGAGTGGGAGGGGAGAGGCTCCCCGCACAGGAGCGGGGCTGAATTTTGGCAAAAAAAATACCGCGAGTGAAACCCTCGCGTTAGAGCCGATTTAAAGGGAAGAGAAACCATTTACGTCAGCAATGTGCAGCAAAACCGGGGAAACCTGCAAAACGTGAGCAGAGTGATACATGTGCACAGAACAAAATAGCAAATATAAATTGAAAATGACCACAACAAATTCCTAAAAAATTATAATCCAGCTGGGCAGCAGTGATATTAATGGGCAACCAAAAAAACACTCCCAAGAAAGCTCCAAAAAAAGGAAATGATTTTTGGAAGGGTCTACGCTCCGTAGACCCTTTCAAAAATCATGTCATTTTATTAGAGCTTTCCTGGGAGTGTTTTTTATGGTTGCCCAGTGATATCACTGTTGCCCAGCTTGGTCATGGGTTTTTGCCCCTTTTTTCGAGGTCATTTTTGAGGCTTATTTGCACTTTTGTCTCCGTACAAGGTAAATGAGCCCACAGTAAAATTGTGCAGAGCAGGGTTTCTGACTCGTCCAGCCAGGATTCCTATCACCAGGGACTACACTGTCTCTGGGGCCACAGTGTGGTGTAACGGACACAGCCAGTGCCTGTAAGACCAGAGGGTCACAGGTTCAAATCCAAGCTGGGGCTCCTGCCAACCCAGTCCCCATAGTTTTACCCACCACTAAACAGTGATAGTAAGGACACTCCTTTATTGCAGAGAACATAAGCATGGTTAATACGCCTATATTTTACCACACCAAACACAGACACCATAAACAGGCGCATTACCTAGAACAGAGTCTCCCAAATGCAGTCCTGGAGGGCCCCACACCATTCAGGTTCCATGCTGCCTCTAATAAAGATGCCTGTTCTGCATATCTATGCACCACCCCCATGGTATGCAGATGTAGCTCATGCATATTTATGAGGGACAGCATGAAAACCGAACAGTGTTTGGAACACCAGGACTGGAGTTGGGGAACTCTGCCGTAAAGCAGCAGCCAACAGGGCCAGACACACCCACACACACACACACAGGCCCCATTCGCCAATGCCTCCTGGAGAGGCAGGACATTGGGCCCTGCCTGTATCTCCCAATACTAGCAGTTGCATACCTTAGCAATGCCACCCTACACCTGGGTATACGGTACACAGCTATCAAACGTTTCCTATGATAACTGGCAGATATCAATTCCTACGTTAAGCACAGTTTGCTGATTGAGCTCCATCACAACAATCATTCTGATGTCTGCGGTGTGTGCTTCAGGTCTGGTCTCTGACAGTGTTTACCACCCTGGGGAGTGACCCCCAACAGTATTGCGTACCATATCCATGCCTGTACTGTGCCCAGGACTGGTGTGGTGGGTATGGCTGCTGAACTCCTCTATAGTAGCACAATGCTGGCATAGGTGTGGGGGTGGCTGTCTGTCTATCCAGTGTGTGGTGGCTGCAAACACCTTCCACATCCCAGCAATGTTGCCAGTATTGGGCTGCCAGCAATGTTGCCAGTATTGGGCTGCCAATGTGCATAATGAGGAGCAAGGTACCATGGGTATAGGCCGGACAGGCTGGCCTGGCCAGGGTGCATCTGCACAGGGCATAGGGCACTGACTGGGACATTTTAGTGCCCGGCCACCACCTACACAGACAGGGTGACCTCAGTATGTCCTGCTGAGAGATCACTCTCACCCTGACTGTGCAGTGACCACAGCATGGCTAGGCACCCCCATAGTGCTATATAGTAATTTTCTCATGTGATAGATAGGGGTTTCCTTTTGGGGCCCAGTCACTGATTTATCTGCTTGCTGTGTATGCTGACATCCCAGTTCTGGGTGCATGTGTCTCCACTGGGAACATGCACTATGGACTAACTAGCAGACTGTTTGCAGCTGGTATGTGTATTGATGGAATGGCTTGCAGGTTGCAGTGGCTGATGGCTTGCTGCAGGAGAATATCAGATAGTGGTGGGGTGCAGCTTACCATATCCTGGCCTGTCTGTCTGCTATTGTGTTATGGATGCGTATAGAGCTGCATTGACTGCCCTGTGGGGTGTCTGTTCCTCAGCAGGATTGGGGTTGATGTTCCCCTCTACTGCCACCTTTGCAGGGAGGTAGAATGTGGATCTATTGATGGGAGACCCTGTTTGCCACCCTCAGCCCTGGAAGAGGAGAGTGGTGGTACATAATCCTCCTAGGGGTCCATAGGGGCTATACCTGATTGAAACAGACAGAGATATCCAAGATGTTTGTGCAGAAACTATCTATCTCACACATTAACACTGCTTTGGACCTCCAGCATGGCCTCTTTCAGCTATGGAACGTGTTGTGGACCTGGTCCTGGGTGCCTCATCGCACACTCAGGGTGAGCACAGTACCCGCACAATGTGACGGTGTGTGGCTACTCTGTGCCAGTAAAAAACCCGGTCAGTACCCCCTACCAGGCCGAGGTGCTGTGTGGGTGCACCCGGCCACTTCCCCCTACCAGGCCGAGGTGCTGTGGGGGTGCATTCCCAATCTTGTGTTCATCTGTGGACAGCTGATTTGCATGTGCAGTGCATCATGGGTACGGGTGGGCTAACCCTATCCTGGTGACTGCAGCAGACTGTCTGTGTGGTGACGTGCAGGCTCTCTGCAGCCAGCCAGGGGCTTGCTAGTAGTTATAGAGCTGTAGCCCAATGGTTATGTCACTGCTTATAAAGCCAGAGGTCATGGGTTCAAACCCACAGTGGGGTTATTTGATAGGGTTGTCCAAAGCATTATCTGTTTTTTGATGTACATATTTTGATGCCAGCAAAAACACCCTCAGCGTACTGTACCCTAAGGTGCCTATGAGGGCGCTTTATAGGGCGTCCTCTAGGGCACCTTATGGTTTCCGTCCATATAAGGGGCACTATACATTTTCCTGTGACGCAACTTATAGGGTGCCCTATAAGCAACATTCTAGGGTGCCTTGGCGGACAGTGCACTTTAAAATGTGCCTTATAGGGCGCCTTATGTTAACACGATTTGAGAGTGCGTTTGCTATTAATGATAATTAAAATAGAAATAAAATGCCTCCTAAAGCAATCTTCCCCATAATATGCAATGCCTCAGCCAGCCTTGTTCATTGGGCACTGCAGGGAATTGAACCCCTGATCCCTGCACCATTGGTCAGTGTCTTAACCATTGTGCTGTGGCTCTGTTCCTGTGCTTGCACATCAGCGCGCCGCCTGATGCCGCCCAATATTAAAAAGCCTCCTAACTCAATAGCACGCCGCCTAATGCCCATCAGCATGCCGCCTTATGCCACCCCATATTAGACTGGCTCCTAAAGTAACACCCCAGCCAGCCTTGTTCATTGAGCACTGTGGGGATCAAACCCCTGATCCCTGCACCATTGGTAAGTGCCTTAACCATTGTGCTGTGGCTCTGCTCTTTGGTTTGCTCATCAGCACGCCGCCTTATGCCTCTCCATATTGAAATGCCTCCTAGAAAATTAGCGCGTCGCCTTATGCTCATCAGCGCGCCGCCTTATGCCGCCCATTATTTCAATGCCTCCTAAAATGATGCCGCAGCCAGCCGTCTTCATTGAGCACTGTGGGGGATTGAACCCCTAATCCCTGCACCATTGGTTAATGTTTTAACCATTGTGCTGTGGCTATGTTTTTCTGTGTGCACATCAGCGCGCTGCTTATACCGCCCAGTATTATAATGCCTCCATAAACAGCGCGCCACCTTATGCCGACCAGTATTAATATGCTGCCAAAAAACATTAGCGTGCTGCCTTATGCCACCCAGTACTTATGTGCCTCATAAATTACTGCCTCAGACAGCCATCTTCATTGGGCACAGTGGGGGATTGAATTCCTGATCCCTGCACCATTGGCAAGTGCCTTGACCATTGTGCTGTGGCTCTGCTCTTCTGTGTACACATCAGCGCGCCACTTATGCCTCCCACGCAGCTATCTGATGCGCTAATGTGCGGGGCGCACAAGGGCACCGCGCACCTTAGCGCATATGTAAATTCTGGATTTTCTTCTTCAGCAGGAAACGCCCACTCCTTATATGGCACCCGCACACTACCGCGGCCCGCACTTTAACAGGGTTTTAGTAAACATACCCCTATGTGTAACTGTGCAGTATTCACATATCCATTGTATCGCATTGCTGAGATGATTTTCCCCTGTTGTGCATCGCTCCACTGTTATTTTTAAATTTTTTAACATATTTCTGTCAGCCGCATGTTTTATTATGGATTTTAGGGTCCTTCTATATCATGCCATTATGCAGTTTCATATAACTGTGATGTTCTTACATTTAAATGGTACATTTACAATTTGTGTTATTGTTATTTATACATTTGTTACTGTTTGTTTGCAGTCCTCAGCCCCCTGATGAAGGCATTGCCGAAACGCGTTGGGGCGTTTCTTTACTAATAAAGCACTTGTGACCACTACTACCGCTCGCTTCTTGTGTTCTCTGAGGGTTTTTTGTGAGAGGATGCTCCTTTGTTTGGTTTCTCCATTAGTAACCAAGAGACCAGTATTCAATTCCCACTAGTACACCTTGGGCAAGTATCTAAACCCTCCTGTGCCTCAGAAAAAAGGCCAAGTCATATTGCAAAGAAAACCCAGGAGCTGCTGGATCACCAAAAGCACACATTGCATTTTGCTCTATGTTAGACAGTCAGTCTGCTTTTCTATTTTCTATTTCATATTTATGCAATTCTCCACATGATCCAAGCATTAACAGTTATACAAAGACATGGCAAAATAAAAATAAACCAAAGGAAATAATTAAGATATCAAAAATATAACTGCATGTGTCAATCAGTCCTTTCAGAGCGAAAGAAACCATAAGGAAAAAAAAGACTAACCTGAAAATGAGAGTAAACAAGCCAGTAATCCCCACAAACCAGACTAAATTATTCATTGCCTATTACGAAGAGTCTAATGGAGGGAACATAAGAAATACCATAATGGGTCAGACCAAAAGTCCAATGAGCCTAGTATCCTGTTTCCAACAGTGGCCAATCTAGGTTCCCAAAAGGTAGACATGAAGTGTGCATCAGAAGAGGTGGATGCAGTGAGTCACAGAGAGCAGGAAGAGCAACGCAGTGCCAGAGAGTTTAGGTGAGCAGTGCACTGTTGCTGCTGCAGGTCCCAGAGTGTGATGGCAGTGGTCACAATGGGTGCCCTAGGAACACTGCCACTCTTGCTGACCACCTAATTCACCTATTGTGTCACACAGGCTCTGGTTATGCGGATAGCTATCCAGATTGCGGCGCTGAATATCCCCATCATCGGCACTATCTGGATAATACCGCAGTGGTTTGTAAGGATATTCAGAAGTGCTATCCAGAAGACGGCTGTGAATATCTCGATCAGTGACACTTATCCAGATAGCAGGCACCCCTTAGTTTGATATCTCTATATTATTCTTCATAGAGTATCTCCATAGCATTTGAACTTCTGCTGTTACTTTTATTTTCTTATTGGAGGATATAAATTAAAGGTTTTCTGTAGGCACATAGTTCCAGTTTAAGGTTTTGAATCTTTCAATTTTGTATTATAATATTTATCAGGGTAATATTCAGCCCATAGAGATCAGTGCTTTTCAACACCAGCCCCCGTGGACAAAAACAAAACCAGATCTTCAGTGGAAGTGCACAGGTAGTGGCTTCAATTGAATATCAGGTTTTAGCAGTGGCTGCCACTGGCTACCTGGTAAATAGACTAAGTGACTGCTTGAGCTCTGAATTAAATGTGATTATATGAAGTCCATAAATATTTAAAAATGTGACTACAGTCAAACCTCGGTTTTCGGTTGCCCCGGTTTTCGACGTCTTTTCAGACTGAGATCTTGTCTCGGTTTTCGTCTATCGCCTCGGTTTTCGTCCTGCAATACACGCTTGCCTGCCCAGTCCCAGCAGCACTACCCCCCCCCCCCCCCGGACTCACCGATCGCGTGTGCCAGATCTGAAAAGCAACAGTACTGCAATAGTGTACATACACCTTCCGCTGGTCTGCATACACTGCCTGCCCAGTCCCGGCAGCACTACCCCCCCGGACTCACCGATCGCGTGTTGAAATGCGAAAGTCAGGTGAGCAACATCCTCGAGCCAGAGTCAGAGATGCAAGGATTGCAGAGAGGAAGGCCCCGATCTCTCCACCGCCTGCCTGTTCTCTGGAGCGCCCCCTCAGGCTCGGAGGTAGCAGGGTAGCAGGAGATGTTGAATGGGTAAGCAGGAGATGTTGAATGAATGTGGCAGGCAGTTCTTTCTCTTGCGGGGTACGCTGTTGAGACGGAGTCAGCGATCAGATTAGTGTCCTACAGTATCTGTGTGTTTGCTGTGCTGTGGACGATCGGGCAGCTGAGAGAAGTGACAGGAGCTGTTCTATTTTTGGGTGTCTGGAACGGATTAATTGAATTTACATTATTTCTTATGGGAAATCTTGCTTCGGTTTTAGTCCGTTTCGGTTTTAGTCCGTTTCGGTTTTAGTCAGACTTTTTTGAACGGATTAATCATGAAAACCGAGGTTTGACTGTATTTAGTAAAGGAGACATTTTAAAAGCCTTATTCGTGCTTTGGATGTCCAAAAACGAGCTTAGAGACATCTCCAGAGCCATTTTAGAAGTCAGCTCAAGGGGTGTCCCCAGCATGAGGACGTCCAAATCTGAATGAGGGCATGGAGGAGGCCTGACTGGGAACATGGAGGTGTGGTTAGGGCATTCCCAGGGACTGGCACCTCCCTGCCTGATCACAGAAAGTTCATGGACATCCCACATCAGGTCTTAAACCTGCTCCAAGGCACAAATAGCAATAAACAAACATTGGAAAAATGCTTATTTTAGCTGAAAAACATCCAGAGGATGTAGAGAAGAATGTACTCTCTCATCCCCAGTTCCCAGCACATTATCAACAGCAGCAGCAGTGGCATTTGAATTCTGGCGACCCTGTGCCTAACCAACAACTCTAATCATTAGGTTAGCCTAAACATCCAGGCCCTGTAATACTGTTCTGGGAATGTCTAGATAAATGCCCCCATAGATGTCCATATCTGGCATGTCCAAGTTTGTGAAATCACATCCAGACTGCATTTTTTCCAGATGTTCTGGCTTAGATGTACCAGATTGCACTTGGCCAGATCTTCTAAAATCCCTCTCTAAATTTTAGGAATAGAATTTACATATTGTAAGCATTCATAGATTTTTATTAACTGTAAAATTTTGATTATTTTAAAAGTTTTGTTTTTTATTTGTATTTTGATATGACTTTGTAATTTTGAATTATTAAGTACCATAATCCACCTCGAGCTTATGGTTAAGTGGAATAGGACTACTCAATTAAACTAAACTAAACAAACTGGCTCTCACTTGGTTTGCAGCTTGTCGTGCTGTGAGGGCTTGCGTGCATCAGTGATGCTGAGAGCTAAACTATCGGTAGTTTAACTACTGGCAGGGTCTCCCAAGATGGACAGGTCTCAGCTGAGGTGCCAGACCAAGACAAACCACCCATCTGGGCAGCAGCAGAATGGGACAGTGTTGACGGTGGAGGATCACATTTTTGTGACAACGGCAACAACACCAAACTTAAACTGCGCGGAAGAAAGGCCCGGCAATCTACTTCTGTATCTTGCCATGAAAACCCAATGGATAGTTACAACAAAACAAATTGTGCTATGGTGCTGGAAGATGAGACCCCCAGGTCAGAAGGCACTCAACTAGCTACTGGGGAAGAGCTGAAGACTTTTCAGAGTAAAGCCAGCATTTATGATGTGGTTGGTTCAAAGCCCTCGGGAAGTCTGACTGCTGATGTAGCTGCGCATGAAATGAGAGTCAGAAGCTGTAGATGTCTTACACATTGGAACATGGAACGTACGAAGCATGAACCAAGGGAAGTTGGAGGTGGTCAAGAATGAAATGGAACGTGTACAACTTGATCTGTTGGGTGTCAGCGAACTGAAATGGACTGGCATGGGGCACTTTGCATCAGATGATCACATGGTCTACTATGCTGGAAATGAAAGACAAAGAAGAAATGGTGTTGCATTTATAATAAAGAAGAAACTTGCAAGAACTGTAATGAAATACAATGCAGTCAGCGAACGCTTAATCTCTATTCGTCTACGAGGATTGCCTATCAACACAACTATAATTCAAGTATATGCCCCAACAACAGCTGCAGAAGAGAATGAAATTGAAGAGTTCTATGAACAAGTACAAGCTGAAATTGACAGAACATGCAAACAGGATATCCTGATAGTCATGGGTGACTGGAACGCAAAAGTTGGCAACAAAGAAGAAGGCAAAGTAGTTGGAAAATATGGACTTGGCAACAGAAATGAAGCTGGAGAAAGACTGATAGAATTCTGCAAGACCAATGATCTATTCATCTCAAACACCTTCTTCCAGCAACACAAGCGGCGACTGTACACATGGACTTCACCGAATGGATTATATAAAAATCAAATTGACTACATATGTGGAAGTCAACAATGGAAAAGCTCTGTAACATCAACAAAGACAAAACCTGGAGCTGGCTGACTGTGGTACAGATCATCAACTACTAGTATGCAAGCTCAAGCTAAAGTTGAAAAAGAGCAAACCACTCATGAATGCAGCAAAATATGACCTTGAGAATATACCACTGGAATTTAAAGACTGCCTGCAAAATCGATTTGCTGCTTTAGATACAAATGACAGAGCTCCGGAAGAGTTATGGAATGACATCAAGAAGGTTGTGTTGGAAGAAAGCGAGAAGTCTCTACAAAAGGTGAAAAAGAAAAAACGGCCAAAATGGATGACGGAAGAAACTCTGAAAATTGCCCAGAAATGCAGAGAAGCTAAAGCCAGAGGAGAAAGAAAGACAATCACAGAACTCAACAGAGATTTCCAATGTGCAGCAAGACAGGACAAGGAAAAGTACTACAATGACACTTGCAAGGAAATAGAAGCAGAAACTATTAGAGGAAGAACAAGATCGGCTTTCCTAAAGCTACGATTGTTTAAAAAAAAGTTCCAGCCTCGAATTGGAATGTTACAAGATGCTCAAGGTTCTATGTTGAATGATGCTGAGAAGATCAAGAAAAGGTGGAAGGAATATACAGAGTTTTTATATGATAAAGATCAAGTGGACCAACAGCCGTTTCAATCTGTACCTTATGATCGGGAAACATTGGTGATGAAAGAAGAAGTTGAAGCAGCATTGTAAGCCTTATCAAAGAACAAAGCACCAGGCATTGATAGCATTCCCATAGAAGTATTGCAGCAATCTGATGCAGCTGTTACCGTACTCACAAGGCTCTGCCAAGAAATATGGAAGACAACATCATGGCCAACTGACTGGAAAAGATCTATGTTTATACCAATACTAAAGAAAGGTGATCCAACTGACTGTGGAAATTATCGCACAATCGCTCTGATCCCACATGCCAGCAAGATTCTACTGAAGATTATTCAAAAGAGACTACAACCATACCTGGAACAAGAACTACCTGAAGTGCAAGCAGGGTTCAGGAAAGGGCGAGGAACGAGAGACATCATTGCGGATGTGAGATGGATCCTTGAAAAGACTAAAGAATACCAAAAGGATATCTATTTGTGCTTTATCGACTATAGCAAGGCTTTTGACTGTGTAAACCATGAGAAACTCTGGGTCACATTAAGAAGCATGGGTATACCAGAACACCTGATCGTTCTCTTGCGCAATCTGTACATTAATCAAGAAGCAACATTTCGAACGGAACAAGGAGAAACAGAATGGTTTAAAATAAGCAAAGGTGTAAGACAAGGCTGCATACTTTCCCCCTACCTGTTTAATTTATATGCAGAACAAATCATCAGAGAAGCAGGATTGTATGAAGACAACAGAGGTGTGAAGATTGATGGAAGACTCATCAACAACCTTCGCTATGCTGATGATACCACATTACTGGCTGAAAGTGAAGATGATCTGAAACATTTGCTTCTCGCAATCAAAGAACATAGTCTCAAAATGGGCCTGCACCTTAATGTAAAGAAGACAAAGATCATGACAACTGGCTTAATCAACAAGTTCATCGTTGAAGGAGAAGAAATTGAAATTGTGAACAACTTTAACCTACTTGGATCAACTATCAATAAAGAAGTAACAAGCAGTCAAGAAATCAGACGACGCATTGCTCTTGGCAGAATGGCTATGAAAGACCTAGATAAGATTCTCAAGAGCAGAGATGTCTCTCTCCATACAAAGATTCGACTTGTTCAAGCCATGGTATTTTCAATAACATCATATGGATGTGAAAGCTGAACAATGAAAAAGATAGACAGGAAGAAAATTGATGCCTTTGAATTATGGTGCTGGCGGCGAATACATGGACTGCCCAAAGAACAAACCAGTCGGTACTAGAGGAGATCAAACCTAAGCTTTCTTTAGAAGCTCAGATGAGAAGACTTCGACTTTCATACTTTGGACACATCATGCGAAGAGAGAGATCATTAGAGAAAGACTTTATGCTTGGCAAGATAGAAGGTCAACGCAAAAGAGGAAGGCCAGCAATGAGATGGATCGATACAATAATAGCAGCTACGGGTACCAGTCTGTCAACAATGAGCTGCCTGACTGAAGACCGAACACAATTTAGGATAGCTATCCAGAGGGTCGCCATGAGTCGACTCCGACTCGACGGCACTTAACAACAACAAACAAACTGGACAGTGATGATAGTTAAATCTCATAAAGTTAGGCTTGCTTTCTTTGATCTAACTTTTTTTTTTAATAAGTGCCATCAAGTCTGTGCTGACTCCTGGTGACTCAGCAGCCTCAGAGTTTTTTGGGCAAGGTATGACCAAAGGTAGATTGCCAGGCCTTTTCTTCCAAGGCAATAGAGGGTAAAGTGACTTGCCCAAGGTGTGCCAGTGGGAATCAAACCCTAATCACTGCTAGCTGGATAAATGCTTGTAGCACCCTCACCCCACCCATGAGCTGCCCCAGCACTATATGGTTAGTGCCATGCAGTCAGAAAGAATAGTCAGCGGCACTATCCAGATGCTAACACTGAATATCGGGCTCAGTAGGGGTTTATCCAGTTGGCAGGTCCTGCTAACCAGAGAAACCCTATATTTACAAATCACTTGGATCACTTGTAAATACAGGAAAAGGACAAAAATTTCATTTAATTATAGAACAAGAATTTACTAATACTTTTTCTCTAATTCACAATAAAGAGAAAAGGAGAACAGAAAAATGTAAACCCCATTAAGAAATTCCCTCCCAAGATATCAGACAACAAGGACAATAATCTTCGACCTTTAATTACATCCCCAACAATCCAAGATACTATTAATATGATAAATTAAACGTATGGTTTATCTTGAGGAAAATGGTTGAATAGGGTCCAGAAAAATATAGCAATTTACCCTGAAAGAGATTTGCAAGGAAATTTCAGGGGAAAAGTGGTTCCCATAGCCAAAACACAAGGTTTCAGCTAAAGGAAAGCTCTCCTACGTGACTGCGTAGGTCTGGAAGCGTAAGGGAAAATGCCAATCTTCTGAACACAAAAGCAAACGTATTTCTTGGCAAAATACAATTTTAAAACAGATATTTTTTCATCTTCAGAATGAAATGTAATAGAGTTGCTCAGTTAACGATACCATCTTGGGAAGGCTCTAAAACTCCAAACTATCTACTGACAATAGATGATCTGCTTCCCCTTCTTTGTCCTGAATAATTTTCAGAAGACTGTGTTTGTGAGAAACTAGCTCAACTTAAAGTAGACAAAGCGATGGGACCGGATGGGATACACCCTAGAATACTGAGGGAACTTGGGGACGTTCTAGAAGCTCCACTGACTGACCTTTTCAATACCTCATTGGAGTCAGGAGTGGTGCCCAAGGACTGCAGAGAGGCTCATGTGGTCCCTTTACACAAAATCGGGTGAAGTAAGGATTTGGTTGAAAACTACAGGCTGGTTAGTTCAACTTCAGTGGTGAGTAAATTATTGGAAAATAGTGAGGTTTCTGGAGTCCAGTGGATTACAGGATCCAAGGCAGCATGGATTCACCAGAGGCAGGTCTTGTCAGACAAATCTGATTGATTCCTTTGACTGGATGACCAGGGAGTTGGACCGAGGGAGAGCCCTAGATGTTTTGTATTTGGATTTCAGTAAAGCCTTTAATACTGTTCCTCACAGGCCACTTATAAACAAACTGAGTACCCTAGGGATGGACCCTAAAGTTACTGCTTGGGTTAGAAATTGGTTGAGTGAGAGGCAACAAAGAGTACAGGTAAATGGAGCTCACTCTGAGGAGAAAGAAGTTACCAGTGGTGTGCCCAGGGATATGTCCTTGGTCCGATTCTTTTTAACATCTTTGTTAGTGATATAGCAGAAGGGCTGTCGGGTAAGGTTTGTCTCTTTGGGGATGATACCAAAATCTGCAATAGAGTAGACACCCAAGAAGGTGTAGATAACATGAGGAGGGATCTAGCTAAGCTTGAAGAATGGTCTATAATTTGGCAGCTAAGATATAATGTTAAAAAATGCAAGGTCATGCATTTGGGCTGCAGAAATCCAAGGGAGCAATATAGTATAGGGGGTGAAGCACTTTTGTCTACTAAAAAACAGCAGGACCTCAGTGTGGTTATGTCTGATGATCTTAAAGTAGCTGAACAGGTAGAAAAGGTGACAGCAAAAGCTAGAAGGATGCTTGGGTGCATAGGGAGAGGAATGGCTAGCAGAAAAAAGGTGATAGTGCCTCTGTATAAGTCTTTGGTGCGACCTCATTTAGAGTATTGTGTACAATTCTGGAGACCACAACTTCAAAAGGATATAAACACTCATCTCCTCTTCTACCAATTCCTCCCGCCAGCTGTATTCCATTCTCCATACTTTTTCTGCTCCTCATTCTTCGACTACTCCCTCCCCCCTCCGTTGTTCCTCCAGACCACGCCTTGTTGGCCTCTTTTTTCACCTCTAAAGTCCACTCCCCTGTCTCACTTTTCCTGCTTGCCCTCTTCCCCTCTCCCCCCTCCTTTAGCCCCAGCCCCCTCCTCTCCTTCTTCTCCCTCTCCCCTCTTCCTCATTCCCTCCCCTCTCCCATCGTTGGTCCTCCTTTGAGCCTATTTCTGCTCCAGTCCTGTCTAAAACCTTCTTCTCAATTCGCAAGACCACCAGCTTTTCAAACCCTATTCCCTCCCATTGGCTTTTTGATCCTTCTTTGGCCCTCTCTCCCCACATTCTTTCCATCATAAACACTAGTCTCTCCTCCGGTACCTTTCCCACCCCCTGGAAGCATGCTATCATTCATCCCATTCCAAAAAAGGGTCCCCAGATCCGTCCTCTCCCTCCAGTTGGCACCCAATTTCCAATCTCCCCTTCCTTTCCAAGCTCCTAGAAAAACTTGTCTTTACCCAACTGTCCTCCCACCTCAAAGCTTCCCTCGCACTGCACCCTTGGCAATCTGGCTTCCGCCCCGGCCACAGCACTGAATCCATCCTTCTTTCCCTCCTCAATGAATTGCACACTGCTCATGATCATGATTCCTTCTCTCTTGCTGTCGCACTCGATCTCTCCGCCGCATTCAACCTCATCGACCATCGCACCCTTATCTCTCGTCTGCATGACGCTGGCCTCTCAGGTGCTGTTCTTCTCTGGTTCCGCTCTTTCCTCTCAGGTCGCTCCTTTTCTGTTCACACTGGACCCCTCCCTTCCCCCTCCACCCCTCTTCCCTGTGGTGTTCCCCAGGGCTCTGTCCTCGCGCCTCTCCTATTCAATATCTTTCTTGCCCCCTCACTCTTCTAGTTCAACAGCACGGAGTCTCTGCTTACTACTATGCAGACGATATCTTTCTTCTTTACCACACCGACTCTGCCTCCCCCGACATCTCTCCTCTCAATGACTGTCTCTCTTCTGTGTCATCCTGGCTCTCTTCCAACTTTCTCCACATCAATCTTTCCAAAACATCAGCCAACTGGTTCACCGCTGGTAGTCCCACCCCCCCCCCCCTCATTCCCCAGTTTTCCTCTTCTCCTATCCCAATAGTTTCCTCCCTGCACTACTTGGGCGTGACCCTTGAGTCCTCATTATCCTTTAAAGCTCATATTTCCTCAGTTGTCCAACGCTGCTTCTCTACCCTAAGACAACTCTGCTCTGTCCGTCCTTTCCTCTCTTCCACCGCCATGACCACTCTTCTTCTCTCCCTTGATATCTCCCACTTTGACTACTGTAATGTTTCCCTGGCTGGTCTTCCTCAATCTCAGCTTCTACGCCTGCAACGAGTTCGGAACACTGCCACCTGTATTCTTACCTGCTCTTCATGCTTCGACCATGTCACTCCTCTACTCATCCGTTTGCATAGGCTCCCACTCACTTTTCAAATTCAATACAAGTTCCTCATCTTTGTCCACAAATCTATTCACACTGGCACTCCCCTCTCTCTCGCCGATTTGGTCCACCTCCACACCCCCACCGCTTCCTCCGTTCCATACACGCAAACTGCATGATCCTCCCTTCCCCATCCCAAGTCCACCTGGAATCCACCCGCTCCTCCGCCTTCTATTTCCTTGGTCCCCCCAACTCTGGAACTCGCTTCCCCCAGCCCTCCGTCTTGAGTCCTCCTTCAAACATTTCAAGGCCATCTTGAAAACCCACCTCTTCTGTACAGCTTTTGACCTTCCCCTACCCCCATCTCCTCTCTCCCCCCCCCCTCGCTGATGCTTAATCAGTCTGTCCCCTCCTTTTGCTTTTCTGCTCCTCATCTGTCCTCTATTAACCACTATTCTATTCTTTCCTATCAAACATATTGGCGTTCTTTTCCTTTTCTAGCAGCTTTGTTTTATTTTTTGTGAACCTCTCAGATGCTATCGTGATGGGCGGTATATCAAGTTCTCTAATAAACATAAACATAAACATAAACAAACAGGCTGGAGTCAGTACAGAGGGTGGCTACTAAAATGGTTAGTGGTCTTCATTATAAAGCATATGAGGACAGACTTAAGGATCTTAATATGTACACCTTAGAGGAAAGGTAGAATAGAGGTGATATGATTGAGACGTTTAAATTTCTCCATGGCATAAATGCACAGGGGGAGAGCCTCTTTTGATTGAAAGCAAGTTCTGCTATGAGGGGACATGGGATGAGGGCGAAAGGGGATAGATTCAGGAGTGATATGTGTTAATATTTCTTTTCGGAAAGAGTGTTGGGTCCGTGGAATAGTCTCCCAGTGGAGGTGGTAGAGATGAGGACAGTATCTGAATTCAAAAAAGCATGAGACAAACACAGAGGATCTCTAAAGGAAAAAAGGGGACTGTTGTAGTTGTTGAAATGGAAGGACAGACTAGATAGGCCATGTGGTCTTTTTCTGTCGTCATTTTTCTATGTTTCTATGTCTGACCCACTCAGAAACTCCTAGCTATATTAATATACTAGAAAAAGAAAAAAAGACTCAACCTGTGGATGGTTCAGTACTTATTTCAAATACTTCATAAGAAGCTTCATGGGAGATAAAGGGACATTACCGGGAATTTTAGCAATCTGAAATTCTTTGCCCTAGGCCAGGGGTGGGCAATTCCGATCCTGGAGGGCCACAGACCAGTCAGGTTTTCATGATGTCCCTAATGAATATTCATGAGATCTATTTGCATCCACTGCCTTCCATTGTATGGAAATAGGTCCATGAATATTCATTAGGTACATCATGAAAGCCTGACTGGTCTGCGGCCATCCAGGACCGGAATTGTCCACCCCTGCCCTAGGCAGATTTTTCTACTGTTCCAGCTTAGTGAGTGACACTAAACTGCCTTTTATGCTGGTGTCACCAAGTGCTTGCATATAAGACAACTGCTCCTCCAGTTTTCCACATTGTGACTATGCTACTGACAACCTCCCATCCTGTCCAGCCTGTTTCTGGAGTCTCTTTTGAAAAGTCACACAACTGAGTCAAGAGGCCTTGCAAAGAAACTTTCATCTGTTTCAACTATTCCTATATTCTTTAGAGAAACATCCAATCACTGTACATCCAACTCCGCTTGCAAGGACCCTCTCAAGTCTGAAGGATATAGCACCACTCGTGGAAGTGGGGCAGTATTCAAACCCTTATTCTCTACAAGAGAATCTTGGGCATCACTCTCCATTTTTGTAAAGCACTACTGCTTGGATATCCACGCTCAGGCTGATTCTGCCTTTGGCTCAAAGGTCTTGAAAGCTGCCATTTCTTCTCCTGCCTAGTGGTGGCGTATCTTTGGTATATCCCACTAGTATGGACTGGTCTAGCAGGACGATATGAAAGATGACATTTTACTTACCAGATAATGTCCTTTCCTTGAGTCCTGCTAGACCAGTCCAGGACCCGCCCTGGATAACTGCTTGGCCTGCTATTCTCTGTGGTTGGCCCCACAGGCTCATACCCTTTTGAAAAGTGCTGAAGCTGATCCTTTACATAGTTATGGTTATTGTTCTGTTGAACCATGTTACCTTCTCTGAGGATGTGTGAATTCTGAGATTCTTCACTATCTGCTTTGATACAAATATTATTGAAGGCTCCTTCTGGTGGTTCTGGCAGATATGGCATGACCATATCATAAAGAAGCCTATGGATACAAATCACTTATCTGGACTGGTCTAGCAGACCTCTGGTATGTAAAATGCCACTTTCTATTTCCATGCAATATGGACCCTAGTTCCCTTAAGAATTCACTGTGCTCTCCAACAGGGTAAATCTATGATCCTCTATACAGTTACTGAAAGGCCTCACAGTGTAGCTGAATTCCTGTTGAGATCTAGTTTAAAAGTATATATTTCTAGGTTGAGTTCCTTTCCTTATTCTAAACAGGGGAACTGAAGTAAATACAGGTTACCTCAGATGTCAGCTTCACTTGTATGGCAGTTCATCTTTTGTAATGCTGAGCTCAACCCTTACTCAAGGGCAGGGCCGATCTGCCCACTAAGCAAGCTAGGTGGCTGCCTAGGGCAGCCGGCCCAGGTAGGCAGCAGCACTAGCATGGGTGGGAGGTGGCACCCCCATCTCCCCCACCTCCAGCTGCTGCTGATTCTGTTTGGGGGGAGGCGGGCAGCGGCAATATTTCCAAAAGTGACAGCAAAAGGCCGCTTTTGGAAATACTGCCGCTGCCTGCCTCCCCCTCCCAAGATGGAATCGACAGCAGCTGGGGGGGAGGGGCAGCGAGGCCGGGGTTTCTGCCTAGGGCAGCAGAAGCCCTTGAGCCAGCCCTGCTCAGGGAACCTTTTTGTTGGTAGGGTGCTTGCAAATGCTTAGTGAGTATCTCCTTCTCTGACCCTGTGCTGAACAGAGAAATGCTCTTTTTGCTTGGTGGCAGTCTGTTGGTCAGTTGGATTCTATGTCTCGGAAGTTTGTATGAGAATTGAGTCCCAGCTCCTGTTCATGTCCAGCCTGCTGTTTTTCTCCTTTACCAACAGCCATTGCTCTGCCCAACCACTTCTACTAAATTAAAAAAGCTCAGCCTGCGTCAAACACATCACAGAGGGCTGTTCAAAGTTGACTTAACCCTTTTGCTGCAAAAAGAAACAGGTCAGTTCATTACTTTCCATGCATTCCTTGGGGTTTACTGTTAACTGTCTGCAGGCTTATTTTAAAGTCCCAAACGTAGGTAGCAAAACATCCATGCCTGGATTTGCTTCTTCAAGGACAGAAACTTCCAGAAACATTAAGGGGTATGTTTACTAAACCGCGCAATTGTGCGGGGCGCACTTGAGCGTGCGCTAAGGTACCTTAGCGCACGCTAATAGTGCGTATTGGGTGCCCCGCACACGTGCGCGCCGCACGCACAAGAGTGCGGTGCGCTGATGTGCTATAGAGGCGTGGAAAGGCATTTCGAAGGCGGAGGAAGGCTCCCGATGGGCGGGGGGACGGGGTCAATGGGTGGGAGTGGGAGGGGAGAGGCTCCCCGCACAGAAGCGGGGCTTAATTTCGGCAAAAAAAATACCGCGAGTGAAACCCTCGCGTTAGAGCCAATTTAAAGGGAAGAGAAACCATTTCCGTCAGCAATGTACAGCAAAACCGGGGAAAACTGCGAAACGTGAGCAGTGTGATACATGTGCAAAGAACAAAATAGCAAATATAAATTGAAAATGACCACAAAAAATTCCAAATAAATCATAATCCAGCTGGGCAACAGTGATATTAATGGGCAACCAGAAAAAACACTCCCAGGAAAGCTCCAAAAAAAAAGAAATGATTTTTGGAAGGGTCTACGCTCCGTAGACTCGTTCAAAAATCACTGCATTTTAATGGAGCTTTCCTGGGAGTGTTTTTTATGGCAGCCCATTAATATCACTGTTGCCCAGCTTGGTCATGGGTTTTTGCCCCTTTTTCGAGGTCATTTTTGAGGCTTATTTGCACTTTTGTCTCCGTACAAGGTAAATGAGCCCACAGTAAAATTGTGCAGAGCAGGGTTTCTGACTCGTCCAGCCAGGATTCCTATCTCCAGGGACTGCACTGTCTCTGTGGCCACAGTGTGGTATAACAGGACACAGCCAGTGCCTGTAAGACCAGAGGATCACAGGTTCAAATCCCAGCTGGGGCTCCTACCAACCCAGTCCCCATAGTTTTACCCACCACTAAACAGTGATAGTAAAGACACTCCTTTATTGCAGAGAACATAAGCATGGTTCAAACACCCATATTTTACCCTACACCGCACACAAACCATAACAATGGGCATTACCTACAGCCGAGTCCCCCAAATTCAGTCCTGGAGTACCACAACTCAATCAGGTCATATGCTTTTTCCCAGATAAGGACATGTCTGCATGTTGGCGGAAGGGTACAGGTGGTGGAGGGGGCAGTGGCTGAAAGCCACAGCAGACAGTGGCCTAGGCCTGTGCAGGCTGGCTCTGTTGGATGTACAGTCATGGACTCCCCAGGGAATGCAGCATATTTGTGGCAACACGGTGGTGCAGTGCACACAGACAGTGTGTGCAAGAACAGAAGGTCACAGGCTCAAAGGCCAGCTGGGGCTACTGCCAATCCTGTCCACATATTTTTCCCACAACTAAACCGTGATAGTAAGGACAAACCTTTATTGCTGAGAACATACGCATGGTTAATACGCCTATATTTTACCACACCAAACACAGACACCATAAACACGCGCATTACCTAGAGCAGAGTCTCCCAAATGCAGTCCTGAAGGGCCCCACACCATTCAGGTTCCATGCAGCCTCTAATAAAGATGCCTGTGCTGCATATCTATGCACCACCCCCATGGTATGCAGATGTAGCTCATGCATATTTATGAGGGACAGCATGAAAACCCAAACAGTGTTTGGAACACCAGGACTGGAGTCGGGAAACTCTGCCATAAAGCAGCAGCCAACAGGGCCAGACACACCCACACACACACCCACAGGCCCCATTGCCAATGCCTCCTGGAGAGGCAGGACATTGTGCCCTGCCTGTATCTCCCAATACCAGCAGTTGCATACCTTAGCAATGCCACCCTACACCTGGGTATATAGTACACAGCTATCAAACGTTTCCTATGATAACTGGCAGATATCAATTCCTATGTTAAGCACATTTTGCTCATTGAGCTCCACCATAACAATCATTCTGATGTCTGCGGTGTGTGCTGCAGGTCTGGTCTCTGATAGTGTTTACCACCCTGGGGAGTGACCCCCAACAGTATTGCGTACCATATCCATGCCTGTACTGTGCCCAGGACTGGTGTGGTGGTTATGGCTGCTGAACACCTCTATAGTAGCACAATGCTGGCATAGGTGTGGGGGTGGCTGTCTGTCTATCCAGTGTGTGGTGGCTGCAAACACCTTCCACAGCCCACACTGCCAGCAATGTTGCCAGTATTGGGCTGCCAATGTGCATAATGAGGAGCAAGGTACCATGGGTATAAGCCGGACAGGGTGGACTGGCCAGGGTGCATCTGCACAGGGCATAGGGCACTGACTGGGACATTTAAGTGCCCGGCCACCACCTACACAGACAGGGTGACCTTAGTATGTCCTGCTGAGAGATCACTCTCACCCTGACTGTGCAGTGACAACAGCATGGCTAGGCACCCCCATAGTGCTATATAGTATTTTTCTCATGTGATAGATATGGGTTTCCTTTTGGGGCCCAGTTACTGATTTATCTGCTTGCTGTGTATGCTGACATCCCAGTTCTGGGTGCATGCATCTCCACTGAGAACATACACTATGGACTAGCTAGCAGACTGTTTGCAGCTGGTATGTGTCTTGATGGAGTGGGTTGCAGTGGCTGATGGCTTGCTGCAGGACAATATCAGATAGTGGTGGGGTGCAGCTTACCCTATCCAGGCCTAATGTCTGTCTGCTATTGTGTTATGGCTGTGTATAGAGCTGCATTGACTGCCCTGTGGGGTGTCTGTTCCTCAGCAGGACTGGGGTTGATGTTCCCCTCTACTGCCACATTTGCAAGGAGGTAGAATGTGGATCTATTGATGGGAGGCCCTGTTTGCTGCTCTTGGCCCTGGGGGTGGTGGTGGTGCATGGCTCACCTGGGGGTCCATGGGGCTTGCACCTGACTGAAACAGACAGAGATATCCAAGGTGTTTGTGCAGAAACTACCTATCTCACACATTAACACTGCTTTGGACCTCTGGCATGGCCTCTTTCAGCCATGGAAGGTGTTGTGGACCTGGTCCTGGGCGCCTCATCGCACCCTCAGGGTGAGCACAGTACCCGCACAATGTGACGGTGTGTAGCTACTCTGTGCCAGTAAAACACACGGTCAGTACCCCTACCAGGCCGAGGTGCTATGGGGGTGCACATGGTCACTTCCCCCTACCAGTATGCACCCCCTGCTGTGGGGGTGCATTCCCCATCTTGTGTTTATCTGTGGACAGCTGATTTGCATGTGCAGTGCATCATGGGTACGGGTGGGCTAACCCTATCCTGGTGACCGCAGCAGACTGTCTGTGTGGTGACATGCAGGCTCTCTGCAGCCAGGCAGGGGCTTGCTAGTAGCTGTAGCCCAATGGTTATGTCACTGCCTGTAAAGCCAGAGGTCATGGGTTCAAACCCACAGTGGGGTTTTTTGATAGGGTTGTCCAAAGCATTATCTGTTGTTTAATGTACATATTTTGATGCCAGCAAAAACATCCTCAGCGTACTGTACCCATAAGGTGCCTATGAGGGCGCTTTATAGGGCGCCCTATAGGGCACCTTATGGTTTCCGTCCATATAAGGGGCACTATACATTTTCCTGTGACACAACTTATAGGGTGCCCTATAGGGTACATTTTAGGGTGCCGTGGCGGACAGTGCACTTTATCATGTGCCCTATGGAGTGCCTTATAGGGTGCCTTATACGGCACCTTCAATTACGGCACGTGAGGGCGTGTTTGCTGGCAGCAATTAATAAAATAAACATAAGGTGCTGGAGGAGAAAATATGTACATTGCAAAGCTGATGCCACAGCCAGCCTTACGTATTAGGCACCCTGGGGAGCAAACTCATGACCCCTGTATCAGCAGTCAGCGCCTTAACCATTGTGCTCCACTGCTGCTCTTCCTTGCATGTCAGCGCACCTACTTATGCTTTTCATTCCTTAAACTGCACAGTGCTGCCATCAAAAACAGTACTATGACCTTGCGGTACCTCATACGGCACCTTCTAAAGCGCCCTATAAGCAACATTCTAGTGTGCCTTGGTGGACAGTGCGCTTTAAAATGTGCCTTATAGGGCGCCTTATGTTAACACGATTTGAGAGTGCGTTTGCTATTAATGATAATTAAAATAGAAATAAAATGCCTCCTAAAGCAATCTTCCCCATAATATGCAATGCCTCAGCCAGCCTTGTTCATTGGGCACTGTGGGGGATTGAATCCCTGCACCATTGGTACATGCCTTAACCATTGTGCTGTGGCTCTGCTCTTTGGCTTATTCATCAGCGCGCCGCCTTATGCCTCTCCATATTGAAATGCCTCCTAAAAAATTAGCGCGCCGCCTTATGCCCATCAGCGTGCAGCCTTATGCTGCCATTATTTAAATGCCTCCTAAAATGATGCTGCAGCCAGCTGTCTTCATTGAACACTGTGGGGGATTGAACTGCTGATCTCTGCACTATTGGTCAGTGTCTTAACCATTGTGCTGTGGCTCTGCTCTTCTGTGTGCACATCAGTGCGCCACTTATACCGCCCAGTATTATAATGCCTCCATAAACATCAGCGCGCCGCCTTATGCCGCCCAGTATTAATATGCCGCCAAAAACATCAGCGCGCTGCCTTATGCCGCCCAGTATTTATGTGCCCCATAAATGAACACCTCAGCCAGCCGTCTTCATTGGGCACTGTGGGGGATTGAACTCCTGATCCCTGTACCATTGGCAAGTGTCTTGACCATCGTGCTGTGGCTCTGCTTTTCTGTGTAGACATCAGCGCGCCACTTATGCCTCCCGCGCAGCTATCTGATGCGCTAATGTGCGGGGCGCACAAGGGCGCCGCGCACCTTAGCGCATATGTAAAATCCGGATTTTCTTCTTCAGCAGGAAATGCCCACTCCTTATATGGCACCCGCACACTACCGCGGCCTGCACTTTAACGGGGTTTTAGTAAACATACCCCTAAGTCTTTAACAGTCAATTCTGAATATACACACAAAAGCTGAAGACTCTGTTTTAGTGAGTCCTCAAACCCCACCTCCCTTTGCTAAATATGAATGTATCCTCACATCCACCTGTAAGGCAACAGTGGTTAGACAAGAACTAACTAATGCATAGTGCCTCCTGACAATATTTGTTCAAACCAAATAATTTTGCCACGTC
This sequence comes from Ichthyophis bannanicus, assembly GCA_033557465.1. Classification (NCBI taxonomy): domain Eukaryota; kingdom Metazoa; phylum Chordata; class Amphibia; order Gymnophiona; family Ichthyophiidae; genus Ichthyophis; species Ichthyophis bannanicus. The sequence continues at coordinate 643,192,191 of CM066036.1, read as the reverse complement.
AGCAATTATACCAAGACCACATTGACTCCGCAGCCCCTCTAGACCATTCTCAACACGGCTTCAGAGAATTCCATGGCGTTGAGACACTGCTTACCACTCTCTTCAATGATGTTCTCAATACCATAGACAACATCCGACAAGGCGTTGTGCTAATCTTCTTGGATATAGCAGCAGCGTTTGACTCGGTAAATCACGATATTCTCCTCGGTCGACTAAAAGAAAAAGGCATCTGCAACTCAGCACTTGAATGGTGTAAATCATACCTCGATACCAGAATGCAATACGTTAAATCTGCAACAGGAGAATCAAAACTCTTCCATCAAAGACAAGGCGTTCCGCAAGGGTCCTCACTCTCATCCCTCATGTTCAACATCTATATGCAGCCTATCTGCGATATCATCAGGTCTTTCAATGTGAAATGTATGATATACGCCGACGATATCCTGCTCTACATGCCATTTTCCACAATGCAAATGGATTTATTGCCTATAACAAACTGCTTCGACGCAGTCTCACAATGGCTCCTGTCACAGAACCTCCGCATTCAGCATAAGAAAACTGAGGTTCTCTTTATCACAAGAGACCCCAACTTCACTCCACCACCACATATAAGTGTCAAGGGAGCTGACCTAGGCACCAAGGAAACAATAAAATACCTCGGAGTCACACTAGACCATAGGCTCGATATGAAATGACACATAAACAATATCGTGAAATCTGTGTACTTCAAAATACGCACGCTCAGACACCTACGTCCCCTACTAGACCACGAAGACTTCAGAACCATCTACCAAGCTCTGATACTACCGCATTTCGACTTCGCCAACTCCATTCTACAAGGACTCCCACAATCCACCGTAAGCTCCTTACAGCTTGCCATGAACACCGCTGCCAGGGTTCTTCTAGGAGCGCCCAAAAATGAACACATCACACCTATCCTCAAACAGCTCCATTGGCTCCCTATACACGGAAGACTTACATTCAAAACCCTTATTCTCACTTTTAAGGCCATAAATGGTTTATCGTCCACATCACTTTCTAAACACATCCAAACCGTCCCATCAAACAGAAATAGGAGACAGGCAGCATTAAACTCACTAACAACCCCAAAGGCTATAACAACATGCAGCCTATCAACGTCAAACAGAGCTTTCATGTTTAGCGCACCAAAATGCTGGAATTCTCTCACACCTGATCTCCGCGCCATAACCGACCTAACCCAGTTCAGAAAGGCCCTTAAACTGCACCTTTTCATCAAATACTACCCCACATGAAGCGTAACATAATAGCCCCACCCTAATACAATCCACATGAAGCGTAACATAATAGCCCCACCCTAATACAATCCACAGTCTCTCTCCTTGTTCCAAGCATTCCTGCTAATTTTATGTAAATAGTTCGAGCATGTTATCTAGTTAGTAGATTATATACTCCATGTAAATAGTTCTCCCATGTTATCCAAGTTGATACTCCTGTTATATGTAATACCAAACAGCCTGTTGTTCTGGTTTCTTTATGTTATCTGTAAACCGCGCTGATGTCAAAGAGTGCGGTATAAAAGAAGTTGAAATAAATAAATAATAAAATACTCTTTGAACAACTCCATACAAGAACATAAGAAGAAGTTACTAATTCACTATACATCAATTCTGTAGCCAGATTATGGTGGTCTCCCTGAGCAGTTTACCATGGCCACTCTGTCAACATCAGTATCAGACATAGTATTATGATTGCCTGTAACAATTTCATTATCCCTGACACTTTCTTCAGCTACATCAATACAAGTTAGAAAGTACATTGCTGTCAGCTTCTCTTTCTTCCTCATCATAGTCATCACTTTCATACCTGCAGCATCACACTCAAGTGTGAAAGAGTAGCCTAGTGATTGGAGAACTAGCTTGGTAACCAAGAGACCAGGATTCAAATCCCGCTAGTACTCCTTCGGCAAGTCATTTAACCCTCCCTTGCCTTTGAAGAAAGGCTTGGCAATCTACTTCCCATCACACTGCCAAGACAACTTAGGAGCTGCTGGGTTGCCGAAAGTTAGCACTGACTCGAAGGTGTACATTTTATTGCAAGGGCTCGGGTATGGGGTGGATCGGGCAAATGTGCAGGGTGCATATTAATTGCAATTGGTGCTAGAAGAGGGTCAGAAGCATCCTATACAGCCCTAGTGCTTTTCTCAGTTACTGATTTTCGTGGGGTACCATTTGTGAATTGCCACATCAGTTCTACTGGGACTATGCCTATCTCTCTTCGAGGAGGGGGGGTGGAGCGGGGTGTCAGCCGATTATCCTACTTCAAAGTGAGAACCTCAGACTCTGATTATCAAGCAGGTGTGTTTCTCACATTTCTCTTACAGACCTTTGGCGATTCCAGTATCTTGACTTCTTCATGTTTAAATGCCTGTCTAAGTATTAGACTAAAGTCAGATGGAAACAACCAAAGTGATTGTCACATTGGGAGCAAATGGTTTTTGTGTAAAGTTTTCTCAGGTCCATGGCCACTTTCAAGTTTTAGGTTATAAACAGATAGTGCCGCTCAATATCAGGATCGTCGGGGTTTAGCCAGTTACCAGGTCCTGCTATCGCCCTCTAGCTTTTGCCACTTTGGAATAACGGGCTAGTAGCTGAATAGTACCACTAGTCAGTTATCCTCGGATGCCAACTCCACTCCAGCCTAGAATGCCCCAGCACTAGCTGGCTAGCATTGGGGTGTTTAGTGGCAGCACCTGGGGATGTCCCACTTTGAAGTCTCTCCCACCCCGCTCCACTATTTATAAGTGTTTAAGAACTATTTCAGGGAAACTGCCAGTTCCTATCGGGGAAGCTGATTATGAAAACTGGACGGAGCAAGCCACCCAGATGGTGCAGGATTGGGATTGCTCTACCATGGAAATAAGGAGGTGGTTATATGTGAGCCTAAGGGCTCTGCTCTAAGGATTTCTGGAGCCAAGAAAGCTGAAAGACCCCATGCCACACCGACGAGTGCCTTGAAGCTATCCGGCTGACCTGATATTCAATGCCAGTGGCTGGATATGGCCCCAGAACTGAATATCCGGGGTCACAGTTCAACCGCTGCTGCTGAATATCCCCCGCATTGTTTTCTCCTTGAAACGTTTGATTATTTTCAAGCAGTTTTCCCACTGTGAGTATAAGACATGAAGAGCCCGCAGGGCTTAATACTTGCTTAAGATCTAACATTCTTTTGCCTTGCTGTTGTAAAACGTCAGTGAGCTCTTTCACTAATGTGCTGTCAATGTGTTCACTGCTCAGAGATAACAGTAGTTTCTTTTAGCACTAATACCTCCCATGGAGTGGTCTCAGCTTCTGGCATAATCTCTTTTTGGAGTGTCCCAGGATCTACATCATGATGGCACGCATAGAATCATTAATTTTTCCTGGATGGAATCACACATCCTACACAGGAGTTTTAGACTCTCTGTGCACTTTTTTCCACAATAGTCTGAATTACTTTGGTGCTTGTACCTAAGGGAATTTCATGCCGTATTTTTTATTTTTTTTATTTAAGCATATTTCTATACCGCCTTTCTACAATTCAAAGTGGTTTACATACAACAAATTTATGACAGCATGCCTGGACAACATACTGTTTACACTGAACAGGAACAGTAGAAAGCTGTCTTACATGGAACACGAAAGTAGAAATAGTATAACAAAAGTATAAACTATTTAACATTAAACTATTTATAGCTAGGTTTCTGACTATTTTGTGGTTCTAATAGTTGGATTGATCAACCAATGTACATATATTGGGGAATTTGTCTGTTGTATACTTAGGGGTATGTTTACTAAACCTTCTTAACATGCGCGCTGTGCAATTATCACGCGCTAAGGTACCTTACCGCGCAATAATGATGCTTTATGGGGCACAAATGTGCCCTAGCGCGCGCTAACACGCGCAGCGGCACAAACGAGCGTTGAAGGCGGGGAAAGGCTCCCAGAGGGCGGAGGAAGGCTCCCCAGGGGCAGAGAGAATGGGTCAATGGGTGGAGAGTGGGAGGGGAGAGGCTCCCCGCACACTAACGATGTGAAATTCGAGGCCAAAAATAACGCAAGTGAAAACCTCGCGTTAGAGCTGATTTAATTTTTATTTATTTATTTTTTTTTATTTAGTATACATTTATATACCGCTACTTCCAGTGATCAGCAGCGGTTTTTGATTACAGATTGGAAATTGTCAAATCATGACAGGAAATTTTTGAGGTATAAACACATTGATTAGACAGGAAAGCACAGCACACAGAGAACTATTTTACAGGGAACATAGAAACATAGAAACATAGAAATATGACGACAGAAAAAGACCACATGGCCTATCTAGTCTGTCCTTCCATAACAACTACAACAGTCCACTTTTTGCCTTTAGAGATCCTCTGTGTTGGTCCCATGCTTTCTTGAATTCAGTTACTGTCCTCATCTCTACCACCTCCACTGGGAGACTATTCCACGGATCCACTACTCTTTCCGTAAAGAAATATTTCCGCATATCACTCCTGAATCTATCTCCCTTCACCCTCATCCCATGTCCCCTCGTAGCAGAACTTGCTTTCAATTGAAAGAGGCTCTCTCCCTGAACATTTATGCCACGGAGGTATTTAAACATCTCAATCATATCACCTCTATCCCGCCTTTCCTCTAAGGTGTACATATTAAGATCCTTAAGTCTGTCTTCATATGCTTTATAATGAAGACCACTAATCATTTTAGTAGCAACCCTCTGCACCGACTCCATCCTGTTCACATCCTTTTGAAGGTGCGGTCTCCAGAATTGCACACCATACTCCAAATGAGGTCGCACCAAAGACTTATACAGAGGCATTATCACCTCCTTTTTTCTGCTAGCCATTCCTCTCCGTATGCACCCAAGCATCCTTCTAGCTTTTGCTGTCGCCTTTTCCACCTGTTTAGCTACTTTAAGATCATCAGACACAACCACGCCTAGGTCCCGCTCTTCTTTAGTGGACAAAAGTACTTCACCTCCTATACTGTATTGCTCCCTTGGATTGCTGCAGCCCAAATGCATGACCTTACTTTTTTTAACATTAAATCCCAGCTGCCAAATTCTAGACCATTCTTCAAGCTTAGCTAGATCCCTCCTCATGTTATCTACCCCTTCCTGGGTGTCTACTCTATTGCAGATTTTGGTATCATCCGCAAAGAGGCAAACCTTACCCGACAGCCCTTCCGCTATATCACTAACAAAGATGTTAAAAAGAATTGGACCAAGGACAGATCCCTGGGGCACACCACTGGTAACATCCTTCTCCTCAGAGTGAGCTCCATTTACTTGTAGTCTTTGTCGCCTCCCACCCAACCAATTTCTAACCCAAGCAGTAACTTTAGGGTCCATCCCTAGGGTGCTCAGTTTGTTTATAAGTCGCCTGTGAGGAACAGTGTCAAAGGCTTTACGGAAATCTAAATACACCACATCTAGAGCTCTCCCTCGGTCCAACTCCCTGGTCACCCAGTCAAAAAAATCAATCAGATTTGTCTGACAATACCTGCCTCTGGTGAATCCATGCTGCCTCGGATCCTGTAATCCGGGGAAGAGAACATGGGGAAGAGAAACCATTTCTGTCAGCAATGTACAGCAAAACCAGGGAAACCTACAAAAAAGTGATAAGTGTGATACATGTGCACGGAACAAAAGTACAAATAAACATTGAAAAGGACCCCAACAAAATATACAAAAAACATAACCAAGCTGGGCAATAGTGATAGTAATGGGAAACATCAAAAAACACTCCCAAGAAAGCCCCCAAAAAAAGATATGAATTTTGGAAGGGTCTACGCTCCGTCCCCATACAAGGTGAATGATCCCACAGTGAAATAGCACTGATCAGGGTTTCCCTCTCCATTGGACAGGTTTCCTATGGCATGCACATGTTCCACAACAGCAGGGCGGGCATGTCGGAATGGGCAAATGGACAGATGCTGGTCTTCAATACTCGCACTGCTGAAAGCAATAACAATCCCACTCCCTCTAACACAGACTTCCTGTATCTGGGGATGCTTTCAGTGATATGAACATTGAAGGCAGGTCTGAGTGCCTTTTCAGTCTGATCATGCCTGCTGCAGGTTCGGATCCAAGGGGAAAGGGAAGGGAGAACAAGAGTGGGGGAGATGGATGGGGCATAGCTACAATGGGCAGGAAAATGTGGGAGTCATCTGCAGTGGGAGTCATCTGCAGTGAGTTTGCAAAGGCCAGCAGAAAACTGACATTTACATTGGCCAGTTTTGTTTCCTGCTGACCACCTGCCTACCATTTAGAAAACCGTCCAGACTAATCAAATACAGGGCCAGTTGGCAATACTATCTCCAATATGAGCTCACTTCCTATCAGTCCTAATCCTCTCAAGAATTATACCTCCCCGATTTACTATGAGCTTACTTAGAACATAAGGCACAGATGTGGTCAATATTATTGGCACCCTTGCATTTTAGATATGTTGTGTACAATATCTTGAGAAATAATTGGAAATATTTCAATTGTAGTCTGCATTGCCAAAGAGCTCATTTGGTTTCATCTGTACACAGAACATTTTTCCAAAAGGATTGTAGTTTCTCATGATGGGTTTGGGCAAAGATCAGGCAGGCCTTTTTATGTTTGTCTTTCAGCAGTGGGGTCCTCCTTGGCCTTTCCCCGTGAATTTCTTCTTTGTTTAATGTGTGGCGTATGGTGCAGGTTGAAACCACCACTCCAGATTGTTCCAGGTCAGCTTAAGCTCTTTGGATGTTATACGTGGTGTTTTTCCAACAGTTCACACTAACCTTCAAAGATTTCTTGGATTAATTTTCCTCTTCCCACCACATCCCAGGAGGTTCTTGACAGTTCCATGAGCAGAAAAACCTCTTAATAATATTGTGAACTGTAGACACAAGAATCCCAAGACCTTTAGAAATGGCCTTGTACCCCTTTGAAGTTTGATGTTTGGTGATAACGGCCTTTCTGATAGCCTCATGCAGCTCCCTTGTCTTCACCATGGTGAAAATGGAACAGGGAGTGAATCTGGCCCTTTTTAAACATTAGAACCATCATTCATTGGTTGATTCAAGTCATATGAGTACTGCCAATTGATCACAGGTGCATCTAATTACACTGCAATGGGAATGTGATTCTTTTGTTTAAACTGATTTCACTGGCCACTTTTTTTTAAGAAGATATTGGACATTAAACTGCAAGGGTGCCAATAATGTTGACCACAACTGTATGCCATACTGGGTCAGACCAAAGATTCATCAGACCCAGTATCCTGTTTCCAACAGTGGCCAATCCAGATCACAAGTACCTGTCAGGTTCCCAAAAGGTAGGCGGATTCCATGCTGCATATCCTAGGGGTAAGCAGTGGATCTCCCCAGTCCACTTTAATAATGGTTTATGGACTTCTCATACAGGAACTTGTCCAAACTTTTTTTAAGCCCAGCTACACTGAAAGCTTTTACTAGATTCTCTGGCAACAAATTCCAGAATTTGATTATGAGCTAAGTGGAAAAAAAATTGCTCTGATTAGTTGTAAACAGGGGTGGCCCAAGGGGGGTGCAGGGCCATGTGCAGAGACTTGGTGCAGGGCCTCATTTGCATAAGTGGTCTTATTTGCATAAATATTTGCATAATGTTACCATACACTAACTTTTAGTAAACAATTCTCTTAATGAATGTATGGATAAAGAAAGACTAAAAGATTTCTACATTACTATAATCCAGTGCCAACCGCCAGGCATATTAGGAACTACTACAAACACTGCCCATTTAGAACCCATAGCAAACCCGCCATATCGTAACAGCATTACCAGGACTCACAAAGCACCAGACCCTACCTATCAAAAGGCAACACTGCAAATATTAAACCAATACATTTCAGAGAATAACAATACATGACCTACTGGGGAAAGAGAACAAGTGGCAATGTGAAATAGGAATTACATAAACAGAATACCTCAGCTCAGTTACACATGCAGAACATAGACCATCACCAAACAAGGAATCACAATTTAGAAACAGGAAGACAATAATTAAACTGGGAACCCCAAAAGCCCAACAACACTGTAGAAATAAAACTATAAATTAATTTCCTCATGTACTAAACAAAGTGCAGACGTTGATGATGCACATTTCCCAGAGCTGACATATTCCAGTTAATAAATTCAAAATAAAGAGATATTTTTCTACCTTTTGTGCATTTTTTTCAGTTGCAATTGCTCCAGCCACTTTCTTCTGGTTTCTTTGTGTCTTCTGCTAACTCTCCATCGTCTGCTGTCCATTTGTCCTTTCTTCTCTCTTCTAGTTTTTTTCCATTCTCTCTCTCTACATCTGCTTTAACATACTAATCTTTCTCCTTTTGCTCTTTCCTCATTCCTATTTCATCCACTCAAATTTTACCTCTCCATCCTCAATCCCTACTTACTCTCCCAATACCCGGCCAATTGTAGATTTTTCATCCCTCCCACACAAAATATTTTTCCCCTCTCCATTTCACTCTCCCAGCCCCATCCCAGTCTAATCCTCCCCCAACATCAGCTCCCTTCTAGTTCCAGCCTCACCCAGCATCCGCTCCCTTCTAGTCCCTGCATCAGCCCATTTCCAGTCCTAGCCCCCCATCAGCCCATTTCCAGTCCTAGCCCCCCATCAGCCCATTTCGAGTCCTAGCTCCCCATCTATTTCCAGTCCTATCCGAGTCTCTCCATCAGCTCATTTCCAATTCCAGACCCCATCAGCCCATTTCTAGTCCTTTATTAGTCCATCAGCCCATGTCAAATCCTAGCTCCCCTCCACTCAGCCCAATTCCAATCCAAGCCCCCCATGAGCCTACTTCCAGTTCTAGCCCCTACATGAGTCCATTTCAATCCAAGCCCCCAACACAGCCCATTTCCAATCTTAGCTCACCCAACAGCCCATTTCCAGTCCTATCCTAGCTGCTCCATCAGCCCATTTGCTGTCCTAGCTCCCTCCCCTCACAGCCCATTTCCATTCCAAGCCCCCTCCCCATCAGCTATTTGCAGTTCAAGCCCCCCTTCCACTCAGCCCATTTCCATTCCAAGCCTCCCTCCCCATCAGCTATTTGCAGTTCAAGCCTCCCCTTCCACTCAGCCCATTTCCAGTCCTAGCAACTCCCCAACCCATTACCAGTCCTAGCCCCCCATCAACCCACTTCCAGTCCTAACCCCCCATCATCCCATTTTCAGTTTAAGCCCCCCCCCATAGTCCATTACCAGTCCTAACCCCCCATCAGCCCACTTCCAGTCTTAGCCCCCCCCCATAGACCATTACCAGTCCTAACCCCCCATCACCCCATTTCCAGACTTAGCCCCCCCATAGCCCATTACCAGTCCTAACCCCCCATCAGCACACAGCCCATTACCAGTCCTAACCCCATCAGCCCACCTCCAGTCCTAACCCCCCCCCATCAGCCCATTTCCAGTCCTAACCCCCCATCAGCCCACAGCCCATTACCAGTCCTAACCCCCCCCCCCCTCCATCGGCCCAAGGAAAATTTAAAAAAAGAAAAGCTGGCTGCTGTCGCTGCCACCACAGCAGCAGCAGAATCAACTGTCCCGCAGCCCCCCTGCCCGGCTGAGCTCTCCCTGCCCAGCTGAGCCTCTCTGCGACGGCTTTCAGATCCGCGAAGGGAGAGTGTCTCCACGCGGATCTGTTAAGCCGCAAGGGAGACAGTGAGACACTCTCCCTTCGCGGATCTGAAAGCCGTCGCGGAGAGGCTCAGCCGGGCAGGGAGAGCTCAGCCGGGCAGGGGGGGGGGGGCCCTGCGGGACAGTCGATTCTGCTGCTGCCGCTTTTAGAATATCCTCTAGCAACAAATTCAAATTTGATTACACATTGCTCCTTGAGCCCCTTCTAGCAATAAGCTACTGTATAACCAGTTAATAGCTGCCTAGCATGTCCCAAAATCAGTAGCTCCAAGGAAAAAGAGGGCCTACTTGCAGTTGCTCCCATATCTTCTGAAATGGACTTCCCCCATACTGGGAGTCTTTTAAAAATTGATGCTTGGCGGCTCTTAATTTGAATTTCTGTCATTGCACAAAATACATGCACAAAAGTCTACTTTTTAGCAATTTCTGTGTTATATTGTTTAAAAAATATCAATTTGCTTCCCCAAATATTCTATTTTTGTCTGATATGCTTTGTAGCATGAGCTAGAGAAGAATGTTGGCTCTGTGTTTATTTTTGCATTCAACAATGCACACTTGCAGTGTTAATCATAGAAAGAATATAATGTCAGATAAGGACAATAAAAACCATTCAGTCTGCCCAGTTTCATTCTTGGTGCAATGCCATAGACTCCTGTTGATCTTTAGCTTCCCTCTCACTTCGTTGCAACTAAGGATCCTCTATGCTTATTCCAGGCTTTCAGGAATTCTATTATTGCTTTTGTCTACACCATTTTCCATCAGGAGATCATCCCATGCAATTAACAACCTCTCATGAAGTAATATTCTCTATTGCTGCTCATGAATTTACACCCTTGGAGCCCTAAATTATAATTCTATTCTAGAATATTTTTTCCTCTTAGAAAGCTTTGACTCTTGCAAATGTATTAATCTGAGGTTTGCAGTATCTCTGTCATATCCCTTCTATCCCTCCTCTCCTCTAGGAAAGACATTCATTCATTCACTCATTTATACTCTGCAATCCCAGGCCAAAGGACTGGCCAAAGCAACTTCAAAGGTAAAAACACTATGGGTCAGATTCAGCAAGGCGACTTGTATGGCTGTACGTCCCACTGGGACGTGCAGTCCCGCAAGCCGTCCTGCCCGTATGCCCCACATACTCTCCCCCACATGGCCAGAGCAGCAGTATGGGGAGAGCCGGCTGGGGGGCGTGCTGAGGTGGCAGGACGTACAGGGCCGATTCAGGTCATAGCCCTGTACATCCTGCAGGTCAGGGGTGGACATGCTGCTTATTCTACCTCAGAGGTGGAATAAGCAGCTAGGATTGCAGTGATCGGGGCTGGGAACCCCCCATTCCCCCCAAGGCTGGGACAGTTGGCAGGTAGGTCCCCGTCACCCGATCTGGGCCCCCACTGCCCAGCCTAGGGTCAGGCAGCAGGGTGGTCAGGCAGCAGGGTGGTCAGCGGTGCAGGAGTCGGAAAGGCATGCAGGGAGGACGTGGTGCAGAATCAGGTCCTAACAGGCCCATCCTGCTTGCGGCATTCAGACAGCCCTAATTTGCCCCTAATGGAATCGGGCTCCACGGGGGTTATTTAAGAATCATCCTCACATCTAAATATCAGCATTTACACAGGTAGAATGGCTTGCACCTTAAATACCATTAATGAACAGGGGCTTTGTAAACATTGGGATGCTTATCATGTTTAGATTAATCAGAAGCATAGTGAGGGCAGAGAGAGGGAATGGCTTGGGTGGGTCTACAAATAGACATAGAGTCCCCCATTTCACAAGAAGAATTTACCTCTATAAAAAACATATAAATGTCAGCATTTACAGCTGCTTGAGACACATATAAGTGTCTGATGGAAGGGGCAGCTGTCAATGTCAAGGTTGGCCCCCCAGTCACTCTCCCCCAATTTTGATCCTCTCCCCAGTCACACACCACCAATCTCGATCTCCCCCTATAACCCCCAACACATCAATTCCTTCCTTAACTCCCTGAATATCCGATATATCTGCAATCCGATATACCTTGGACTACCGAAACAAACCCTCAAACCACTCCAACTGGCACAAAACACAGCAGCACGAATCATATCAGGAACCGCACGACAGGAGCACATCACACCCACCTTAAAGGACTTACACTGGCTTCCAATCCATGCACGAATCAGATACAAAACAATCATAAACCTATTTAAGATAAAACAGCACACATCAGCAAACAGCCTGCACACCCTCATACAACCAGACACCAGTTCACGTCCCAGAAGAAAACATACACACAACCGAATCAGCACCCCAAGTGAATACAAACACACGCAAGGACACAACAGACAGAGCACTCTCCATGGCCGCTCCAACAATATGGAACAATCTACCGGACGATCTAAGAGCCTCTACAGACCTCAAGGACTTTAGAAAACAACTGAAAACCATGCTGTTCATAGAACACTATGGACACATCACATAACCTCAGAAAATGTATAACAGCACATGATACTGCCTAAATAATGAATGTATATGTTTTTTGCACCACTGTATATAGCCCACTCTGTACATAGCTCATACCAATCCAGCACACAATACAACACACACTCAACTTCACCCTCACTGCATGTATAACACACTCACTTTACTCGATTGTTTGCTGTGATACCACCTTGATTATTAAGATAAGGCGGTTTAGAAATACTGTTAATTAAATTTAGAAATACTGTTAATTAAATATCCAGTCCCTTCTCTGATCCCCCAGACATATCTGACCTCCCTCACCACCAAGGCATCTAATTCCCCCTCCAACCTCTCCTGCTCAAAGACCTGACCTCTCCAGCAATAAGGAATCCTCCTGAGACCTCTCTGCAGACAAACCCCACCCCATCCACGATCCCATCCCTGGCCTTTCCGGGGTCATTTGTGTCTAGTAGGAGCAGGAGTGACCTACTCATTCCTGATCTTACAGTGCTGGTTTCCAAGATGGCACCGATGATCCAAGTGGTAATCACTAGTACTGCAAGATTACCACTAGGGATTATTGGTTCCATCTTGGAACCTGATGCCATAAAAGAAGGAATAAGTGGGCATTGCTCCTATTCCTAATAGACACCAGGGACCCTGATAAGGTCAGGGATGTGTATTGGGTGGTGTGCCAGAGGAGGCCTTAGGGGAGGGACTTGGATTGGGAGAATCAGAATAGTGGGTAAAACACATTATTTCATAATTTCATGTTCCATCTTCTCATCACTTGTATTATCTTCTCAACCCCATCCTCGGGACACACCTAACCAGTCAGGTTTTCAGGATAACCACAATGAATATGCATGAGAGAGATTTGCATAAAATGAAGGCAGTGCATGCAAATCTCTCTCATGCATATTCATTGTGGTTATCCTAAAACTCTGACTGGCTACGTGTGTCCAGAGAACTAATTTGAGAACCCCTGTTGTAACCCATCAATCTCCAATTCTCATCCCCCACCCACCACTACCTTCACCTCTCACCTGATCATTCTGTTTGAGTGTTAACTCCCAAGAGCAAGAAACATGTTAGGTTACTCCAATAAAAAGGTATACTTTATTCAATTTTTTTGTTTGTTGGCTTTATTTCTGTAACAAAAAACGTTTTATTTTAACCCCTTCACAATACTACTTTCAAAAGTATTCAACAGAATTGCCCCAGGGCAGATCACTGAGACACAGCTCCAATCATTGTTCCTACCTCACAGTAAGTTCCTCTTTCGTTATTTATCACTTTTTTTTTAAAGTGCCTTCCAATCAATACTGACTCCTGGCGACCCAGCAGCCCTTGGATTTTCTTGACAAAGTATGACCGAAAGTAGATTGCTGGGCCTTTTCTTCCGAGGAAATAGAGGGTAAAATGACTTGCCCAAGGCCACAAGGAGTGCCTGTGGGAATTGAACCCAGATCTCTTGGGTTGCAGACTGCTCCTCTAACCACTATTTAATCCAGTTTCCACCTTTGGGGTCCACCCCCAGGCTGCTCAGTTTATTTTTGAGCCTTCAATGTGGGACAATACCAAAAGCAGTGCATGCTCCCAATCTATTTCTGTAGTTATACAATTAAAAGAACTCTTCAGATGTATCTGATATGTTTGCCAATGTTGCTTTGGATCCTGCATCCTGCTGGCTTCCAGATATTTCACTATTCTTTTTTTTTTTAATAGAATCTCCATTAATCTACCTACCTCTGAGGTGAGGCTAAGCAGACTTCAGTCTTCAATCTCCTCCCGATTACCACTTTTATGAAGAGGGACAATTCTAGGCTGACTAGTTTCTAAAACAAACACATAATGTGTATGGCACATTTTTTTTAAACAATCCTGAAAGAAGTCTTTGTACAGTTACAGTATGTACAAAGCACTAAATGTGGTCAGCATATTATTTGCAAATATTTCAGTCTTGAGAGGAGTCAACAATGCTTCAGGAAAAGACGGCATAGAGATTGAGATAATGTATGAGAAGTGCAGTACTGCAGACTTCTCATGAACGGGTTTTGCTAATATCTCTGCATGATATAGCCTCCATTCTGCAGAGTCCTGGTGTATATCCAGCAATGCCAGGATATACACCAGCCTGGTCATAAAGCAGTTTTAACTCAAAATTAAATACCCAAATGTGGAAGTCGGAATAACACAAGCAACATACATCTAGCAGTTTTGACATGTAAGAAATGACAATAACATTAGTCCAATTTTAACTAGTTATGCTTTTAGAAAAGGTTACTAGAATATATATGGCAAATAATTGTGAACTCATAAACCGAGATTCAATTGTGCTGATTTGCCTTGGGTTACTTTTATTATACAATGGGATATTCTGAAAGTTATTTGTTAGACTAGGCAAACTCCAGAAAAAGCTCAGAGGTAATGATAGCTTGAATGAGATATTTAAAAATGGTTCCCAAACCTGTCATCTGAGACTCCTAAGTGGCTGAGTTTTCAGAATATCCACAAAAATATACAGTAGATATACTGATATATATTTAAATATAATGGAGGTAATGCACCGAATATGCATACCTCGTATATATTAACTGTGGATATCCTGAAAACTCAAACACCTAGGAGTCCCTGAAGGCAGATTTGGAAACCATTTGAACAAAACACTCTCTCTGCTACTTATAAAACATACATCTAATAGGCAATGCGCCTCTGACTTCATAGGGCTTTCCATTAGAATTGCAACAAGAAAATAATTACCTAGCATTTCATCAGAAGATCGAGGGTTGGTTATTTAGCCAAACTTTCCTCTTAATTGGTCCTGTGATTATGCCAGTAGGTTAGTTGGTTGTGGTATTGCTCATTTTTTATGGGTTGCGTAGCCCTATCTCAGTGGCATTTACTCCTCGTCTTTGAGATCCACAAACAGGATGTTTTTGCTCCCACTAGACACCAGGAACCCCCAGTATGGCCAGAGAAAGAGAATAGTGGGGGGGGGGGGAGTTCTGCTGGGGTGGCCTCCAGGGTGTCCTTGTTGCTGGGTGGATTCGATGGGGGGGATCTTTGTACCCTTCCATATCAACCACTACAACAGTCCCCTTTTTTCTTTTAGAGAGCCCCTGTGTTTGTCCCATGCGTTTTTGAATTCAGATACTGTCCTCATCTCTACCATCTCCACTGGGAGACTATTCCATACTTCTACCACTCTTTCTGTAAAGAAATATTTCTGGATATTACTCCTGTCTATCCCCTTTCACCCTCATCTTATGTCCCCGCGTAGCAGAGCTTGCTTTCAACCAAAAGAGGCTCTCCTCCTGTGCATTTATGCCACAGAGGTATTTAAACATTTTAGTCATATCACCTCTATCCTGCCTTTCCTTGTATACATATTATGATCCTTAAGTCTTCCTCATATGCTTTATAACGAAGACCACTAACCATTTAGTAGCCATACTCTACACTGACGCCAACCCGTTTATATCCTTTGGAAGGTGCAGTCTCCAAAATTGCACACAATACTCCAAATGAAGTCTCACCAAAGACTTATACAGAGGTACTATCACCTCCTTTCTTCTGCTGGCCATTCCTCTCCCTATGCACCCAAGCATCCCAGCTTTCGCCGTCGACTTTTCTACTTGTTTAGCTACTTTAATATCATCAGACACAATCACCCCCCTATACTATATCGCTCCCTTGGATTGCTACAGCCCAAATGCATGACCTTGCATTTTTTAACAATAAATCTCAGCTGCAAAATTCTAGACCATTCTTCAAGCTTAGCAAGATCCCTTCTCAGGTTATCTACACCTTCCTGGGTGTCTACTCTATTGCAGATTTTGGTATCATCCTCAAAGAGGCAAATCTTACCCAACAGCCCTTCCGCAATATCACTAACAAAGATGTTAAAAAGTATCGGACAAAGGATAGATCCCTGGGGCACACCACTGGTAACCACCTTCTCCTCAGAGTGAGCTACATTTACCTGTACCACTCAACCAATTTCTAACCCAAGCAGTAACTTTAGGGTCCATCCCTAGCGTGCTCAGTTTGTTTATAAGTTGCCTGTAAGGAACAGTGTCAAAGGCTTTACTGAAATCTAAATATACTACATCTAGGGTTCTCCTTCAGTCCAACTCCCTCGTCACCCAGTCAAAGAAATCAATCAAATTTGTCTGACAAGACCTGCCCTCTGGTGAATCCATGCTGTCTCGGATCCGGTAATCCCTTGGACTCCAGGAACTTCATCCTTACTTCCACTTTAGTGTAAATGGATTACATGGCCTCTCTCCAGTCCTCTGGCACCACTCCAGACTCCAAAGAGGTATTGAAAAGGTCAGTCAGTAGAGCTCCTAGAACCTCCCCAAGTTCCCTCAGTATTCTCGGATGTATCCCATCTGATCCCATCGCTTTGACTATTTTAAGTTTTGCTAGTTCCTCACGAACAGACTTCTGAAAATAGTTCAAGATGCCCTTCACTTCTGTTCTAATTTGTGGGTGTTTTCTGAGTTCCTGCTCCTGGTTCTTCCTTTGTGAACACAGAACAGAAATATTTGTTAAGCAATTCCGCTTTATCCTCATCAGCTTTTACATATTCCTCCTCTTCACCCTTGAGTCTGACAATACCTATTTTGCCCTTCCTCTTCTCAATAACATATCTGAAAAATTTCTTATCCCCATTTTATTAGATTGGCTATTTCCACCTCTTTTTGAATTGTTGCTTTCCTGACTACTTTGCTAGCTTCTCTAAGTTTTTGCAAATATAGATACCTGTCTTCCTCTCTCTGTGATCTCTTGTATTTCATGAAGGCCTCCCTCTTTTTCTTCACCTTTTCAGCTACGTCTTTCGGAAACCATAGCAGTCTCCATTTCCTTTTACCTTTATTTACTATTTTAACAAAAAGGTTTGTTGCCCTTAAAATATTCCCTTTAAGTTTTGCCCACTGTTTTTCTACATCCCCCAGCTGTTTCCATCCAGCTAATGACTCCTTGAGGTATTGGCCCATCTTGGCAAAGTTAGTTTTCCTAAAGTCTAGACCCTAGCTTTTGAATGGATTTTATCAGCCCTAGTCCTAATACTGAACCATACCATCTAGTGATCACCGGATGCAAGATGATCTCCTACTACAGCGATGGCGAACCTATGGCACGCGTGCCAGCTGTGGCACGCGAAGGCCTTGCAGCTGGCACGCGGGAAGGTCCGCAATCAAAATATGCGGCATTAAAAAAAATAAAAATAAAAAGCTGCCGCTGCCGGGGCCGGGGCCGCCGCGGCAGAATCGAGTGTGCCGCGGGGCCCCCCCGCCCAGCAGAGCCTGCCCTCCGTCCCCGGTATCACCTTCTCTCAGCTGCCTCTAGTCAAACGCGCCTGCTTTCAGAGCGCGAGTGGAGTTTCTTCCTCGCTGCTCTGTTATGCCCGCGGGGGCTGATGGGGGGTTAGGACTGGAAGTGGGTTGATGAGGGGGGCTAGGACTGGTATTGGGTTGGGGGGTTTCTAGGACTGGAAATGGGTTGGGGGGCTGCTAGGACTGGAAATGGGCTGATGCAGGGACTAGAAGGGAATGGATGCTGGGTGAGGCTGGAACTAGAAGGGAGCTGGTGTTGGGGGAGGATTAGAATGGGATGGGGCTGGGAGAGTAAAATGGAGAGGGGAAAAATATTTTGTGTGGGAGGGATAAAAAAATCTACAATTGGCCGGGTATTGGGAGAATAAGTGGGGATTGAGGATGGAGGGGTAAATTTTGAGTAGATGAAATAGGAATGAGGAAAGAGCAAAAGGAGAAAGATTAGTATGTTAAAGCAGATGTAGAGAGAGAATGGAAAAAAAAAACCAAGAAGACAGAAGAAAGGACAAATGGACAGCAGATGGAGAGTTAGCAGAAGACACGAAGAAAGAACCAGAAGAAAGTGGCTGGAACAATTGCAACTGAAAAAAAATGCACAAAAGGTAGAAAAATATCTCTTTATTTTGAATTTATTAACTGGAATATGTCAGCTCTGGGAAATGTGCATCATTAATTTTTGCGCTTTGTTTAGTACAAGAGGAAATTAATTTATAGTTTTATTTCTACAGTGTTGTTGTATATTCCAAGTTTGGCTTTTGGGGTTCCCAGTTTAATTATTGTCTTCCTGTTTCTAAATTGTGATTCCTTGTTTGGTGATGGTCTGTTCTGCATGTGTAACTGAGCTGAGGTATTCTGTTTATATAATTCCTATTTGACATTGCCACTTGTTCTTTCCCCAGTAGGTCATGTATTGTTGTTCTCTGAAATGTATTGGTTTAATATTTGCAGTGTTGCCTTTTGATAGTTAGGGTATGGTGCTTTGTGAGTCCTGGTAGTGCTGTTAGGATACGGCGGGTTTGCTATGGGTTCTAAATGGGCAGCGTTTGTAGTAGTTCCTAATGTGCCTGGCGGTTGGTACTGGATTATAGTAATGTAGAAACCTTTTAGTCTTTCTTTATCCATATACTCATTAAGAGGCATGTTTACTAAAGGTTAGTGTATGGTAACATTATGCAAATATTTATGCAAATGAGGCACATTATGCAAATGAGGCTTTAATTGACGTGCTGGCACTTTGAGGAAATTCTTTGGTTTTGTGCGGCAGTTTGGGCACTCGGGCTCAAAAAGGTTAGCCATCACTGTCCTACTATAACATCAGAAATACTTTCACCATTGGTAAGTACCAAGTCCAGTATGACCCCTTCACATGTAGGTTCCGTTACCAGTTGCCTGAATAGCTCTCCCTGTAGAGAATACAGGATCTCCTTACTTCTAGATGATACTGTAGCAGGTATGTGCCAATCAAAATCCAGAATATTGAAATCCCCTATCAGTAGCACTTCCCCTTTCCTGGCAATGCTGCGTATGTCTTCTATTAACTCTCCGTCCATCTCTTCTCCCTGTGAGTGTGGTCTGTATATTACGCCAATGCAAATAGATTTCTCTTTCCCTCTTTCTAGTTTAACCTACAGAGCCTCCTCTCTCCCTTTTAAGCACTGTATTTCCATAGCTTTAATATTATTTTTTACATACTGTGCCACTCCTCCCCTTCTTCCTACCCTGTTCTTTCTGAATATAGTATAGCCTGGTATAGTTACATCCCAGTCATGGTTGACCGTGAAACATGTCTCTGTTACCGCCACTAAATCCAAGTCAGCCTCTCCCATTAAAGCCTCAACATCTGGGATCTTATTTCCATGCTACAGGCATTTATACACACTGCTTACCATATGTTGCCCCTTTAAACCATTTCTATAAAGGTATTTAATGTTTTACTTACCTTGAGGCTTTCTTCACCCATCCTCAATGAATCTAGTTTAAAGTCTTCTTCAGTAGGGTAGCCAGTCTGCTACTAAAGACATGTCCAGCCTTCTTGGACAGACTGACGCCATCTCTGCTCTGCAATCCTTGGAAAAGCATCCCATTGTCCAGGAAACCAAAACACTCTTGATGACACCATCCATGCAGCCATGCATTTATCTCCTGGATGCAAGCTTCTCTGCCTTGGCCTTTACCCTCAACAGGGAGGATTGAAGAGAACACCATCTACACATCTGTTTCACCTTCTATCCCAAAGTCATGAAGTCACTTTTGATACACTCAGAGGGATATCTGGCAGTATCATTAGTGCCGACATGGATGAGCAACATCAGGTAATAGTTGGTGGGCTTTATGAGTCTCGGTAAGCTTTCCGTAACATTTTGGATTTTGGCAAATGGCAGGCAACATACCTCTCTGTACATCAAGTCTGGTCGGCAGATGGATGCCTCAGTACCCCTCAGAAGAGAGTCACCAACCAGCACTACCCTTCGATTCCTTGTGGTCACTGATTCTGCAACTTTGGGGTGCTCAAGCTTTGGTTCTTAACTTTCCTGGGATGCTTTCACCTCCTCCACTTCCAGGGCTGCATAATGGTTCTTCAATTCAAGTGCTGGAGGAGTACTGCTGTTGCTGCCAATGGAGCACTACTATCACAACTAGAACTACGGTGGGTGGAGCACATTGCATTCATTAAATAGGCTCTCCAAGGACTACAATAGGAGACTGCTACTTCTGGAGAGAGATCTGCAATTTGCAAGTGTTTTATCCCCCCTTCTGAGTTTGCCATTTCACTCCTGAGGAAGTCTAAATGAAACACGGCCTGTGTCAGGTTGCATTGGCAAATTAAATAAAGGTTACAGTACAATCATCTACCTTGGTCTTTCCTACCACGTTTCCTGACTGTGTTGTTGCCTTTGACGTGGCTTTCTGCTTCTTGTGTTGGACTGGTTTATGTTACCATGCATTAAAACTCCTGGCACTGGGAACCCTAACACCATCTGAAAGCTCGTGATAAGAGATATTTCTGAAGGGAGAGCCTATTTTATGTATGCAATGTGCTCCACCTACCGTAGTTCTAGTTGTGATAGTAGTGCTCCATTGGCAGCAACAGCATGGTGCCCTATTAATAAAGGACACTGTGTTGCTGGTGCCAAATTGGCAAAGGAAGTGTCATATGGGTGATGCAGTGGGTCTGACAAGTTCACTAGTCTGACAAGGCTGTTGCCTAGGGTGTACAGCTGTGATGTCTGGTATAACTCTACTGTGACAGTGACAGCACACATACATGCTGCTGCAGCCAAAATGGAGTCATGCCACTCCCACTGCCACCATGCTGCCATGTCAGAATTGTGTGAGGGTGGGAAGATGGTTGCAATGATTGTGGCCTGCTGATGATGAAATCTGTATCCCGCGTGTGTCAGGTGCAACGCTGCAGTTGCCACTGTCAGTGGGATGGCAAGCATGTCAGCAGCAGGTACAGTGGAGCACATAGTGATCCCTCCTGTGGTCTAAGGCAGCTGCACAAATGCTCGGTAGAAGGGGGCAGGAGTGGCATGTTGTGACAGGCTGCATGTATGAAACTTCAATAATGACACCTGCAGCACCGAAGCAGTGGCTGTGCCACAATGGCAGGAAGGGAGGGATTGGCAGGCATGCTGTCCTCCATGATTGGTGGACCCTGGCACCCAGCTAGTTTGCCAAGGGGATAGGCTGGCCCTGGTATCAGGATGCCCCCCACTTGCACATATTGAGTGCATATGTGCATGTGGGGCAAAACCTATGCCACTGAGTCAGGAAGATTATGCAAGATGATAATAGCCCATGTCAGAGGAAAAATGACTACCCTGCCCCCTCACCTGCCAAATGATGACCATAATCTGCATCTGAACCGGTGACCCCTCCATAAGTAAGTACTCAATTAGTTACAACCATCTGAGCCACATGTGAATCCAAATGAACTATGGTGGTCTGCAACTTATGAGATTATTCCATGACTGCCCCACAAGCACACACCAGGACATGGGTACATTGGTCATTCTGCTAGGACACCCATGGTCTGGAATGTATGTGTTCATGTGTCATGCCCTGACCCTTTGATTGGACAGATCCCATATGTAAGACATGAATGTTATCTGAAAAAGCAGCATAGCAAGGCAGTGCAACATACAGACCTTACCAGATGTCCCTCTCCCACACCTGCCAAACGTACCTTGGCAGAAAAATATGGCACAGAGTCTGCAGAGATCTAAGCAGACAGACATACCCCAACTCATGCCCTCATGCATCCTGACAATGACCATATATATACTCATGGATTCATGAACACACATGGCTGTTCTGTGACTCCAAACACATGATCAGTGTGTGTATGAGAGAAGGGTCATGGGTTTAAGACCAGTCTGTGAATCAGAAATGGTATGTCCAGGTGTGTTAACTTTGCCCTATGTTAACAGAACTGTATCAGCATGTGCAGCCTTCAACATTTCCTCCAGCATGAGTCCACACAATCAGCTGTCACACTGAGAAGCTGTACCACCCACGCCTGGATTGCAGAGCATGCTAATAGAACTGGCACACTGAGCAGGCATTCAGTGCCCGAGCATTGCAGAGCGTGCTAAGTGCACCTGCACACTGAGCAGACATTCACAATGGTGGAGCATCAAAGAGGCCTAAGGGGAGGTAATAATTCCAACCTGCACCACTTTTGGACAGCGTGGTTGTGTGTGTATGTATGTTTGTGTCTCCAGAGGAGTGTGAGCTGCAGCAATGCAGTGTGCATGCATGTGATGCCCAGGCTTTATGGCTGTGCATACAACATGCTACTCATCAGCTATACAGCATCCCCACATATTGTGTGAGACACCATTTACAAGCAGCAAGTTAGTTTTCAGTAAGTAGTTGCAATATGTGTCTGTGACACTGTAATGCATTCCCAGTAACAGCATCATCTAGACTCATCCTCACAGCAATCCCTTACACTTACCTCCCAACATGATACAGTACCTGAATAACTTCCTTAACCACCTAGTTGCTACCTGCTATAGGTGGTATATCAAGTAAATAAACTAGAACAAAATAAATAAATAAAGCAGCTCCCAAATCGCCTGCTGGTTTGACTGAAGTGAGCAGGGGGGACACATGTGTGTGTGTGTGTTGCAACCCTCACCTGTGACTCAGCCTCCAGGCCTCAGGACACACCCATTTGCACAGTTTAATGCCAACTGCCATAACAACTGTATCTGTGGCAACACTGTCAGCCTACTTGGTACAGCTGCAGCCTACAGACGCTGCTCTTGTCCCATGCTGCATTCGCAGAGTACAATTGAGAAGACTCTTTGCCTCATGCGGTGTATGTACATATAGGCAGGTAAGTATCAGGCAAATTCATAATAAACACCACCTCAACACTGTCCTACTGATCACTGGTCAAAGCATCCAGCAGTACAGTACCTATTATCCCAAATGAGAGTCCAAATGTACCTGTGTGCCTGATTGTGACAGTGGGATACTAACCTCTGAATGGAGCGTGCACAATTCCAGCAGCTGAAATGTGGCACAGGATGTCATGTTGATCTCTGAATCGCCCATGGGAAGGCAGTGCCTGGAGGTGAATGTTGGAGTGGGGATAGGGATGGAGGGGATAGTATGATACATATTTAGAATGTGCCCTTGGTAGGTGGCATTGCTGGCCAAAGCCTTTGTCCACATGGGCAGAACCTATATGGGCCTACTCAATGCCTGCATGTGTTATATCAGACAACCTGCATGACGGCCTCACTAGTTCCACATGGGCATTGAGTGTGACAGTCACAAGGATTGTGTTAGAGTATAAAGAAGTAGGGAAAGGTGGCATAAGTGTCACCAGCAACTGTTTCAACATCCAATCCCATGTCCAACCTGACATGCTTCCACATGCTCTTGGAGGGGGCCAATGGGTCTGCAGCATCGGAAAGCACATGTGCTGCACTGGCCAGTAGTGGAGTGTCCATAGCTAGGGACATGAAATTATATGGGAGCACAAGCATGGCACTAAGTTCAATGCTCACTGCCAAGAGCTGTGTAGGGGGACACCGTATTTGTGTATGTGAAAGATGTAGCCCACTATGGGCCAGCATGCACTCTCAGCCTCTGTCTGGCCCACTTCCCACTGAGCCTCGCATTGCATAAGATGTCCACAAGTCCAAGATAAAAAGGGTACATAATGAGGAGCAGAGGGTCCTGGGTACTGCCTAAAACATAGCAATTTGCACAGGATATATATGTATCGGAGGTTAAGTCAATGGCTGAGCCATCTTAACATGAGTCTGCCACAGGCATGACCTGAATGCACACATCTATTCATGCTGAGAGGCCACTCTCATTCTGACCATGTCATGGCTATGTACCCACATGGTGCTCTATAGGGTCATGCTGTAATGATATGTGGGCTGTTTCTTTTCTGGCAGTCCAGTCACTAGACAGGCTGCTGGTTGCCCATGCTGTTTGTACAAAGCCAATGTGCTTATGGTGGCTATGTGCACATGCAGCATGGGGTGACTAGCAGACTGGGCACAGATAGTATGTGAGTGGCTGACACAGGCTGGTGTCTGTGATTGATCTAGTAGATTGGAATTCCCAGAAAGTGAGGCTAGCAACTATTTTTAGGCTGTTGGTAGCCTGCTGATAACTGTGGTCTTGCAGGCCTTTGTGCTTGGTGTCAGCATCCCTTCCTGCCTAGACAACACTCATTATATTTGTGTTCCTTGGCAACAGCTGCTGCAACCTTAGGGACTGACACAGGATGTTGTAGGAGAGTCCCTGGCTGACAGGAGTAGGGCACAAGGCCCAGATAAGACAGGCCACTCCAGCATGCTGCAATTGTACACAATACCAGGTGATGTGTGCCCTCCCTCACAATCAGGGTGATTGCAGAAGCAGGTCATTTGCACATATGGCAGCTGTCACGTACAGGAAGCACACAATGTCCCTGCATATTACAGTGCTGATGTGATGGAACTCTGTATTCTCCATATGGGCATTAGTTGCATGTATCTGTTCAGATTGTGCGGTACATCATGGGTAATGGAGGGGCTAACCAATACCGGCACCCAGAGCACCACTTGCAGTCATAGTGATGGCTGGGGACACTGGAGCATTGCCCAGTACCTGCTGGTCTTCTATGATAGTGGTAGATGCGTGCATGGCCTATTAGGAGGGCAGGATGGTCTGCGATGGACTTCAGGGGTCATGAATGTGGTTTGAGTTAGATGTATGTGCAGGTGTACTTATCTTGCAGTGTACAGCAGGTCACAAGAAACAGTACGCCTTGCACATGTGTTACCTCAGGGATTAGTGCCACACTGCAGAGCAGCAGACCTCTGCGTGCGACTGTTTGGATGGACGGGTATTTTGACCTCACATGTGGCTTGGCCTTTGGTCAAGACATGTATTCTGCAGCTGTGTGTCTGTATGCAGCTACAGCACTGAGTGTCCAGTGCAGTACGTATTGCATGTGTGCCGCTATAGGCAGACCCTAGGTGTGGTGTATCACTGTCTCAAAATGTGCCAGCCACATTGTTTCATGTCCTGGGTTTCAGTCATTGCAGTCAGGTACTTGCAGTCTGTTTGATTCTAGACATTGCTGTGCAGAAAGGTGTGGAGGTTTAGCCTAATGGTTAGAGCACTGGCTCAGTAAGCAACAGGCCAGGGTTAGAATCCTTCTTGTTCTCTATGTGGCTGTGGGAAACTCACTTCAATATACTGCCAGAAACAGTCTGGGGTCTGCATTGAATGGGGGACACACATTCTTATACTTTTTTTATGTGTTACGATAGCACATTGGGTCTGCAAACATTCACATTGCAAACATATACATTGCAGTCATGCCCATCTGACAGCATGACTTTATTGGCTCAGCTGTAGCACATTGCAAATGACTGGACATGTCCCCCCCCCCCCCCCCACAGATGTATGACACATGAGTTGTACATGATTGGAATATTTCATCATGACTGTGATTGAACATCTTTGGTTCCATCACATATATGCAGTACATGCAGGCACATTCTACTCCTGGGATGGCCACCTGCAAGGATCATCAAACATCCTTACTTGCTCCATATGGACAATAGGAGAGACACTTGTCCAGCTGTTATATGCACATGTGTCAGGAAGATTGCATGGTGTTAGAAAAGATGAGACGGCTGTCATACCCATATAGCTAGTATTGGAACCTCCCCATAGCATGGCTACTATTTTCACACACTCATTACAACTGCATTTGTGCAGACACATCAGATACATTGGGGCAGCAAGGCCATACCACACTCATCTACTGAAATCCATCTTCCAGCCCATCCATCAGCATATGCCCATTATGTACAGTCTTATATTCTCCTACCAGCTGCTACACCATGGCCCACACAGGAACATTTTAAACATTTGGCTCCCCTGTGAATGATCTGCACATCTCCACTCCTGCTCTGTCATCCTTTTGATGCCCGCAGTGTGATGATGCTGGCTATGCCAGGGCACGCTTCTTCCCAATCCTATGCCACACACTGCCCTTACAGCAGATTACATGGGCACCCTTCACTTATACAATACAGATGTCTCTCACATGCTCATCCTACTTACTAACACGTAGGTTACATATGGATCTGACATGTCCATCGGCTCTTACCTTTCCTTCTCTCCATCACCTAAAATATGACTTTCACAGGATTCCCTTATCCTGCATTGAGGAGACTGCCATTTCAGGCGTTAAGGTGCATGCTGGGCCCCTTAACGCCCAGTGTCCTGTTAGCCCCTAATAAGTGAAGCCAAGTGCCTTAATGCCAGCACCCCTACTCCCTGCCCTGGCCTTTACCACACAATAACACCCTTACTGCTGCTGTTAACACTTTCCAAATGGTGCATCATCCATGCTCTTTAATAAACATACCCCTTACTGTAACTGCACACTTAAGTACTATATGTAGCTCTGGTAACCTTATCTCAGAAAAGATAGAACTAGAAAAGGTACAGAGAAGTGTGACCAAATGATAGAAAGACCAAAGAAGTTAGGGCTCTTCAGCATGGAGAAGAAAGAGCTGAGAGGACAGATCTATTAAATTCTATATGGAGACCACTCAGGTCCTATGTGTCTACTTTACCAGGACCTCTAGTGTCACTGCTTTTCTGACCCTTCTATTATCCCTCCTGTTTCTAGAACAGGAGGAAGTGTTCCTACCAGTCATGTAATAATCTCTCCCAGTGAAGTAACACTGGGAGGGTTCTTGGTAGACAATGAAGTATAGAAAGAGGAGTTGTAAAATTGGAGGAAATTTGCAATGGATATAAAGATCAAGCCCAAATTCAAACCCTAGTCTTTGACTTCACAACCATTTCCAAAGAGCGTGATGCCTCTGGCCCAAGCACTTGAGGAGAAGGAGAAGAATTAGAGCAGCCCCAAGAACTGCTGAGGTGTGGTGTCTCAGGCCACTTAAACCAATGCAGTACAAGGGCCTTCTCAGTGGAGAGAGAAGCTACAGACAGCTACAGTATCCTAATGATCCTGACTGAAAAAGTGCCAAGCACTAAAGAGGAACATTTCTTAAAGCTCTTTCAAGTTTCAGAGGACTATATAATCACTTTCTGTGAGGAGAGGGAGAACTTTTTTTTGCTCTCTTCAAGGGGGAAGCGCACAGGTTTGGATTGGTGTTCTACTGATATCTGACAAGTTTGCAAGTTTCATCTATTTTGTGACTAAGTACTTGAACTTAAGTGGCCTTATTTTGGTTCAGAACAAACTTTTGATCCTGGACTGAATTTTCTTGCTCATCAGCGGACAAGAGTGAGTGCACTACGAGTGCAACAGGTCTCTTACAAATGTTGGTCTCCAGGAACACTGCTATCTTTTTTACTGCCCTGTACGAACAATTACTGTGCTGCCCCCCTTCCCCCACCACTATTACTTCCAAAGAAGCCCTTCAGAAGCCTCTTTTTAGTCTCAATAATGACTTAATACATGTTAATGTTTAATAAACATGCCCCTAAGTACCACTGTGCCCATAAAAATAAATGGGTGCTATTGCACTTAGCATTTGTTAATGCACTTTAATCTTTAGTAAACATGCCTCTTAATGAGTGCATGAGCATCTGAATACTATTTGCATGTACTATGAGGATAAAGAAATGCTGGCCAATATCTACATTACTATCCTCCAGTGCCAACTGCCAAGTATATTAGGAAGTACTAGAAACCCTGCTCATTTAGAACCCACACCAAACCCGCCATATCGTATCAGCACTATTAGAACTCACATAGCACCAAACCTTGCCCATCAAAGTCAGAACTACAAATATTAAACCAATATAAATATGCCACAGAAAAACAATATATCTCCTACTAGGAAAAGTCAAGTGGGATTACTACACAGAAACAACATGAACAGAATAGAGCAGCTTGGTCACACACACACATATAGTACAAGGGATCATAGCTTAGAAATATGAATACAGTAATTGAACTGGGAACCCCAAGAAGCCAAACTTGGAATGTACCACAACACCAGATAAATAAAACTAGACATTAATTTCTTCTACTACTGCAAAACGCAAAATGTCAGTGATGCACATTTCATAAAGCTAACATATTACAGTTAATAATTTAAAAATAAAATACTTTTTTCTACCTTTCGTTGTTTGGACATTTTATTTTTTCATTCGCAATTGCCCTGGTCACTCTCTTCTGCCTTCCTCATCTGTCTTCTGCTCTCTTTCCAGTCTCTGCTGTCCAATTTTCCTTTCTTCTCTCTTCTCATGTCTTTTTCCATTATCTCCCTACATCTGCCTCTGACATATTGATCTTTCCATTTTCGCTCTTCCCTCCCTCTCCATCCACTCAAATTTCACCCTCCTGTCCTCAATCTCCTTTTGGCTTTTCACCTACCTATCAGCTTCTCATCTCCTCCTCTTACCTTATTTCAGTTCTGCCTGTAGCATTCACCACTGGCGCACAGTTCATTTGCCCCACGGACCAGACGTTAATGCTACAGGCTGCAGCGGCTACTATTGTTTCCTGAGAAGAAATAAAGCTGGAACTGGTATTGTGCGATGTGCTTTCTGCCATCAGGGCTTAATGGAAAACCATGCTCATAAACTCATACCCAGGGGCAGTTCAAGACAATCTGCCTCCCCCCACCTCCCCAGCAGACAAAATGCAGGGGTCTCTCCAGAGTTTTAGTCAGGTACCTCTTACTCATAAATCGTAGGTCTGCCGATGCCACAGGAACAGGAAAAGTGGCGGCGCCAGGGGCAGGTAGCACAGGGTGGAGGGGGAAGCCAAGGCTACTGCCGAATCAGCAGGCCCCTTCCTCACTGCCCTTTGGAGCCACTGCCCTGGGCAAGCGCACAGCTTGCACAGTGGGTCGTGCCAACTCTGCTCCCTCCTTCACCAAGCTTGCTGACCCACCATCCAGTTTCATTCTAAATTCTTCTACCAAAACCAGGAAAACTATTTCTATGCTGTGTTTCTGAACCTATATTGTGCCAAATCCAGCAAACCATGATGCACAAGGAACTCCTGTAGCTCAAGTAACTTAGTGAGAAATGATAACTTTATTATAGGCCAATAACTTTGCAGCAATGGACATCTAAATCTATCCCCTTCAATAGGGAAACCAAAGCACCACAACATAATGGGGTATATTTACTAAACCGGGCTAACGGTTAACCCGGGCTATCTGCAACTAGGTCCCATTGAATAATATGGGACCTAGTGTCAGATAGCCCGGGTTAACCATTAGCCCGGTTTAGTAAACATACCCCAATGTCTTTGGGTAACTTTCATTTTTCAGTGTGCTATTCACAAACTGAACCAACTATAACATTACTGCATTTGGAACTTTCTTCAACAAATCAATAACCCTGAATCTATCACCTACTAGATTTTACTACCCGATTTCAGAAAACTCATATACAACCATTTCACATTCATTATCCGTCTGTTCATTCATTCCCCTCTAAATTCCTATTCGACTCACTAACACAATCCAGATCACCAACAATCTCACATATCTTCTTTACAATGTAAGGTATTATACAAAACCTATGACTTTATTTTGAAAAAGAGAGGCCAGTGATTCAGTCAGTGGTACCAGATCCGAAATATCTGGCTTCATGTTCTTTTAAAAGTGTACCAATAGCAGAAAACAAAATCTTAGTCCTACATTGACCACTAGTCATTAAATTAGTATAACATTTCATACTTTTAGTAATATTCTGTTTATATTTTCTCCACAACAAGCTATGCTCTTCTGTTCCAGATTCCTTTAATTCCATTTCAAATTTCCTGCACTCCTGCTTACATTTCAACAGCTCACTTGAGCACCATGGTGATCTCGCTTGCCAAGCAAACCTCTCCATTTCAGAGATACCAGATCATCTAATACTTATACTATACGACTATTGCAATGGGCAACTGGATCCTCCATATCAATAACCCATTTGGAGACATCGCCCCTGAGAATAACCTGCAACACTATTAATTCCTGATAAAACTCAGTCAAATAAAGCGACATTTATTTTGCTCACTCCACCCCTTCGTATGCCACTGCTGACACTTTTCCTGTTCCGACAGCAGCAGACCTCCAACTTAAAAAAAAAAATAGCGCGTGTCTTTGTGACTCGACGCTTGGAAGGATGGTCTGGTTCTGCCCCCTGTGATGCGAGCATACATCAGAGGAGGGCGGGATCAGACCAGCTTTCCAAGCATGGAGTCATAAAAGCCCGCTTTTTTTTTTTAAATTGAAGGTCTGCCACCGCCGCCAGAACTGGAAAAGCAGTGGCAGAAGGGGCAGGCAACGCAGGGGAGTGAAAGTCAAGGCTACTGCCACATCGGCAGGCCCCGTCCCTTGCTGCCCGTCAGAGCAGCCGCCCTGTGCAAGTACACATTTTGCGCAGTTGGTCGCGCCAACCCTGTTGGTCCCGTCCCCTAAAAATCCTGGGTGTCACACCTGCAATGGAAGTGCTGGCTCCTGGAAGATGTACCCCCAGTCTGCTGAATGGTGCCAATGGACTTTGTAAAGTCCCACAGACAGGCAGGTGTTACTTAGTATAAGTAGGGTGGAATGGGTAAATAAGGAATGGCGGTTTACTCTTTCAAAGAGTACTGGTGGGCACTCCGTGAAATTGATGAGTAGCATTTTTAACACAAACTGGAGAAAGCACTTTTTTGCTTAATACACATTTAAGCTGTGTAATTTGTTTCCAGAAGATGTAGTCAAGGCAGTTATCATTGCTGGGTTTGAGAAGAGTTTAGACAAGTTCCTAGAAAAAAAGTCCTTAAGCCATTATTAGTCATATAGGTTTGGGTAAACCGCCACTAATCTCTGGGCATGAGCACAAGGAAAGGATCCACTCTTTAGGATCCCTCCGACTTATAACCTGGAGTGGCCACTGTCACAGATATGATGCTGGCTTGATGGACTGTTGGTCTAATTCTTATTTTTTCATGGTCCAAATTACATCATAAGAGAGGAAATCTTTAATTCAGGAGGTATAATTGTGGGAAAGATAACAAATGAGGAAAACATGCAGAGTCTTGGCTTATGAAATATTTTCCAAAAGAAATTTGTAGGCGGTGGTAATGTGGGAGGTTGGGTGGAAGAATATGAAGTAGCAGTAACATGGCTAGTGCCGCTGAATATCCACGGGTGCCACAGGCCACAGTGCTGTACTGTAAGCATTGGGGCGTTGCGTGATGGAGCGGAGGTGGCACCCGTCACTAATCAGGTAGTGGCAACATTAAGCCACTGCCTGATTAGTGATATGTGGGTAAAGTAAGACGCAGCAAAGGCTGGCCTAACTTTACCACGGAAGTTAACCACCGGGCAGCGGCTCAATACAGCCGCTGTCCGGTTAGCTTCCGACTTCTGCAGCGACCCTGATATTCAATATTGGTGGCTGGACATGGACCCAGCATTGAATATCCTGGGGTTAGTTTTCAGCAGCAACAGCTAACCACATTAGTAGCACTAGCCACTACCACCACTGCATATCTCCCCCCCCCCCCCACTGGTTCTTATATTGCAGACTGGGTACATGCTGTGCTTCAGTATGGTTTTTCCACATGATTAAGGGAGAGAAAGGAAAAGGAGGAGCTTGGAAAGTCTGTGTATATTTGTGTGTGGCATCAGGTAGGATTGTGGTGCATACGGCAGGCAGTTAGATGCTGCAGAATGTTCCAGTCCTAAATATAAGCTATCTTAAAATATTCTGGTATACATTCAGAGCTTGATATTCAGCTCACAGTGGTCAGCATCACTCAAGCATCTGACCGTGATGGGCAAAAATAAACTTGGATATTCAGTGCCAGCGCCTATCAGGTTTCCAGCACCAAATATCCAGTTTTGCTGCTGATTGGAATGGCTATTCGGGTTCTTTAAACCCGCTGAACTCTTTTGAATATCTAGCCCCCTCGGGATCAGAATCGGGTCTACCCCTGCATGCCCCGATTCTGGCAAGCTGAACAGGTAGTTCAGAATGGGCCTCTCAGCGTATAAGCATTCTGTCGTTAAACATTCATGCTTAATCAACACATTCTTCCACAATTAGGTGTACAGAAGTATGAGTAATCAAAATATAATAATGCAAAGTCAACCATAGTACTAGAAACTTGTGCCTAAATATGTATGCATGTATGTAACAGTAGTGGCCAAAAAATTAAAGCAGGTATTTTTTTCTACAATTTCTTATAAAATAATGTACTGTGGAGATGTCACACGTGCTTACTTATTTAATCAGCATGGCGATTAGTCACACCATGCGTCTGGTGTCCATTTTAGTTTACCTACACTCTGTAGTAGGTTTCTTGGATGAAGTTTTGAATTTTTACAACTAGGAAAAGATTGAAAGTTACATGTAAAATATACAATCAAGATGGGTAGAAAGTGCGATATTAATGACTTTGTAAAGGGATAAGTTGTCACACTCCATGCTGAAGGATATTCGCAATATGCTATTGCAAAACATTTGCATATATCAAGGTGTGCAGTTCAGAATGTTCTGAAATCAGGTGGACGTACATGTCGTTCGAAATGTGGGCGCAGATGGATAACTACTGGATGAGATGACCAATTCCTCAAAAGCATTATTACATATAGTCCACATACTTCATCTCAATGTGTGGCTCAGTTAGCTAATGATTGAGGAATAAAGATAAGTGCCAGATCTGTCCGACGACGGCTTGTGGATGAATTCAAACTCGTGGCCAGAAGACCTGCCAAGAAGCCTATGATGACCTGGAAACAAATTGCTGCCCGCATACAGTTTTGTAGCAAGATGAAAGACAAATCTTCTGAATGGTGGGAGAGGATAATGTTCACAGATGAAAGTACATTTCAACTAGTACGTGGGAGTGGTTACAACTACGTCCATCGACCAGCAGGTGAGAGACTAAATCCAAAGTACATGATCAAGACTGTTAAACACCCACCATCAGTCATGGTATGGGGTGGTATCTCAGTGAATGGACGATGTGGCCTGCACATTTTTGAGAAAGGTTAAAGAGTAAATGCTGCAAAATACATATCAATGCTGAATAGTAAAGTTAAAATACACATGAATGTTTCTGGCACAACTATATTTCAGCAGGACTCGGCACTGTGCCACACTGCAAAAACAGTCAAAAAATGGTTCGTGGACAACAACATCGAACTGCTACCAAGTTGGCCATCAAACTCTCCGGATCTCAATGTAATTGAAAACTGTTGAAATCTTATGAAGAAAAAGGTGGCAGCACACCATCCAACTTCAGAAGCAGATTTAAAGGACATACTCAAGCATGTATGGGTCAACGAAATCACTCCGGCATACTGTAAAACGCTAGTTTGAACAGTATGCCTACAAGAATCCAGGCTGTGCTGAAAAATCATGGACACCCTATCAAATATTCACACATATATTGTTTCCTGAATAAAACTTTGAAAATGACATATATATCTTTGGTTCTTAAAGCTTTTGACCATGAAAGTGACAATAACATGTACTTTTCTAATAAAATTCTGATATTTTGGACTCTGCCTTAATTTTTTGGCCACTACTGTATATATGTCTTTATTATTTGCATTTGATTATCTACATTTAGCATTGTGATACCATGGATTGACCTCTGGGCTTCCAGTGGGACCCTCAGGACACACCAGCTAAGCAAGATTCAGAGGTAAAAAAAAATACATTTATTTATCTGCATTTATATCCCGCTTTTCTCCGGGTCAAAGCGGTTGGGGGATACATTTAACACGCAGGGATATGAGACACATACACTAATACTTACAGGGAACATGGGCAGTGGAGGGTTAAGTGGCTTGCCCAAGACCACAAGGAGCACCTGTGGGACTAGAAACCCCAGTCCATCTGGCCCAAGACTGCTGTCCTCTAGTGGGATTTGAACCACCGACCTTCCGGCCTGTGGTACCTTGCCCCAACCACTATTTGATGCAGGTTAGTCCAAAACACCAAAAATATGTGTCTTACCTTTGCAGGCTTTTACAGAAACATCTACCTCTTCTTGGTCTGGGCCCCCTGCTCCTTTCAGAACCTAGGATTTTTATTTTCTCAACCTGGAGCTTACTCTCAACATAAGATTCCCCAGCTATGACATTATTAAAGTGGGGTTGCACAGTTGTCCCTTAGGGAGGACCAAGGATCTCTTTAATATATCCTTTCATGCACTCTTCCCCTCCTCTCAACATTCCTTAATAGAGTGCCTGCCTCTATTGGTGCCACCTCCCAAGAAAGAAAATCAGCCTTTTTATGGTCTTTGCCTGCCCTATATTGCACCTCATAGGTAAAGGTTTGGAGGCTTAAGAACCATTACATCTGAGATTGTTTTCCTTATTCCAGACTATGTTTTAAGTGGTTGGTAATCCATCAGTAGGATGAACCTGCACCCCAGCAGGTAATAGTAAATGTTGCAGTGCCCACTTTATAGCCAGGTTTTTTTTCTCAGTGACTGCAAAGGCTCTCGTCAAAGTCATAGTTTCTGGCTTATAAAAGCTGCTGGTGTTTCTGGCCATCCTTCTCCTGAGCCAGAACTGCTGCCATGCTTACTTCTGAGACACCTGCCTGTATTATAAGGGGGCAATTGAAGTCAGGGCTCATCATAACTAGCTCTGAGCTAATAGCCTCTTTCAACCCTTGGAAGGCATCTTCCAACTCTTCCAAGCATGAAATCTTATGCAGTAGATGGTTTAGTGGTTCTGCCTTCTCTGCAAAATTTGGGATGAAGTTTCAATAGTAATTAACAAACCCTAAGAAAGCCCTCACCTATTTCTTTTTTTGGGCGCAGTTATTCACATAATGGCATCTAACTTCCGCATCTCCAGCTGGACTTCTCCCTTCTCGGAACAGGCTGGCCTTTTTCAGACTTTTGCTTGCTTTAAATTAGTCTCTCTGTCAACATTGTAGATTATAATACTGTTGAAATAAACTGCTACATAGCTGTCATGGGACCTCATTAAGCAATTTCCAGATGCTATAATATAGGAGAAGCTCTATGAAATCCAAATGGCTTTATTTTTATGTTGCTATTTTTGATATATTAATGGCTCTGTAAATATTACTGAAAAGCGGTAATCAAATTTTAACAAACAATCCATCCAAAGTAGAAATGGCTATATTTTCCTTTGCTGATGAAATGAGAGGCACTTAACAATACTTCTTTGTTAGGCCCAGTATAGAGATAAATTGGGCTGCCCCAGTCATTCGATGAGTTATCAAATGCTGGAATTCATTACCAGAGGATGTAGTGAAGGCTGTTAGTGTAGCTGGGTTTAAAAACAGTTTGGACAAGTTCCTGGAGGAAAGGTCCATAAAACATTATTAAAGAGGACCCAATAAATGCCTGTTTGGAACCTGTGTGCCTTTTTGGGAACCTGCCAGATACTTGTAACCTGGATTAGCCATTGTTGGAAACAGGATACTGGGCTTGAAGGACCTTGGTCTGACTCAGTATGGCAGTTCTTACATTCTTATGTTCTAACCCAAGACATAAGGTAGGCTTCAAACTTGGAGATTTTGTTAAACTTTCTGAAATCAACATGGAAGTGGAGACTTCCATTTGGTTTGGGGACAAACATGATGGGAGGTAAAAAGTCACTGCTACACTAGTTACTCTGAGTCTAAGGGGTATGTTTACTAAACTGCGGTAATCATACATAACGCACGTTATGATGCGCTAACGATCGTTAACATTACATAATGCGCGTTATGATGTGCTAACGATCGTAATGCCCCGCGGCGCGGTAAAACACCGCAGAAGGTGGAGAGAGGGCGGAGAGAAGGGGTCAGTGGGCGGAGAGTGGGAGGGGAGAGGCTCCCCTCACACTAACGCGCTGATTTTCAGAGCCGAATTCCAACGCGAATGAAAACCTGCTGTTAAATGCACATTACAGGGGAGAGAAACCATTTCAGTGTCAGCAATGTACAGCCC
This sequence comes from Ichthyophis bannanicus, assembly GCA_033557465.1. Taxonomy (NCBI): domain Eukaryota; kingdom Metazoa; phylum Chordata; class Amphibia; order Gymnophiona; family Ichthyophiidae; genus Ichthyophis; species Ichthyophis bannanicus. The sequence continues at coordinate 643,156,312 of CM066036.1, read as the reverse complement.
AGGCAGGGAAACCAAAACAAAGTGATAAGTGTGATACATGTGCACAGAACAAAAGGGCACAGAAACACTGAAAATGACCCCAACAAACTGGAAGAAAACAATAACCAAGCTGGCCAATAGTGGTATCAATGAGAAACATCAACCCCTCCCCCCCCCCCCCGAGTAAGCTCCATAGAACAGATATAAACCGTGGAAGGGTCTATACTCCGTCCCCATACAAGGTTAATGAGCCCACAGTGAAATAGCGCTGCTCAGGGTTTCCCCCACCATCAGACAGGGTTTCTATGGCATGCACATGTCCCGTAACATCAGGGCGGGCATGTCGGAACGGCAACTGGACAGATGCCGGAGAAGGGGATACAGAGGCCCGCAGGCGGCACATGCTGTGGCAGAGCTGGGCCGCAGTGCAGACTAGGGTGATGCCTAGGTGGCCCATACGAATGCTGAAACAGCGGAGCAGCCAGACAGCAACTGCTGAAGGCCCAACATGGGCATGAGTGTGTTTCCCAAAGTGTCACAGGGGATAGTACCCAACAGCTACTCCCAAGGGCACGGAACATTGGCAGGCGGGGCTGGGGGGAGTGTGGACGACTATGCAGGCACCCCTACCCCAGAACCCGCACCATAGGCAGCCGCCTACCTGCACACTGGATGGCCTGAGACTGCGCACCACCAGCTCCACCAGCAGAAGGGCATGTCAGCATGGTGGCTGAGGGATACTGGTGGTGGAGGGGGCAGTGGCAGCTGCCCAGAGCAGACCGTGGCCTAGCCCTGTGTAGGTGGGTGCCATGCACTGCAACAGACAGGCCCTGTCTGACCAACAGTCATGGTATCACCAGGGAATGCACCATCTCTGTGATAACATGGTGGTGCAGTGCACAAAACCAGTGTATTCAGAAGCAGAAGGTCACAGGTTCAAGTCCCAGCTGTGGTTTCCGCCAACCCAGTCCTCATATTTTACCCACTACTATAACGTGCTAATACAGACAGAACCTTTCTTGCAGATGACGTAAACATGCCCAAAACACCTACATTTTACCCTACAGAGCACAGACACCATAAACATGCACATTACCTAGAGCAGAGCCTCCCAAATGCAGTCCTGGCAGGCCAAACACCATTCCGGTTCCATGTTGCCTCTGATAAAGATGCCTGTGCTGCATTTCTATGCGCCACCCCCATGGTATGCAGATGTATCTCATGCATATTCATGAGGGACAGCATGAAAACCCAAACAGTGTTTTGCACCGCAGGACTGGAGTTGGGAACCTCTGCCGTAAAGCAGCAGCCAACAGGGGCAGACACACCCGCACCCACAGGCCCCATTATCCAAAGCCTCCTGGAGAGGCAGGACTTTGGGCTCTGTGTGCATCTCCCAATACTAGCACTTGCATACCTTAGTAATGCCACCCTAAACCTGGGAATATGGTACACATCTATCAAAAGGTTGCTCTGATTACTGGCAGATAGCAATTCCTAGGTTAAGTACAATTTTCTGAGTGAGCTGCATCATAGCCACCTTTCTGATGTCTGTGGAGTGTGCTACAGGTCTTGTGTCTGACAGTGTTTACCAACCTGGGGAGTGACTCCTACAGTATTGCGTACCATAGCCATGCCTGCACTGTGCCCAGGACTGGTGTGGTGGCCTGGGCTGCCCAACACCTCTATAGTTGCACAATGCTGGCATAGGTGTGGGGAGTGTGTGTCTGTCTATCCAGTGTGTGGTGGCTGCCAACACCCTCCACAGCCCACACTGCTAGCACTGTTGCCAGTATTGGCCTGCCAATGTGCATAATGAGGAGCAAGGTACTGTGGGAATAGCCTGGATAGGGTGGCCTGGCCTGGCCGCATCTGCACAGGGCATAGGGCAATGGCTCGGACATTGCAGTGCCCGGTACCACCTGCACGGACAGAGTGGCCACAGCATGTCCTGCTGGGAGGTCACTCTCACCCTTACTGAGCAGTGACCACAGCATGGCTAGGTTCCCCCATAGTGCTGTGTAGTATTTCTCTCATGTGATATTTATGGGTTCTCTTTTGGGGCCCGATCACTGATTTATCTGCTTGGTGTGTATGCTGACCTCCCAGTTTTGGGTACACGCATCTCCTCCAGGACCATGCATTATGAACTAGCTAGTAGACTGTTTGCAGCTAGTATGTGTGTTGCTGGAACACCTTGCAGGGTGCAGCGGCTGGAGGCTTGCTGCTGGAGAATGTCAGATGGGGGGGGCAGCTGTGCATTTCCAGGCCTTCTGTCTGCTATTGCTTTATGGATGTGTACAGCTCTGCATTGCCTGCCCTGTAGGGTGTTTGATACCTAGCAGGACTGGTGTGATGGTCCCCTCTACTGCCACCATTGCAGGGGGGTAGAAAGTGGATCTGTTGGCGGGAGATCCTGTCCCCCACCCTGAGCCCCAGAGGGTGCGTTGGGTGGTGGTATGTAATCTCCCTGTGGATCCCAACAGCCCTCTTCACTTACATCATGTGACCATGGCACCCACACAGGGTATGCACTTTTCTGGGTGCATCATAGTCCACAAGGGCTAGATGTGACATACAGATGAACACAGGCATATCCTAGGGGTGTTTGCAAGGACTACCTATCACACTGGCACTGATGGGGAGCTGCAGTATAGCCTATCTCAGCAAAGCCAGGTGCTGTGAGAATGGTGCTGGGCACCATACCTCTCCCTCAGGGTGAGCACAGGACCCGCACACTGTGACGGTCTGTAGCTACTCTGTGCCACTAACACACACCGTCGGCACCCCCTACCAGGCTGAGGTGCTGTGGGGTGCATACCCCATCTTGTGATCATCTGTAGACGGCTGATTTACATGTGCTGTGCATCCTGGGTACGGATGGGTATCCTGGTAACCACAGCAGAATGTGGGTGTGGTGCCATTCAGTCCTCCTGTAGCCAGCCAGGTGTTTATTAGCAGCTCTAGCCCACTGGTTACTTCACTGCCCATGGAGCCAGAGATCATGGGTTCAAAACCCACAGTGGGGTTCATCGATAGGGCTGTCTTAGGCATTGTCTATTTTTATTGTATATTAGTGCTGCCAGCAGAACCACCCTCAGGGTATTGTCACCTTAGGGTGGCTCATAAGGCGCCCTATAGGGCGCCTTATATAGTGCCCTATAAAGCACCTTATAAGATGCCTTATATGGTGTCCTATAGGGGACATTATAGGGTGCCTTGGCAGACAGCGCACTTTATAATGTGCCCTATGGAGTGCCTTCTAGGGTGCCTTATGTGGCACCTTAGGCTACGCCACTGTGAGGGTGTGTTTGCTGGCAGCACTATTAAAGTACAACTAAACTTTCTCACAGCCCAATACTTAACCCTTTCCAGGCCAAGCCCAAAACTTTCGGGATCCAAATTTCTGCCTAAATATTCCTATCAAATGGTATATAATACATGACCATGGCAGAGGGAACGTCACTATTGGAACATATTGAATAAGACGGGTACAATTTTCCTGACATATGCAAACATTAACCCGGCTGCAGAATGTGGATTAAAATATTATAGTAGGCCTTCAAAGGGTTACACACGATGCCTCAGCCAGCCTTATTCATTAGGCACACTGGGGAATCAAACCCATGACCCTTGTACCATCAGTCTGTGTAGTAACCATTGTGCTACAGCTCTGTTTCTGTATTTGGGTGTCTGCGCGCCTTCTTAAGCTTAACGCGCAGTAACGCGCCCTGTAACGATCGTTGCTGCGCGGCGCCTTATAACGTGCGTTATCGGTAACAATGTACCGCCCATGTCCTTTTTTGGCATTTCTTCCACTAACACGGCTCCTAACGCGAATCAAACTAACGCAGTTTAGTAAACATACCCCTAAGTATCACTTTCCCTTCCAAGTCTGATGATTGCTGCCAAGCTTCTGGAATCCGGTGTGTTCACTGCTGGACAACCTTCCTTGGACTGTGATAATATCATGACAAGTTAAACAAGTTCTTCAGGAATATTGGAGAAAACATCAGTTTTTTGGCTCACCAACAATTGCAGATCAGCCTTCTGTACAGCTGATAACTGATCTACAAATGAAAGTTGTAGCAGTTTAAAGTTCAATGGAAACTCTGGTCCAAAATCTTCTTCCTGAACTGAAGTAGAGGGTGAGGTAACCATCCACTTCTTCAAGAGATTCATATGGAAGATCTGAACCTTTTTCTGCTTATCAGTTGGGCCACCTTGTAGTTCACATACACAACCTTCTCTATAACTCATAAGGTCCTTGCACCAAAATAGACACTTACTGTCTGATGATGGCAGCAATACCACGGCACAGTCTCCTGGTAGGAAGGACCACGGCTCAATTATATTCCCAGGATTGTATAGCTTGAACTTTCTCCAAACATAACTCTGCTTCTCTGGCCTTCCTCAGTCACTCTTGCATTCATATGACATTCTAGTCCAGCCTCTGCTATTTTCCCAAGTCTCAAAGAGTCTCCCATATTACACTACATCTAGGATTCACCTAGGTCTTTTCTAATTAAGCAATTCAAACAGGGAGAAACCCATCAAGCTCTGAGGAACTTCTTGGATTGCAAGAAGTACAGATGGGCAGCAAAGAATCCCAGTTCTTATCAGCATCTGCTTGAGGATTTTATGGAGCACTCGACAAGCTTATCCGTCTGTGGGTGGTACACTGAGGTATGGTGGATTTTCATGTTCAGCAATGCATAAACTTGCTTCATTACTTAAGAAACTACTACTACTATTATTAATCATTTTATATAGTTCCACAAGGCATACGCAGTGCTGTACAGACATATATAAAGGCAGTCCTTGCTCATTAGGGCTTACAATCTAATTAAGAAAGGCAAGAGAAAGGATAAGAATATGGAAGAGTAAGGAGGCAAAAGAAAAACAAGGGATCAGGATCCAAAAGCAGCCTCAAAGAGGTGCATCTTTAGAATGGATTTGAAAAGGGGCAGAGATGAAGCCTGACATACAGACTCAGATAGTCTGTTCCATGCATAATGTGCAGCAAGGTGAAAGGAACAAAGTCTGGAGTTAGCAGTGGAAGAAGAGGGCAAAGACAGAAGCAAGCCAGTAGAAGAGCGGAGTTCATAAAGAGGGGTGTACGGAGACAGACAGAGGAAAGGTAGTGAGGAGCAGAAGAATGAATGCATTTATGACCACTTTGATTAAAGGATAAGGTGGTATACAAAACTGTCTAAATAAATAAGTCAGAAGGAGAAGTTTGAATTAGATGCAGCAACAGAAGGGAAGCCAATGAAGTGATTTGAGAAGAGGGGTTATATGAGTATATTGAGGCTGGTGAAAGATTAGTCGCGCAGCAGAGTTCTGAACAGATTGAAGGGTAGAGAGGTAACTCAGAGGGTGACCAGCAATAGTCAAGATGGGAAGTAATTAGCGAGTGGACAAATGTTTTAGTAGTGTGTTCAGAAAGGAAAGGACAAATTATGTTAATATAGTAACATAGTATATGATGTCAGATAAAGACCAATATGGTCCATCTAGTCTGCCGCTCCGTGCAGGTCACCTCTCCCCATGCCTTTGTTTAGGGGTGTACCCACCACTCTGTTAAGTCAGCCCTATTTGTTCAGATATAAGAGAAAGTTATGTATTTTGATTTTATTGTGTAGCTATAAAGGGAGCCACTGTGTCTGTCCCATGCTATACCCTCCCCTTAATGTTATAGATAAAGAAATGGCAAATTTTAGCTGCTGGATATGTGAGGAGAAGGAAAGGGAGGAGTCAAAGATGACCTCAAAGTTACAGGCTGAGGAAACAGAAAGAAGAAGAGTGTTATCAAGAGAGAGAGAAAGTAGGAAAGGGGAAGGAAGGTTTAGGGGGAAAAATAAGAAGTTTGGTTTTAGCCATATTTAATTTCAGATAACGGTGAGACATCCAGATGGCGATGTCAAACAGGCAGGCAGAAATGTGCGCTGGGAACATCAGAAAAATATCAGGTGAAGAAAGACAGATCTGCAAATCGTCGGCATAAAAATGATATTAAAATCCATGGGAGGAGATGAGAGAACTGCCCCCATTGTATGCAAATATATCTCATGCATATTTATTAGGGATACCCTGAAAACCTGACTGGTTTGCAGCCCTCCAGGACTGGAGTTTGAGACCTCTGCTCTAAAGGGACTGTTGAAGTGGTTAATATGGCATGGCAGACTAGATAGAAACATGACGGCAGAAAAAGACCACATGGCCTATGTTTCTATATACACAAAGTAAAGTTTCATATTTAAAGTGCTGCTATGCAATTACGCATTTTTACAGGATTGTTTCTGGAAGGGTGATGTTCAGATGATCACAATTGTTGAATTTAACTATCAACACTTCTGGAGTGGGTGGGGATAAGGCTGAAGCATTTCTTAGGGCACCCAATATTTTGCACTGACCCTAGGGTTGGCTCTGGTATTAGAAACATGAGGGGGCAACTAGCAAGCCTTGAGGAATAGTCTAGAGCAGGGGTCTCAAACACGCGGCCCGCGAGAGCATCTTGTGCGGCCCGCGAAGCACTTACCGGCGTCTAAAAAAAAAAAAAAATTCCAAACTTGCCGCCGCGGTATTAAGCGTCCCGCGGGCCCCTCTGCCTGCTCTGAGTCCTCTCCTCCCTGCAGCATCAGCTCCAAAAGCGGCGGCTTTCAGAGCCGCGAAGAGAGAGAGTTTCTCTCGCGCGGTTCTGAAGACTCTCTCGCTGCTCTTCAGAACCGCGCGAGAGAAACTCTCTCTCTTCGCGGCTCTGAAAAGCCGCCGCTTTTGGAACTGATGCTGCAGGGAGGAGAGGACTCAGAGCAGGCAGAGGGGCCCGCAAAGTAGTAAATAGTGGAGTGCCCTAAGAATTTGCATTAGGACCAGTGCATGTTAGCATATTTAGAAATGAACTGGAAAAAACAAATGAGATGACCAAATCTGCAGGTAACACAAAAATGTTCGGAGCCATTAGATCGCGAGCAGATTGTAAGGAACTGCAGTGGGACCTTATGAGACCGGGCATCTGGATGGCTGATGAAATTTAATGTAGATAAGTGAAAACTAATCATATAGGGAAGAATAATCCAAATATTTGCTATAAAATGCTAGGTACACATTAGAAGTCACCATTCAGGAAACAGAATCCTCAGCATAGTGTGCAGAGGTACTTAAAATGCAAATAGAATGCTATAAATTATTAGAAAAGAAATGGAGAATAAATTAAAGTGTATTATAATGCTTCTATTGCTTCATAGTGCTACCGCACCTTGAGTACTGTGTACAATTATGGTCACCACACATCTGGATCTGCTGTTGCTCATGGGACTGGCTGACGGCATCAGGACTTACAGTAGTAGATGGTGGCAGGATAGGGGAGCAGCATTGGGGGCTCCAGAGCAGGAGAATGCAGGCAATGCTAGGCACGGCTAGGTCTAGTGAATTCTGGAGGGGGAGCCAGTCTTAAAGGGGCCAGCAGACTCTTCTGGGTGCAGGGTTCAGGTGCCGCGGCGGCAGGGTGAGAGCGATCGGGACAGCAGTAGTAGTTCCTAATGTGCCTGGCGGTTGGCACTGGATTATAGTAATGTAGAAATCTTTTAGTCTTTCTTTATTCATGCACTCATTAAGAGGCATGTTTACTAAAGTTAGGGTATGGTAACATTATGCAAATATTTATGCAAATGAGGTCCCTTATGCAAATGAGGTCCCACATCTCATGCGGCCCCCGGGTTATTTTAGAAGTCCTCATTTGGCCCTCAAAGCAATTTGAGTTTGAGACCCCTGGTCTAGAGTTTGACAGCTATGATTTAATGCAAAAACATATGCAGAGTGATGGATTTGAGCAACAAAATTCCAAGTGAACAGTACAGAATGGGGGTGAAGTTCTTCTATTGACAAAAAGAACAACAAGATTTGAGGGAAGTCATACCTGATGATCCTAAGATGGCCAAACAGGTAGATAAGGTAACAGCAAAAGTTAGAAGGATGTTTGGGTGCACTGGGAGAGAACTGGCCAGCAAGAAAAAGGAGATGATATTGCTGCTGTACAAGTCTCTAGTGAGACTTCATTTGGAGTACCTTGTGCAGTTCTGGAGATTGCAACTTCATGTGATGCCTCTTCTGAAAAATCATCACTGGCTCCCAATATCATTCAAAACAGTTACGCTGGTTCACAGAATCTTCTAGACAGATCTTCCACAGTTTCTGTCCAGTCTTATTATGTCGTATACTTTAAAATGCACCCATACTCATCCTCTCAGAGGCTTCTTGTAGTCCCTCCTTATATGAAGATGCAACATCAAAGTATTCAGTGCTCTGCCTTTAGTGTTGATGCCTCTCCGTCTTGAATGATTTATCTTTAGATGTCAGGCTTCAGTCCACATAATAAAGCTTTAAGACTGCGCTGAAGACGCATTACTTTAGGATAGACCCTATTGTTAGGCTTATCCTATCCGCCTTCTTTGGCAAACAAGGAGGGGACATGGATGGATGCATTGCAGTGATATCATGCTTTACCTTTTGCTCTTGTCTCTGAATGTTAACATTATTTTGCCTATCTTATTTTAATTCTAAACCATGTAGTTTGCATTGCCAATATGCAGTATATCAAATTCAATCAATCAATAAATAAATAAACAGAAATTAAATTAAATGTAAACATTAGAAAAACTGGGGTGGGGCCATTTAATGAAGCTACAATGTAGTATATTTAAGATTAATCAGAGAAAAAAAATTTCACTCAACAGATAGTCAAACTCTAAAATTCATTGCCAGAGAATGTAGTGAAAGCTGTTAGTGTAGCTGGGTTTAAAAGACGTTTGGTAAAACCATGTTGTCTTGAGTCATGTAATCTGTTGGTTTTGAGACAGTCCATTATTTGCTCTTTCAGGAGCGCCTCCATTACTTTTCCCACCACCAAGGTAAGGCTTACTGGCCTGTAGTTTGTCACCTCTTTCCTATAACCACTTTTGTGAAGAGGTACCACATCAGCCCTTCTCCAGTCCTGTGGAACTTCTCTGGTCTCCAAGGATCTATTAAAAACATCCCTTAAAGGCCCTGCAAGAACCTCTCTGAGCTCTTTCAGTATGTTTGGATCTTTTCCAGCCTGTTTATATCATACAAAGTATGGCTACTAAAATGAGCTCCAGTGATGGACTTCCGGTGATGTCACGGAGCAGATGGTCGCGAGGTAGCCGAGCTCCGTCTGATTCCCGACTAAAGTAGGCAATGAGCGAGATCCCAGGTGCGAAAATAGTGGAGAAGGATACCCCAGGGTGTGCTATGGCAGCCCAAAAGAAACTGGAGGGGTTCAAGTCCGCGTACGCGCGGCGCAAGGAGAAAGGCCTGCGGAGTCTTGAGGCGGGCGAAGAGAGTTGTGGCGGTGCGAGCTCAGGAGACGATAACAGTGGGCCCGAGCTGCGCTCAACAGGCATGGAGTTGAAAGGATGGCTATTAGAGTTTTAGAGAGACATCCGGGCCGATATTAAGGAGTTGAGAAAGGACTTGAAAGAGGAACTGCACTCGCTCCATCAGGAACTGAATAGTGTGGGGCAACGCGTGGAGGAGGTGGTGGAACAAGTGGAGACAGTGGAAGGAGCATTGAGGGAAGTTGAAGTGGAGCAGCGCCGACTGCGAGACCGGCAAGAAGAGATGCAAGAAAAGATGGAGGAGATGGAAGACAGGGCACGAAGGAATAACCTGAGATTTAAAGGGATTCCTGAAACGGACAGTTACAAAGACTGTGTTAAAACGGTGCAAAGGCTATGCCGGCATGTCCTGAGAATGGAGGAAAATGGGGAGGAGCACGTGGAAGTGGTGGGAGTGGAGAGAGCGCATCGCAGCCTCGGCCCTCGGCGGGAGAAGCAAGTAAGGGACGTGATTGCCTGTTTGAGCAGTTTCCCTATTAAAGAGCAGTTCCTGAGCTTGGCAAGGAAGTATGGCCGAATTGCGTGGGAATCCTGTGAGGTGGAGATATATAATGATCTTTCTACAGGAACGCTGGAGAGGAGGCGCGGTATGAAGGAAGTTACAGCGTTCTTACGGGGGAAAGGACTGAGATATCGTTGGTTGTTCCCCTTCGGCCTGCTGCTGACTGTTAATGGAATCTCTAGGAGAGTCAAAGAAGCAGAGGAGGCTTGGAGTGTATTGACTGAGTTGGGGTGCGAACATCTTCCCAAGTCTGTGGACGGTGGGGCCCCCCGTGAGGAACGCGGCAAGGAACAGAGAACGTCGCAGTGGAGAAGAGTCTGTGAGAAGGGGAAGCAGCTTAAAAGACTATCCCAAGAGGCGTCTGGAGGGGACCTCGCAGCGAATACTTGAACATTGAGAGAGGGTTGTAGTTGACATGTGTGTTTTGGGATGTTAAATGGAGTATGATGGGAGGGGGTGGTGGTGGGCATGGGGAAATGGGATGGTAGAGTGAGGGGAGCTGCTTGCTGCATGTTGGGGTTGCATATAGGGAGGTTCAGGTTGCTTTTGGTAAGGGAAGAATTGTGGTGTTGGCGGGGTGCTGTGGAAGGGATAGGGATGGGCCTAAGGGAGGGGGTCGGGATAGGACATGACTCACACGGAAGCTTGGCAGGGATGGGGGTGGTCAGGGGAGGGGAGAGTGAAGGGAGGGAGAAGGGGGGAGGGGGGAGGGAGGGTAAGGAGGTGATGCCATTTCTTGGAGGGACTGTAGGGGCGGGGCAGGGGGTGACTTAGGGTAATGTTGAGGATTGGATCTCTAAATGTGAAGGGCGGCAACTATTTAGAGAAATCAAGGATAATAGGTGGGAGGTGATCTTGGTGCAAGAAACACACCTAAGGGGAGGGGAGGTGGCAAGATTAAAACACACAGGGTACCCTGAGCAATTTTTCTCATGTGCTAGGGGGGGGAGAACATAAGCGGGGGGTTGCAATTTTGGTGAAAGTGGGGGGTAGGGATACAGGTGAGGGAGTGGTTTAAGAATGAGGAGGGGAGAGTGGTGGGGATTAAAGGGAGGTGGGGGACGGAGGAGATAACTATTGTCTCAGTGTATGCTCCTAATGGAGCCCAGGGGACTTTCTGGGAGTCTACCAGGCGGTTGTTGGATCGGGAGACACAGGGAAAGGTGGTGTTGGGGGAGATTTTAATAGCACGCTGCAAGATGGGTGGGATAGGAACCCCAGAATGTGGGACGGGAGGGGGTCTAATAGGAAAGGGCTTAAAAAGTTAATGGAGCAGCATAACTTAGTGGATGTGTGGCGAAAGAGATACCCTTCGGGCAGAGAATATACTTTTTTCTCAGCACCACATAATTGCTGGAGTAGGATAGATATGATTATGATGAGTGAGGAATGGCTGGTGGAGGTGATAGAGGCGGAGATTGTCCCGATTGTGTGGTCAGATCATAGTACGGTAGTAGTGGGGGTGCGAAGTAAGTGGCAAATAGGAACTAGGTTTTGGCGTTTGAATGAGAGCCTATTGAAAAATAAGGAGGTGTTGGCGGATATTAGGGGGGCGATACGGGAATATTTAGATAGGAATGATAATGGGCAAGTGAGAGAAGTCATGGTGTGGGGGGGTTGAAGGCCTATATCCGAGGGAGGTTTATTAAATGGGGGGCGAGGTTGAAGAAGGAAAGAGGGCGGAAGTAGGAGGGGTTAAAGGCTGAAGTGAGGGAGGCCGAAAGGGTGTTACGAGAAGTGTGAACAGGGAGGGCCAGGAAAAACCTGGAACGTATTAGAGGGGAACTGCAGGCCTTACAGGTGGATAGGATAGCATTCGACCTGAAGCGTGTGCAACAGCTATATTACGAATTTGGCAATAAAGCGGGGCGCTTTTTGGCTCACAAGCTTAGGAAGAGGATGGGGGCCTCTATGATATATCAAATTAGGCGCCGGGATGGGGAGGTGCTGAGGGAGGAGAAGGCGGTTAGGGAGAGATTTGAGCAATTTTATCGGGAGTTGTATCGGAGACAGGAGGGGGTGGGGGTCGAGCAAATCCGTAAGTATTTGGCGGGACTGGAGCTGCCTACCCTGGGAGAGGAAGTGCGGGAGGGGTTGGAGGGGGAATTGACGGAGGAAGAAGTGGGAAAGGTGGTGAGGGGGTTACAGGGGGTAAATCACCGGGATTAGACGGGCTTCCGGGGTCCTTCTATAAGCAGTTTTGGGGGGAACTTGGAGATATAGTGTTGAGAGTATTCAATGGGATGCTAAGGGAGGGGGGGGAGTTGCTTCCTGAAATGTTGACGGCAGGGATCTCGATTTTGCCAAAGCCAGGGAAGGATCCTATGGAGTGTGGATTCTACCGGCCGATATCCCTGCTTAATGTGGATGTAAAAATTTTAGCTAAGGCTCTTGCGGATAGGCTGGCTCCGTGGATGCCTGGGTTGGTGCGGGAAGACCAAACGGGGTTTTTAATGGGGAGGCAATAGAGGTGATTGAGATAGCGAGGGCGGTGGGGCAGAGTGTATTCTGATATCAATTGATGCCAAGAAGGCGTTTGATCGGGTGCACTGGGATTTCGTATGGCAAGTGTTAGGGAAGATAGGGTGTGGGCTGAACTTTGTAAAGTGGGTGGAGGGGTTGTATAAGAGGCCCCGGGCCCGGGTGAAGGTGAACGGCAGTTATATGGCGGACTTTGAACTGGAAAGAGGGACGAGGCAGGGGTGCCCTCTCTCGCCGTTGCTGTTCGCCTTAGTAGTTGAACCGTTGGCGCAACGGATTAGGGACAATGGGAAGATTTGGGGGGTTTCAGCGGGAGGCGTGGAGCATAAGATTTCCTTATATGCAGATGATATCCTATTGTATATTCGTAATCCGGCGGGAGGCTTGGCAAGCATTATGGAGGAGGTAGAGGGGTTTGGGGGGGTGGCGGGCTTTAAGATGAATCTGGAGAAGACGGAGGTATTAAATATCTCGGTCCCAAGAGGGGAGGAACAGCGGTTGAAGAAGGAGTTCCCGTTTCGATGGGTTTCGAAATCGTTAGGGTACCTGGGGGTACAGATTCCGGGGAGGTATGAAGATCTATATTGGGTGAATTATCTCAAGGTGTTAGGGGAGCTGTATAGGGACTTGGATTGCTGGATGAATGCGGAGGTCTCCTGGCTTGGTAGGATAGCTGGGGTGAAGATGAATATTTTACCCCGGATATTATATCTTTTTCAGGTGCTACCCGTGAAGGTGCCGGATAGAGTTCTTAGGGTTCTACAGCGGAAAGTTTTTTCAATATATCTGGAAAAGAAAGCCCCCCAGAATAGTGAGGGAAGTCTTGTATGCTTGTAAAAGGGAGGGGGGTTTGGGGGTACCCAATTTCCTGGATTATTATAGAGCGGCGCAGCTTCGGCATGTTATGGATTGGAGGGAAAAGGGACTGGTCAAAATGGGAGTCAGGGCAGAGAAAGAGTATGTGAAGGGGGAGAGGTTAGCTGCGTGGTTGTGGGTGAGGGGGAAAGATAGGAGGGAATTAGGGGTAGGGTCCCCAGCTATGCGGCATGTGGTAGCAGTGTGGGACGAGGTCCGAGCACAGGGCCTTATAGGAGGGGGGAAGGGGTTTTCTCTGGCGACTCCATGGAGGGAGGATAAGGCGTTTCTCCCGGGGTGGGAAGGAGGGGCCTTTGATGGCTGGACGGGTAATGGGTTGGAATGTTTTTTCCAGCTGATGGATGGGGATGAGCTGATGAAGTTTGAGGAGGTGCAGGAGAGATATGGACTTCAGGAGGCAGATCGGTATGCTCATGTTCAGGCTCAGTCCTACATTAGGGGGCGGTGGGGTAAGGGGGAATTAGAGGTGGACTTAACGGGGGTAGAAGCTGTTTGGGTAGAGACAGAGAGTACTAGGGGAATGCTCTCTGCTCTGTATAAAGGGGTGAGCAAGGTAGGGGGTCCAAAGTTTAAATACATGCTGGAGTGGGAGAAGGACCTAGGGGTGCAGGCGGAGGCCGCTGATTGGAAGGGGATATGGGATCAGCTTAAAAAGACCCCTATTTAGAGCCGTATCCTGGAAAACAGTTACAAAATTTTGATGCGGTGGTATTATACTCCAGAGAGACTGCATAGGATGTACCCAAGAGTCTCCTCTGCATGTTGGAGGGAATGCGGGGGGGAGGGGTCTTTTTGGCATATCTGGTGGGGGTGTGCGAAAATTCAGACATTCTGGATTCAAATACGAGATTGGATAAGGGATAGACTTGGGTAGGAAATTGAGATGACCCCGGGCTTGTTCCTGCTGTCTTGGGGGGGGGGCGAGGTGCAGGGGAGGGGGACGCGGGGTAGTGGCCTGTCTATGTGCAGCAAGATGTACTGTGGCAGCTGCCTGGAAGCGTAGAGAGGCACCGGGGATGGGAGAGTTTGAAGGACGTATTCAACATATTATTTTGATGGAGAGATTAACAGCAGCGAGGAATGAGAAGGGGGGTCAATTTGAAGCTCGGTGGGGGAAGTTGTGGCGGTGGATTTATCCAGAGGGTTGGGAGGAGGGGGGGAGTTAGGGGAAGGGGGGAAGGGTGGTGGGGGGATGAGGTGGCGGGGGGGAGGGGGATGGGACGACGGAGTCGGATTGGGGGGAGGGAATTGTATTGGATATGATTTGTGGGTTCAGGGTTTCTGATATTAATGTAGGGGGAAGTGTGTTTGTTGGACCTGTTTTGTTTGGCAGTTGAAAAACTAATAAAAAAGATTTAAATTTCAAAAAAATGAGCTCCAGTCTTCATTATAAAGCATATAGGCCAAAGATCTAAATATGCATAACCTGGATGAAAGGCAGTACAGAAAAGACATGATCTTGAATATTCAAGGAAATGGGCGTCTTTCAATGGAATGCAGACTCTGAAACAATGGGTCATAGGATAAAGATGAAAGGGAGCAGACTCCGGTTATTCCTTTGGAATTCTCCAACTAATAGTCTGAGGAGAGGTGTTTCTTACTCTGTTTCTCACCACAAGGACAAGGCCTATCATATACACAGACCTTCAGGCTGATAAGGAAATATATTTAAACAGTAAATGTTATCTTTTCATTTGTTTTCCTTTCTCTCCCCTCCTTTTTCCACTATTGTATCTTAATTAACTTTCTACTTCCTTATTAATGACATTTGAAATCTGTACGATAACTCTATAACTCTGAGCTCTATGTATTGGCCTAATTATAGAAACAAAAACTCCCTCAACATGGGCATCAATGCAGGCGGCCATACAGACGTCCTAGCTATGAAAGCATGGGGTAGGGATGTCTGTTTCAAGCAAGGTTGCATCCAGCAGCAAGGCAAAATGAGAACATGAGCCCCCATTTCCTGTCACTATTCGCTAACATTTTGTAAAATAAAGGCATTATGAGTATACCTTCTCCTCCGCACACTCCAGACTTTTACCTGGCAAAATGAACATTTTTCAGATGGCTGTTCGTGCCTGAAGCAGGTACAACGTTTGTGTCTTGGGACACCCAGGATGTTTCTGAAATCGGGCAGGGATGTTCAAGTTCTTGCCTCCAACTTGGATGTCCTCACACTGGGAATGTCCACAGACTCGGCTTCTAAAATTGCTCCAGGGATGTGTCTGTGCTTTGGACGACTCTGCCTGTTTTCAGACATCCAAGGCATGGACAGGGCTTCTAAAATACCTGTCTTAATCAGTTCAATAAAAAGGCATCACCTTATATTATTTTTTAATTTTTTTTTTACTAATTAACCTGTAAAGTGGACTTATATGCCAATCACACTACTTTATCCATAACTAGGAATTTTAGTACCTAGGGCAGTGAAAAATATTTCTGCCGCTCAACCCCTCCCTGCTCCCCTCTTCCTCCACCCCTTCTGTCTAGCCCTAGCTGTCTTCCCATTAATCCGAATAATAGGGCAGTCCTACTCTCCCTGGCTTTTCATCCTGTGCTGGCTTTTGCTTTGCATTTCAGCCTGTTCTGTGCTTTGTGCACCACTGGATTGCTGCCACTTTCACAAACACCTAGTTATTATGGCGCTAATTCCCTTGCCTTTTGTTTGCTAACAGGGATAAATGGATTCTATGTCACTTAAGTTAGGTAAGCCATATGCCACTAGTCCTTTGTTTTAAAAATGAAATGTAACATTCACTAGTTTAAATCAACATCGAGTCTGTCTCTGATAGGCTCTCTGAACCAATGGGAAAATCAGAATATCTGAGCTGCCTACTCCCTTTGAAGTTGGCCATATGGTCAGCATTACTGTGGCAATTCAGCTATAAAGGAGGGATAATTAAATGAAGTCTGTATAGAAAAAAAGGTTAATTGGTAGAAACAAATACCCCCCCCCCCCCTCCCAATAAGGTGATATGTTTTTACTGGACTAACTTAATAGATTTTTTTGACTAGCTTTAGGAGGGCTAAATACTGAAGCTCAGTACAAAACACACATGGGGGATGGTGCATATTCAGCAGCAGTGACTAACACAATTAAAGCAGCTATCCATCACCGCTTTAAATAATGCCCAAATATTCAATGCCGGGATAGCACTGAACATCCAGATAGCCTGGATAGCGAATTAGCTATGTTGTCAGCGGCAATATTCAGTTGCTAATTGTATAGCTATACTAGCTAAAGTTAGGCCAGGGTTTTTTGACCCAACTTTAGTTGGTTATGGTTAACCAGCCAGCAGCTCAATACCACTGCTGACCGACTAACCCTTGGTGCCACCCCTGGAATGCTCTGACACTAGGCAGTTAGCGTCAGAGTATCCAGCGGCATTAAGAGTGGACATTCAGTACTGCTTAATCTCCAACTCAGTGGGAGTAACACAGTGCTAACCGCATTACGCCCTTAGAATATGCCCCCCCCCCTCTAAAAACTAATTTCTAACCCATCAGTTTTAATGCAGGTTGGTACATAAAACCTATAATGACTCAAAAGGTTATGAAAATGATAGATAAATCCTATTTAAGAAAAAAAATACTTACCAGTTGCTTCATCATTCGTTTAAAATTTCTTCTCACCTATAAGTGCATTCAATCTACAGCTCCAGATAATAACATAACATAGTAGATAAGAGCAGAAAAATACCAAAATGGTGCACTCAGTTTGTCTAGTAAGGTGGAAAAGTCTGTAACTGCCACGTATACAGTAGGTTAACCCCCATGCCTTTGTTTAGGGTTGTAATTGCCATATCCAAAACTACTAGTCTTTCTCTCCCCCCATGCCTCCTCTTTGCGACCTTTCTTCATCAGGAAAAGTTGCTCTTATTTGTATCTCTCTTGATTGCTAAATCGAGATGCCATGTTTTATAGCTTGTGGCATCACAGCCAGCCCAAGGGTATCTGATACCTAGGTGAACCACTGGCCATGCGCACCTGTCCCACCCCACACATACTGTAGTCCAGCATCGCCCCTAGCCACCCCAGCCAGGTCTCAACAGCTTCCCTTTCCAACTCCATCCCCTTAGGTCTCTAGCATCTCTCTCTTTTTACATCCACTCCCCCCTCCCCCCAGGTATCCCATATCCAGCATCTCTCTCCTTGTCTTCCTTTCCCTCCAGGTATCCAGTATCCATCATCCATCATCTCTCTCTTCACCCCCCAAGTATCCAGTGTCTCTGTCCTTCCCTTCACCCCCTCAAAAGTATACAGCATGTCCCCCCTCCCCTTTATCACTGTTGCTGCCAACCCCCCCACCCCACCTCCTCATGAATGCTAAAAACTGGGCTTGGGGTAGGGGAAGCAGTGTAGCGCGACACAGCCCTTTAAAGCTGCTGTCAACGGTGAGTCTTCCAGTATCTGAGCGCATGCACCCACATGCTCAAGGCCTATCACGACCTGCTTACTCCAATGTCAGGGTGAAATGTAGAAGATCTTGAGCATACACATATATGTGAAGAGATACCGAAAAACCCACCCCTGAGAGCAGTTTTAAAGCGCTGTGCCATATCACGCTGCCACTACACTGAAACATGATCTTTTTTTGTATTCCAGTGGAAGTAGGGTGTGTGGAGGGGGGGGGGGGTGGTGCAGCAGTAATGTCAGAGGAAAGCAAAGAGGAGGAAGATTCTGAACTGCCATCCCTGAAGCCACAGTGAGGCCGGTCCTGTATGGCACCATGTTAGTGATATAGCGGAAGGGCTTTCAGGTAAGGTTTGCCTCTTTGCGGAAGATACCAAAATCTGCAATAGAGTAGACACCCAGGAAGGGGTAGATAACATGAGGAGGGATCTAGCTAAGCTTGAAGAATGGTCTAGAATTTGGCAGCTGGGATTTAATGTTAAAAAATGTAAGGTCATGCATTTGGGCTGCAGCAATCCAAGGGAGCAATATAGTATAGGGGGTGAAGTACTTTTGTCCACTAAAGAAGAGCGGGACCTAGGCGTGGTTGTGTCTGATGATCTTAAAGTAGCTAAACAGGTAGAAAAGGTGACGGCAAAAGCTAGAAGGATGCTTGGGTGCATACGGAGAGGAATGGATAGCAGAAAAAAGGAGGTGATAATGCCTTTGTATAAGTCTTTGGTGTGACCTCATTTGGAGTATAGTGTGCAATTCTGGAGACCGCACCTTCAAAAGGATGTGAATAGGATGGAGTCGGTGCAGAGGGTGGCTACTAAAATGATTAGTGGTCTTCATTATAAAGCATATGAGGACAGACTGAAGGATCTTAATATGTACACCTTAGAGGAAAGGCGGGATAGAGGTGATATGATTGAGATGTTTAAATACCTCCGTGGCATAAATGTTCAGGGAGAGAGCCTCTTTCAATTGAAAGCAAGTTCTGCTACGAGGGGACATGGGATGAGGGTGAAGGGAGATAGATTCAGGAGTGATATGCAGAAATATTTCTTTACGGAAAGAGTAGTGGATCCGTGGAATAGTCTCCCAGTGGAGGTGGTAGAGATGAGGACAGTAACTGAATTCATAAAAGCATGGGACAAATACAGAGGATCTCTAAAGGTAAAACGGGGACTGTTGCAGTTGTTATGGAAGGACAGACTAGATAGGCCATGTGGTCTTTTTCTGTCGTCATATTTCTATGTTTCTATGTGTAAACAGAGCAGACACAATCAAAGGAAATGCAGTTATAAAGCAATTTAAGGAAGGAACAAACAATGACCTGACTGACACAGCTGTGTCCGGCAGAATGCCTGCACTAGGGGTCAATCAACTCGTGGGTTTGGCTACGTGGAGTTTCATTCCTGGAATGGCCTTACTGACTTGGTGCGTCTTGCAGTCCAATCAAAAAAACACCTCTCTGAGACTGCTTTCAACTTCCAAAACTGCCTCTTCCAAACCTTGGTTTTCACATCTAAACATGTTTTAACTGAAATTTTGGAAACTCCATGGAGCTGGGACTGTCTCTTACGCAGGGCCGGATTTACCTTGAGTGAGGCCCTACGCCAACAAAAATTGAGGGCCCCCAGCAGGGGCGGCCCAAGGGGGGTGCTGGGCCTCATTTGCATAAATATTTGCAAAATGACAATCTGTATGTAAACAAAATTTGTGCCTGCCTTGATTCGGCAGTTTCACAATAGTAATCCTACCCGCTTCTGATCGCTGGAAGGAGCGGGCTACAAATGCTTGCTAAATAAATAAAAATAAATAAATAAATAAATAATGTTACCATATACTAACTTTTAGTAAACGTGCCTCTTAATGAATGTATGGATAAAGAAAGACTAAAAGATTTCTACATTACTATAATCCAGGGCCAACTGCCAGACACATTAGGAACTACTACAAACACTGCCCATTTAGAACCCATAGCAAACCCGCCGTATCCTACCAGGACTCACAAAGCACCATACTCTACCAATCAAAAGGTAACACTGCAAATATTAAACCAATACATTTCAGAGAACAACAATATATGACCTACTGGGGAAAGAGAACAAGTGGCAATGTCAAATAGGAATTATATAAACAGAACACCTCAGCTCAGTTACACATGCAGAACATAGACCATCACCAAACAAGTAATCACAATTTAGAAACAGGAAGACAATAATTAAACTGGGAATCCCAAAAGCCAAACTTGGAATGTACAACACTGTAGAAATAAAACTATACATTAATTTGCTCTTGTACTAAACAAAGCGCAGACGTTAATGATGCACATTTACCAGAGCTGACATATTCCAATTAATAAATTCAAAATAAAGAGATATTTTTCTACCTTTTGTGCATTTTTTTCAGCTGCAATTGCTCCAGCCACTTTCTTCTGGTTTCTTCGTGTCTTCTGCTAACTCTCCATCGTCTGCTGTCCATTTGTCCTTTCTTCTCTCTTCTAGTTTTTTTCCATTCTCTCTCTACATCTGCTTTAACATACTAATCTTTCTCTTTTTGCTCTTTCCTCATTCCTATTTCATCCACTCAAATTTTACCCCTCCATCCTCAATCCCCACTTACTCTCCCAATACCCGGCCAATTGTAGATTTTTCATCCCTCCCACACAAAATATTTTTCCCTTCTCCATTTTACTCTTCCAGCCCCATCCCATTCTAATCCTCCCCCAACATCAGCTCCCTTCTAGTTCCAGCCTCACCCAGCATCCATTCCCTTCTAGTCCCTGCATCAGCCCATTTCCAGTCCTAGCCACCCATCAGCCCATTTCCAGTCCTAGCAACCCCCCAACCCAATACCAGTCCTAGCCCCCCATCAACCCACTTACAGTCCTAACCCCCCATCACCCCATTTTCAGTTTAAGCTCCCCCTATAACCCATTACCAGTCCTAACCCCCCATCAGCCCACTTCCAGTCCTAACCCCATCAACCCATTTCCAGTCAGCCCCCCATAGCCCATTGCCTGTCCTAACCCCCCCCCCCATCAGCCCACAGCCCATTACCAGTCCTAACCCCATCAGCCCACCTCCAGTCTTAACCCCCCCAGCCCATTTCCAGTCCTAGCCCCCCCATAGCCCATTACCAGACAGCCCCCATCAGCCCACAGCCCATTACCAGTCTTAACCCCCCCAAAGCCCATTACCAGTTCTAACCCCCCCCAACAGCCCATTACCAGTCCTAACCCCATCAGCCCACCTCCAGTCTTAACCCCCCCCAGCCCCTTTCCAGTCCTAGCCCCCCCATAGCCCATTACCAGACAGCCCCCATCAGCCCACAGCCCATTACCAGTCTTAACCCCCCCAAAGCCCATTACCAGTTCTAACCCCCCCCAACAGCCCACAGCCCATTACCAGTCTTAACCCCCCCCAAAGCCCATTACCAGTTCTAACCCCCCCAACAGCCCACAGCCCATTACCAGTCTTAACCCCCCAAAGCCCATTACCAGTTCTAAACCCCCCAACAGCCCACAGCCCATTACCAGTCCTAACCCCATCAGCCCACCTCCAGCCTTAAACCCCCCAGCCCATTTCCAGTCCCAGCCCCCCCAATAGCCCATTACCAGTCCTACCCCCCCCCCCCATCGGCCTATAGTAAAATTTAATTTAAAAAAAAAAACTGCTGGCTGCCGCCGCAGGGCCCCCTCTGCAAGCTGAATCCGTCAGTCCCTCCCTCCCTCCGTGCAGGCTGTGAGAGGCGCGAAGGGAGAGTGTCTCCCTCGCGTCTGTTAAGCCCACAGGGGCTGATGGGAAATTTCCCATCAGCCCCTGCAGGCTTAGCAGAGACGCGAGGGAGACACTCTCCCTTCGCGCCTCTCATAGCCTGCACGGAGGGAGGGACCGATGGACTCAGCTTGCAGAGGGGGCCCCCGCGGGTCAGTCCATGCTGCCGCGGCAGCAGAGGGGGCCCCGCGGCGGCAGCCAGCAGTTTTTTTTTTAAATTGTATTTAAAAAAAAAAAAGCTAATTCTATTTTTGTGGGCCCTTGCCAGCTGTGGGCCCTACTCCATGGCGTACATGGCGTATAGGTAAATCCGGCCCTGCTCTTACATATATCTGGACAGCACGGTGTATACCTATTAGCACTTTGGAAAGGTTAATTAGTAGTAGATGTAATTGTTTTGATAGTATACTCTGTCATTAGCAAGCACAAACCTTTTTTCTCTGGTCTTACTGACAACATTGTGCGGTTGGAGTCCATCTTTACTCTCACAGATGTGCATACTATTTGCATATTTGGGCTTTGGAGAAAACATCAGTAGAAAATGTTTTGCCAGTGCTTCCAGACCACTGGGACCTAGTGTCAGCACGCAACATATTAACACATGCAGAAGTAGTGGGTAATTTCCTAATAAACTCGCATCTGAGCTTTCAGGTAAACAACGAATCTGAACTAAACAATATTTTTTACAGCCACAGCATCCTTTTATCTTTAAGGCTTCCTATTAAACTAACTTGCTTTCATAAGCTATCACTTATCACTTTGTAATCTCCCACCCATTCTTCCTGCCAAAAATGTGTTCATATTAGAATTTTAAGGATGGGTGAATTAGTTTTGTGATATGAATTATACCTCAGTTGAAGACAAATGAACGGGCGGGGGCCTCTCAGGACTGAAACAGGGGAGAGCATGAAGAGACTGATAAATTCAGGTCTTCTGACCCTCAGATTTAAATTTCACTATTTCGTTGGTTTCGAGTTGGTGCTTTCTTCACCTGGTTTAGATGTGCAAAGACAGTGATTCAGAGTTCTTTCAGAAGTAGCTAAAAAACGACATCATCTTTGAATACTCTGCATATGCCAGCATTTGCATAGATCCAAACCAATCAAACTAAATCTGGATAATTTGGAAGAAAAATTAGGTTCAAAGAGCGCTGAAGGTGTTATATTTGAAGATTCAAATATGTACAACCAGGGCAAGGGAAGTTTGCCCAGCTCTAATCTCACCTATCCTGAGTAGCTGAGAATAAGTCAGCTTGATGCTCCGTGATTCTTAAACCAGAGAATTATTAAAATACAGGACATTGTATACTATCAGGCTGATGCAGAAAGACCAACATGCCCTTTGCTCAAAGATAACACAACTTATAAGCACAAGTTCCGACAGGCCAAATGCAGATAAGAGACCAACACGTGCGTAGACAGCAAAAGAAAAGCAAGCGCACACATTAATGCCAATCATATTTAAATTATAGGCAAATGAACTGCATGTATTGAAATAGCATGCTAATATTGCCTGTGCCCAAAGCAGAGAAACGTATAAAGGATGTATCCAGCCAAAGTGCCATATCTCTACACCTGGGTCTGAGGTGGATTAAACATCTCGAGCGTGCCCCCGACAGTATTTTGATGGCATCGGGGGAGGGGCTTCCCCCAATGCCTTGATCATCTGAGGGGAATAACACTTCACCTCAGATGACCCAGGCATCGGAGAAAGCCCCCGATGTCATCAAAATACTTTTTGAGAGGCCAGTGCCCCCGACACCAATCCCCGAAAGAAACCTGGTAGCCCAGAAACCATCAGCCCTGATCCCCCCTCACCCATCCAATTAAAAAAAAAAACAGTCGCCCAGTGGCCCCAATCCCTCCACCCATCCAATTAAAAATATGCCAGGTGGCCCCAGTGACCCCAAACCCCCCACCTCCCAAACAGTATCTTTACGATGGAGCAGGAGCGTTGCCCACACACTCCCGCCCCCTGCTCCACCTGAATGCGCCTTGCGGGGCCAGGCGCTGCCATATTTCAATATGGCGGCAAAGGAGCGGGCGTGCATGGGCAATGCTCCTGGCTCCATCATAATGGTACCAGGAGGGGGGTGAGGGGCTGCTGAGCCGCCAGGCATATTTTTAATTGGATGGGTGGAGGGATTGGGGCCGCTGGGCCAGTTTTTTGTTTTGTTTTTTAAATTGGGTGGGTGAAGGGGGGATCGGGGCCACTGGTTTATGGGCCACCAGGTTTCTGTCGGGGATTGGTGGCGGGGGTGCTGGTCTCTCAAAGGTATTTTGATGGCATCGGGGGCTTTCTCCGATGCCTGGGTCATCTGAGGTGAAGTGTTAAACTTCCCCTCAGATGATCCAGGTATTGAGGGAAGCCCCTCCCCCGATGCCATCAAAATACTTTTGGGGGCATGCTCGAGATGTTTAAGCCACCTCAGACCCAGGTGTAGAGATAATGGCACTTTGGCTGGATACATAATCCTTTACGCGTTTCTCTGATTTGGGTACAGACAATATTAGCATACTATTTTAATACACACAGCTCATTTGCCTATAATTTAAATATGATTGGCATTGGGCCCCCAGGGTTATTTTTAATTGGGTGGGTAGGGGGATTGAGGCCTCTGGGCCACCAGGATTACTTTTAATAGGGTGGGTGGGAGAATCAGAGCCGCTGGGCCACCAGGGATTTTCTTTCTGTCAGGAGGTCAGTGTCAGGGGCACAGATCCCCAAATAGTATTTTGATGGCTTCGGGGGGTTTCCCCAATGCCTGGATCATCTGAGTTAAAGTGTCAAACTTCCCCTCAGATGACCTTGTTTCTCTGGGAGGGCATGTCAGACTCGCAGTGACTTCTGCGTGCCTGTGTTCGGCTTCCTCTCCCAGTTTAACACTGACATTTATGCCACTGTTTAATGCGTGGCTAATTTTCATACATGCCCGTTTCTGCATGCCGGGACTGAAGTCGGGGTCTATTGGTGCACTGCATAAAGGCATACATAGTTAATAGCATGTGATTTCAGAGTCACTTTTTTGCATTAACCTGTAAGTGCATCCAGTTTTTCAGAGTCTACTTGCTGTAAGGAAACTCACCGAGCGATGATTACTAAGTATGTTTCAGCTAAAAGTATTAATCCTGTCTGGAATGCATTCAAAATCTAACTCCCTTTTTATACCTTTGGTTTAGTTCAACCTAAATTAAGGGTCTTGATAATTTTTATGAACTTTAAAAGTTTTTACCAGAATTCAGAGTTCTCATTTTCCCTTATAAATTTTAGAATCGGGTCAAATTCCTGGTCACCTAGATTTTCACTTAAGAGTGATCAGAAGTTGAGTTCTCAGTTTGCTGTGTCCAGGAGACTCACACTAAAATCTCAGCTGTGCCATAGCTGACTAACCATTTCTACCTAAGAACAGTATTAAGAAGTGGATTTTTTATTTCCAATCAACTATAATTACTAAGAAGCATAGTATAATTGAATCTCAATGCTTCATAATGGCATCATCAAAGTTCACTAGTGTCATGAAGTTTTTCAAAGTTTAATGTCATTTCAAATGACTGGTTAACAAGGATCCAAGGAATCCATGTTGGGCTCCAAGCTGAGTCATACATGTTTTTGCAATGCTGTTTTCTGCATTATATTTCAAAACTACAGGAATTGCAAATGCACATGTGGGTGATTTTACTTTCGTTTTTGAGATTCCATCTCATCGTGGTTTGTAGATTGTATTTCATGCACACATTTTAATTTGACGTCTCCTTTTGCAATATTACTCCATAAGTGCTATTCCTTTCACAGGACCATTTTCTCATTGTAATTTTTATCATTGTTTTTAATTTACATTTTCACTTTATTATTAATTTTATTTTATTGATTTTAATCATATTTATTCTCCATATGGCTGACATTCTTAGTATTTATGTATTAAGACAATCATCCTGACACAAAAGCACTTTGATAATGGAACTCCATTTACTGCTAAGACTATACAACAAAGATTTTGGACGTGAGGTCTTTTGGATGAAACGATAGCTACATATTTTGGGCGGTCATGTTCCTGTATGACGTCCAATAAAGTTTTTGGATGACTATACAAGAATCTGTGTGGCAATAGTTTCTTTTCTGTCCTCTTTCACTTGTGCACTGACTGGTGTTTTTTGTTGACATGTAGCTATGGCAACGCTTTTCGCGCCAAAGCTGACGAGTCTAAAAAAACACTGAATACTGCATCCTCTCATTTTATAGTCATACCAGGGACGGTTTTGACAATATGCCGCCCTGCAAAAGGAATGGTTTTATTTAAAGGGACAAGTTTATGACACAAATGGGTTTAACATTAAGAAGGACATTGCTTTTTGTGCAAGTTCAGTCTGGGTTAATTGTGAAAGCTTGCTGTTACAGTCTTTTCGTTAGTTAAAGTTTAAAGTTTTACTGACAGACCGCTACCATCACTGCACATTTTACATGCTCCATTATGAATTAAAATTAGAACTTTCGGGCCCAGTTTTGCACTGGGTGGTGCGATGTGCCGCATCGGCTCATAGCCCGCCTCCTTTCCACCTAACCAGGATTTTCAATGCCAGGGTCTTATGCAGCCCTAGCATTGAAAATCTGGGTCTTGCCGCACAGGCAGGAAGCCACAGGAGCTACCTGTGTAGCACTGATTTTCAAAGCTACATGGTTAGCCTCTGTGCCTTAACACTAGAAGCCCCAAAAGGAATTTTTACCTAGAAACCCCAAAGTGCAATCAATTGACGCATTATCACGATGACTGCGTTTAGCATGAAATGAAGATGTGAATTAATGTGGTTACTTATTTGTTAAATACATGCAGTATGTGACATCATTACATGATGTCATCGTGTGTTTATTGTTTGTAATGTCGGTGTAAAACTGTAAACAGTGATTGAGATGCGCCACCTAGTGGGAACATGAATTTATACCTAGAAGCCCCAAAGTACGTCAATTGACGCATCCAAGACAATTGAGTGCATCAATTGACATACTTTGGGGTTTCTAGGTATAAATTCATTTTCCCGCTAGGTGGTGCATCTGTCATTAATTTTCGATGCACATATTTGAACATCTTGACCTTGCTAACAAAGTCATGGAACATGACTGACATGGTTCTAGCAGTGGCGCTGGTATACAACTTCAAAGATGCATTTGCGTCAATTGACGCACTTTGGGGCTTCTAGTGTTAAAGATAGGCAAGGTTTTCACACGCCTATCTTTAAGGTGCAGAGTGCTAACCATGTAGGATCAAAAATCGGTGCTACATGTGTAGGGCCATGGCCCGAATCGGAAACACCCCAACACGCCCCGATGCTATGCGGATAGCATCGGGGCGCGTTAGGAACATATCCAGGATTTTTGAAGGGCACTACCTGTATAGGTGCCCTTCGAAAATCCCGGATAAGGCCTTTATACGGGTAACTAGGGAAGTTACCCGTGTAAAGGCCTTCAAAAATCGGGCCCATAGTCTATAGCTAGGTCTGAACGGGGTGTCTGTAAAACTATAGAATGGAGTCAGTGCAGCTATATCAGCAATTTGAATAGGCAAAATTTGAATGCCAATTTTAACTCTTGGGTTAATGTCTGACCCTAACTCAGTACTCCTCTCCTTTAGACAAATTGAGTTGGATTTCATGCCAGAAACAGTACAGCGTGACTATGCTGGTATTTGATATAAGCCGCATGTGTTTTCTTCTTCTTCCTTATGTCCTCCTTCTCAATATTATTACTAATAACACAAACTTTTAATTAATTTAAAAAAAATTTTATGAATTATGGTTTCATATTATCTTTTTATCTCTTATCTATTTTACATGAATGTGGAAGTATGTCTTATTATCATTATAGTTTTTATCTGTATATAACCGTCATGCTATGTTGTTTATAAAATGGCAACCATATTCAATTTTAAGTTTTAACATTACTTTTATATTTTAAGTTATATTTAATTATCAGACTATTTATCTGTTGTTATTGTTTTCAGTTTCTTCTGTAGAGGCCAAACACCTGACTAAGGCAGTACCGGAATATGGCCGTGTTGGGTTCGTCCCCTTGTTCCTCTCGTATTCAACTTATTAATAAATACAATTTGGTCTACACCTCGCTCTATACTGGTTGCTATTCCTTAATTGACATGCATACTTCCATAAGACAAGCTCAGGCATTAACAACTCCTCTCAAGCAGGTGTAATGTCCATGCAATTTGTGCAGAAGTCATACTAGCAGTTTGTAAAGGTAAGTAGGCATCCATCTTTATGAAATAGGTACACTGTTATAAAATTAACTTCATTAAGGGTTAGTAACTTTCATTCGGGAGACATTTTGAAAACATTTGCAAAATTGATTGAAATCGACATAAAGATCATGCTTTCAGTGTGCATAATATCAAACATTATTCTTTTTCTCAAATTAACTCTTATTTGTATATTGCTGTTCTTTGCTGGTCTTCATCGAAAGGTGGTTAAGGGACTTTTTTCCTAAACTGCGCTGCATTGTTAATGCATGTTTTAGCATGCAATAACCATGAACACAGGAGCCACAGTTACAGGCACCACCTGAACATGACAGCTACCACATACTAAAACATACTTTAATTGCTTATTGTGCAAGGGGTTAGGGAATGGGCAGATTAGGGGTAGAGTGTGGATGTGGAAAGCATATTGCAGTTAGCAGGGGAGAAATTACCATGCACTCACTGTCAAGGTGGCAATGAGCATGGGTGCACCTACCACCACCTCTGTGGGTGGCATTCGGTGTGCCTATATTAACTGTGAATGCTGCTGCCACACATTACGGTACAGTTCTGTGCGTTGCTGGGAATATGCTGGGCACGCCCCCAACAGCACATGACTTGCACTCATCCTGCATTATGTTTTGTGCTCAATGAGCGATAGTGCACACCTTTACCAGGACTTTAGAAAAAGGGCTCCTAGGGTTTTCATTACCAGATTTTACAACATTCAAACCTTAAAAGCTGTTTTAATTTTGAAGGTTAGAAAACTTATTCGCAGTTGTTACTAGGCAGCCGAATGCAACAGACAGGCTGGGTATGCAGTAATTTTGTGCCAGTCTTCAAGCATAATTCTTATCATATTTTTGAAACGAATATTGAGTAGCTCTGAAATACAAGGAATGTTATATGTGTGCTCCACAGATGGCAGTATGAATGACACAGCGAACTCATTTCTATGTTTTCCAAAACAAATTCAGGTCAAATGCTGGAAACTATGAGAAAAATGGAGGCACTGTCGACTGGAAGCTATTTCCTCGACATAACATGCACATCATTTTTTTCATTGATGACATTTATAACATGGTTCTTTGTTATTATTATTATTGCTATTATTATTAAGCATTTATAAAGCGCTACCAAGCGTACTCAGCGCTGTACAGAGACAAAAGAAGGCAGTCCACGCTCAAAGATCTTACAATCTAGAAGACAAACATACAGGACAAAATAATATGATAGGAATAAGGGCAATAGGAATTCTCTACAGGGAGAACTATTCCGGCAACTGGCATCAGAACCCACACATGAAGGGTCCATTCTGGACCCGACGCCTACCAACTGGGAAAGTGTTTCCAAGGCCACAGTGGGAAATCTACTCGCATCCAGTGATCACTAGATGGTGTTTATCTTCTGAACATAATTTTCCCAATCTTTTTGTCAATGGAAGCCATAGGAAACAATTCTGTTTGCTGAAGAATTTTGGATTTCTAAACACAAATCATCACTAGAGCAGAAGAGGCTCGATATTACAGCTTTGTTTTGCTGAGTAATAAAATAGAGATAAGCTTTATAAAACAAGTCTAGGCAGATATGTTCACTCAACTGTGATGATCAATTTGATCACATCTACCTTTTAAATTACAAGGGTCCTGCTGTACAAACTTCTTTTGGAACAGTGGAAAGTATTGTATAGTATTATCTCTGAATTTAAATGCTCCCAACTTTTTTTTTTAAGTGAAAAGTGGGTTATATATAAAAGTGTAAAGCCTGCTAGATCTAAAAACTGTTATGCTATTTCAGGGTCAGATTTCAGAATCAGGCAAAAGACACAAATTCCTGCAGATGACCTTGCTTGTATCATTTTGAAATGGCACAGCTTGGTCATATTCACTAAATGCTAGCTTGCTCCATCTGCTGCAGCACCCATGTTATTCCTATGGGCATAGATTGCACGCACAAATGTTTAAACATGGCACCCTTAGTCTAAGTGTTAATGTCCTGTAAGGTGGAAAAAATGTCACAGGAAAATTGTGTCAGCATAAACTTACACAAAAAGCACAGTGGGACTGTTGACTAGTACTTAAACTCAGCCCGTGGGGCAAAAGTGCTACAGGCCTTTTGGTGCATGTTTTTGCCCACATGATTATTTTTTCCTTCCGTGGATTATTTCCCTTCCAGAAAGGGCAGAAAATTAAAACCTTGGCCAAAAAATGCACACTTCCAGAACTATGCAAGCAAACTGACATTGTTTGCCTGATCCTTAATTATGGTCTTAAAGAATCTTAAAGAGATTTAAGATTCACAAATTGTGAATTGCAATGTTTCAAACATAGAAGTTAGACATAGTCTTGACTTTGCACATTTCAAAACAAAATTGTTCAGTTTCCTAAGGTGTGAGAACTGTACTTTCAAAATATGTGAAATACCTTATAAGAGCTAAAAATACGTGTAGGGATTTGCATTATTGGGTATTGCATTTATGAAATTATAACCTATCACTATTCTCTGCAATTTAAACTTCCACACTGCATTAGAATATGTGTGGTAACAAATTGCTGTAGCCTTTATATATTTTAATATGATCGCTATAATCAAAACCCCAATGATTGCAAAAAAAAAAAATACCCCAACAATTTTACACTGTGATAGGTTTATCTATACATCAAAGAAAGTTTAAATAAATAGAAGCCCTCCAGTGTTTAAGAACTAAAGCTATTTAAATATCTTTGGGTCTAGACTTGTAAATAAATGCATTAACAATGGGGCTCATTTATTCAAGTTTTGCACCATATTGGTGCCATAGTTTAGTCCGCTGTAGAGTTCTCACTGATAAATCTGGTGCAATTTTTGTCACAAAACGGAGACATAATTATAATGAACGAACCTCCTGTCTCTCATAGAATGTTTCAAAGACATATGAAGAGAAGATATGTGTCCTTGCAATTTATGAGTGATACCCTCCCATTATGTGCTTTGTGATTAAACCCATGTAAGGGATCCTTCCTCGAAATCTGATCTCAGAAGAAAAAAAATGAACTAAAACTGTAAGTATAATGAAGTATTTAACAAGCAAACTTAGGTTTAAAAGAAAGTCTCATGATGTTTAATATTTCAAACAGAACTTACTGAAATCGTCATTTCTGAATATGGTTATGTTGCATATATTCTAACAATCATACACCATGACTGCAAAAAACTACATTTAGGGCCTGTCTCACTAAGTTTCTTCTCCCCCCCCCCCCTTCCTAATCACTGAAAGGGATAAAAATGTTAGTAAAACAGACCCTTAATCTTCAAAAATAAAATGCATTAATACAAGAGAGAAAGCTGTTTTGTTTTGTTTTAGATAGTCTAGACTTGTTCCTGTACATATCCTGTGCATAAATGCATGTTAATCAGATAGTATGTCTGAATGAAATTACAGTTTAAAACACATATCTAACTCACAATTATGCTTCTGTACATTCAAAAATTAAAAAGAGTATAATCAGTTCTGTTCAACATTCCTTTCTTTCTTCCGAAGTCAGCAAGTAGATATACTAAACATATTAGTTAAGATAAACAGCCCAATTCTAGCACTACCCCCTTCAAACGTTTCTAATATATAACTAGCATTCTGCCCCTCACCCCCTTCACCCCACAGATGTGCACAAACTGTGGAATAAAAAAAGAGCCCTACCCTTTTCTGAAGGACTAGTGGAGTGATAGCAGGCAAAGTCACTCTTCTTGCATGCAAGCTCATTTCTGCCGTTCCAGGAACTACACTAAGAGCACCAGTCCAGGGCATATGTGAATTAAAATAAATTGTTGGCAATATCCCTCCTTCCCTCAGTTCTCAGTAGGTTAGAGCCACTGCAGAGGAGAAGCTAGGAATGCAACAAATGTCACCCTGTTTATGTGAACCCAACCCTACCCAAAGCCAATTAAGACTGGCTGAGGAACAGGACAAACTAGCAGCCAATCACAGGCCTGGGAGGCTCCTCCTTTGTCCTTGGAAACACATTCTGATACTTTTGTTTATGATATTTAAAGAACCAGATTAACAAGCATTTAAATCACTGATTTTTTCAACCTCTGTAATTCAATGCCTGCTTTGTTGATCACAAGTTGTACCTTTTTTGCTGAAGCATTTGAAATAGGTACAAAAGCATTACATGGTCTCTCTAGACAGTATTAAGGAATTTGTGTTTGTACTGCAGATCAACAATTTAATCTGCAAAGGTCACACTGGTCCTCTTGATGTATAAATTTTGGATTGGATGGAATATGCAATGCTATAAAGCTAATATATCTGTTTTATTAAGTGTTAAACCGCTAACAAGTGAATTTGCCAAATGTCCAGATTTGAGATTGTGCAGATTTTGGGGAGTGAAGTCCAGAAAAAGCTAAGAGGACTAAATGCATGGATATATGCAGTACACTGATGGCTAAAACCTTGAATTTTTCCATGCATATAGTCCTCTTAGCATTTTCTGGACTTCACTCCTCCATATCTGCTGCTAACCTTTGGGTGATTTTTGCCTAGAGTTTGGCTAGTCTCTCCTTGCAGTCTGCCTGGTGAGAGACTCTTGTTGACTCTGCAGGCTGAGCACTAATGGGACAGAAGGTTTCAGCCTGCAAACACCATGCTGCTTCTTTTCCCTCACTTGCCATTGCTACCATAGGCCCTCATTTTATAATGCGGGTTACGGGGCTATACGTCCCACCGGCATATGCAGCCCCTCAAAACACCTAAACCCTATTTCCCCAACGGCTCTCCCTAATACATCCTGTGCTTCAGGATGGGGAGAGTTGGCGGGAAGGACGGGATCGGAGGCGGGCTGCCCGGCAACACATACAGGGCCAATTCAGGTCACAGCCCTGTATGTGCTGCCGGGCCGTACTGCTTATACCACCTCAGAGCTGGTATAAGCAGTTTTTTCAGCGAGTCGGGGCATGGGAGGCCAGCCTTGTGTTGGGCAGCAGGGATCTTGGGGTCCGGAGCCGCAGCAATCTGGGGCACCTGCGGGCAAGATGTCCCCGTAGGCCGGAGGGGCCCGCCAGGCTATACGCGGACCCAATTCTGACTCCCCTGGAACGTTTTGTTCACATGGATCAGAATCAGGCCCTAACAGCCCCGTCTTCAGTGGGGATGTCCAGACAGCCCACTTCTGGAACTGGGCTCATAGTGTTTCCATAAGTTATTGCAACCCCCACCCATCCTGCCCTGAGCTCTTTATCCCTTTAACTGCTGGGGTTCTCGCTTGCCCTGCTCAGGACACTTTCCTGCTGGCCTACTGTTAACTGTTTCACATGAGCACATGCCATACAATGTCTCCAACTGGTAGCTTGCCTTCCTCCTCCGTCTGACAGCCCTTTCTCCTACTCCCTCACTACATTGGCCCTTTATTTCTTGTAGTCCCACCCTAAGTTTCATCACTGTCCAGCCCTTCAGTTTCTTCTGTCCCTTACCTTTACCATCATTACCCCCTCCCCTCATCACCACCACCACCACCACCTGCTGACTGCTTTGTGCTCGGCATCCATCTTGTCATCAAACCACTCTTTCCACTGCTACTGTTGCTTCTGCTTCTGAGGCAGCTGACTCTTTGCTTTCTTCCAGCTCTCCTTATCCCCCAAACTGACTTCCTTGCTCTCTCTCTCTCTCTCTTGCCATCTTCTCTGCTGGGTCCCTTGTTCATTGCTGCTCTGCTTTGCTGGATACCCCCCTGACTTAATCTCTTCATTTTTATTGCTATTAGACATTTGAACACTGGCCTGACAGCAAGGCGCTTTATGACAATGGAATGCTGATACAGCAATGGAACATAAGAAATAAATATAACCGTTTGTTGTTGTAGTTCTTAAGTGCCATCAAGTTGGTGTTGACTCATGGCGATTCTCTGGATAGTTGTCCTAAACTGTGTTCGGTCTTCAGTCAGGTGTCTCATTGTTGACAGTTGCACCCATAGTTGCTATTATTGTATCGATCCATCTCATTGCTGGCCTTCCTCTTTTGCGTTGACCTTCTACCTGTAGGGGTTAAGTATGAGGTTAAGTATTAGATAGAGTGTCAACAGATTTGCTTTTAATTTTAAGTGTTAAGGGTTAATAATGTTCCTGGTTCATAATCACTCAATGGCTGCCCCAAATCTCAAAAAATTGCTAAAGAACAACAGCCACGCTGCTATACCATGTGAGCCAGCATTCAGGCCTTTGCAAGAAGAAACCCAGCACCGGAAGGAACCATATAAAGAAGTATCATGAGCCTTGCAAGGTGCCAGTCTGGGCTGGAAAGTCCAGACTTGGGCCTGCAGGGGCTATCAGATACAGGCCTGCAGAGGCTATGTGCAAAGAAACACGTACACAGGAAACCACAAGCTGGCAACATATATGTTAGGCCTGGCTCTGAAGAAAGCAGGCGGCTGGACCATAGTTGGTAAGTATGAGAGAGAGAGAGGGGGCCAGGGGGGATTTTGCAACAGGAACTAAGGGGAACAAAAAAGGCAATAATAAGAGATAAGGGGGGAGGGGGGAGAGAACACGGAGGAATGGATCTGGGGACTGTATGCAGAAAAACGGAAGCAAAGAAAAGTATAAATGTAGTATGCTTTTTTATATTCGGGGGAGGAGATATATTCTTGAGGTGCCTAGTGCCCGATAGAACTCTCTTCCCCACCACTGCCTGTATTTGGTCATCAGTTATCTAATAAACAGAGACTCTGATTGCACCTGTACTGACTTTTGGATCTGATCATTGCAGGTAATTAGTAATAATTAGGTTGTGGTCTATTTTGTACGAAACAGGGCCGTACATACCTTGTCAAGCATAATGTATTTCTCTAATGATCTCTCTCTTTGCATGATGTGTCCAAAGTATGAAAGTTGAAGTCTTCTCATCTGAGTTTCTAAAGAAAGCTTAGGTTTGATCTCCTCTAGTACTGACTGGTTTGTTCTTCGGGTAGTCCATGGTATACACAGTATTCGTCACCAGCACCATCAATTTTCTACCTGTCTATCTTTTTCACTGTCCAACTTTCACATCTCTATGACATTATTGAAAATACCATGGCTTGAATGAATCAAATCTTTGTATGGAAAGAGACATTTCTGCTCTTGAGAATCTTGTCTAGGTCCTTCATAGCCATTCTGCTAAGAACAATGCTGATGATACCACATTACTGGCTGAAAGTGAAGACGATTTGAAACATTTGCTTCTCAAGATCAAGGAACATAGTCTTAAAATGGGCTGATTTCTTGACTGCTTGTTGTTTCTTTATTGATAGTTGATCCAAGTAGGTTAAAGTTGTCCATTATTTCAATTTCTTCTCCATTACTGATGAACTTATTGATTATGCCAGTTGTCAGGATCTTTGTCTTCTTTACATTAAGGTGCAGGCCCATTTTAAGACTATGTTCCTTGATCTTGAGAAGCAAATGTTTCAAATCGTCTTCACTTTCAGCCAGTAATGTGGTATCATCAGCATAGCAAAGGTTGTTAATGAGTCTCCCACCAATCTTCACACCTCCGTTGTCTTCATACAGTCCTGCTTCTCTGATGATTTGTTCTGCATATAAATTAAACAGGTAGGGGGAAAGTATACAGCCTTGTTGTACACCTTTGCTTATTTTAAACCATTCTGTTTCTCCTTGTTACATTCAAACTGTTGCTTCATGATCAATGTAAAGGTTGTGCAAGAGAACGATCAGGTGTTCTGGTATACCCATGCTTCTTAATGTGGCCCAGAGTTTCTTATGGTTTACACAGTCAGAAGCCTTGCTGTAGTCAATAAAATACATATAAATATCCTTTTGGCATTCTTTAGTCTTTTCAAGGATCCATCTCACATCCGCAATCATGTCTCTCGTTCCTCGCCCTTTACTGCTTGCACTACAGACAGTTCTCACTCCAGGTATAGTTGTAGTCTTTGCTGAATAATCTTCAGTAGAATCTTGCTGGCATGTGGGATCAGAGCAATTGTGTGATAATTTCCACAGTCAGTTGGATCACCTTTTCTTTAATATTGGTATAAACACAAATCTGTTTCAGTCAGTTGGCCATGATGTTGTCTTCCAAATATTCTGGAAGAGCCTTTTAAGTATGGTAACAGCTGTATCAGATTGCTGTTGAGGGTAAAGGCCAAGGCAGAGAAGCTCGCATCCTGGTGATAAATGCATGGTGTCATTGAGAGCATTTTGGTTTCCTAGACCATGGAATGCTGTTCCAAGGGTTGCAGAGCCGAGATGATGCCCATCTGCCCAAGAAGGGTCGACGTATCTTCAGTAGCAAACTGGCTAACCTACTAAAGAGGGCTTTAAATTAGATTCATTGGGGGTGGGTGAAGAAAACCCCCAGGTAAGTGAAACATAAAATACATTTATGGAAATGGATTAAAGGGGCAACATATGGAAAGCAGTGTGTATAAATGGCCGTAGCATGGGAAATAAGATCCCAGATGTTGAGGCTTTAATGGGAGAAGCTGACTTGGATTTATTGGCAGTAAGAGACATGGTTCACAGACAACCATGAGTGGGATGAAACTATACCAGGTTATACTTTATTCAGAAATGACAGGTAAGAAGAAGGGAAGGAGGAGTGGCACTATACTGTATGTAAAAAATAATATTAAAGCTATGGAAATACAGGGCTTAAAAGGGAGAGAGGAGGCACTGTAGTAGTACTCTTCATGACAAGGAATCCAAACTTCTCCACACCACCCTTTCTAAGAGTCAAGGAAGCAGATCTCTAGACCAAGCCTACGATCAGATACCTCGGTGTCACCTTGAATCAGAGACTAGACATGGAGGTACACATAGGCAATGTAGTTAGGGTGGTGTAACATAAGATCAGATCCCTCAGACCCTTACGATCGCTGCTAGAGCCAGAAGACTTTAGGACAATTTACCACATTTCGATTATGCAAACGCGATCCTACATGGGCTCCCCCAGGCCACCCTAAATCCACTGCAGTTTGCGATGAACACTGCAGCGAGGGTCCTATACGGTGCTTCCAAGAAAGACCATGTGACGCCCATACTGAAGCACCTACACTGGCTCCCGATACATATGAGTCTCAGGTACAAAACCCTACTGCTTACATTCAAGGCCATCTATGGGCTTTCATCTTCATCACTAACTGAGTTGATCCAGACCACCCCCACCAACAGGTCCAGAAGAGCGATAGCACTCAACACACTGATAGTCCCAAAATCAATAACACAATGCTCCCAGTCAACTGCAAGCAGGGCCTTCAAATTCTATGCGCCCAGATGCTGGAATGCCCTACCTCCCAACATCCGTGCAATTCCCGACCTATTCTAGTTTCGGAAGGCCTTGAAACACCACCTATTTCTCCTTTACTACCCGGTTGATAATGATGATATAGACCCAACCACGTATACCACACAAGACACCCAGGGCTAGATCATTGTGGCGAACCCAACTCTGTTGCACGATTGTATATAGTTACCCTATGTTATCCAAGTTTTAACACCTGTTCATTGTAAACACAGAGTACCCTAGGAAATGTGTAGTTTTTTGTTTATTGTAAACCGCACTGATGTTGAATAGCGCAGTATAAAAGAGAATGGAAATAAATAAATAACTGTAGGTTAAACTGGAAAGAGGGAAAGAAAAATCTATTTGCATTAGCGTGATATACAGACCTCCCTCACAGGGAGAAGAGGTGGACGGAGAGTTAATTGAAGACATACGCAACATTGCCAGGAAAGGGGAAGTGCTACTGATAGGAAATTTCAATATGCCAATTGTTTATTGGCACATCCCTGATGCTGTATCATCTAGAAGTAAGGAGATTCTGGATTCTCTACAGGGATAACTTTTCAGGCAACTGGTAACAGGAGCCATACTGGACTTGGTGCTTACCAATGGTGAAAATGTTTCTGATGTTATACTGGGAGATCATTTCACATCCAGTGATCACCAGATGGTGTAGTTCAGTATTAGGACTAGGGCTGAAAATCCATTCAAAAGCGAGGGTCTTAGACTTTAGGAAATTAGCTTTGCCAAGTTGGCCAATACCTCAGGAAGTCATTAGCAGGGTGGGAACAGTTGGGGGATGTAGTAAAACAGTGGGCAAAACTGAAAGGGGATATTCTAAGAGCAACCAACCTTTTTGTTAAAATGGTAAATAAAGGTAAAAAGAAAAGGAGAAAGCTATGGTTTTTGAAAGCAATAGCTGAAAAGGTAAAGAAAAAGAGGGAGGCCTTCATGAAATACAAGAGATCACAGAGAGAGGAAAACAGCATCTATATTTGGAAAAACTTAGAGAAGCTAGAAAAGTAGTCAGGAAAGCAAAGATTCAAAAAGAGTATGAAATAGCCAATCCAATAAAATGGGGGATACGACATTTTTCTGATATGTTATTGAGAAGTGAAAGGGCAAAAGTGGTATTTTCAGACTTAAGGGTGAAAGGGAGGAATATGTAGAAGTTGATGAGGATAAAGCAGAATTGCTTAATAAATATTTATGTGCTGTGTTTACAGATGAAGAAACAGGAGCAGGACCTCAGAAAACACCCTCAAACAGGAACAGAAGCGAGGGCATCTTGAACAATTTTCAGAAGACTGAATTTGTGAGGAACTAGCTAAACTTACAGTAGACAAAGTGATGGGACCAAATGGGGTACACCCGAGAATACTGAGAGAAGTTGGGGACGTTCTAGCACCTCCACTGACTGACCTTTTCAATGCCTCATTGGAGTGGGCAGTGGTGCCAGAGGACTGGAGAGAGGCACATATGGTCCCTTTCCACAAAAGCGGAAGTAAGGATGTGGTTCTATATAAGTCTTTGGTGTGACCTCATTTGGAGTATTGTATGCAAAAGATAAACAGGTTGGAGTCAGTACAGAGGGTGGCTACTAAAATGGATAGTGGTCTTCATTATAAAGCATATGAGGGCAGACTTAAGGATCTTAATATGTATACTTTAGAGTACAGGCGGGATAGAGGTGATACGATAGAGACATTTAAATACCTCTGTGGCATAAATGCACAGGGAGAGAGCCTCTTTAGATTTAAAGCAAGCTCTGCTACGAGGGGACATGGGATGAGGGTGAGAGGGGATAGACTCAAGAGTAATATGTGGAAATATTTCTTTATGGAAAGAGTGGTAGATGCATGGAATAGTTTCTCAATGGAGGTGATAGAGATGAGGAGAATGTCTTAATTCAAAAAAGCATGAGAGAAACACAGGCTCTCTAAAGGAAAAAAGTGGACTGTGGTAGTGGTTGATATGGAAGGGCAGACTAGATAGGCCATGTGGTCTTTTTCTGCCGTCATATTTCTATGTCTCTTTTTCAACTTTAGCTTGAGTTTTCATATTAGTAGTTGATGATGTGTACCACAATCAGTTCAAGGTTTTGTCTTTGTTGATGTTATAGAGCTTTTCCATTGCTGACTTCCACAGATGTAGTCGATTTGATTTTTGTACAATCCATTGGGTGAAGTCCATGTGTAGCGTCGCCATTTGTGTTGCTGGAAGAAGGTGTTTGAAATGAATAGA
The DNA here is from genome assembly GCA_033557465.1 of Ichthyophis bannanicus. NCBI lineage: Eukaryota > Metazoa > Chordata > Amphibia > Gymnophiona > Ichthyophiidae > Ichthyophis > Ichthyophis bannanicus. The sequence goes on along the minus strand of CM066036.1, from coordinate 643,117,137 downwards.
TAGTTGGTCTTGCAGAATTTTATGTTTCTCCAGCTTTATTTCTGTTGCTAAGTCCATATTCCAACCACTTCAACATCATCTTTGTTGCCAACTTTTGTGTTCCATTTACCCATGACTATCAGGATATCCTGTTTGCATGTTCTGTTAGTTTCATCTTGTACTTGTTCATAGAACTCATCAGCTTTATCCTCCTCTGCAGCTACTGTTGGGGCACATACTTGAATTATAGTTGTGTTGATGGGCATTCCTCGTAGACAAACAGAAATTAAGCATTCACTGATTGCACTGTATTTCATTACAGTTCTTGTAAGTTTGTTCTTAATTATAAATGCAACACCATTTCTTCTTTGTCTTTCATTTCCAGCATTCTAGACCAATATAACTGTAAAAAATAATAAAAAGTAAAACTATATTAAAAAAAAAGATCAGGTGAAGAGTGACTCACACAGCAATCCTGAACCTTCAATACAATCTAATATCTAAGGCACACTAGGAAAAATGGGAACGAAATTAAATCCTGTATGATGCACTTCAAAAAACTGAGATATTCTTCATATGATTTTGGAACAGCCAATTTTTCTTAAATTTCTTCCGATGACTTATGGCAAATATCAGTTGGAATGTAGTTCCATAATATAAGAGCCCAGTAAGCAAATGTAGATGTTCAAATCAATTCATAATTAATTTTGCAATTCAACAGGACCACCAAGCGATGGGCTAATGAAGATTTTAAGATATGGAGAGGAGAGTTTAGGATGTGCATTCAAGAAAAGTATGGGGGGGGGGAGAACAGACTAGAACAAATGATGAGCGAGCATGAGAATTTTAAACTTTATTCTGCTAGAAAGAGGTAACCATTATTGATCAACTAGGAGGGGTGTGACATGGTCAAAACATTTTGCTTAATAAATAAATTTAATTGCAGTATTCTGGATTAATCAAATATGTTTGATAGAATATTATGGTAATCCAACAAAAAGTGTATTATTAATGCATGTAAAAGAATTCTTAATGAGTTAGTATCAAGGTAGTGTTGAATAGATCGAATCAACCGTAAGGTAAAAAAATGATTTTTGAAGCAGAGCAGAAATGTAGAAAGAACATAAGATATGCCATACTGGGTCAGACCAAACGTCCATTAAACCCAGTATCTTATTTCCAACTGTGGCCATTCCACATCTCAAGTATCTGTTGGATTCCCAAAGGTATATACATTCCATGCTGCTTGTCCCAGGGGTAAGCAGTGGATTTCCCCAGTCCTCTTAAAAAATGGTTTATGGAATTTTCCTCCAGAATGCGTGCAAACCTGGTTTGAACCCAACTACTCTTTTACTACATACTCCGGTAATGAATTCCAGGAGTTTGATTATGTGCTGAATAAAAAAATATTTTCTCCAATTAGTCTTAAATGTGTCACATTGTAGCTTCATTGCATGTCCCCCTAGTCTTTCTACTTTTTGAAGTAGTAAACAACCCATCTACCTATTTATTTATTTATTTATTTATTGAACAGTTTTATATACCGCCTTTCAGCAACATCAAAGCGGTTTACATCGAAAAAAACTAGAACATTACATTGTAACTTATTCAAACTGCTAACTTATCAGCGTACAAAGGAAAGGTAGGGTGTCATTAATGATTTACATGGTTGATTATAGGGTTACATACTAAACATATTTACAAATTTACAATATTTACAAATTTATATTTGCCTATTCGTCTTTTCTGGGTGTAACATGTTGCATTGTATATCACTGGAATTCTCTATGCGACGATTATTCAGATCGTTTGCTATAGACCTTGTGGAGAGTTGGGTGTTGTATCAGATGAGTGTGATAGTGTTAGCTGGATTGTATTGTGATGGATGGGAGTACACTTGGGTTTAAGTGGGGAATAGTTCATCATTTGGTTCTGAGGTGCCAAAGTACTCTATAAGAAGGCGTGTTTTGAAATCTTTTCTAAAGGTTGATAGGTCAGTAATAATTCTAAGTTTGTCCAGCAGTGCATTCCATAGTGAAGGGGCAGAGAAGCTGAACACTCTATTTGTTGTGGTTTTATTGAATTTTGTGAAGGAGTTGGGAACGAGTAGAGTGTTCAGGTTCCGTTGTCTCACTGTTCTGTTCCTTGTGTGGTTTCTTAGTAGATCAGATAGATACGATAGTGCTATATCTCTTAACAATTTGAACATTGTCATAACAACTTTATATTTTATCCTGCTTTGTATAGGCAACCAGTGGAGTTTAAACATGATTGGGGTGATGTGTTCAGTTGCACTTGCTGTTTCACTCCTTTCATTATTTCATAGACCTCTAGCATATCTCTCCTCAGCCATCTCTTTTCCAAGATGAAGAGCCTTAACCTTTTAAGCATTTCCTCATAGTGATATCCTTCCATCTTCATTACCATTTTGTACCTTTTCCAATTCTGCTATATCCTTTTTAAGATATGGTGACCAGAATTGCACACAATATTCAAAGCGTGGTCGCATCATGGAGCGGTAAAAAGGCCTTATAATGTCCTTAGTTTTATTTTCTATTCTTTTCCTTATGATTCCTAGCATTCTATTTGTATTCTTGGCCACGGATGTACACTCGGCAGGGAATTTCAACGTACTATCCACGATGACGTCCAGATTCTTTTTTTCTGAGTGGTGATTCCTAATGTGGAACCTTGTATTGTGTAACTGTAGTTTGGGTTATTCTTCCCTAAATGCATAACTTTGCACTTGTCCACATTAAATTTCAGCTGTCATTTGCACGCCCAGTCTCCCAATTTTTCACAATCCTCTTGCGCCTTAACAGCTTTGAATAATTTTGTGTCATCTCACTCATTTCCATTTCCAGATCATTTACACATATTAAAAAGCAGCAGACCCAGCACAGATCCCTGGGTAAGCCACTGTTCACCTTTCTCCATTGAGAAAATTGTCCATTTAGCCTTATTCTTTGTTTTCTATCTTTTAAACAGTTCCTGATCCACAATAGTACACTGCCTCCATTCCCATGATTTTAATTTCTGCAAAAGTCTCTCATGAGGGATCTTGTCAAAGGCTTTTTTTTATCTACCTGTTTATTCACTCCTTCAAAAAATATAACAGATTAATGAGGTAAAACTTTCCTTGACTAAATCCATGTTAGCTTTCTGCCATTAAAACATGCCTATCTACATGTTCAGTAATTCTGTTCTTTATAATGGTTTCTACCATTTTGCCTGGTACAGATTTTAAGCTCACTGGTCTGGCGTTGATTCAAGAGTGACCAATGTCTCAGGTACTACAGATGATTTTAAGGATAGTTCACAGTTTACTAAAAGTAGGTCTGCAATCTCATATTTCAGTTTTTTCAACATCCTGGGATGTATGCCATCCTATCCAGGTGATTTGCTGCTCTTAGTTTATCAAATAGCTGTAATACATCTTTCCGATTTATCAAGATTTGTTTCAATTTCTCTAATACATCACCTTTGAATATCATGTCTGGCATGGGTAAGTTTCCTACATCTTTTTCAGTAATGATTGAAGCAAAGAATTCATTCAGTCTCTTTGCTATGGCCTTGTCCTCTATTAGCGCTCCTTTTACACCTCTATCGTCTAATGGTCCAACTGGCTCTCTCACAGGTGTTTTGCTACAAATGTACTTGAAAAAGTTTTTATTATTCACTTTTGCTTCCATATCAGGAAGGCCGCGGAGCCCAGTGCGCGCAGCCGCACTTAACCAGGGGGGCGTCTGGCGCGCGCACCCGGCTGGTCAGCTGTCGCGGCGGCGGCAGAAGGGCCATCTTTGAAATGATTGGCTCCCGCGGGTGTTTTGACAACGCGGGAGCCAATCATTGACAAAAGGCTTCGGCAAGGGGGGTGCGGTGCGGAGCACGGTCGTCTTTGCGGCCCAGAGGTGCGAGGCGACGGTTGCAGCTTAGGAGATCTGCCAATTTAGGTCTTTGCAGTGTCGGTTCTTTGTGTGTCCAGGGCACTTCAGTCGGATGCTTCGGAGTCGCAGCGTTCTTCGAGGACGGAGCATTGGATTTCAGCGGCAGGAGCAGGAGACCGGAGCCTTGGATTCCAGCGGCAGGAGCAGGAGACCGGAGCCTTGGATTCCAGCAGACCGGAGCCTTGGATTCCAGCGGCACGAGCAGGAGACTGGAGCCTTGGATTCCAGCGGCAGGAGCAGGAGACCGGATTTGCGGCATTCTTCAGCTGCTGGAGCAGGAGAGGGGAGTTGCGGCCTTCTATGCAGATTGCACGTGGTCGAGCTCCGTTCATGCGGCCGGGCCGACAGATCAGGCAAGAGTGTCAGGCAAGAGATCAGGCAAGAGTGTGTGTGAGGGTTAATTGATCGGCTTGATAGTCCTTGGGGCAGTACTGTGCCTCATTTGGGGGTTTTCTGGGTTATTTTCAAAAAAAAAATTTTTTTCGGAAACTTTACCATGCGGCCTCACAATAAACGGGGTAAGGGAGGGCCACCTGGCAGGGGTGCAGCAAGGGGGGTTGGATTGGGGGTAGGTGTGAGGGGGGAGGAACCTCTGGCAGGGCTTGAGTCGGCAGGAGGGGGAGGCTTGAGGCGTGGGGCGGTGCAGCAGAGAGGGGTGGAGTGGGGGAGGAGTAGGCAGTGGAAAGAAAGGGGGAGACCCTTGGCTCGGGGCAGTACTGTGCAAGCCAGCGGCGGGCATGCAGATGTGCTGCCTCCGGAAGGCATTGTTACTGAGGGGCCGGTTAGCCCTAGTATTCCACAGGTGGAGGGTAGTGATAGTGTGCGGGGAACGTTAGGGCAGGGGGTGGGGCAGGAGGCGGACGCGATCTCGGGTGCTTGTCCTACTTCAGCTTGGTTAGGGCATCCAGCAGCGTCAGCTTGGTCAGGACATCCAGCAGCTTGGATGGCTAGGAGAGCTGGGACAGGGTACCTGGGTGTCTCTAATTTACACAGTGTCCAGGTTGACCACCCTTTGACTTGGGAACATTGGAGTGGGGGCGGGCAAGGCTCTTCCCGGGCAGATTGGTTGGGAATGTGGCAGCCGCCCTGGGCCATGGCAGGTGTTGCTTCGCCTTTTGGTGTCTTCTCTTCTTAGGTACCACCAGGTTGGCAGTTCAGGGGCGATGCAGATCCGTGTGGCTCCCGCCAGCACGGAGCGGGGGCACTGAGCGGTGACGGGAGCTGTCGGGAAGAGGATGCCAGTGCAGGGCTTGCGGCTCCTGCTGTACAGCGTGGGAGCAGTTCATGTGAAGTGATGCCCAGCGGTGTGGCAGGTGAGTTGTCTTTGGGCTCTTTGGGGGGTGGGGGTGAAGGTGGCGTTTTAGCTGTATCAGGGGAGGCGGGCAAGAAGGCCAAAAGGAAGCGTAAGCATTCCTGTCATCGGCGTCGGAAATCTGATTCTTCTTCTGCGTCGTCTATTCGTTCTTCGTCAACTTCTTCTACGTCCGGTGAGAGTGAGAAGGGCGATCTTAATAAGAGTTCGGTGCAGCCGACGTTGGCGGCTTTCTCGGAGTTATGGGAGGGGGTGCCTAGGAAATTGCGGAAAAAAAATCCAAAAACGGCGTTATATTGATATTTTTCGGTTGCTGGAGGGCAGGAAGCGGACGGGTGATAGTCGGAAGAAGAGGAAGGAAGACGAAAAGGCCGGGCGGGTACGCAAAGTAGCCAGGAACGTGGTTAATTGGACCAGGGCTTTCTTATGTCTTGCTAGTGTATGGGGGCGTTTGCATACAGACCAGTATGGGATGCTATTGGCGTATATGGACTCCATTTTAGAGGCAGCTCAGTCGCATCAGGGTTGGGCCTGGCTCAACTACGACGAGAAATTCCGCGATAAAATGGAGGAGAACCGGCTTTTATCTTGGGGGACTCAAGATATTAATTTATGGTTAACCCAGATGGCGGTTCGCTCGGGCGGGGGGCTAGGGAGTAGCATGAAAGTAGGAGTAGGGCCTGTCGAAGGGCAAGGGCGGTCCTTTCGTGCGAGCGGGCTTCCGTCGGGACAGCGTGCAGCCGGGGGAGGTGCAGGAGATTTGTGTTGGCGCTTTAACAAGTCTTCGTGCCCCTTTCCGGACTGTAAGTTCCGGCACGCCTGTTCTATCTGCGCTGGTGGGCATTCCGCACTCAAGTGTGTCAAACGCGTGTCAGTCGGTCCTGGAGTGCCGTCTACCAAGCAGTAGGGACCGAGAGGATTTAGCCCCGACTCCAATTCGTTTTAATGTTATCCATCCGTGGTTACGACGGTATCCTAGGCGCAGGGCAGGGAGGGTGTTGGAAGAGGGGTTTCAAACAGGATTTTCAATTCCAGTTGAGGGGACAGTGGTGTCAGGTAAAGTTCGGAATGCGCCCTCAGTTCGGCGATTTCTACATCTCGTACGGGAAAAGCTGGCGGTGGAGCTACGGTTGGGTAGGGTAGCCGGCCCATTTGCTGAGCCGCCCTTCTCCAACCTAGTTGTGTCACCTTTGGGGATCATCCCAAAGAAGGAGCCTGGAAAATACAGGTTGATTCATAATTTGTCTTTTCCTTTCGGTTCTTCCGTTAATGACCACATCCCAAAGGAGCGTTGTACGGTGCGTTATGCATCGTTTGATATGGCGGTTGAGCTGGTACGGCGATGTGGTAGTGAGAGCGTATTGGCCAAGGTGGATATTGAGTCGGCGTTTCGTTTGTTGCCAGTGCATCCTTCAGCTTTTCATTTGTTAGGTTTTTGCTTTGAGGATCAGTTCTATTATGACAAGTGCATGCCCATGGGTTGTTCAGTGTCCTGTGCCTATTTCGAATTGTTCAGTACATTTATGCATTGGGTTTTTACGAAACGAACTGGTTGTACGAATGCAGTGCATTACCTGGACGACTTCTTGTTTGTGGGTGAAGCACGTTCGGGTCGGTGTCAGGCTTTCCTTGATGGCTTTGTGCTTTTGGCGCAAGAATGGGGTGTTCTGTTGGCTGTGGATAAAACAGCAGGCCCTGTGACGAGACTTATCTTTTTGGGTGTTGAATTGGATACCGTGGCCATGGTTGCGCGCTTGCCCCTGGAGAAGGTGATTAAGTTGAGGGTGTTTGTGGCAAATGCGCTCGCCTCCAGTAAGCTGACGTTGAGGGAGATGCAATCGCTCATTGGCTCCTTGAACTTTGCCTGTAGGGTGATCCCGATGGGTAGGGTGTTTTTGCGTCGCTTTGCTGCGGCCACGATAGGGGTTACTAGACCTCATCACCGTATTCGGGTATCACGGGGTATGCGGGCGGATTTAAGTGTGTGGGACACATTTTTGCAAGAATTTAATGGTTGTACAGTTTTTAGAGACGTAGAAATTACCAGTGAAGCGTTACAATTGTATACCGACGCCGCAGGGGGTTTGGGTCTGGGGGTGTACTTCGGTGGTTCGTGGTGTGCGGAGCCATGGCCGGAAGCGTGGCGCCTAGCGGGTCTCACCCGTAATGTCACTTTTTTGGAATTGTTCCCGATTCTAGTGGTTCTGACATTATGGCCGGACAGGATTCGCAATCACACAGTGCTCTAGTGGTGTGATAATGCCGCTGTTGTTAGTGTTATTAATAACTATGCCCCGCGCTGTGTACAAGTGGCTGATCTGATGCGACAGGTAGTGTTAGCTTGTTTGCGACTCAATGTGGTGGTAAGGGCTAGGCACATACCCGGAGCAACTAACAGGATTGCTGATGCTCTTTCCCGTTTTAAGTGGGAGCTGTTTCGGACGTTGGCGCCAGCTGCGGACGAGGAAGGGGCATCGGTACCGGAGCACTTATGGCGGATTGGTCTGCTGAGATGATCCAATTACTGAAAAGCTCAGTATCAGCTTCAACCTGGACTGCGTATCGACGGGGCTGCAGCAATGTCGAGACCTTCCTCGTGGACCGCGGATGGCAGCAGGGACCGGTATCGGATCACCTAACGAGTCAGTATGTTCTCTCGGCAAAAGCGGCGGGGTTTTCGCGGACCACGGTGCGTATGCATCTGGTCTGGTTTTCTTTTTTCTCAAAGGCTGTGGGGTGGGGGGCGGCTGGGGGGGGCTTTTTGACGCGCAGGCTGTTACAGGGTTGGGAACGTTCCTCTCCTTCACCGGTTGATGGTAAGCGCCCGATTACCCACGACTTGCTCGTCCGGCTGTGCGGCGGCCTGCCTCATGTGGTTACCTCCCCTTTTGAAGTCACACTTTTTCGAGCAGTTTTCACAGTTGCCTTTTTCGGGGCTTTTCGGATTGGTGAACTGGTTGCGGAGTCGCGTTGCTCGTTGCCGGGTCAGGGATTGCTATTACCACACGTTGTGTTCATAGAGGGTGGGGTTCGGATTTGGTTAGCGCGTTCCAAGACGGATACGACGGGAAAAGGGACATGGGTGTTTCTGCGGGCGATGCTCAGAGCGCTCACGTGTCCGGTTGCCTCTCTGCAGGCATATTTGCAACTGCGGCCGGGCGGCGTGGGCAATCTTTTTATGCATGCGGATGGGCAGGTGCTAACGCGTTTTCAGTTTACGGCTGTATTGCGGTTAGCGCTGCGGTGGCTGGGTGAGAACCCGAGTCAGTTTGCGCCTCACTCGTTTCGGATAGAGGCGGCGACTACGGCGGCTGGGGTAGGGTTGCCGGAGGGGGAAATTAAGAGGATTGGCAGATGGAAGTCCCAGGCTTTTCGCAGCTATGTGCGGCTGTAAGGGAGGAGGAGAGACTAACTGTTCATTTTGTTTTGCAGATATTGGACCGGGATCGTGTAGCTGTTGGGTGATTGGCCACTCTTTTGTTTACTGGGCCAGTCGGCGAGCAGCAACATGGCCCGTAGGCGAGAACCTCGGCTTGGCAACTTCCTTGGTGACCATTTCATGGCTGGGCGAGCGAGGCCTCCGGTGGATACAGCTCTTGCCTTTGCTTCGGCACCACGAGCGTCAGCGAGGGCCACCAGACATCATCTTGATTCATCTTGGGGGCAACGATTTGGGGGCTTGGACTTGTCGTCAGTTGATTCGTGCAGCTCAGCGCGATTTTGGAGAATTGTTACTTATGTTTCCAGACGTGGTTCTCGTCTGGTCGGATATCATTCCAAGGCCTGCTTCCTGGGGTCAGCGGCGATGGTCCAGGGGGTTAACCAAAATCAATCGGCAGACTGGACGATGGGTGGGGGAGCGGGGGGGCTGTCAGATTTTCCATCCCTGGGCGGAGGTGGCCTGTGCGGGATTGTACCGACAGGATGGGGTACATCTGTCCCCGGTTGGGACGGATTTACTCTTAAATGATTGGCAGGAGGCCTTGGAGGATATTCTGCAGAACAAGCCGGGCTGGTCGCAGCTTTGCCTTGGGGGGCGGCTCAGTTTGAGGTGTCCTGAGCCGTTGGCGGGATCCCGGAGGTTTCCGGGGTCCGGAGCCGGAGGTAATCCTTAGGGCAGGGGTGGGGTACCCCCGACCTGGACAATCCCTCGGGCTTTTGCTAATAATATGGCGAAGCCGGAAGAGGGAGGGATAAGAAAATAGCCAGGGCTTGGGCCCGGCGGAAGCGGAGACGGCGTCACCTTGCTACTGATATGGCTGGTGAGGGCTTGATCCGCGGGGGAGGGGGGGTTTAAGATTGTTGGATTTAAATATTGTTCAGTTATTGTTAAAAGGCTAATAAAGCTGCGACCAGTTTAATTCCAGAACATGTGTGATGTTATTATTGCATAAGGTTTGAAATGAAGAAGGTGAAGGGGGGGGAGCGGGGCGAGAAGCGACTAGTGCGCCGTACCCGGTTACAGGAAGGCCGCGGAGCCCAGTGTGCGCAGCCGCACTTAACCGGGGGGGGCGTCTGGCGCACGCACCCGGCTGGTCGGCTGTCGTGGCGTCGGCAGAAGGGCCATCTTTGAAATGATTGGCTCCCGCGGGTGTTTTGACAACGCGGGAGCCAATCTTTGACGAAAGGCTTCGGCAAGGGGGGGAGCGGTGCGGAGCACTGTCGTCTTTGCGGCCCAGAGGTGCGAGGCGACGGTTGCACCCGCCCTCCCACCCTTCTGAGGGTCTGCGGGACCTGGCGTTTCGGGTGTTGCAACTGGGGGGGGTGGCGGGATCCCGGAGGTTTCCGGGGTCCGGAGCCGGAGGTAATCCTTAGGGCGGGGGTGGGGTACCCCCGACCTGGACAATCCCTCGGGCTTTTGCTAATAATATGGCGAAGCCGGAAGAGGGAGGGATAAGAAAATAGCCGGGGCTTGGGCCCGGCCGAAGCGGAGACAGCGTCACCTTGCTACTGATATGGCTGGTGAGGGCTTGATCCGCAGGGGAGGGGGGGGTTTAAGATTGTTGGATTTAAATATTGTTCAGTTATTGTTAAAAGGCTAATAAAGCTGCGACCAGTTTAATTCCAGAACATGTGTGATGTTATTATTGCATAAGGTTTGAAATGAAGAAGGTGAAGGGGGGGGAGCGGGGCGAGAAGCGACTAGTGCGCCGTACCCGGTTACAGGAAGGCCGCGGAGCCCAGTGTGCGCAGCCGCACTTAACCGGGGGGGGGCGTCTGGCGCGCGCACCCGGCTGGTCGGCTGTCGTGGCGTCGGCAGAAGGGCCATCTTTGAAATGATTGGCTCCCGCGGGTGTTTTGACAACGCGGGAGCCAATCTTTGACGAAAGGCTTCGGCAAGGGGGGAGCGGTGCGGAGCACGGTCGTCTTTGCGGCCCAGAGGTGCGAGGCGACGGTTGCACCCGCCCTCCCACCCTTCTGAGGGTCTGCGGGACCTGGCGTTTCGGGTGTTGCAACTGGGGGGGTGGCGGGATCCCGGAGGTTTCCGGGGTCCGGAGCCGGAGGTAATCCTTAGGGCGGGGGTGGGGTACCCCCAACCTGGACAATCCCTCGGGCTTTTGCTAATAATATGGCGAAGCCGGAAGAGGGAGGGATAAGAAAATAGCCGGGGCTTGGGCCCGGCCGAAGCGGAGACGGCGTCACCTTGCTACTGATATGGCTGGTGAGGGCTTGATCCGCAGGGGAGGGGGGGGTTTAAGATTGTTGGATTTAAATATTGTTCAGTTATTGTTAAAAGGCTAATAAAGCGGGGGGCGGAGCCTGATGTCCAGCGGGTAGGACGCTTTGCGTTGAAGCTCCCGAGAGGCCTACTCAGAATCCTGACTTAATACCTATATAAATCTACTATTTCGCTCCGAGCTGACCGGGGCACCTCGGGGGGGATGGCGGCCCATAAACCAGCGCGCTTGGACTTCGGGTCTCCTTCTTCTTCTCACGGAAAACGCTCCAAAACAGAGGTGTCCTCCCCACAGAAGATGGTTCCATTTCGTGAAAACCCCGCAATGCACCTGGAGATTTTGGAGGAAATACGCGGCGTGAAGGAATTGGTGCAGTCCAATGGAGAAGCGCTTCGAGCCATGCGAGAAGACTTTGGAGTGCTCCAGGACCGACTTGAAGGTCTTTCATTACGGCAGGACAATATGGCGGGGGTCCTCGACTCGCACGAGGTGCGCTTGGGCAAACTGGACAAGGCTGAGCGCCAGATACAGAATCTTCAAAAGGAGTTGGAAGATAGCAATAATCGCGCCCGTCGCAACAATGTGAGGCTCCTCGGAATGCCGGAGGGGGTGGAAGCAGGAGACATAAGAGAATTCTTGCTCAAAACTCTTCCCTCCTTGTTGAAGATCACTTTTCACAGAGAACTGGAAATCGATCGAGCACACCGTGTTCCTGCCCGCATGGCGCTCAACCGCACGACCCCCCGGCCTATTATCTTTAGCTTGTTACGATATCAACAAGTGGAACAAATTTTACATGCTGCCCGAGCGAATCATCATTTGGAATTTGAAGGTCGTAAGGTCTCCTTCTTTCCTGATTTGGCGAAGCCTACCGTTGACCGTCGGAGGAAACTCCTTGCTCTTCGCCCTCGACTTCAACAGCTACAGGCTCGCTTTGGCCTGTTGTATCCAGCGAAGCTCCGAGTGACTCTCCACAACCAGACTAGGACGTTCGAGGATCCTGATCTACTGTCAACATTTTTGGACTCCAAAGAAGCAGAGCAGATGCGCTAATCCCAAATCTTGGACTTTTATCTGCCGGCTCTGTCCGCCATTTTGAAGGGCCCGATGCGGCGGTCATAGCCCAGCACAGAAATAGCCTGGACTTTCTTTCTTTCTCTGTATGACTTTTGTCTTTGGTCTCCTATCCCTTCATGATGTGTGCCTCGGTCGGATTCGGAGCACGCACAGTCCTACAGGTTATATGTTTTTTTTTCAATTTCGGCCTTCTCTGGGGCTTCTCCCCGCAGACACATGGTCGCCAGTAATTTTGGGGTTTTGCTTCTCCTCTACCGTACTGCGGTTTTCTTTGTTAATGTGGAGCGCTTCATTGTATTATATTAGCTTATTTCTTCTATGTCATGTGTACAGCCAGATACAGTCAGTTGGAGGGACACAGTGAAATTATGTGTGCTATCATGCTCAGAATTTCAACTTTTCTGAATGGCCTTATGTAAAATCTTATTATTCATTGTCAAAGACATTACTGGTCCACTCAAAGGAAAGAAAATCCTTAGCTAACTTAGCCACGAGCATGTTGATTTGGTGTTTCATCAGGAAACGCATTACACTCTACTGAAACACTGAAACTCAATGCTAGGCCTCACATGGTAGCTGCCTATTCTCCCACCGTTTCCAAATGGTACGGATAGCCATTCTGGTTAAGAAGTCTTTGCACGCTACTGTACCTGATATTAGCGCTTACATGGAGGGTAGATGGGCCCGTGTACACCTTGAGGTTGGAGATAGAGAATTCACGTGTATTAGTACTATGCCCCGAATGTGGACAACTCTGCTCACTATGCAAGTTTTTGCGTAGTTGGCCTCGGCCTCCGCCAATGCTCCATTAATACTTGGTGGCGATTTTACTCAAGTGTTCCCTCAATCTTTTCTTCTCAGACAAGGTGCTCGTTGGTTGGAAGCTCCAATACCGAGCAGACCTGTGTGGCTAGATATAATAGCGGGCCTTTGCTCACCGATTCCTCTTACCTTACTCCCTGGTATGACTCTCCTATTAGACTCCCACTATCCACCAATGTTTTTCGACATTTTAGGTGCCTTTAATACTCTTATGCAACCTTTCGACTCCCGACTCTGGTCAGTGCAACTTCAGCATTGCATTCGGAGCACTAGGGTACTCCCGCCATCGGCACTCTCTGCATAAGGTTGATTAGAGACTTCCGATCTCTCGGTAGTTCACCGGGTGTAGCATCCAATTTTACTAAACCTTATGTAATGCTATTACTAGTGATACCTCTATAGCGCAGAAAGTATGGGAGAAAGAATTGCATGTGACTTTAACCTCGGAGCAATGGAGCCTTATCTGGAGCAGAGGGACACGGGTTCCCGACCCGCCTTACTCACTCAGACCCTCTTCTTTCTAGCCCACCGGTGTTTTTACACTTCTCACAGATTAGACAAATGGAACACTACTCAGGGTAATGGTTGCTGGACACGTCCTGTGGCCATTGGTTCTTACTTCATGTTATGCATGAATATCCCGCACTACCGTATAACTGGCGTCGGGTCCGGGGTCGTATTTAGTCTATATTGCACTCTCAGGAGTCCCTTTCTTGGAGGATAATGGGACTTCGCCCAGTTGCGGGGATCCCCTCTCTCCCAAAAATGGCTTATCTCCTTTTGAACTTTATGCTTGGCATTGCTATTTCCCTAATTACGTAATACTGGGAAATTAGTTCCCATCTGAGCCTCAATGAATGGTGAATCATGCCTGTCTCTACAGTAAATATGCACAAATACCTCGTCTGTTCGCTTCCTCCGTTCAGACTCCTTCTCATTGGTCTCAATGGAAGATGCTCAATGAATATGTACATTTTGCTAAATGCTCTCATCTGACTGTCTAACTTTGTATATATCTCTGTCTCATGATCATGCTGTATTGTGGATACTTTTTTGATCGTTTGATGTATAATCACTGTTAATTGGAAGCGCTCACATGCGGATACAAACGGGTAGAGAAGAAGCACCGGGGTGGGGGGTAATGGGTTTATTTTTCCTTATTGTATACTTGTTTTGTCTCTTTTGGTGTGTTGTTTCTTTTGTTTGTTGCAAAATGAAAATAAAAGTTTAAAAAAAAAAAAAAAGGCTAATAAAGCTGCGACCAGTTTAATTCCAGAACATGTGTGATGTTATTATTGCATAAGGTTTGAAATGAAGAAGGTGAAGGGGGGGGGAGCGGGGCGAGAAGCGACTAGTGCGCCGTACCCGGTTACAAGCTTCTTTTTAAGTTTTCTCTTTGTCTGCCTTATCAATGACTTGCATTTAACTTGCTAATACTTATGTTGTTTCCATTTTCTGACGCATTTTCTCTTAGCTATAACAGCCTCTTTGACCTCACCTTTAAGTTATGCTGGCTGTTTGACCTTCCTTCCACTTTTCTTAAAGCGTGGAATACATCTGGCCTTGGATTCCAAGATGGAATATTTAAATAACATCCATGTGTGATGTACAGTAGATTCCTAACGTTTGCAGTTGCTCCTTCTAGTTTTTTTCTTAACCATTTTCCTCATTTTATCATAGTCTCCTTTTTGAAATTTAAATGCTAGTGCAAAAAGGAAACTATGATAAAATGAGGAAAATGAAAGTGAAATCTTTATCAACAATGACACTTAAGGTGGTGGTAGTTAACATAAGAATATAGGAAATTCCATACTTGGTCAGATCAAGGTCCATCAAGTCCTGTATCCTGTTTCGAACTGGCAAATCACTTCTATCTGTGCCCTTCTCTTCTATTGCTAACTCCAGACTTTGCTCCTTTCACCTTGCTGCTCCTTATGCCTGGAACAAACTACTGTACCTAAGTCTGTACGTCAGACGCCTTCTCTGGCCCTTTTCAAACCCAGACATACAACAGTGAAAAACCCTTTTATCTTTTTGTCGGAGTTGTCACACAAAAGCAGGAGGAGTTAAATCCTTCCCCTCGCTGTGGCCTCTCCTTTTAATAATTTCAAAAAAGTGATCAAAGTTCAAACACTTAGCTTTTTTCCGAGCTTATAAACACCACAGAGTCCAAAACTAATGACATCTCACGTTTCGGGTCTGAGTACTCCGACCCTGCATCAGGTTAAGAAAGATCCTGTAGTTGTGAAAGCTCTGATTGGGAGTTTTCTTTTTTTCTGCTTTTTAAATCCAGGCTGAAAACTCACCTTTGCTGCCGCTTTCGGATCTTGAATCACCTGGTCTCCGTTGTGTTTCCTTACCATTCCCCTAGATATATCCCATGTCTACAGCTACTGTGCTGTTTGCCTTGACTAGATTGTAAGCTCTGATAAGCAGGGAGTGTCTTTTACATGTATCTGTGTAGCGCTGCATACGTCTTGTAGTGCTATACAAATGCTCAGTAGTAGCAGTAGTAGTAGTCTAACAAATGGTCACAATGGTCAGGTTCCTAAAAAGGCACACAGGTTCCACAATGCTCATCCTGGGGTAAGCAGTGGATTTCCCAAGTCCTCTAGTTTATGGACCTTTCCTCCAGGAACTTGTCCAAACCTTTTTTAAACCCAGCTACACTAACAGCTTTTACTATATCCTCCGGTAACGAATACCACAGTTTGATTACATGTTGATTAAAAAAATATTTTCTGTTATTAGTCTTAAATGGATTACATTGTAGCTTCATTGCATGCCCTTTACTCTTTCTATTTTTTGAGGGCATAAAAAACTGATCAAAGTTTACCCATTCCACTCCATTGATTAATTTATGGATTTGTATCATATCTCCCCTCAGTCATCTCTTCCAAGTTGAAGAGCCCCAACCTTTTAAGCCTCTCCTCATAGGGGTTTCTCTTCCATCCCCTTTATCATTTTTGTCACTCTTCTCTGTATCTTTTCTAATTCCGTTATATTTATTTATTTATTTAGACAGTTTTGTATGCTGCCTTATCCTTCAATCAAAGTGGTCACAACACAATTGGGGGATACATTTAACACACAGGGATATGAGACACATACACTAATACTTACAGGGAACATGGGCAGTGGAGGGTTAAGTGGCTTGCCCAAGACCACAAGGAGCATCTGTGGGACTGGAAACCCCAGTCCTTCTGGCCCAAGGTTGCTGTCCTCTAGTGGGATTTGAACCCCCGACCTTCCGGCCTGAAGTACCTTGCCCCAACCACTAGGCTACTCCTCCCTATATCTTTTTTAAGATACAGCAACTAGAATTGCACACAATATTTAAGGTACAGTTGCAACCATGGAACAATACAATATCCTCAGTTTTATTTTCCATTCCATTCCTTATGATTCCTAGCGTTCTACTCGTATTTTCTTTCTTGACCACCGCTGCATACTGGGTGGAGGGTTTAAATGTATTATCCACAATGACACCTAAATCTTTTTTCTGGGTGGTAGTTTCTGAGGTGATATCTTGCATTGTGTAACCATAATTTGGGCTGTTCTTTTCTAGATGCATAACTTTGCATTTGTCCACATTAAATTTCATCTGTCATTTGGACGTTCAGTCCTCCAATTTATCAAGATCCTCTTGCAATTTCTCACAATCCTCTTGCGTCTTAACAACTTTGAATAATTTTGTCTTATCTGCAAATTTGATTACCTTACTCATTATTCCTATTTCCAAATCATTGATCAATATGTTAAAAAGCATTTGGCCCTGCACAAATCCATGGGGTACTCCACTATTCACCTTTCTCCAATGAGAAAAGTGTCTATTTAGCCCTACTCTTTGCTTTCTATCTTTTAACCAGTTCCTGATTCACAATAGTGCACTGCCTCCAATCCAATGACTCTTCAATTTGGTCTAGAGTCTCTCATGAAGGACCTTGTCAAAGGCTTTCTAAAAATCCAGATATACTGTATCAACCAGCTCACCTTTATCTGTTTATTCATACCTTCAAAAAATATAACAGATTAGTAAAACAATACTTTCCTAGGCTAAATCCATGTTGGCTTTCTCCCATTAAACCATGACTATCCACATGTTCAGTCATTTTATATTTTATAATGGTTTCCGCCATTTTGCAGAGCTTACCAATCTATAGTTTCCTGGATCACCCCTGGAACCCTTTTTAAAAATTGGCACTACATTGGACATTCTCCAATCTTCCGGTACTACAGATGATTTTAATGATAGTTCACAGATTACTAATAGTAGGTTTGCAATCTCATATTTCAGTTATTTCATCACCTTTAGATGTATTCCATCTAGTCCAGGTGATTTGCTACTCTTCAGTTTATCAAATAGTTGTAGTACATCTTCCCGGTTTATCAATATTTCTTTCAATTCTTCCGTTACATCACCTTTATATGCCATTTCAGGTATGGGTAACTTCCCTACATCTTCTTCAGTAAAGACTAAAGCAAAGAAGACATTGTCTCTCTGCTATGGCCTTGTCATTACTTAATGCCCCTTTTGTCATCCAATGGTCCAACTGACTCTCACAGGATTTTTTGCTACGAATGTACTTAAAGTTTTTATTATGTGATTTTTGCTTCCATGCCAAGTCGATACCAGGGTAAACGAAATCACCCATTATTACTTTGTTGTAACTTTTGTTAGTTTTCCTGATTTCTTTCAGCATTTCATCATCCATCTGGCCAGGCGGTCAGTAGTACAGCCCCACTGCCATCGCCTTCCCCTTTTTACATGGAATTTCTATCCATAGAAATTCTACAGTGTATTTTGTTTCCTTCAAAACTTTAATCCTATGCTACTCAATGCCCTCTCTAAGATAGAGAGCAACCCCTCCTCCAATTTGATCTCCCCATCATTGTGATATAGTTTGTACCCCAGGTATCACAGTGTCCCATTAGTTGTCCTCCTTCCACTAGGTCTCTGAGATGTCAATCATATCTAACCTTTCATTTAGTACTATATATTCTAGCTCTCCCATCTTATTATGTTTTAGACTTACAGCCCTGCATACAGGCATTTTAGAGGTTGTATTTTATTCATATTAACAATATGGTTTCAGTTGATGGGGTAATTTGGCATCTTTCAGCTCTGTACTTAAGGACATCTGGGTTACCTTTATCTTTATTGGAACCTCTCTGGCAGATGCACTAACTTCCTTCTTTTGCTAGTATTCTTCAAAGATACAGCCTTCCGAACCATGAGCTCCTGGGCGACTGTTGTCTTTCCCCTATTATCTAGTTTAAAAACTGCTCTATTCTTTTTAAAGGGTGATGCCAACAGCCTGGTTCCATCTCATTTAAGGTGGAGCCCCTCCCTTCCCCAGAATGTTGCCCAGTTCCTAACAAATCCAAAACCATCTTCTTTGCGCTTTTGTCTCATCCACGTATTAAGACTCCAGAATACTGCCTGCTGGTTAGGTCCTATGCATTGGAATAGGAAGCATCAGCCTGATTCATCAGAGTTGGACGAATCAGGCTGATTCCTTGCAGGAGCCAATAGTGGCTGTGTTTATTTGGGATTTTGCCGCCTCAGGTCTGCCTCTGCCTTCCTGCCACTTTTTTTATCCCACCAGACTCAGTGAAGGAAAACCCTGCTCTTCAGTCCCGTGGCTCTTTGAGGGAGGGCTAGGACTGGAAATGAGCTGATGGGGGAGGGGGGCTAGGATAGGACTGGAAATGGCTACTAGGGGGGCTAGGATTGGAAATGGGCTATACGGGGCTAGGATATGACTTGAAAGGGCTGATGATGGGGCTAGGACTGGAAAAGGCCTTTTTGTGGAGCTTGGACTGGAAATGGGCTGACAGGGAGGCTTGGACTGGAAAATGGGCTAATGGGAACTAGGATAGGACTGGAAATGGGCTAATGGGGGCTTGGACTGGAATGGACTGGTTGGGGATGCTTGGTCTGGAAATGAGCTGATGGGGGCTATGATAGGACTACAAATGGACTGATGGAGGGGCTTAGATAGGACTGGAAATGGCTGATGGGGCTAGGACTAGAAATGACTGCTGGGGGGAGCTAGGACTAGAAATGACTGCTGGGAGGGCTAGGATTAGAAATGGGCTGATGCGGGGGATGGGAGAATGGGACTAAAAGGAAGCGGATGCTGAGTAGGGGTGAAACTAGAAGGGAGCTGATATTGGGGGAGAACTAGAAGTGGATGGGGCTGGGGGAGTGAGGATGGAGAGGGGAAAATATATTTTGTTTGTGAGGAAAGAAAAATCTACGATAGGCCAGGTATTGGGAGAGTAATGGGGGATTGAGGATGGAGGGATGAAATTTGAGTGGATGAAAAAGGAATAAAGAAAAAAATGGGAGGGAAGAGCAAAAGGGGAAAGATCAGTATGTTGGAGCAGATGTAGAGAGAGAATGGAAAAAAATAGAAGAGAGAAGAAAGGACAAATGGACAACAGACAATGGCGAGTTAGCAGAAGACACAGAGAAAACAGAAGAAAGTGACTGGGCCAGTTGCGACGGAAAAGTAAAATGCCCAAACAACACAAAGGTAGAAAAATAGTATTTTATTTTGAATTTATTAACTGGAATATGTCAGCTCTGAGAAACGTGCATCACTAAAGTCTTGGTGTTTTGTTTAGTACAAGAAGAAATTAATTTATAGTTTTATTTCTCCAGTGTTGTTGTACATTTCACGTTTGGCTTTAGGGATGCATAGTTTAATTATTGTCTTCATATTTATAAATTGTGATCCCTTGTTCTATGTTTGCTGACGGTCTGTGTATTGCATGTGTAACCGAGCTGCAGTATTCGGTTAATGTAATTACATGTGACAGTCACACACACTTTCCTCAGTAGGAGATGTAATGGTATTCTCTGAGATGTATTGGTTTAATATTTGCAGCGTTGCCTTTTGGTGGTAGGGTTTGGTGCTTTGAGAGTCCTGGTAGTGCTATTATGATACGGCGAGTTTGCATTGGGTTCTAAATGAACAAGGTTTATTGTACTTTCTGGCAGTTGGCACTAGAGTATGGTAATGTAGAAACCTGGTAGTATTTCTTTATCCTCACTGCTCATGCAAATAGTATTCAGACACTCATTAAGAGGCATGTTTAAAAGTTAATATGTATTCAAAAATGTTAATGTGCGCTAAGTGCAGTAACACCCATTTATTTCTATTGGCGCAGTGGCACTTAACGCACATTGATATTTAGTAAACATGCCCCTAAGTCATTGCCAGGAAAAGGGCTCCTTTGAAAGCTGCTTAAAATTTTAGGAAAACATACATTTTAAAATACAATTAATTAAATGTATGCAAATGAGACCCAGTGGATATGTAAACGAGGCCCCGCAATGAGTCTCCACCCTTGAGCCACTCCTGGGCCGACTCCAGAATTGGTTCAAGGTTGGTTAAGTCTTCTGCCCCCCCCCCCTCCCCACGGCAGAATCTATTGTTTAGCTTTGAATGCTCTGCTCTTTGCCACTCCCAGATGCTGTCGTACTAGGTGGCCACCTAGTTTGCCTAATGGTAGCGTCGTCCCTGATGACCCTGCACCCATTGCATCCATCATTGCTGAATCAATCCAGATGCAAGGAGTAGGCAGGAATGATTTAGGATAAGCTACTTGCTTGCCGATGGTTCTGGTGTTCCAGTAGATTCTCCCTCTATTCTGCCCCCTAGCTTAGCACCTGCTCTTGAGCTTCTTCACACCATCCCCTGCATTCAACCAACCCCCCTCTCTTTAAGGCAACCCCACCCTCGCTTCAGCCATACTATCTCCACTCTACCTCGCTCTCTAATACTCCTGCTCCTTCTCTCATCAGGTAATATCAACCCCAACCCTGGCCCCCCCTCCCATTTCTTTCTCACACTAAAGAAAGTTCCTCACTACCCCATCTAATCTCATCCACATCCCGCTCCTCCCTCCTTCCGCCCTCCCTCGTTCTGCCCTCAATCACTCATCCATAGACATAAACTCCAACCCTACCCCCAAAAATAATCCCTCACATAACTTACCCGATACCATCGATTTTCCCCTCATTTCCCCTCCCTCATGTCCCTTTTGGAGAACACAATCACCCAGTCACACCCATCCACACCCTGCTTCCTCTAAACCCCACACCACTCTGATAAGAAATCTACACGTAACTTATCCAACCTTATCCATATCCCTCTCCTCCCCCCTCCACTCTCCCATTTTCATGCACCCTATGGAACGCATGCTCAGTCATTAAAAAAACACTTTCATTCATGACCTTTTTATCTCCATTGCCCTACACCTTCTTGCCTTCACCGAGACCTGGCTCCCCCCAGACGGCACCGCATCCATTGCCTCTCTCTGCTATGGGGACTACCAGTTCCCCCATACACCTCGATCTACTGGTCGCGGTGGTGGCGTTGCCTCCTATTCTCTCCCTCCTGCCAATTCCAACCCCTCCTGCCACCCCAATCTCACTCCCCCTTCTCCTTCGAAGTCCACTCCATTCGCCTCCTCTCACCACTCCCCCTCTGAATAGCTGTTATTTATCGCCCACCAGACAAACTCAATCAACCTTCCTCTCCGACTTAGACTCCTGGCTTTCTGCCTTTATGGATCCCTCCTCCACCACTCTTATTCTTGGCGATTTCAACATTCACGTCGATAACCCCTCCGACCCCCATGCCTCTAAGTTCCTCGCTCTTACCTGCTCGTTCAACCTCCAACTTTGCTCCACTGCCCCCACACATCTACATGGCCACTGCCTTGACCTAATACTCTTCTCCAACTCCTCTCCTTCAAACCTCTGCAAATCAATCCTTCCCTCATCTGACCATCACCTCTTAACATTTACTCTTCAGCTTCTGCTGTCCCAATATCGTCCTGTCTCTTCCAACCTATTTAGAAACCTTCATAATATTGATCCCCTGACTCTCTCCTCCACCATCTTTCCCCTCCATTTTATCCTCTAAGTCCGTCGACGAAGCATTATCTTCATACAGTGCTACATTATCCGCAGCCCTTGACACTCTTGCCCCTCCCACCCCACGTCTTCTCAAACGATCTACTCCCCAACCTTGGCTTTCACCCACTATCCGTTACCTACGCATCTGCGCCCATTCTGCCGAACAACCTTGGTCCAAATCCCGCTCCCTGGAAGACCTTCTACACTTCAAATTCATGCTTGGCTCCTTTCAGTCTGCCTTAGCACTTGCCAAACAAGATTACTACATCCATCTGGCCAACTCCCTTGCCTCTGATCCTCGCCGTCTCTTTAATACCCTCAATTCTCTCCTCAAAGTTCCCCCGCCCCCGATCCCACCCTCCCTTTCTGCCCAAACCCTAGCCAACTACTTCCACGACAAAATCCACAAGATTATCCTCCAATTCCCTCCCCCCATCTACCTCCCCTCCCCCCCAATTCTCCTCCCCCATCCATACTCCCTCTGCCACCCTCTCCTTCCCTCCGATCTCTGAGGAAGAAACCACACTCCTTCTGTCCTCCTCCAAACCCACCAACTGTTCATCAGACCCTATCCCCACCCATCTCCTACGTTCCATTCCCCTCACCATTGTCCCCTCCATCACTCATATCCTCAACCTTTCACTCTCCACTGCAACTGTTCCCGTTGACTTCAAGCATGCTGTTGTCACACCCCTCCTCAAGAAACCCTCACTTGATCCCACATGTCCTTCTAACTATCGACCCATCTCCCTCCTTCCCTTTATATCCAAACTATTAGAACGAGCAGTCCACCATCGCTGCCTCGACTTCCTCACCTCGCAGGCCCTCCTGGACCCACTTCAATCCGGATTCCGTCCCCTACACTCCACTGAAACGGCACTCACAAAAGTCAAAAACGACCTGTTCCTGGCTAAATCCAAGGGCCTCTATTCTATCCTCATCCTTCTTGACCTTTCTGCTGCCTTTGACACCGTTGACCATGACCTTCTCCTCTTCACCCTCTCCTCGCTTGGCTTCAAGGACTCCGTACTATCCTGGTTCTCCTCCTACCTCTCCCATCGCTCATTCACTGTATGCTCTGGTGGCTCCTCCTCCTCCCCTACCCCGCTCCATGTAGATGTACCCCAGGGATCTGTCTTGGGCCTCCTCCTCTTCTCTCTCTATACCCAAGGCCTTTGCGTGCTTATCTCCTCCCATGGCTTTCAATACCATCTTTATGCCGACGACCCTCAAATCTACCTCTCTACATACACCTAATATCTCTCCGGCAACCCAGTCCAAGATCTCTGCCTGTCTTAAGGACATCGCTGCCTGGATGTCTCATTGCCAAATGAAATTGAACATGGCCAAGATTGAACTCCTTGTCTTCCCACCTAACTCCTCCCCCCCCCTCTCTCAATCCATGTGGATGGATCTACTATCCTTCCTGTTCCCTCGGCCCGCAATCTAGGGGTTATCTTTGACACCTCTCTCTCCTTCTCCGCTCATATCCAGCTTGTAGCTAAGACCTGACGCTTCTTTCTCTACAACAATAGCAAAATCCGCCCCCTCCTCTCTGAACACACTACCAAAACGCTTATCCACTCCTTAATCTCCTCTCGCCTTGATTACTGCAACCTACTCCTCGCTGGTCTTCCCGTGAGCCACCTCCTTCCCCTCCAATCTATACAAAATCACGCTGCTCGACTGATCTTCTGCCAGCCTCGCCATGCCCACATTACTCCCCTTCTCAAGTCGCTTCACTGGCTCCCTGTCCAGCTCCGCATCCAATTCAAGCTTCTCCTGCTGACCTATAAATGCATTCACTCTATGGCCCCTCAATACCTCTTATCTCTCCCTACGTCCCCCTCTCGAAATTTGCGCTCCACTAACAAACTACTTCTATCAATGCCTTTCACCCGCACCGCAAACTCCCGACTGCGCTCTTTTCACCTTGCTGCACCCTATGCCTGGAACAGCCTGCCTGCGTCTGTGCGCCAGGCATCCTCCCTGGCCCTCTTCAAATCCAGGTTGAAGACCCACCTCTTCACCATTGTATTCAGATCCTAACTCCTTCCTCATCTTACCCTAACACCCGTCCAATGCTTATGACCAAATTACAGACCAAATTGTACCACACCGTACCTTGAGCATAACTGACTAATGCTCTGTACTGTTCTAACTAGATTGTAAGCTCCGATGAGCATGACTCTGACGGGCAGGGACTGTCTCTTGTATGTTGTCTACCTCTTGTAGGTTAGCTGTGCAGCGCTGCGTGTGTGGCACTTTATAAGTGCTGAATAGTAGTAGTAGTAGCCTTGGGGAATGTAGAATCCAATCAGCAAGGGGGGGAAAAAACTCATTCTTGTTGTCCATTCATCCACTGTGTCTGTCTCATGCCAATTTGAATTCCGTCACTATATTTGCCCCCACCATCTCCATTGGGAGGGCATTCCATGCATCTGCACAGTTCTAAGTGGGATGGCTGAGCTTCCATCATTTTTGTGGGGACATGTTGAGGTTTTGGAGCCCTGTGCATTATTCTTGTGGAGGTGTGCGATGTAACATAACAGTCCCCTCTCTCCCATAAGAATAATGACTGGAGCTGGCTTAGCCTAGAAGGAAATCCATTTCTGTTTCTAGTGGTCAAGTTCTGCACTGCGTAGAGTGGTTTCTTGAGGTTTCATGTCAGCTTTTGTTTGCGCATCTATTATATGTGATTAACTATGTTCTGTACTAAGTGAAGGTCTGCCTTTGTTCTATGTGTATCTGAAGTGAGGTATTCTGCAATTGCAGGCTTGGGCAACCTGCAGCTCTGCATGCCATCTGCCCCCAGCAGCTCATGGGCTTTCTCGCTGCTGCACTAATGCCCCTGTTTTCCCCAAGATTATACAGTTTTCTTTTCTGTACATTCTTTTGCAGGAGGTCTTTGTTTTTCTCTGTTTTTGGAAACGTGCATCTGATATCTTTTGGATTTTGTACAGTACAGAAGGAAGTGCATTCTATTTACTCTTTCTTTGGGATGCTATCTGGTTCCATGGGGTTTCCAGGTTAGTGTTTGTCTATGTATTTCTATTTTTAAATTGTGATCCCTTGTTCTGTGCTTGGTGATGGTCTATGTTGTGACTGAGCTGCGGTATTCTGTTCATGTCCCATTTGTTCTCTTTCCCCAGTAGATGTATTGGTATTTTCAGAGTATTGGTTTAAGATTTGCAGTGTTGCCTTTTGATAGGTAGGATTTGGTGCTGTGTGAGTCCTGGTAGTGCTGTTATGATATGGTGGGTTTACAAGAAGGGTGTACCCCTCCATTTTGGCTGTTGGGAGGGGGGTGCTAGATCATCTCTCTCCTCAGGCAGCAGATTGCCTTGAGCCACCCCTGACACTTAATAAAAGCTGGCTTGCTACACAGGTCCCAAACCTGTGCTTCTAAGGTAGTCTGTTAATTTCCTAGGCGATTCTTGATAGAGGGAGCCTTTCAAATTGCCCTTTGATCTGTCACTTGGCTTTAACACCTATTTAAAACAAATTCCCAGATCTCTTACCTCCTAACTGGAAGGCCTCTTTGTAAAGGTCTCTAGAAACAATTTCTTTCTTTCAACTCAAAGAATATTTACCCTATTCTTCCTTCTATGCTAAGCTATACTCTGATTTGATTTAAACTAAAAGTTCTCTGCAGTTTTAAATTTAAACTAAAAGCTCTCTGCTGAGTTTTAAATTTGAACTAAAGGTTCAGAATTTTATGACCTGTCATTTGTGGAAAGAAATTACAATGAACAGAGTTTTTAGTGAACCAGATGGCAGTTGATTTTGCGAGATTAAAGTACCAGTCTATAGGTAGAAAGCCAATCGGCTATTTTGTCTGAAGAGTTAGACAGCAGACTGAAATGAGAAGTCCCAAGACTTATGACTAATAAGTATCTGAATATCATCTGCATAAAGATATACTTTAAACTCAAGATCCCGAATTAGGTTGCTATTGGGGTGATGAATAAATTAAAACGTGTACATGACAAGATTGAACCTTGAGGGGCATCATAATATAAATGGAACTCTGAGG
The DNA here is from genome assembly GCA_033557465.1 of Ichthyophis bannanicus. Classification (NCBI taxonomy): domain Eukaryota; kingdom Metazoa; phylum Chordata; class Amphibia; order Gymnophiona; family Ichthyophiidae; genus Ichthyophis; species Ichthyophis bannanicus. Next base: position 643,091,351 of record CM066036.1, on the reverse strand, counting down.
AAGTTACACCACCTACGTTTACAGTAAAGAAATGTGGATAAAAATAGGATGTGAACCAATTGAATGCAACATCTGTTATCTCTGTCTCATGTAGGCAATTAACATGGTATGATCAATTAAATCAAATGCTGCAATTAAATGCAACTGCAATAGGAGCGTCTCCTTCCCTCTGTCTAATCGGGACGGATGTCATCATATAAGGAGATAAGCAGATTGATAGAGGTGTAAGATATTTGCTTCAAAAAATGGATTCAAAGATCGGTTAAAAATATTTTCTGTGATCCTAGCCATAAGAGGCAGGCTTGACATAAGGTGGTAATTGACTGGACTAGATGGACCGCATTTAGGATCCTTGAGATATGGCCCAATGACCTCCTTTTTCCATAAAGCGGGGACAATGCTTTATTCGAAACTCACATGATGTGATGGCGCCGGACAATGTGAATGTGGATCTCTTTTAAAATGATTTTTGGGGAGAGTGGATGGGATTTCCACATGTGAATGAGCTATTTTAAAGTACATTTTAAAACTTCTAAAATGTATACTTATATGACGAATTGCAATCAACTGCAATTCATATTCTTGAAGTGTGCAAAAACCTGGCACACTTCAAGAATATGAATTGCTGATGCCAAAAATAACTTCATTTTTTTGCATAGGCTGTTTTCCAAGAACAACTGAGACATGCAAGCAGGTCTTAAATGTGCACTGTAGCAAAACAAACAAAAAAGAATCCTGAGAATGATTATTATTTAGAAACTTTTCAAAATGAATCTAAACCAAGATAAGCTATTATGTTCTCATAATTTAATTTAACTTAATTTAATAACTTGCAGGTCAAAATTTAGCAGCACTTCTCTGGGTTAGCAGTGCCTCTTATCTGGATAAGTGCGGCTGACCGGGATATTCAGTAGCACTATAAGATAATGTTGTTAAATATCCTCATAGGGTTGCCCATGGGAGGAGCAGGGGCGGAGCCAGCAACATTGAGCGCCTCTATACGGATAACTATTCAAATAACTTAGCACAGCAAAAAAAGCTGTCATAAGGCTATCCAGATAGGCTATCTGTATAGTGGCACTGAACATCAAGATATTTTTAACCACAGCAGCTAACAGTTAACTTGGCATCTTAGCAATTATCATGTGCTAATTTCCATGCTAACGCCCTAATGTGAAAGAGGATGTAGAATGTGCTATACAGTTACAGGTAGCTACCGCATGCTAGCTGTTAATGTGGCAGATAAAATGACACAGTTGACGCCTACTGAATAGGTGCAGCTAACTGCAGCATGGTATTTGTCCTTCAGTTAAGGTGCAGCAAAAAAAACTTTTTTCTACTTTAACTGAAGGGTAAAATGTTGGGAATGTCCTCAACAGCTAACATGGAGGCTTTACAGTTGTCAAGTGTTAATTTGGGCCAATAACCCAGGATAACTACAATCCCTTACCACTCTTTAGTAAATAGCTTCGGGAATTTGCTGCCAGAATATGTAGTGAGAGTAGTGAACATAGGGTGATTTAAAAAGATTTAGATAAGTTCCTGGAGGAAAGGTCACAAAACCATTATTAGTCAACTAGACTTGGGAAAGGCATTGCTTATCTCTGGATACATTGCCTGGAGAAGAGCTGTGGAGGAACAGATGGCTTGAAACACCTTCGGTGTCGCCTGAACCTCGTTCGTATGGAGCGGAGCAGCCCACCTGTCGGCTATTGAAAGATTCCCTTAATCCTATCCGCGGAGTGGAGGGAGTTTATGAGGATATCGTGGACAGAGTGGAGCGTTTTTCCGTTCCTTAAACAGCTAAGTCCTCTTGAGTGTTATTACGTTCCCGAGGGGGACTCGTTGAGCTGTGATATTTGCTTTTATAGCCCGTGAATCAAACAGATCCAGCTGACTCTAATACAGTTTTTAGAAAAATTGTTTTTGCTGACAGCAGCAAGTGCTGATTTTGTCGGCTAGGCTGATGAGCAGCCATTTAAACATTGAGTAAAAAGGAGGGTTCACTTCAGGAGAGGAAAGGTTTCTTCTCATGGTGAACGATCCGACAAAAAAAGCTTTTGTATTAGTTAAGGGGTTGTAGTTGGCTATGGAATTCAAGGGTGGGTGTTAACTCTTATTTGGTTGGTGATATATTATAGGGGAATTACGGTTTTTGGAATGCATTGGGTTGATTTCTAGGGGTGTATAGGGTAGGATATCTCTGGATATAAGCAACAAGAAATGGATCTACTCCTTGGGAACCTGCCAAGTACTTGTGGATTGGTCATTGTTAAAAACAGGATGCTGGACCTGATGGACCTTTTGTCTGACCCAGTATATTTCCTATGTTCTTATGTTGTTCTATCTCTTTGCTTTTCTTCCAACAAGTTCCTAAGGAATGATACCCAATACTTTCCATGGTTTTCATGACTTCATGCATCATTGAATAGCTAAGTAGTACATGATCTGTTACTATAGGTGTGGTAGTTTGAAGGTGGTCTGAATTGTTTCTTCTGTGGTATATACAGAAATTAGAATATTTATTTGAAAAGATTTTGTATGACTAACGAAATTATACAGTCTGGTTGTAAGATTTTCCATGCATTGATCAAGACCATGCTATGCTATCTTCATATACTGCTTTCCTCAAAACAAAAGTTTGACCCAAGGCAGTTTGCAAAAATAATAGAATAACCAAATACATCTTGATCCTCCTTTCCTCTTCTTATTTTTTTAGTTTATATATGTATTAATCCGAAAATCTAAAAATCATAAACCTCTTTAAACTTTTAAAAAAACCCTTTTAACCAGGCCTTCTGAACCCACCACAAAATATCAAATATGTCGACAGTATAAAGATCGCACTGAATGTCAGAGGATTTCAACATTTATCTGACATCGGTGATCTCCCCGGTGTCCCCGCCATGCATGGCTCCATCAAGCGTTTCGCCACTGCTTCTTCAGGGGAGTTTCTTTTAATCGAGTTCCACCAGCACAATGAACCAAACCTGTGCTCCTCCAGAAAGCTGCTATTAACAAACTGCTTTCACTGTCGACTGGAAAGGAGGAGTTTTTCTAGATCGGCGATGTTCTGAGCCTAGGTATGGGGCTATTTCGATAGGCCCATATTACCAGCTCAAATAGTTCTGAGATTCTTTTCTCCTCGGGATTAATTATACCCATTTGATCCCTGGCATTTGGAGAGCCCTTAATATTTTAGTGGAGAGAGTTTTCATCATTTAAAGTGTGCGCCTCTATTCACTCCATGATTGGCATTGATTGGGTGCGAATTGTTCTATTTTTCTTTGGCAGCCTAAGCACTCTCTCACCTTTATGAAAGCTTTCGTCAAATTTAAAATAGAAAGAGGGCAAGAAATTATATTTTTTAAAACGTATAGACTGGGATAACCTATTCACATTTGAAAATAAGAATATATCAATCAACATTCCAAGACACCAAACTCTACCTAATGCTGCAGTGGCCTCCGGTGGCAAGCAATACAAATTGCACCTGAACCAAACATTTTCATTCTTAGTGCCTTAATAATACACATTAAAATAAATCCCGTCTACTGTACTATTTTTCAACGTTGTTAGAAGTTGCCATTTAAAATGCAATAGTTTCTTATAAATAACATATATTACAGTTTCTCTTATCTCTAGTGCTCTGTAAATTCACAGTTGGAAGCTGAAAACTAGCTTTTAGGAATGCAGACACAAAGTTGGTGTGCTTACTTTCTCTTAGATTGTCATATCTATGAATACTGTATAAGTGGAGAAAGACTGCAGTCAGTGTCTCTCTCCTTTTTAAAACAGGAGGCTCTAGGATGTGTAGGATAAACATGAACTTATCCTATAAACTCACTTTACATTTACTGAAAGGCAGTATATCAAAATACTAATAAACCATAAAAGCACTACCCGACATTTGTATCAAATGTGCAGGTATCAACATTTGTGCATTATCAACTTGTTTCACCTGAGGCCAGAAAGGAAGCCATGTATTTGGGAAGGCAGTGAATAATAAAATCTTTCTATTCAAAGTTGGACCAAGGCTTCACTAGAGACTGAATAGAAGTGAAATGGATGAGAGTGCATGGGGGGGGGGGGGGGAGTAAAGGGCAGCTAGGCTGGGCTGGGAAGGCACACATTTTTTTATAAAGGGAACATATGCACCAGTGTGCCTTGTAAAAGTGACTTCCCAAAAGTTGCCTTACAAAGATATATCTTGCTCCAAGACAAGGGTAATTTTGTATGTACAGTATTATAAGAATGGCGGCTTATGTGCATATTTTATATGATAAATGTGCCCTCACTCCAATCTCTGCCCTGAAAACATCTGTGATATCACATAAAGGTAGGTGCTGTTTTCCTTACGTGAGATTTTAGAAAGGAGATGCCCTAAGTGTGGAGTGACATGCAAATAGGAACATGCAGACCCTGTCTTAAATCATGATGCAAACATCTGGGAAATTGGACTTAAGGTACAAGACTGCCAACCAAACAGATGGTGCATGGAAAAGACAGTGATGCAGCCACTCCTATATCCCACCCACTTCAGGACAGTATGTCAAGCTATTATCACCCCACAATTGGACTACTGCAAGTCCATCCTTCAAGGCCTCCCAAAACATGCCCTCCATCTACTTCAGCAGGCTCAAAACACTGCAGCCAGACTGATAACAGTGACACCAAGACAAACATATCTCCTTAGTACTCAAAAATATTCACTGGCTCCCTGTACAGGCACGAAACAAATACAAAGCCAATATGCTAACTTACAAGTCCACTCAGGACCAAGCTCCAAATTACCTTCATAACCTCATCCACAAACCACCATGGCAAAGATCAAGAAGGCAGCATAATCAGAGCTTGCTCAGCATCCCGACACTCAAGACAATAAGCACCCAAGCAACCTGCCAGAGAACTTTCTCTATATATGGTCCCTCACTTTGGAAATCCCTTCCAAGCACACTAAAAGGCACCAAAGACCGCAGAGAATTCCACAAAAAATGAAAGACCTATCTACTCCAAAAATATTTTGGCACTGACACCTAACCTAGAATGCCCCCCCCCCCCCACCGCAGCCCACACCCCATTGCCCTCCTATCAATGTAACACCCCTCCCCCATTAAGGACACTTCATCGCCCAGTATTTGGACATTCATTTGTATATAGTTCTATGCAAGCTCATTCTTTTGTTTTCAGCCAAAACCCTGTTCTTTATTGTACATAACAACAACACATATAACACAAGAAAGAGATAAAATACCTAGGGGTAACTCTCGACAACAACCTAACAATGGAAAAACACCTCCGGCTAACCAACCGGGCTATATTCCATAAACTAAGGGTCCTCCAACCACTACGCAACATCATTGAACACTCCGATTTCAGAACAGTAGCTCAAGCGCTCATCACTAACCACTTGGACTACTGCAACGCCATCTTCCAAGTTCTGCCAAAGAAAACCCTAAACATACTGCAAATGGCACAAAACGTTGCTGCCAGGATTATCATGAAGAGGAAACTCACCGAACATATTACACCAATTCTAATCGAACTACACTGGCACCCTATTACTGCCCGCATAAGATACAAAATACTAGTAACAACATTCAAGCTCATACACAACGTGGCACCATCTTACCTCTCCAACCTCATCAGCACACATACCGCCAAGTGAAGATGAAGAACCCCTAACTTAAACACCCTCCGCGTCCCAACTAGCATAAGATCCGTCAAAGCCTGTACAAGCAATAGAGCATTCACATACTCAGCACCCATACTATGGAATCAGTTACCATATGATCTACGATCAAACAGCGACCTAAAGGACTTTAGAAAAAAACTAAAGACCCACTTCTTCCAGGAGCATTATAACCTAACATAAGCACTGAACAGGAAGCTTAAAAACCCCGTTGTTCCAACTAGAGATGTATTTACTTCCAACTATAAAGCGCTAGAGTACGTGTCTCATACTATGTAAAATTGTATATATGTATGTACACCTATCCCGCAATCAAAATGTAAATATTACTGATTCCTATCATTTATAACCAATTTTGTTGTGTAAAGTAAACCGCTGCTGATCGCTGGAAGTAGGGGTATAAAAATGAAAACAAATAAATAAAGTATATAGTTTATATCTGTTACCCACCTACACTGTTCACACCTAAACGAAGACATGGGGAGGGGTAATCTGCACGGAGCGGCAGGTGCACCTACTCTTGCCATCTTACTGGGCAGACTAGATGGACCATACAAATCTTTATTTGCCGTCATTTACTATGTTACTATGTTACCTCCCCTCCCCCCTCTGGTAACCGCTTACGTACCCTAGTCTTTTGTTCTACATAGTTATTCATTGTTCAATGTATACTTAAGTTTATTGTTCTGTGTAAACCACCTTGATAATCTGAAAGGCGGGATAAAAGAAACATTAAATAAATATAAAAATGCAGGGACCTGGTTGCAGAAATGAGAACATGAGTGATATAAAGTAGACATGTACAAACTGGCATACAGAAGCTCCGCATGAGGATACAGGGAGATGAGCATTAGCAACATGGCAGCCCAATTTCAGCAGGGCTGAGACACAGATTCTGCCAGATGGTCATTGATAAAGAGGAAATGCTGTACCCACCAAGGAGACACAGGGCCACCTACTGTGAGGCACACCAGATCAGGCAGCAGATCTGCCTGACCCCTGTTCAGTAAGTGCTGAAAAGGCTATGTACATGGAGTGCCTTGGGCTCTAGGCAAAACATGAGAGCTGAGGGATGAGCAGATAAAGCAAGGGAGCTGGGCACCCTCCTCTCCCTTGGCAAGGTAATGACACGGATCAGTCGGAGACCAGAAATATGTAGGGGACAGCAAACAGATGGTGGCACTGAAGGATTTAGTTGCAGCGGTCACACAGTAAACAAAGTGGAAGCACACCTTACAGTAGCTTTATGGGTGAGTGGAATGGTGGCAGCAAACCCTCTGAACATAAAGTTCAGTACAGTGTGCATGGGAGCAAGGGAGGTAGAAAAGGAACAGCTAATGTCAGAAACCTGGAAAGGAGGGGGGCCAGTCTGGGATCATGTCACAACCACAGGTGTAGGCACATGGAGACTGTACTGTGCACCAGAGGGGAGCCGGTAGAGTATCCCAAGTCATAAAGAAAAAACATGCACCCAGAGAAAGACCAGTACAAGGCACCACACAGAGGTGTGCAGCCAGCTCTGCACAGAAGGCACCATAGGAGCAGGAGTGGAGAGGGATGTGGACATGGATCCACCTCCCACCTGAAGGCAGGATGGGATCCAGGGGGCAATGTGCTCAAAGAGCAGCATTACTCACTTGGTGATATATGGAGTGATAGCAGGACCATACCAAGCTAGCTATGTGCCCTGTAAGACTGGTTGATCTGGCACCACCCGCCTATCCAGCTGCATGAGGAACACATTTTTGTAGGGCTTCCTTGAAGCCCAGTAATGACATCAGTGCCCCTTCCTTACTTGCACCATGTGCGGCTGCACTGCCTGCACAGCCTTTGATATAGCCCTAGGTGACAGAGAGGGATGATAGGAGATACAAGCATTATAGGATGGCTCCAGTTAACTGTTATGTTTTTCCTTTTCTACAGGAAATTCAGGAAATGGCAGAACACTGAGTCCCTAAAAACCCGCTACAGGGCCATTTGGCACTATTGGTCCTCAGTTGCTGCAGCAACTAAGGAAGTCCAAAAATCACCTTGAATAATGCAGAATACCCAAAATCTATTCATTTGTTGGACACATCATCAGGAGAATGACACGTCATCAGGAGAATGTTGGTCTTGTCCATTTTAATCATTATATGGTTCTAAAATGATTAACGCAATCAAATCAAAACACTTATAAATATTTATGGCAGGAAGTCAGCTTTCAAAATCCATCCAAAGAACCCCCCTGATCACGACGTGCACGTTTTGAGTCCGCTATCGACTCTGCTTCAGGTGCAACAGGAGAATACAACAAGTTACTCCATAAATCAGCGTAACTGCCACAGAACACGCCAAACAAAAGGGCATGTTTTTGAGAATCTGCTGACTTGTTCATTGGCTGTTCAAAATCATCATCATTCCCTGGAACCACCAATGAGGAAAAGGGAAATCCCAGACATCATTGGTTTAAAAAAGGTTTGGAGACGTTCATGGAGGAAAGGCCCATAAATTATTAGAGAGGACTGGGAAAATCCACTGATATCCCTGGACAAGCATTGTGGAACCCATTTCTATTTTTGTGAACTTGCTAGGTACTTATGACCTGGACTGGCCACTGTTGGAAACATGATACTGGGCTTGACAGATCTTGGTCTGACCCAGTATGGAATTTCTTATGTTCTTATGGTTAGTGGACAAACGATGTGCGAATACCATCTCATTTTTTGTAAATAAAATTTGTTCATATTTTGAAGTAAAATATGTGTCAGTGTGAAATCATTTATACTCTGTACTTGTAACACTAAAGGGCCTAGGAAGGTGCCAATTGCACATGGAGGGTCATATATCCCCTTGGGGGGTGCATCTGCTTTTTGCCACCACATAGGAATTCTATCAATGGTGATGTCCAGGACCCGAGCAACATGAGCACCACTGTGACTGCATCCCACCAAACAAGGACACCAGGTGACACCAATATTCACATGGCAGAACCCCCCCCCCCCCCTCCTTTCCTTTGAGAGTTCAGCAGACATTCTCTCACACCAGGGCCTTCTGTACCCCATAGGTCAGGGGCTGAATGCCACAGAAAGTATAGGGTGGAAACAAATGTAGATTTGTGAGATGTGCTGTCAGCTGCCATTAGTGCAGGGTTGTGAGTTCTCCATGAACAATGGCCTACACATATGGGAACAAAAGAATCAGCCATATGTTGCCCCTAACAATGGATAAGGCCCCCAAAGCTGCACACTGTCTGTACGCACAGGTATTCCAAAATAAAGGCAACATCACTAACTAGTGTGCATGGAACTTCATGGAAACATTAACTGTTGGAAGAAATGTCAGACAAAGATCCACCATCAAAAGCTAAACCTTAGAGATGGCAGAAGGAACATATAAAAGCAGCAGAACTCAGGCACTCCAGCAAGCCGGCCACCGCTGCTACCCCGATCACCATCCCACAACGCAGGGGCAGGGAACGCAGGATTATCCCACCCCTCTGCTGCAATAGGCCAATCAGGGATCTCCTGCCCTTACCACCACCGAGAAAGCAGCAGAAGGAACACAATAAAAGCGGCAGAACTCAGGCGCACCTGCACCCGAGGGCTCGCCAGAGGGTCCTTTGGCATGGCCTTAGGTATGGACCGCAGGTGGAGACCAACAAATGCCCAGAAAAGCCTATGCAGACTGACTAACTGGCACCAGGATCATACAATCAAACTAGCATAAAAAGAGCAAGCAGCAAAACCAGAGCAACTACTAAAACGAAGGTACACCAGAAACCATGCCTCCCTTTCTAACCCCATCTTATCCGATAGCAGCATTTCCGTATGCACAATACTACACCTCCACCCAATCAAGCATTACACACAACACAAAATGCCCCACACATAGCGCACCGCAGAACAAACAGCACCAGGTACCGCCAAAACACACCCATGCCGAAGACTCACACTCATCCCTCTCACTCCCGAACACACCACAACCCCAGCACACACACAAGCACTCCTAATCTCCCTGAACGCACGTTCAGTGAGAAATAAACTCCCCATGCTCCAGGACCTCATCACGTCTCAAAAGATTGATATCCTCTGCATAACAAGCTTGGCTAAGAGAATCAGACAGAGTGCTCATGAACCAACTAACGTCTAATGGATATAGTCTCTACAACTGCTCCCAAGCTCACGCCAGAGGAGGAGTAGCCAAAGTAGCAAAATCCAACCTCCACTTCCGGAACTATGCAACAGAAATCACGGAGGAAGCAGACATCCTCACAACCACCAACAAATGCCTTTCAAAATGCCTGATATACCAAGCACCTACAGCAAACTCAGACCTATCAGACATTCTCAAGCAAGTGACAGACAGTATCAGTACCACAAAAGAACAGATAATCCTCGGCAATTTCAACCTCCCATCAATACAGGAGAAACATGCCAATGCTTTCCTTGAGGCACTGGAAGCCATGGAACTAACACAAATCATCCATGATCCAACTCATATTACTCAACTCTTGAAATGCCTTCACAAACAAGAACCCAAGGATCACAGCTGTTCCATGGTCCTAACACCATCTCATCACCTTCACCAGCACATATCAACCCACACCCATCAAGGAAGGAGACCGATTGATAAGAAGATTCATGCCATTTAACAAAGATGACTTCCTAAGGCAAGTACTCTCAAATATACAACCAGAGCTATCTGAGATCAAAGTCCTAACCAACAATTGGAACACCGTAATTGTCTCAGCAGCACGTACAATGACAATTCACATAGGATGCTTCGTGAGACTAACAACACGCTGGTTTACACCCGCCTTGTGGAAATTGAAGATGCAACTCAGAAGAGCTGAGAGAAAATGGAGAAAGAAAGAATGAAATGGGCCGAGCAAGATACATGAATGAGCTGGATAACTACTGCACTGAAACAGATAATACAAAGAGAACCTACTACTCAAAGCTTATAAATACATCAACAGACCACGCAAGCTCTTTAACATTGTCAAGAAACTAACGAAGACCCCTAACCATGAAAACCAACTCCCAAACTTACCACCGCAACAACTGGCAGCACAATATAAGCAACTTCAACAACAACCCAACTCACTACCCATATCAGTAAGAGTTGGCCATAATCCTGCCCCTGGTACAGAATGGGGGACATTTGAAACAATCTCCAAAGAAAGGATTGAAACTACCATATCAGGTCTAAACACGACCACCTCCCCACTCAATCCCTGCCCAGTGGAATGGATAAAAAAAGCCAAAACAGGACTTAAGCTCTGCACTAGCAAACATAGTAAATGAATCGTTCAAACAAGCCGAATGCCCAACAGCCTAAAGACATCTATCATCCAACCAACCCTCAAGAAGCCTGATCTTGACCCCTGGATCCTACCTCATTCAGACCAATAGCAAGCCTACCATTCACTGCAAAGATCAGAAGATAGTTCAGCAGCAACTGCAAGATCACCTAGATAAAAACAACACACTGGACCTACAGCAACACGGATTCTGCCCTTCTCATGGGGTTGAAACCCTCATGATCTCTCTACTAAACATCCTTATCAAAGGAACACAAGCCAAACCAGCTGGATACGCCTTGATTTTTCTGCAGTGTTCTACAGGTTACAGGAGATTGGCATACAAGACAAAGTACTACAATGGTTCCAATCTTATCTAACCAACAGATATCATCTAATCCGAACCAGCACCGCAACCTCCTCACCTTTTCAACAAACTCAAGGAATACCACAGGGCTCGGTTCTCTCTGCCATGCTCTTTAATATCTACCTTCTACCCCTCTGCATGATAATATGGTCCCAACAATATCAACTACCACTTGTAGGCGGATGACATTATGCTGTATGGACCCATCACAACCATAAATCCAACAAACCCACATCTAATGGACTGCTTCAATGATATATCCAGATGGCTCCAAGAAAACAATCTCACCATAAACCTTAAAAAAAACACATGCAGCTATGTCCTGCCCCCCAAAAGAAAGTGACGCTAGAGTGGGACACGACAGCAGGGGTTCCATAGGGACAGGAGGCTCTGCAATGGTTTCCTTTAATTTTAAATTACCACTATCGTGGCCGCAACAGCTTTTCCACATTATTTGTGTTTTTTTAAACTGAAGACATAGTGAGGCGGCTGTTTTGGGGTCATTTTTTCCACCCCCAAAAGTTTGCCACCTGAGGCCACCGCCTCACTCTACCTCATTATAGAGCCATCCCTTTCCCATTCATCATGGCAGATGGTAGGGTGTGAGGGTGATCCACATCCTTTGGCCTTTTCTGTTGTCTCCAAGATGGCCATTCAGGCACATTTTCACTCGGTTTGCAGCTTGTCGTGCTGTGAGGGATTGAGCACATCAGTGATGCTGAGAGCTAAGCTATCATTACCTTAGCTACTGGCAGCGTCTTCCAAGATAGACAGGTCTCAGCTGAGATTCCAACTAAGACAAACCACCAATCTGAGCAGCAGCAGAATGGGACGGTGTTGTAAATGGAGGATCACATTTCTGTGACAAATGCAACACCACTGGAATTAACTGCGCGGAAGAAAGGCTTGGCAAATCTACTTCTGCATCTTGCCTCAAAAACCCAATGGATAGTCACAAAACAAATTGCACTATAGTGCTGGAAGATGAGACCCCCAGGTTGGAAGGCACTCAAATGGCTACTGGGCATGAAATGAAGACCTCTCAGAGTAAAGCCAGCATTTATGATGTGATTGGATCTGCTGATGCAGCTGTGCATGAAAAGAGTCAGAGGTTGCAAAGATGTATATTGGGACATGGAACCTACGGAGCATGAACCAAGGGAAGTTGAAGGTGGTAAAGAATGAAATGGAACACGTACAACTCGATCTCTTGGGTGTCAGTGAACTGAAATGGACTGGTTTTGGCCACTTTGCATCTAATGATCATATGGTTTACTGTGCTGAAAATGAAAGAAAGAAGAAATGGTGTTGCATTTATAGTTAAGAAGAAACTTGCAAGTACTGTAATGAAATACAATGCAGTCAGTGAACGCTTAATTTCTATTTGTCTATGAGGAAAGCCAATCAACACAACTATAATTCAGGTATATGCCCCAACAACAACTGCAAAAGAGGAAGACGTTGATGAGTTTTATGAACAAGTACAAGCTGAAACTGACAGAACATTCAAACAGAATATCCTGATAGTCATGGGTGACTGGAATGCAAAAGTTGGCAACAAAGAGGTTGGAAAATATGGATTGGCAACAGAAATGAAGCTGGAGAAAGACTGATAGAATTCTGCAGGATCAATGATCTACTCATCTCAAATACCTTCTTCCAGCTACACAAGTGCCCACTGTACACGTGGACTTCACCCAATGGATTGTACAGAAATCAAATTGACTACATCTATGGAAGACAACGATGGTAAAGCTCGATAACGTCAACAAAGGCAAAACCTAGAGGTGACTGTGGTACAGATTACCAACTACTAGTATGCAAACTCAAGCTAAAGATGAAAAAGAGCAAACCATTCATGAATGTAGCAAAATATGATCTTAAGAATATACCACTGAAATTTAAAGACTGCCTGAGAAATCAATTTACTGCTTCAGATACAAATGACAGATTTCCAGAAGAGTTATGGGATGACATCAAGAAGGTTGTATTGGAAGAAAGCGACGTCTCTACATAAGGTGAAAAAGCAAAAACAGCCAAAATGGATGAATAAAGAAACTCTGAAAATTGTCCAGCAACGTAGAAAAACTAAAGCCAGAGGAGAAAGAGAGCCAATCGCAGAACTCAGCAGAGATTTCCAATGTGCAGCAAGACAAGACAAGGAGAAATAATACAATGACACAGGCAGGGAAATAGAATCAGAAGCTATTAAAGGAAGAACAAGATCGGCTCTCTAACACCACACCCAGCACGCCATAGAGCAGCTAGCCTCTTAGGTGCAGCTCATGTAAATATCAGTATGTACAATATTTATTAGCGTAGATAATTCTGTAGAAAGTTACCCCAATTAGGTCCAAGTTCTATCTCCTGTTTCATTGGAAATACAATGTAGCCCATCTGCATTGTATAAGGTTCTGTTAAATGTAAACCACACTGATGGGAATAGTGCAGTATAGAAGAGACATTAAATAAATAAATAAATAAATAAATAAATAAAAATAAATAAATGTTGGCAGAAATGTATGGACTGCCCTAATGCAGCGAAGGGAGAGGAAGGAGCATTTGACAATGGAACTGATATATTGATGGAAAGTTAGAGACGAGTCCAGGATGACCCCAAGATATCGGAAGGAGGGTGTGAGAGGAATCTGAGTTCCATTAAGTCAGGGTGAGAGAGAAGGCGGAGTTAGAGGGCCAGTTAGTTTGCCGTTGTCTTGTCAGGATTGAGTTTGAAATTATTTGAGTGCAACCAGTAAGCAATATTGGCCAGACAGTCGTTAAGAGGGGTGAGATTGTGAGATGAGTGGTCGGGTTGGAGAATCTGTAGGATATCGCCTGTGTAATAGAAGTCGAGATGCCGAACTGCTGTACAAGAAAGGGCAAATGGTGCGAGAAACACATTGAAGAGAAGGGGGGCCAGAACCAATCCTTGGGGGACCCCACAGTTGAATGGGTATGGCGTGAAGGAAAGGGCACCCCTAGAAACATAGGAGTGGTGAGAGAGAAAGGAGTAAAACCATTGTAGAACCATGCCACACAGCCCAACCTCTTGCAAACAGGAGAGAAGGAAGTTGTTTTATCAGGTCAAATGCAGAGGATAGATGCAGGGATAGAGCAATGGTGATGTTACCATGGTCAAGCGACCAATGGAACTCACTGAGGAGGGATAGTAGAATGGTGCCAGTGTTGTGACCTGGACGGAATCCGGACTGATTGGGGTGCAAGGAGTTAGTGGTCTCAAGTTGGACCGCAAGCTGCAAATTACAGGATTTTGGACAGAAAGTGTAGATTAGAGATGGCCCTACAATGAGATGGAACCGATTTCTCTAGGGATGGGTTTTTCAGTAATGAGCGAACTACAACTTGCTTCAAAGAAGAGGGGAACAGGCCAGAAGTGAGACTAGCATTGATAATGGAAAGGGGAAAAGGAAGAAGAGCTAGGGAGTTTGCAGAGAACCAGGAAGAGGGGATAGGGATCCAGAGAGCAAGTGGTTTTATGGGAAGTAGAGATGAGTTTTGCTAGAGCCGTGGGGGTAACAGTATTGAAGGTATCCCAGGTATGCACCAGGGACTGGGAGGAGGGGGAAGAAGGAGAGGCGAGAATTGGGATGTGATCAGCGACAAAATCAGGAACTGATGAGGGCTGGGACAGCTGGGAAAGGATGGAGTATAGGTGATTAGGATGAGAATCATGTGACTGTAATTATGGTGGAATTGATGGAATAGGTGCAGGGTCTCAGGGGTCAACTGAGGTTTGTTACAAATATACTTGAAAAAGATTTTATTATGCGCTTTTGCTTCCACAGCAAGCTTCTTTTTATATTTTCTCTTTATCTGCCTTATCAATGCCTTGCATTTAACTTGTTTCCTGTTTTCATCATTTGACTCTTTATTTCATTTTCTGAAGGATTTTCTCTTAGTTATAACAGCCTCTTTGACTTCATCTTTAAGCTGTGCTGCTGGCTGTCGTTTGGCCTTCCTTCCAACATTTTTGAAGTATGGAATACATCTGATCTCGGCTTCCAATATAATAGTGATTTCAGATAATGAAGATGAAAGTGAATTCTTCAACGTTGCTCTAAGATGTGTCAATTATAAGGACTTTTTAATGAAAAGAATAAAAGAACCTAAACATTTGAAAATTAAGAAACAAATGGACACGCTTGAGGACTTTGTTGAATAAAAAGGAGTTTTTAAGAACAGTGATTGCAGTCACCCACTTAATACATTTTCCTATATTAGAATGATAATAGTGGTTACTAAGGTCTGTTTCCTCCCAAATTATTTACATGGAAGAATTTATTTAATATAGAATACTCACTGCTTGATTCCTGACTATTTTTTTTTTTTGTATTTTATATTCTAATATGCAGGTAACATAGTGTTTATGCTGCTATGTTGCACATGCCCTAACTCCTAATGTGACCTCCATTCTCAATAGTGCTCCCAGAGTCAAGGATATGTCAGAGACAGGAATAGCAGTTTGGAGTAGTGCGCTGTAAAGTTCAAATGTAGCATGATACTTTCCTATTGTGTGATCCTTCACAATAAGGGTCATTTTAGAAGCCCTATTCATGCGTTGGACATCCAAAAATGGGCATAGAGAACCCCAAAGCCATTTTAGAAACCAGCCCTGGGGATGTCCCTAGCATGAGGATCTCCAAGTCCGAATGGGGGTGTGGTGGCTGTATGGTCCAGGAGATTTCCAGGAACCTGGGCATCCCCACCTGATTTCAGAAACATCATGGATGTCCGACATCGTATCTAAGTTTAGACCAGCTCCATGCAGGAACAAGCATCTGAAAAGTGCTTGTTTCAGCTGGAAAACATCCAGACGGTAGAGAAAAAGGTACGCCATCTAAAATACAGACAGCAATCCAGCAGAGAGATGGGGGTTATCCAGTCTTTAGCACTAAGTGTTACATGTATGATTTTCTCCCAGTTGGTGAGAGATCTTTTGTGTGCACAAAGTACAAAGAACTCTTTGTTCTCAGAGAATGAGTCTGATCTCTGGAGACTAGAGTAGCGCACTTGGAGAAGCTGAGGCAGACAGAGAGGTATATAGATGAGATCTACAGGGACGTAGTAAGAAGTCCCATCTCCATTCTGGTAGCCTCTCATGTCAAAGGAGAACATCACCTTGGTGTACCAGGAAGTGATCCTGTAGCTAAAATCTGTCCTCTAGGTGATGTAATACCTCTCGAACCAAGGATATCTCTCCAGGGCCATGTGCCCATGAGGGAAGGGTTAGGACGGCCGTTATAGTTGAAGGCATGTAGATAGCTGGGTGGCTGCTGGACATGAGGATTGCCTGGTAACATGCCTGCCTGATGTAAAGATATCAGATCTCATGCGCTGCTTAGACAAGGTCTTAGATAGTACTAGGGAGGAGCTTGAGTCTTGCTGTTGGTACCAATTACATAGGAAAATGCAGGAGAGAGGTTCTGGAAGCCAAAATTTAAGCTTTTTAGGTAGAAAACTGAAATCTAGAACTGAGGGTTGTATTCTCAGAAATGCTTCCCATTCCATGTGCAGAACCCAAGAGGCAGGCAGAGTTCCAGAGTCTCAATGCATGGATGAGACGATGGTACAAGAATTAGGGTTTGGGATTTATTAGGAATGGGAAACATTCTGGGCTTTTCTGAAAGGATAGGCTCCATCTTAACCAGGGTGGAACCAGGCTGCTGGCATTAACTTTAAAAAGGAGATAGAGCAGCTTGTAAACTAGATAATAGGGGAAAGCTGACAGTCGCCCAAGAATGCATGGTTTGGAAGGATGTATCCTTGAAGGATACGAGCAAAATAGGGAAGTAAGAGCATCTCTATAGAGAAGTTCCAATAAAGGTAAAAGTAACCCAGGTGCTTTTAAATAAAAACCAGACAGAGTTGAAAGATTCAAAATCAACCCTATCATCAAATAGCCAGACTGTTAATATTCAATTAATTTAAACCCAAAACACATATCCCATAATTACTAACCCCAACAATAAAGAATGTGTATACTAAACTATTTTTTGTCAGAACAATCGCCATGAAGATGAAAACACCCTATCGAAGCAATAATGTTCCTTTTAGTCTTTTGTAAAATCGGGGACGCAACCCCTAAATCAATGACCCTAAAAGATATTCAAATCATACAGGGTCACTTCGATTTAGTGCTTAATAAAATCAAACTAATTATGGTGATAACTGAGCCAATGTATATAAATAGAAGGCTACTTAGCTTGTTTTTTCCGCTGTCGGACATCTAGGATTTTTCATATAGGTCCCATCGGCGGTGATAGTTATTAACCCCACAAGGCTTAGAACCGCAAGAATAACGTCCTCAATCTGCAATGTATTCAGAAATAGTAGAAATAATTAACCCAACATTGCGTTTCGGGCTCCCGACCCTCACAGCCCTTCTTCAAAATTCCATTGCAATTGTGAAGGAACCAACTCACCCAGATGAACTTTTATTGGGCTACATAGAATGACATCACTAATCGATAAACCATTCACGTTCATGATCCGTTCATGCCGAGGCCAGCCCAACGTTAGAGAATACTCCACCAGTCTAAGGAAGAATTTAAACCCTCCGGTGCCAGAGAGTTAAAATGATAAATCCAAAATTGTTCAGGGTAGAGATCGGGGAGCACGTCTCTTGTCTCGGGAACAAGCGTACTTAAGCCATCACTGATTAAAAAAACTTCTACCTTCCTGTTTTTAATTACTTTTTTATCTCTTTTCAAATATTTTCTGTCCGTTTAAAATTCTTATTCACAAATAATAATAATACAAAGACCATTACCACTGAACCTAATGTGGGAGTTGTCGTGCATCTTCTCCACCATTCCAATTGAAGACTTTCATCTACTACTCCCACTCCGATGCAGGCAGCATTTGGCAGAAACTGCATCAGCGAGTGCTTCCTTTAGAAGTGGCAATTGATGCTGCTACACTTTCCTTGGAAGAATAGAGAATAATCATAGGTTAAAATTAAATACAGAAATGCCTCCCCTTCTTTATACACCCAAATGTGGGCATTGTCTACTTCGCTAGAGGGTTCAACTAAACTATCATTTCCCCCACTATTAAATAAACCAATAACCCACAGATTTACGTAGATAACATATGAGCATTCTTTCAACCTGGCCAATTCCATCTTACGTCATGTACTGCAGTCATTCATCCTGGGGAGCGGAGTTAGCAATGTTGCAAAGCTGTGTCCACATATACTCTCATATTTAATTCACATTCACTAAAACCAAACATAACATCCATACATATCGTCCATAACCTTTATGTTCTCCATACCCTCTAATCTTGCTACCTATTACATTCACCTATTTCAAGGTGATCAAACATCCTTCTATGTACCTAAAATGCCATTTCACACATCTATCCTAACACACATTATCGTAAGCAACACCACACATCCACATACCACCACATGCTATATACCACACATATCAACTTCACTAAACAACATCATCCACCATCTTAAACACCAAACCTGCTTTCTGTCCACTTCTCTCATCATTCACCATATTCATACATAAAACTCCCTACCTACCACGAGCGGCAATAGTTGCTGCTTAACAGTGCTTCTGGAAACTCCAATGTCTTCCAATATGGCTAAACCCCACATTTCCACTTCCTGTTTTTATGGTAGCACGTCATATACATGCTGCATCCTTCTCTGCTGTCTCCATGTCAATGGCATTGTCTCACATCTTTTCTTGAAGATAAGACTAAAGGCAGAGGATTACATTAGTGAGATTGGATGGTGTTTACACCTGTGTGACACTGCAGTTTATTGCCTCTAATTCCTGCGGTCCCACCAACCCCTTTATATAAGGCTCTAGCAGGGTTCTATGTCCCTCCCTGGCTGCCATAATTATGAGTTAAATAAGGTTTTGAAACATGCCTATTTGAGGGCGAAGTAACTCAAAGAAATCTTTTGACATATGATCCACACAGAGAAGATAAAAATCCTTTGGTGAGTGTACTTCCCTAGTCAGTGAGAGTCACGTAAGTTGCTGCTATTGTACATAGACATTGGCCAATTTTGGAAACACATTAATGTTTTCAGCAATGTCCTACAATGGAATAAGGAATATTGCTGGCAGAATAGTAAAATCAATAACATGGGTGAGAACAGATGACAAACAGTTAAAACGAGAAGAGCATTTTAGATGTCAAACTATGATATGTGCCAACAGACAATCAAAGGCACCGAATGGATTTATGGTGATCATAAATTGTTGGCAAGAGATTCAATGACATGCATATCTTCCTATGTGATATACATTTATTGTATGTCTGTATGGACTAGTCTGTGTCGGGTGGACTAGAAGGATGGTCAAAGTACTTTTGCAGGAACATTGGCTAGATTACAGACACAGCATAAAGCAAAGCCTATAGTGGAACACGGTTTAAGTAAACAACATTCATTTCAACAGTTAAAGTGAAGAGTTATTGAATATGTTCTGGATAATTATGAGCCAGCCATTTCTGCTCCCCTTGGAGAAGCCTTGGGGTCTAAATGCATCCACCCTACTATGAAGAAGCCTTCTACTGAGTTTTTGAGGGAAGAAACCAGTTTGGCTATGGTGGTCATGACTCAGCCTTGCACACTTCAGCCTACTCAAAAAGTTCTTAACCCTTTGAAGGCCTACTTTAAATTTTTAATCCACATTCTGCAACCGGGTTAATTTTTGCATATTTCAGGAAAATTGTACCCATCTTATTCAATATGTTCTAATAGTGATTTTCCTTCTGCTATGGTCACGTATTATATACCATTTGATAGGAATATTTAGTTAGAATTTTGGATCCCAAGAGTTTTGGGCTCGTCCATTGAGCAAGAATGTTTTTTGCACAGGGCCCCGCGTTTCAGGGGGCCCCGCGCAAAAATACATTCTTCATCCCAAGTTTAAAAAAAAAAAAAACAGCTGCTTCTGCCGCGGCAGCATCAAGAGTGCCGCTGCCGCCGCCGCGGGGCCTCCCCCCTGCCCGGCAGAGCCTCCCTGCATCGTAGGCTAGCGTCGAATCCCCGAACGTGGGCTTCTTTCAGAGCCGCGAGAGTTTCCTTTCTCGCGGCTCTGTTAATCCCCCCCATCAGCCCCAGCGGGATTAACAGAGCCGCGAGAAAGGAAACTCTCGCGGCTCTGAAAGAAGCCCGCGTTCGTGGATTTGATGCTAGCCTTCGATGTAGGGAGGCTCTGCCGGGCAGGGGGGGGCCCCGCAGCAACACTCTTGATGCTGCCGCGGCAGAAGCAGCTGGTTTTTTAAATTTTTTTAATTTGGGATGATAGGGGGGAAGGGGGTTTAGGACTGGTAATGGGCTATGGGGGGGGAGGCTAAGACTGGAAGTGGGCTGATAGGGGAGGGTTAGGACTAGTAATGGGCCATGGGGGGGGCTGACTGGAAACGGGCTGATGGGGGGTTAGGACTGGTAATTGGCTATGGGGGGGCTAAGACTGGAAATGGGCTCATGGGGAGGTTTAGAACTGGTAATGGGTTATGGGGGGTGTGCTAAGACTGGAAGTGGGCTGATGGGGGGGTTAGGACTGGTAATGTGCTATGGGGGGGCTAAGACTGGAAATGGGCTGATGGGGGGGTTAGGACTGGTAATTGGCTATGGGGGGGCTAAGACTGGAAATGGGCCAATGGGGAGGTTTAAGACTGGTAATGGGTTATGGGGGGGGGCTAAGAATGGAAGTGGGCTGATGGGGGAGGGTTAGGACTAGTAATGGGCCATGGGGGGGTGCTAATACTGGAAGGGGGCTGATGGGGAGGTTTAGGACTGGTAATGGGTTATGGGGGGCTAAGACTGGAAATGGGCTGATGGGGGGAGTTAGGACTGGTAATTGGCTATGGGGGGGGCTAAGACTGGAAATGGGCTGATGGGCAGGTTTAGGACTGGTAATGGGTTATGGGGCGGGCTAAGAATGGAAGTGGGCTGATGGGGGAGGGTTAGGACTAGTAATGGGCCATGGGGGGAGCTAAGACTGGAATTGGGCTGATGGGGGTTAGAACTGTTAATGGGCTATGGGAGGGGTTAGGACTGATAATGGGCTGATGGGGGATTAGGACTGGTAATGGGCTATGGGGGGCTAGGACTGGAAATAGGCTGATGGGGGGCTAGGCCTGGAAATAGGGTGATGGGGGGGTTAGGACGTAATGGGCTGATGGGGGGATTAGGACTAGTAATGGGCTATGGGGGGGCTAGGACTGGAAATGGGCTGATGGGGGGTTAGGACTGGTAATGGGCTGGGGGGGCTAAGACTGTTAATGGGCTGGGGGGGTTGCTAGGACTGGAAATGGGCTGAGTGGAAGGAGGGCTTGAACTGCAAATAGCTGATGGGGACGGGGGCTTGGAATAGAAATGGGTTGTGAGGGGGAGGGAGCTAGGACTGGAAATGGGCTGATGGAGGGGCTAGAATAGCACTGGAAATTGGCTGTTGGGGGGGTGCTAAGATTGGAAATGGGCTGGGGTGGGGGTTTGGATTGAAATGGACTCATGAAGGGGCTAGAACTGGAAGTAGGCTCATGGGGGGCTTGGATTGGAAATGGGCTGAGTGGAGGGGAGCTAGGATTTGACATGGGCTGATGGGCTCATGGGGGGCTGGGATTGGAAATGAGCTGATGGAGGGACTCGGATGGGACTGGAAATAGATGGGGGAGCTAGGACTGGAAATAGGCTGATGGTGGGTCTAGGATAGGACTGGAAATGGGCTTATGGGGGGCTAGGACTGGAAATGGGCTGATGTGGGGACTAGAAGGGAGCGGATGCTGGGTGGGACTGGAACTAGAATGGAGCTGATGTTGGGGAAGGATTAGAATGGGATGGAGCTGGGAGAGTGAAATGGAGAGGGAAAAAATATTTTGTGTGGGAGGGAAGACAAATCTACCATTGGCCGGATATTGGGAGAGTAAGTGGGGATTGAGAATGGAGGGGTAAAATTTGAGTAGATGAAATAGGAATGAGGAAAGAGCAAAAGGAGAAAGATTAGTATGTTAAAGCAGATGTAGAGAGAGAATGGAAAAAAATTAGAAGAGAGAAGAAAAGACAAATGGACAGCAGACGATGGAGAGTTAGCGGAAGACACAAAGAAACCAGAAGAAAGTGACTGGAGCAATTGCAGCTGAAAAAAATGCACAAAAGGTAGAAAAATATCTCTTTATTTTGAATTTATTAATTGGAATATGTCAGCTCTGGGAAATGTGCATCATTAACGTCTGCGCTTTGTTTAGTACAAGAGCAAATTAATGTATAGTTTTATTTCTACAGTGTTGTACATTCCAAGTTTGGCTTTTGGGATTCCCAGTTTAATTATTGTCTTCCTGTTTCTAAATTGTGATTCCTTGTTTGGTGATGGTCTATGTTCTGCATGTGTAACTGAGCTGAGGTATTCTGTTTATGTAATTCCTTTTTGACATTGCCACTTGTTCTCTTTCCCCAGTAGGTCATGTATTGTTGTTCTCTGAAATGTATTGGTTTAATATTTGCAGTGTTGCCTTTTGATAGTTAGGGTATGGTGCTTTATGAGTCCTGGTAATGCTGTTAGGATACGGCGGGTTTGCTATGGGTTCTAAATGGGCAGTGTTTGTAGTAGTTCCTAATGTGTCTGGCGGTTGGCACTGGATCATAGTAATGTAGAAGTCTGTTAGTCTTTCTTTATTCATACACTAGTTAAGAGGCATGTTTACTAAAAGTTAGTGTATGGTAGCATTATGCAAATATTTATACAAATGAGGCCCCTTATGCAAATGAGGCCCCGCACCGAGTCTCCGCACATGGCCCCGCACCCCCCTTGGGCCGCCCCTGAACCCACATACCTATGGCAAGCAGGAAGAGGCATGCAGAACAAAATCCATGCAAAATACAGGCAAGCCAGACAACAAATGCTGGAAAGCAATGAACACAAATGCTCACAGCCTAGCCAACAAAGTTCCTGACCTGGAAGCTCTAATGGTGGAAATAGACTTGAACATTGTGGCCATTACAGAAACATGGTTTAACGAGTCACATGAACGGGATATAGCCATAGCTGGCTATGAGTTATTTAGAAGAGATAGAGAAGGCAGAAAAGGAGGAGATGTAGCAAAAGCAATATTAAAGCTGCTGAAATGCAGGGGATACGGGGAAAAAAGAAGTGCTGTGGATTGTGTTGGAAAGAGGAGATGACACTATCTTCGATACTGGTGTAGACTACAGGCCTCCAACTTAAACTGAAGAAATGGATAGAGACTTCATTATTGATATTGTAAAGGTAGCCACAAAGCTGGAAGTGGTCATATTGGGCGACTTTAAACTACCCATTGTGGATTAAGAGTATTCCTTCTGCAAATCCGGAAAGAAGGAAAAAAAAATCTGTGGATGCCTTCCAAGATGCATTGTTATGCCAAATGGTGATGGAATCGACCAGTGAAAGATCGATGTTGAATTTAGTACCACCAACAGGGATAGCATGTCAAATGTCAGGGTGGGTGCCCATGTGAGCGGCAGCGATCATCACACGGTGTGGTTTGAGATAAAAACCAAGGCAGAGTCCAATCACAGCAAGCTCAAAGTCCTAGACTTCAAAAATGCTGACTTCAGTAAAATGGCCAAATGCCTGAAGGAGGAGTTGGCAGTGTGGGAGGGGATAAGGGAAGTGGAATTGCAATGGGTTAAACTAAAGGAGACAATAAAAGGGGCAACAGATATATATGTAAGGAAAGTAAATAAAAACAAGAGGAAAAGGAAACCTCTTTGGTTCTCCAAAGAAGTGGCTGCACAAATAAAGGCAAAAAACACAGGTTTCACAAAATTCAGAAGTTCGCAAACGAAGAAACACAGAAAAGAATACAGGATAAAACTAAAAGAGACAAAAAGGACAGCAAAATCAAAGGCAGAAGAAAAGATGGCTAAAGATCTGAAGCGTGGAGACAAAACGTTTTTCAGGAATATTTGGGAGAAGAGGAAAGATCAGAGGTGTAATCACAAGACTCAAAAGTGCCAAGAATGGATTCGTGGAAAGTGACATTGAAAAAGCAAAAATGCTAAACAAATACTTCTGTTCTGTTTTTACTAAAAAAAAATCCTGGAGATGGAAACCTGTGATTGACAAATATACAAATGGGAATGGAATAGATATTACACCATTCACAGAAGATGATGTGTTTGAACAGCTTGCAAAACTGAAAGTGGACAAGGGATATGGCACCAAATGGAATACAACCCAGGATACTGAAAGAGCTCAAAGAGATTCTTGCAGGGCCTTTAAATGTTTAAATGTTTTAATAGATTCTTGGAGATAGGAGAAGTTCCACAGGACTGGAGAAGGGCTGATGTGGCAAAAGGGAAGAAGTGACAAACCACAGGCCAGTAAGCTTTATCTCTGTGGCAGGAAAAGTCATGAAGATGCTCCTGAAAGAGAGAATAGCAGATTTTCTCGAAACCAATAGGTTGCATGATCCAAGGTAACATATTTTTACCAAAGGATGATCATGCCAAACAAATCTGATTGTATTCATTGACTGGGTGACCAGAGAACTAGATAAAGGGCATATGATAGATGTGATCTACCTAGATTTCAGCAAAGCCTTTGATACTGTTCCTCATAGGAGGCTTATCAATAAACTGAACAGCCTGGGGATGGGTCCCAACAGGGCCGGCCCGTCCATTGAGCAAGAATGTTTTTTGCACAGGGCCCCGCGTTTCAGGGGGCCCCGCGCAAAAAACATTCTTAAGCATCCCAAGCTTTAAAAAAAAAAAAAACAAACCGGCTGCTTCTGCCGCGGCAGCTTCAAGAGCTCTGCCGCGGGGCCCCCCCTGCCCGGCAGAGCCTCCGTGCATCTTCAGCTCTTCACGTCCAAAACGCGGGCTTTTTTCAGAGCCGCGAGAGTTTCTTTTCTCGCGGCTCTCTTAATCCCGCGGGGCTGATGGGATTTCCCATCACCCTCGGCGGGATTAACAGAGCCGCGAGAAAAGAAACTCTCGCGGCTCTGAAAAAGCCCGCGTTTTGGACGTGAAGAGCTGAAGATGCACGGAGGCTCTGCCGGGCAGGGGGGGGCCCCGCGGCAGAGCTCTTGATGCTGCCGCGGCAGAGCTCTTGAAGCTGCCGCGGCAGAAGCAGCCGGTTTGGGTTTTTTTAATTTTAATTTGGAATGATAGTAGGGGGGGGTGGTTAGGACTGGTAATGGGCTATGGGAGGGGGGGAGGCTAAACTGGAAGTAGGCTGATGGGAGGGGGAGGCTAAACTGGAAGTGGGCTGATGGGGGGGGGGGTGGTGAGGACTGGTAATGGGCCGGGGGGGTGGTTAGGACTGGTAATGGGCCATGGGGGGGGGGGAGGCTAAGACTGGAAGTGGGCTGATGGGGGGGGGGGGGGGGAGGCTAAGACTGGAAGTGGGCTGATGGGGGGGGGGGGGGGTAGGACTGGTAATGGGCTATGGGGGGGGGCGAAGTGGGCTGATGGGGGGGGGGTTAGGACTGGTAATGGGCGATGGGGGGGGTAAGAGGGCTGATGGGGGGGTTAGGACTGGTAATGGGCTATGGGGGGGGGAAGTGGGCTGATGGGGGGGTTTGGACTGGTAATGGGCTATGGGGAGGGGGCTAAGTCTGGAAGTGTGGGGGTAGGACTGTAAATGGGCTGATGGGGGGGAAAGGACTGGTAATTGACAATGGGGAGGGGTCTAAGGCTGGAAGTGGGGGGTAGGACTGGAAATGGGCTGATGGGGGGGGGAAGGACTGGTAATGGGCTATGGGGGGGGCTAAGACTGGAAGTGGGCTGATGGGGGGGTGTTAGGACTGGTAATGGGCCGGGGGGGGGGTTAGGACTGGTAATGGGCCATGGGGGGGGTGTTAGGACTGGTAATGGGCCATGGGGGGGGTGTTAGGACTGGTAATGGGCCATGGGGGGGGGGGCTAGGAATGGTAATGGGCTGATGGGGGGGGAGGGATAGGACTGGTAATGGGCCATGGGGGGGGGAGGCTAAGACTGTACGGGGGATGATGGGGGGGGGTAGGACTGGTAATTGGCTATGGGGGGGGGCTAAAACTGGAAATAGGCTGATGGGGCGGCTAGGACTGGAAATAGGGAGATGGGGGGTTAGGACTGGTAATGGGCTATGGGGGGCTAAGAAAGGTAAATGGCTGATGGGGGGGCTAGGACTGGAAATAGGGTGATGGGGGGGTTAGGACTGGTAATGGGCTATGGGGGGCTAAGACTGGAAGGGGCTGATGGGGGGGTAGGACTGGGAATTGGCTATGGGAGGGGGGCTAAGACTGGAAATAGGCTGATGGGGGGCTAGGACTGGAAATAGGGTGATGGGGGGTTAGGACGGAATGGGCTGATGGGGGGGTCGGACTAGTAAGGGGCGATGAGGAGGCTAGGACTGGAAATGGGCTGAGTGGAAGGAGGGCTTGAACTGCAAATAGCTGATGGGGACGGGGGCTTGGAATGGAAATGGGTTGTGAGGGGGAGGGAGCTAGGACTGGAAATGGGTGAGGGGGGGGGGCTAGGACAGGAAATGGGCTGATGGGCTAGAATAGGACTGGAAATTGGCTGTTGGGGGGTGCTAAGATTGGAAATGGGCTGTGGTGGGGGTTTGGATTGAAATGGACTCATGAAGGGGCTAGAACTGGAAGTAGGCTCATGGGGGGCTTGGATTGGAAATGGGCTGAGTGGAGGGGAGCTAGGATTTGACATGGGCTGATGGTGGGGCTAGGAAAGGACTAGAAATGGGCTCATGGGGGGCTGGGATTGGAAATGAGCTGATGGAGGGACTTGGATGGGACTGCAAATAGATGGGGGAGCTAGGACTGGAAATGGGCTTATGGGGGGCTAGGACTGGAAATGGGCTGATGCGGGGACTAGAAGGGAGCGGATGCTGGGTGGGACTGGAACTAGAATGGAGCTGATGTTGGGGGAGGATTAGAATGGGATGGAGCTGGGAGAGTGAAATGGAGAGGGAAAAAATATTGTGTGGGAGGGAAGACAAATCTACAATTGTCCGGATATTGGGAGAGTAGGTGGGGATTGAGGATGGAGGGGTAAAATTTGAGTGGATGAAATAGGAATGAGGAAAGAGCAAAAAGGAGAAAGATTAGTATGTTAAAGCAGATGTAGAGAGAGAATGGAAAAAAACTAGAAGAGAGAAGAAAAGACAAATGGACAGCAGACGATGAAGAATTAGCGGAAGACACGAAGAAACCAGAAGAAAGTGGCTGGAGCAATTGCAGCTGAAAAAAATGCACAAAAGGTAGAAAAATATCTCTTTATTTTGAATTTATTAATTGGAATATGTCAGCTCTGGGAAATGTGCATCATTAACGTCTGCGCTTTGTTTAGTACAAGAGCAAATTAATGTATAGTTTTATTTCTACAGTGTTGTACATTCCAAGTTTGGCTTTTGGGATTCCCAGTTTAATTATTGTCTTCCTGTTTCTAAATTGTGATTCCTTGTTTGGTGATGGTCTATGTTCTGCATGTGTAACTGAGCTGAGGTATTCTGTTTATGTAATTCCTATTTGACATTGCCACTTGTTCTCTTTCCCCAGTAGGTCATGTATTGTTGTTCTCTGAAATGTATTGGTTTAATATTTGCAGCGTTTCCTTTTGATAGTTAGGGTATGGTGCTTTATGAGTCCTGGTAGTGCTGTTAGGATACGGCGGGTTTGCTATGGGTTCTAAATGGGCAGTGTTTGTAGTAGTTCCTAATGTGCCTGGCGGTTGGTATTGGATTATAGTAATGTAGAAGTCTTTTAGTCTTTCTTTATTCATACACTCATTAAGAGGCATGTTTACTAAAAGTTCGTGTATGGTAACATTATGCAAATATTTATGCAAATGAGGCCCCTTATGCAAATGAGGCCCCGCACCGAGTCTCCGCACATGGCCCCGCACCCCCCTTGGGCCGCCCCTGGGTCCCAAGGTGGTAAACTGGATCAGAAATTGGTTGACTGACAGACAGAAGGTGATGGTAAGCGTAACTCACTCGGATGAAAGGAAGGTGATTAGTGGTGTGCCCCAGGGATCGGTCCTGGGACCAGTACTGTTCAATGTATTTATGAGTGATATTGCTGAAGAACTGAATAGAAACGTCTGTCTTTTTGCAGATGACACAACAGCATGGACTCCCCTGAGGGAGTGGATAACATGAGGAAAGATCTACAAAAACTGGAAGAATGGTCTAATGCCTGGCAGTTAAGATTTAATGTGAAGAAGTGCACTATCATGCACTTGGGATGCAGAAATCCAAGGGGGCGAGAGGTTGGTGTGCAAGGACCAGGAGAAGGACCTTGGAGTGATTGTTTCTGAGGATCTCAAGGTGGCAAAACAGTTTGTCAAGGCGGTGGCCAAAGCCAGAAGGATGCTGGGTTGCATACAGAGAGGAATTACCAGCAGAAAGGAAGAGCCACAGTATTAGTTGCTAGTGAGGCCTCATTTGGAATATTGTGTTCAGTTTTGGAAACCATATCTCGCAAAGGATATAAAAGGAATGGAAACGGTTCAAAGGAAGGAGACCAAAATGATTTGGAGCCTGTGCCAGAAGACGTATGAGAAGAGACTTGAAGACCTAAATATGTATACACCAGAGGAGAAGAGGGACAGGGGAGATATGATTCAGACCTCTAAATACTTAAAGAGTATTAATGAACAAACAAACCTTTTTCAAAGATGGGGAAGCTGTAAAACTAGAGGGCATAACAAGAAACTGCAAGGGGGTAAACTGAAAGGCAATGTCAGGAAATACTTTTCCACTGAAAGGGTGGTGGCTGCTTGGAATGCCCTCCCGATAGAAGTGGTGGGGGAAAATACAGTGACAGAATTCAAAATGGCATGGGACAGACACAGTGGATCCCTTTATAGTAACAGGACAAAATCAAAATAAACTTATCACTTATATCTCAACAAAAGGGGTGACCTGCATAGAGCAGCAGGTGCACCTACTCTTGCCACCTTGCTGGGCAGACTAGATGAACCATACTGGTCTTTATCTGCTGTCATATGCTATGTTACTATTGCCCTATAAATTCATCAAATGATGTTATTGACTCAGTATCAAACACCCCATGCTTGAATCCACAGACCGATGGTCCTAGTAAAATGCTATGTAGCCATTTGTTCTCTGGTTACCTTCTATAAGTATTTCCTGTTCAAGTGGCCTACAATAGCCATGCCACATGCAGCTCTGGAGCAAGAACTATTTGAAAACATACTTAATGAAAGGACAGATACTGAAGAGTCGAATCAAATGTGTGAAGGCAAGGGCACATGAAAACTGTGCTGCCTAGCAGATGGTCCATCACCTTGGTGCGAGGCTCTGATAAAGTGTGACTAAAGCTAGAGGGTTCGATTTCCTGTGGCAATTCCAGAAATATCATATAAAGATGGGTTTCTTGGGGGGGGGGCTTAATGGGGGCAGTACAGCAGGTTCTGGCTTAATGCATACACCTTGTAGGCATCTGAGAGCTCCATGGAAGTGTTTGTATTTGTACATTGTAATTTGGTTCCTGATGGTGCTGTCTCTGAGTCTCAGGCCAAGGTCTACAATGCAACCCATAGATTGTGTAACTACATTTAATATTTGACTTGGAAACTCTAAATATTGTACCGCAGGTTATTGTATAGTTTGGTAATTGTACAAGTGAAAGCATGTGATGGGATGCCA
Source organism: Ichthyophis bannanicus (assembly GCA_033557465.1). Classification (NCBI taxonomy): domain Eukaryota; kingdom Metazoa; phylum Chordata; class Amphibia; order Gymnophiona; family Ichthyophiidae; genus Ichthyophis; species Ichthyophis bannanicus. The sequence goes on along the minus strand of CM066036.1, from coordinate 643,061,361 downwards.
GACAAGGAAAAACTCAGATTACCACCTCTGCCCTCCCTCCTACTGAGGCATTGAGCCCACACATAACTTAGATAATGTGTCCTCTCTGCCAGGCTGGTCATCCCACTGAAATTCAGGAGTTTCAATGCCTTAGCAGAGACCAGACAGTCTGCTTCCACTAAATGGACTCTACATCTTGGAATGTGATTAGTATAGGTGGAAGATTAATGGGTTAGCCTACTGTATTTCAGGGATTTTCAATCCAGTCCTTGGACACACCTAGCCGGTCAGATTGTCAGAATAACCACAATGTATATGCAGGAGAAAGATTTTCATACAATAGATTTGCAAACTGTTGGGGTATTCTCAGCAGTTCCCTATTCCGTTAACACAGAGGAAATGCCTTCACTGCCCATTAGCTGCATTACAGATAAAACAATGCAGCTAGTTACACCTATTCAGATGTCATTAACCATGCCACATTATCTGCCATGTTAAGAGTTAATGCATGCTAACGACCTCTACATTAACTATGAGGCTCAGTCCTAACCCATCCCATTCCGCAGTAGCTCTTAACGTAGTGTTAACTGCTAAGACAATGTTTAACTGTTAACATAGCACCTGTGTTAAATGTTAATGTGCATTAATTGGCACATTAATAGCTAATATAGCTTAAAGAGACTTTTAAATAAAATTAAAAGGGCCGATATTAAAACGCCAGGCCACTGCCGCTTTATACGGTCCCGGAGCCCTACCTGATGTTCGGTGCTGAATATCCACTTTCAACCTGCAGCACTGTTGCTATCCAGCTAGCGGCGATAACCAGCCTCTAACTGGATAGTACAAACCAGATAAAGGTAGGACAACCACCGACCTGTACTCATTTTACCAGGTTAGTGGCTGAATATCGCCACTAAGTGGATAGCTGCCAGGACCACCCCCGTTTTAACAGAGTGTCATTATGCAGATAGTACCGCTGGATACTGGGATTGCCACAGTTTAGCCGGTTAGCAGGCACGTACTCTGCTTGCTAGCTAAACCCTTTTGAATATGCCCCAGAAAATTGCTAGACACCACTATTCAATGTGGGGTTTAATATAGAAGTCCTATTCATGTTTTGGATGTCTGAAAATGGGGATGCCAATGTCCAATTCACAAGAGAGTCCCTGGAGCCATTTTAGAAACTGGGTATCTAAGACTTCCTAGTGTGAGGACATCCAAGTACAATGGGAGCGTACCAAAGGAGTGGCCTGCATAAAGCAACAAAGATGCACATTGTGATGCGATTCAAGAACAGCAGAAACGTGTCTAGCCCTGGTTGTTGAGCTGTCCATACCTACCTGCCCTAGACCACAAATAAGAAGTAAAAAGAGTGCTTATTTCATGGCGGCAATGCTACCAGGGGGAAAAGCACAATGCGCTGTCATTGTCACTGTCAATATTTATTGGGAAAAGAAACCTGCATGTAAATACAAACCCCAAACAGATTACTAACCCGCCACCACATGTTTGAGTATCTACAGCGTCGCTGAACATGGACATCCCCCATCTGGAAAACCCTGGCGAGGGCATCCAAGCAGCCCATTTCTGTGACTTTCCATTCAGGGATGTCCATGTTTCTAAAATAGGGATGAAATGTAAACATCTCTAAGATTTTCTCATTTTTTCCTGGACATTCCAAAATGCACCTGGATGTCCTTTTGAAAATGCCACTTTTAGTACACATTTAGCAATATTCTTCTATTTTTGACAGCCAAATTAATGTCAACTCATGTAAGCACTTAGATTTTGAGAAGGGACTTGCTTTTAGCTCTTGTTTTTTAAGGAGTTTTAAGTTCAAAAGGCCCGATACTCAATTGGGACAGCTATGCACTGCTACAGCGCATAGCCGTCACCGCCGACCTCTAACCTGGATATTCAATGCCGGGGCCCCAGCATTGAATATCCAAGGTCACCGCACAGCCTCCGATGCCACAGCAGCTAACCTGGTAGCGGCAATATTGCACAGCTACCCGGGTAGCTCTCAGAGCTAAAACTAGGCCAGCTTTTGCAGCGCCTCGTTTTATCCGCAGGTCGCTAACCGGGTAGCAGGGCAATATCACCACTACCCGGTTAGCAACTGCCACTGCCCACAATACGCCCCAATGCTAAGCATTGGGGCATATAGTGGCATTAGGTTGGGGATATTCAACAGCACCTACCATGTTAGTGCTCTTGAATATTTCGTTCAACAGCATTTACACAGTTTTCGGGTCAGTAAACCATGTAATTGCCTTTAGAACATCGGGCCCTAAACTTTTAAAATGAGTTTAACTGGCATCAGACTGATTACTCACTGGCACCTTATTAAGGTATGAACCATGAATTCCGAGATGTTCAGGCAAGCAGCCCTTTAATGGATTTGTCTTCCTCACAAGAACTCCAAAAAATGTACTGGAAACAAATAGATGAGAAAAGTTGCTACTTGGAAATTCCTGTCACACTAACATGTTAGTAAATTAGAAACATAAGCTACAGTTTACCAATCCCATGACATTTGTTTACATTTTTTCCAGAAGTATAAAAATAAATATTTCTCCTCTTGCAACGAAAACCGATAGGATTCTGTGAACATATCCCAATTATGTGCCATTATCTACTATCATCTCCTTGCAGCTGTTCACACATTCAAGGTTTCAATGTACTCTTTGCCCTATATAGGCTCTCAGAAGGTATCTAGAAAAGAAAAAGATTTATAAGTAGCTAGATTCGTTGAAACTCAACCCTGTCCAACCAGAACACAGGCCTAGGTCTTTCCTTTATAGTCCTTCACCCCCCCCCAGTCACCCCCTGCTCTCTCCTGCTGCTTAAATTGGTGACAAGCGAATGGTTACATCAATCCGTTCATCCTGTAATATTTTACTGAGGTTCATCCAGTTTTTCCAAAAGTTTGATTTTGTTGGTTACCAGCTTATTACAGGAGGTGCCCTCTCATTCAGCTGTGGGGCGAGGAGTGGTCCTAACCTTCCTTAAGTTGGCAGTAGTGGATTCTTGTGGGGAAAGGGGTCCTATCTGATTGTGGAAGCTGTAATTGCCCTGACCGCTTCCCACTGAGATTTTCATTAGTAGTTAAGAAGCTTCAAGCCTAGTCATATCAGCAAGTGGTGGCCAAACCCTTTGCCTTGTGTCTGATTTACTTCAACACACAGAGTCTGCTCCTGCCATACGACCATGTGAATAAACTACCTCAGTCTTTTATAATGGTAAAAGGTGCTTAATCAGATACATGCCCGAATGAAGCCCCACTTTCTGCAAGTTCAAAAGCTTGAATGAAAGAAGCCCTACTCCAGGTTGGTGCAAGGGTATTGGGTACCTTAGGCAAACCTTTAGGCTTATGCCACCCCTGAGATTTTGGTAATTAAACTCAACAGTGATGATCATTGAAACACCACCCCTCCCGCAACAATCCTGTAAAAAAATGCACACACGGGCTTTATTGGCATTATTGTAAAAGCACTATTCATGATTTGAGGGTCTGCAAATGGACATGCAGACCTCCAAATCACAGAAATGGTTCCAGAGACATTTTAGAAGCCAGATATTGTAATTTCCTTTTCCTTTTCTTTTCCATGGCTCTGGCCATTTTAATAACGGGTTTTTTTTAATTGTACATCGCTCTGATTTCTGGAGAAGGGCGATTTTATCAAATCACAATAAACATAAACATAAACATCTGTGGATGTCCCCAGTATAAGGATGCCCAAATCTGAACGGGAACATGGTGGAGGTGTAGCAGGGCATTCCTATGAACTTAGACAGCCCTGCTTGATCCCAGAAATGCACTGCCCATCCCAAATTGCATCTAAAGTTAAACCTGCTCCAGGCACAAACAGGCATCTGAAAAGTGCTTTCCCTTGTGGTTCCGCTCTCCTACGTTCTGCAAGGAAGAGGTGAAGGGGAGAGATTGAGACTAGAGTAGACAAGAGAGCAATTTTTGTCTCCATATTCCTACTGCTAATTTGTGGTCATTTACTTTGTATTTGGTGAGGGTCTGTCTTCTGCATGTGTGACCAAGGCAAAGTATTCAGCTAATGCATAGGGGAATTTTAGAAGGGACATCCAAGTCCAATCTGAGAAACCTAAACCAGAATGTCTGAAAAAAATGCAGGCATGTCCAGGTGCAATGTGGACATGCTCAATATGGGGTATCTACATACTGTAGATGTCTACTGAACCATATTTTAGAACCTGGATATTTAGGATAGACTAATGCTTAGAGTAGTGGGCTAGGAGAAAGGCAGCCAGGGTTCAAATCCAACTTCTACCATTGCTGACATAGTGCTGAGTATTGGGGATAATGGAGCGCCATCTTCTCTACACCCTCTGGATGTTTTTCAGTCAAAATGAGGACTTTTCAGGTATGTGTTAGTGCCTTGATGCCAGAGGTCCATGACATTTCTGAAACCAGTCAGAGAGGTCCAGATTCCTGGGAACATCCTGGCCACACCTCCATCACATCCCCATTCAGACTTGGTTGTCCTCACACTGGGTAATGTCCCAGATCCAGCTTCTAAAATGGCTCTGGAGATGTCTCTGTGCTTTAGATATCTCTGTGCCTGGTTTTGCACTTCCAAAGCATGAATAGGGCTTCTAAAATGAAGAGCCCTTAGTATTTGTTTGCTCCATTTTACCGCACAAAGATTTTGATGTAATAAGCTTCAGGGCACAGTGTTCTAATAGATGGATTATTTTTTTTTATTTGCAATACAGTAAACTGACATGCAAATTACCTTGGTATTAAAAATGTGTGCTCTTAAGAAAAACAGCAGATACCACTGTAGTAATATGCAGCCATTAAGTGCATCACGAGTAAAATATCTCCCTTCCTGTCAGGTTTTGAGTGGTGATTGAATCAGATACAGAGAGGAAGGGAGATATAAAAAAACAACCTCCCAAACTCTATGTTCCACACCCCTCCCCCCAAAAAATACCCTGTTGACCCAGTGGGCCCCAGTATCTCCATAATCCCTCTGAACACTCCGGGAGTTTCCCCCCCCCCCCAATAGAAAAGATCATCTGTGGAATCAACACCACCACATCTCCAGCTGATCCATGTCCAGCATTTTGGATCAAGCAAGCACAATCCAACCTCAGCCCAGTCATCGCCAGAATCACTCACCTCTCACTGTCTAAAGGCTTTCTTTAACTGCCCCTCAAAACCGCCTCCATCAGGCCACTGATAAAGAACAAGCTAGATCCATCAGATATCAGTTCCTACAGACCCATCTCCAGCCTCCCCTTCCTGACCAAAATACTAGAAAAGATTGTCCACCAACAAATCCAGGACCACATTGACTTCTATGCACCTCTGGACTCACAGCAGCATGGGTTCTGCCAACAACATGGTGTGGAAACACTACTGGCGACTCTCCTGGACAGACTCTACAGAAGCTTAGACAAGATGAAACAAGAATTCATCCTGATATTCATGGACATTGCCTCTGCTTTCGATACAGTCAACCACAATCTCCTACTCACCTGCCTGCATCAAAAAGGTATAAGGAACCTAGTCCTCAACTGGTTCAAATCATACCTGTCTGATCGCCAACAAGTCCGCATAGGAACTCAATCATCCAGACCATTCCAGCAGACGCAAAGAGTCCCACAGGGCTCATCCCTCTCCGCCCTGTTCTGCAACATATATATACAGCCTATCTGTGCCATTATACAGTCCTTCAACATTTACTACCACATTTATGACGACGACATCTTGCTCTACACCCCCTTTCTCCATAGAAAGCCCAAACTACTCTTCCATTGCAGGATGCTTCAATGTGGTCTCGGACTGGCTCTCTACCCACAATCTGATGGTTAACAGCAGAAAGTCAGAGGTCTTATTTATAACCAAAGACCAAACTTTCATCCCACCAACCTCCCTCAGGTTGAAAGATTAAGAGCTCATGGCTAAGCAAGAAGTACTTTATCTTGGAATCATCTTGGACCAACATCTGAATTGGGAAGCCCACATACAAAATGTCATCAAGGCAGTCTACCATAAATTAAGGACCTTCCGGCATCTATGCCCTCTCCTCAAGCCCTCAGATTTTCACACAGTATTCCAAGCCCTCATCTTTCCTCACTTGGACTACGCCAACATAATTTTCTATGGTCTGCCAAAGCACGCTCCCCAGCCATTACAACTGGCCATGAACACAGCTGCCCGAACACTCCTGTCAGCGTCCAGATTTGAACACATCACGCCCCTCTTGATTCAGCTACACTGGCTCCCTATAACAAGCCACCTGATATACAAAGCCCTCTTACTTACCTTCAAGTCCCTTCATGGCATGTCTGCGACCTCCCTCACAGATCTCATACAACGTACCCCTGAAAACAGAACTAGGAGGTCACGCATGGTGAACTCGCTTGTCACCCCTTCAGCAATAAAGACATGTACCCAATCTACTAAGAATCATGCCTTTTCCTTATATGCACCAACCCACTGGAACGCCAACAATCTGAGCCATCTCAGACCTGACATAAGAACATAAGATATGCCATACTGGGTCAGACCAAGGTCCATCAAGCCCAGTATTCTGTTTCCAACAGTGGCCAATCTAGGTCATATGTACCTAGCAGTTTCCCCAAGAGACACAAGTTCCACAATGCTTGTACTGGGTCAAGCATTGATATCTTCAGTCACTTCTTAATAATGGTTTATGGACCTTTAGTAAGGCCTTAAAGACATACTTGTTTCAACTAGCTTACAGCCAGCTACCCTAAACAAGGTTTATGTCTCTACTGTCCAGCTTGCTATTAGATCTCCCGCCTGCACACTCCAAGTTTATTTATTTATTTGGTTTTAAATACCGCGCTATTTTAAATCAGTGTGGTTTACATTGTAACAACTTGGTACATGAAACAGAATACATAGAACATTTAAACTTGGTACATCAAACATGTAGACAGGGAATATTTGAACTTGATACATAAAACAAGATATTAAACATCATGGATTACAGAACAACAAGTATTTACAATCTATCTCCTATCAGTATTGAGTAAGTTTGGGTGAGATCATCATAGTGAGCTATGTTATACATTCGAAATATAGTTGGAAGAGGTGGGTCTTTATTGCTTTTCTAAAGGTGGATAGGTCGCTGGTTAGTCTGATTGGAGCAGGTAGGGAGTTCCAGAGCGGAGGGGCAAATAGTGAGAAGGCTGTGTGTCTGGTAAATTGGGAGCATTTACTAGCCATTGTGGGAATAGCTAGAGTGTTAGTCAGGTTTATTCTTCTGACTCTGCTGTTGGGTGTCCAGTTTACTAGATTACTGAGGGAGGTAGCAGAAAGATGGTGAAGAATTTTAAATGTAACAAGGAGGGCCTTGAACTTAAGGCAGCTGGTGATCGGAAGCCAATGTAGCTACATTAGGAGCGGTGTAACATGCTCATGTATGGAGATGCCATAGATGGTTCGTGCAGCTGTATTCATGGTCATTTGTAATGGATTGAGGGTGTAGGCAGATAGACTGTGCAGAATGTTGTTGGCATAGTCAAAATGAGGAATGATGATAGCTTGGAAGATGCTGCGGAAGTCAGTAGGCTCAAGTAGAAGTCGTAGTTGACGAAGAGAGCAAATTTTGCAGTAAACAGCCTTGGTGATGTTGTTTATATGTGCTTCCATATTCAATTGTTGGTCCAATGTGATTCCTAGATATCATATCTCACTTTTAGTCTTCAGTTTGGCTTCCTTAACCTGAATGGACTCTGGTGGTGTAGATTTTGGATCCTTTGAGATGAATAAAACTTCTGTTTTATTAGAGTTGACTTTCAAGTTGTGAGAATTTAGCCAGTCAGATACTGCATTAAAGCAGCCAATAATGTTAGTGTAGTTAGGGTTGATTGTGGAGGACGGTGTATACAGTAACACATCGTCCACAGAAATGTGGTAAAGAATACCAAAGGCCTGTATGATCTCACATATTGGTTGGATATATAAATTAAATAGCAAGGCAGACAAGGAAGAGCCCTGTGGTACACCTTTAGTTTGTTGATATTCTGATGATGATTGGGAGTCAATGCTAACTCATTGTTGACGGTTTGTAAGATATGAGTGACACCAGTCCAATGCTAGGCCCTGAATGCCCTTTAGTTGTAGTTGGTCAAGCAGTATTTTGTTAGAGACTGTGTTGAATGCTGATGCAATATCCAAGAAGATTAAAATGAAGCCTTGTTTTTTATTTATGCCCTTTATCAGGTTGTCCATGAGTGAGGTGAGCAGGGTTTCAACACCATGTTCCAGCCAGAAGCCATGTTGTTGGTGATCCAATGGTGCGTAGCAGTCAATATGGTCCTGGATCTGCTGTTGAACAATCTTCTCTAATATCTTAGCCAAGAAGGGGAGGCTAGATATAGGACGATAAGAGTTTGGATATTGTGGGTCCAGCTTAGGGCTTTTTAGAATGGGTCTGATGGTGGCTATTTTCAATGGTTCTGGAACTAGACCTTTAGTGAAGGAGAGGTTTACAATCCTTGATATGTAAGGGCTTAATTCAGAGCAGGTTGATTTGATCCAATGAGCAGGGCATGGATCTGTAGGAGAGGTAGTAGAGTTGAGACTTCTTATTATGTTCTCTATTTGCTCTGTGGAATACGGGTAAAAAGCATTTAAGGCTGGTATATTGGTACATTCCTTATTAGAAGTGGCCATGTGGGAGTCTTCTGTATTATGAAAGGTCAGTTTGTTTTTATTTTGGAAGTGTGAGGCGAAGTCTTGGGGTTGTGGTAATTTAACATTTTGTTGACCTGATGGGTCCTTGGTGAGTAACTGAACTAGTCTGAAGAGTTCCTGGGGCCTATTGAGGGCACGCATAAGGATTTTGGTATGGTACTCTCTTCTTCTCTGTTAGTCCGGTGCTCTTGTAAGGTCTTCATATATATTTCTTGATTCATTTCCTCGTATTAACATTTAATATGTTTGCTGCCTGTTCTTAATACTTGTATATTTCCCGTTCCATTGTTTTCAGTTCGATATAAACTGTTTTACTGTTATATGTAAACCACACTGATTTCAAAGAGCATGGAATATAAAAGCAAATAAATAAATACTTCTGACTTCCACAGACTCTCCTCGGGCTATATGGTCCAGGGAACCCCTGGCCCAGGCACCCTGAGTTACCAGAGAACCTCCAGTGGTGCTGTCACTGACCCTTGACCTACTACTACTACTTATTTGCATAGCACTACAAGGCATACGCAAAACTGTACATATACACAAGAGACAGTCCCTGCTCACTAGTGCTTTAAATCTATACAAGACACAAACACAAACAACAAGGGAATAGAGATGGTCTTAAGACACATAGATGTCAATCAGGAAAATAAAGGGTCAGGATCCAAAAGCAGCCTACAAGAGGTAGGCGTTTAGCCTGGATTTGAACAGGATCAGAGATGGAGCCTGATGCACTGACTCAGATGATCTGTTCCAAGCATACAGTGCAGCAAGGTGGAAAGAACGTAGTCTGGAGTTTTCAGTGGAAGAGAAGGGCCTGATAAAGTGAGTTCCTGAGGAGGGGTGTAGGGAGAGATAAAAGAGAAAACAAAAAATGAAACAAAGAAGGGTTTTGTCTTGTTTCTTTCTTTCCAGTAGAACGGAAGTGAAGAAAAAATGATGCATAAGGGGTTGAGAATGATGGACCAAGGGCAAAATAACTCTCCATTGACCAGAGAACCTCCTGTATCTGGTGCTGCCATCTTCCAAAATGGCAGTGTCTGACCTCTAGCAGTGCATTGAGATGTACTGCAGGAGTTGGTCTCCCAAATAAGAGTGTTCCCATTAGGATTGCCTTAGTAGTCATACCAACCTTTGGCAGTGCATCCTAATACATCACTTGGGATCAGGCACTGCCATTTTGAAAAATGGCAGCAACTGAGGCAGGAGTAACTGGGCATCACTCTTGCCTCACAGTGTTTAGAGGTGGGATAACTGGGAGTCCATGGGCCACCAGGGACTTTTTTTGTGAGCTCAGGGGATGTGGGGTCTTAGAGCCCACTTGGTCAACAGGGTCTTTTTGCTGAGGTCGAAGGTCAGGGGTTGGGGACACATGAGCCAACAGGAATCTTGGATGATCAGAGATGAAGAGCCTCACTTCATTTCAGATCATCTTTCTCCTCCTATGATGTATCTTTACGCCAGCCCTGGGTTGGAATAAAGTTTCAGCACTGGGAGAAGACTATAAATGATGTTAGAGATATTCTGCAGTTTGCATGTCCAGTTTGTATCATTTAGTACAATTGTTTTACTGCTGATTTTCCAGCCTTAAAATTTGTTATTGCCATTGTTCCTCTTCCCACTCTGCTTTTCCCCTGTATACTCATTATGTCTCCTTCATGTTCCTGTCATTCCATTCCATATCTTTTCTGCCTTCCTGTCTCACCAGTTATTGCCTGTTCTTGCTCTCCTAGCACCGCGTTTATCCACTATTAATTTATAGTTCTCTTATGCTATCCCATTTTTATTCATAAAATTATAAGAAAATCCATGCCAAATCAGACCAAGGCCAATCAAGTCCAGTATTCTGTCTCTAACAGTGGCCAGTCTGGTCACATGTTCTCACAAGATCCCAAAAAGTAGATCTATTTCTCATAGCTCATTTCCAGGGATAAGCAATGGCTCTTCCAAGTCTACCTGGCTAATAATTTGATATGGACTTTTACTCCAGGAACTTATTCAAACCTCTTCTAGGAACCATGAGATTCTACAACTTAATTATGCATTGCATTAAGAAATTATTTCTATGATTTGTTTTCATTCTGCTGGTTCTCCGGTTCATAGTAGTGCCCTCTTGTTTTAGTATTGTTTGAAAGTTTAAATTGTTCCCTAGTTAACCATCTCAGCCCATTCATGATTTTTTTCAACTACTATCATATCCCCCTTATCAATCGTCTTTTCTTCTCTTTATGCACCAAACTCTTCTGTATCTCCCCTCAATTTCTATGGTCCATTATGCAAAAACAGACAATGGGCATTATAATTATTATTAAACATTTGTATCTATTCAATGTCTCATCTTCACATTTTTGCAAACATAACTCATATATTGTAAGGAGGATGGAAATGGTAGATAAGGTAATAATTATGGAAGATATCGATATCATGACATGCTACAAAATTCATTACTTTCATAGAAACACTTTGCATCCTTACATAAGCACTGTAGTTACAGAATTTGAGTTTTTGAAACTAAGATCTTTCTTGTAATTGTGGAGATTTAATCTTAGCACACAGCAAGTTTTTAAATAAAGTATTAACCTCTGAAAACTATGATTTATAATTCAGTTGTCTCCAGTCCTTTAAGCATAGATTGAGGTTCATAATGCTATTGCAGTTGCATATTTACAGTATATGTGATCTAAAGTTCTAAACCAGAAAATACTTCTAAAGGGAATATAACAAATGATAACAATGCAGAGTTTGCACTTCACAGGATGAACTGTTCTTTTCCTTGAGACTTTGTGGTGTTTTCATTTCATGCTTTTTCAAATCTCACTCAAGGAAATTAAGATATCACAACCACCTTGAACTTTTTCTTTAGCAATTAAATCATTGGGACTTGTCCTTGAGTCCTGTTAGTCAAAGCAGTTCAATGCAAACACAAGAAACAGCAAAGCATACTCATATTTTAATTACACATTCTGAATTTTGCCATTGAAGTTGAATAAAAAGAGATAATTTAGTGATTCTGTCTTTCATTGCTGCTATAACTTCTAAAAAAATATTTAATATCTTGCTGAGGATTGGCAAGATAGAAATTATTTTTTAAATAAATAAAACAATTTCTTATATCTAGGCAAAGTCATGTTCAAGATCCTGTGAGTTTGCAGGGCAATGCAACACTGTTTTCCATCACAGCCAGTTCCTATTTTGTGAATCATTATAAATATTAGACAGACCTCAGTTCATTTTTAGACGCTTTGATCAAGTTTCAGACTTTTTTTGGGGGTTCTTTTCAAACTTTCTTAATGCATGTATAAACTTTTTACAAGAGTGGAATCAGCTTTATATGTGTTAATTCATACATGTGTGTACCTTTTATGTATGCATAAAATTAATGAACTGAATATGCAGTAATGAAAGCACATCCCTAATTAGCTGCAGCACTGGAATTTGTAAAACAGGAACTCTAAACATAAAAAATGTACCATAAAAGCTGACGTTCCTTGTGGGTATCCTAGCTGGCCTAGTTTATTTAAGGACATAAGATGTGAGTCCGCCAAGCCCAGCATTCCCTCTCTGACAGTGGACATTTGAACTATCCAGCAGATCCTAAAGGGAACATAAGAACATAAGATATGCCATACTGCGTCAGACCAAGGTCCATCAAGCCCAGTATCCTGTTTCCAACAGTGGCCAATCTAGGTCATACGTACCTAGCAGTTTCCCAAAAGACACAGGTTCCACAATGCTTGTATTGGGTCAAGCATTGATATCCTGGGTCCCTTTTTAATAATGGTTTATGAACCTTTCCTCCAGGAACGTGTCCAAACCTTTTTTAAACCCAGCTACACTAACAGCCTTTATTACATCCTCCTGTAACAATTTCCAGAGTTTGATTACACGTTTAGTAAAAAAAATATTTTCTCTTATTAGTCTTAAATGGGCTGCATTGTAGCTTCATTGTTGTCCTCTAGTCTTTCTGCTTTTTGATGGTGTAAATAACCAGTCTACGTTTACCCTTTCCACTCCATTCCTTTACTTACAGACCTCTATCAACTGCCCTCTCTGTCGTCTTTTCCAAGTTGAAGAGACCCAACTTTTTAAGCCTCTCCTCATAGGGGTATCCTTCCATTTGCCCTTTACCATTTTTGTCGCTCTCCTTAGGACCTTTTCTAATTCAGCTATATCCTTTTTAAGGTATGGCGACCAGAATTGCACACAATATTCAAGGTGTGGTCGTACCATGGAACAATACAGAGGCATCATAATATCCTTTGTTTTATTCTCCATTCCTTTCCTTATGATTCCCTGCTTACTTGGCTACTGCTGCTCACTGGGCAGAGGGTTTCAACGTATTATCCACGATAACACCTAAATCTTTTTACTGGGTGGTGGTTTCAAAGGTGGTACCTTGCACCATGTAACCATAATTTGGGTTGTTCTTTCCTAGGTGCATAACATTGTACTTGTCCACATTAAATTTCATCTGTCATTTCGACGGCCAGTCTTCCAATTTTTCAAGGTTCTCTTGCAATTTTTCACAATCCTCTTATGTTTTAACAACTTTAAATAATTTTGTCTCATCTGCAAATTTGATCACCTCACTCGTCATTCCTATTTCTAGGTCATTTATATGTTAAAAAGCAGTGGGCCCAGCCCAGATCCCTGTTCAAACTTAAATATCCAGTTCCTGTTGTATGTTCCCATTAGTAAAGAGTGGTGATCCCCGTGTGTACCAGGGTATCTTACTAAGGGCTCCATTTACTAAAACCCAATAAGGCTTTGCATTTAACTTGCCAAACAAATGCATGTAAGTGCAAAGCCTCCATATTAGCTGTTGGGAGTGTTAGCAGCATGTTTCCGGCAGCTAATGCATGACGACCACTCTAATGTGTGCTCTAGTAAGGTGTTATTAAGTGAAATTGTGTTAAGAGCCACATTGCTTCTGAGCATGTGCCAATTGCACTGGTGCTAGCAGTACTGCGCTCTTTATGCCCAACAGCCCACCCCTTCCCTGCCCCATCCCATGATGGCTGATTACCATGTGTTTTAGTGTACAGTGGCTGGTATGCTCACGTGTTAGTGTTTCCAGCAATTTGCCGAATGTTAAAATGCATATTAACCAGCTACTGGGCTTTAGTACAAAGGGGTCCTAAATGCAGGAGGCACATTTGCAAACACTGAGATTTAAGAACAAGGTTGATGTGTACAAATCTCTCACACATATTTGCCATGGACAGCTCAAAGGCCAGACCTAGTAGGCTGCTCACAAGAGCTGGGTTAAAAATGATTATCTTAAAAGTAAAGTTCTATTACCACTTGACAAAAAAATCCTAAGCCATTGACCTATGCCACATTATTTAGATACACTCTCTCTTATCATGCATAACTTTCAAAATACTCATTACCTTCATCAAAACATGATTAAGTCAAAGTAATCAGAGACATTTTAATTTAGATAGTGATGGGGATATTACATAATTTTACATGGCTACAGGTTAATGTAAAAAGCTCTGCTGTATCTGAATGCTGCTGCAGAAAATCAGAAACACTCAACTTGCTTCTGCTCTAGAATAAACATCAGAAGTGCAAAAAATAGTTTTGCTACCCCACTGTGTACAATCCAGAGCCAGGCAGGATGCAAAATGCAATGTGTGCCTTTGAGTCAATGCTGATTTCTGGCGACCCAGCAGCTCCTGGGTTTTCTTGGCAGTGTGATCAGAAGTAGATCGCAAGCCTTTCTTCCGAGGCAATGGAGGGTTAAGTGGCTTGTCCAAGGCCACAAGGAGCACCAATGGGAATCAAACCCTGGTCTCATTATTGTAGCACAAACTTAATGTGTTTGTCCACCAGAGTGCACATATCAGCAAACAGGCCTTCCTCTGAGCAGCCACCCAAAATGAATCATCCTGGAACAGGGTGTGACAATCTTGATTGAAGAGCTCTTTCAACCTTCAATATGCTTTTAAGGTCTGCTTCTTGTGAGAAAATGTATGAAATTCTACAATCATAACTTATGGTTGGGCCATTTCTTCTCATTGTGAGCCTAAATGGTGTGCCTGTTCCACCCAGAGCTTACCATGGTATGGGTCTAGTTCAAGTGTATCAGGTAGCCATTGCTCCAAGAATCCAATTAGTTTCCCATCCTTAAGAGACTCTGAGAGACCTATCATCCTTCCTCTGGGAGTGATTCTCTAAATTGTCCAATTTGGCAGTGATGGTTTCCAACTTGTGTTCTATTTGCAGAATTGACCATCCAGGCCATTCACTCAGTCCTCAGCATCTGATGTGCATTGCTCTGTCGCAGTAACCCGCACCACATCTGCCATATTGAGGACCCCAGACTTAATTTTTCATCCAGTGGTCACCCAAAGTGGCTAACACAGAGCTGGTAAGTTGCTAAATCACTGCTTCTGTTAATAGCAGATTATCTGCAGCAGCATCCACCATTTTGTGCTCATCAGGCTTGACTCAATCTTTCTCTTTTCGATCAATTTAGCCTGGGGATTCCTTATTAAATATTTGTCCATATGCTTCCAGTCAGATACCAAGAAGACTGAAGCCAGATACAGCATTACTTGCAGAAATATAAAAATCACCAAATTTGTTTGAGAGTGGTGGAGCTCAGGCAGAGTGCTTCTGTCCTGCTCAACACATCGCATGATCCTTCAAGGGTTTCTTTTGTTAAAAACAGTTCCGTTTATGTGTTTTGTTTTGTTTTTTAAATTATGGTGGCCCTCTAGATCCTTACAGATTAAAGAATACATTTTTTTTGGGGGGGGGGGGTGCCTTTAATGCATTGTTATGTCTATACCTTTTGTATTATACCTACCCAACTATCCTCCAATCAGTTGTGTATCCCTTGTGTCTTAGAGAGATAACCAGGGGCACCTTAGCAGTTATGTACCCTTAATATGAGTCCCTCCACATAAGTATGGATTCTAACAGTGAACTTGCATTTGCATTGGGATTGAGGTGCTACACCTGTATTTATTCACGTCCTAGACATGAGGCCAAGTTTACTATCCATACACAGCAACCTAAACCCAACTGGGATGTGGCCTATCCAAACATTGCATTGGAGACCATGTGGATCTCAAGGTGTTCCTGAAGATATCAGTATTCTCTGTGATTATGTAGCATCACCAACACTGCTAGCTGCCTACAGATGCTCCAGTACAAACATGGCAACATGTTTCCACCTAGCTCAAGACATCTCTCACAACAAAATAAATGTACTCTGAGAATAGCAGCCTTTCAACACATTCAGCTACCTGGATGTTTACTCCTGTCTGGATAATGCAACTATACATACTACTCACCTTCAGACAGCTCTAAGCCCCCTGCCCCCCAAATTCCTTCCATCATCCAATGAAGGGTACAGGTTCTCAGTTTCCCTGTGTCCCCTGGCTCATATCAGTGGCCATGGGTTATAATGGAGTCATATCTATATCTACATGTACAGAGTATCAGATGTGATCAAAGCCCCAAAACATAGAAGGCCATGCCTAAACATGCCTGCATGTCTCTTGATTTTAGTTCCCCCACCTGTCCACATGTTCTACTGCTTGTCCAAGCTGCCTTGGCCTTCAATTCCTTTTGGCCTACTCTTGCCTAGTGAGAGTGCTGCTACCTCAGCCAAGCCATTTTAAAACATGAAGCACACATGGCTTCATCATCACATGGTGTAGGTCAAATTCTACCTCACATGCACGCATGAAGACAAACAACTAGGGCCGGTGCTACTATTAGATGAATTAGGCAGCCACCTAGAGTACTGGTCCTCCAGGGGTGCCCATTGCCGCCACTGTCACCCTCATTAGGACCTAGAGTGGTGCTAATGAATTGAAAAAGGCCCATGGTGCTTACCTGCAAATTGTGGCACCACAGAGCTGTTTGCTTCCGCTTCCTCCAATGGCTGACTTTCTGTTTGCTTGGGGGAGGTTTCCACACATTTTAGAAAAGCTGAGATTAGAGCTGCTTATGTGCTACTCATGATGCCAAAGAGCAGGGAGCTCAGCCACAAGGACAACTTCAGCCCAGGGGGGAGGTTGGATTGCTGGTTAGAGGGCTAAAGCACCAGAATATTCTATTAGGACATCTGGAGTGGAAGTCAGTATTTATCAGAAGTAAAAGCAATGGTTTTGCACGTGCCAGAAGGTCAATGCCATTTATCATGGAAACAGAGATTCTGAGGACCTAAAATGAAAATGGCATGAGGTTAGAAGAAAAACAAAGTAAAAGGCCAGTGAAACAGGTTGAGAGGGTCATCAAAGGGTCCTGAATGAACCCGAGCTGCAGATGCTCGACATTATGGAAGAGAAGTCTGAGGGGAGTTGGTGAGCTGGACACCTTTGGAGCTCCACACACAGTAGGTATCTCTGTCACATCTTGCATTCTATTCCCAGTGTCATTCATGCTCTCATGCATATGGTTAATACTTCTTCAAAATCATGGCTGATGCAGTGGCATGCAGTCACCTATCACCCTCTCATTGCTGCCTTCACCCATGGTATAAGTAAACATGCCATGCTGTGGTGTGGTTTTTCCTCATAGCACCTGTAATGCTGCAATGGTATAGCAGCTGTCCTGCCAAGGTCCCCTCCATGTAGCACAGTGTTTGCAGATGCAACCATTCACTGTGATGTTCCCCAGAATTCAGAATATTTCCAATGCTACACACTACAACCATTAAGGATGGAGGACATTAGGTAGACATGTCCGAGTCTAGTCTTTGTAATTACACCTGCTCTTGAGCAGGCCTAGCTGACTATGCCTAAATTGTTGCAGTGGTGCACATAAGTTATAGTATAACTTACATGCATAAATCTAGGCCCCTCCTGTGCTTTACCCAAGCACCCCACCCATGTACAACCCACCTGAAAGTGAACTTACACTCATGTTTACAGAATAATGACTGCCTAAAGTGTGCACACAAATGCCCATTCACATATTGCAGGGGTGGGCAATTCCGGTCCTGGAGGACTGCAGACCAGTCAGATTTTCATGATGTCCCTAAAGAATATTCATGAGATCTATTTGAATCCACTGCCTACCATTGTATGGAAATAGGTCCATGAATATTCATAAGGGACATCATGAAAACCTGATTGGTCTGCGGCCCTCCAGGACCAGAATTGCCCACACCTGACATATAGGGTACTCCAAAACTTACTGGTATGAGGTTGGAAGCACTATTCACCTCTTATGTAAGCAGAGATCTGCACTTTGTGGCTACGCTCTGCACCAAGCACATCATCTCCCTCTTCTCCAACAGCAGTGTACTATAGCAGAGTCTATTATCAGCCCACATATGTGGCCAACACACATATCTAACCAGCACTGCATTCATTGAACATGGTGAGGTGGGTAGGCCACATCCACCTTGGCCCCCACCCACAACTAATTTATTTATTTATTTATTTCTAATTATTTAATATAACACTATTTGAATTGCAGATCATAGTGGTTTACAGTCATGAAAGCAACAAATATGGGAATATTCTCTCTCTCTCTCTATCTATCTATCTTCAACCAAGCAACCAGGGTTCAATTCCCACTAGCACTCCTTGTGGCCTTGGGCAAGTCGCTTAACCCTCCCATTGCCTCGGAAGAAAGGCCTGGCAATCTACTTGTGGTGACACTGCCAAGAAAACCCAGGAGCTTCTGGGTCGCCAGGAGTCAGGACTGACTCAAAGACACACATTGCATTTTGCATATATGTAAACTAACTGTACAATACAAGAACACTAGGAGGGGATGCATGTGTTCAAGGCTACAATTCAAGTGCTGTGGACCTTCAAAGTGTGTGGCATGAGATGGCACAGTGTTCTGCTCCTTCACAGGGTGGGTCTTAGTATTTCTTGTACTTATCATTTGTATTATGGCAGTATGCATATGCATAACCATAGGAGGCATGGCCAGCAGCAAGAATGCCACCCTCAGTCACACACTATGCAGTTCTAGGCAGGAAGGAATTTCTTTGGTAGAATAAGCATATATTATTTTTGTCACTATAAGTAAAAGTATGGCATGCACATAGCGAAGGAGTGCATTTGATATTCTATCTACAGGCAAAGCCAAGGGCCACGATCCAGGTGAAAGGGGTAGCACTGAAGGCAGGAGCCAAAGTCTTGCAGAATGACACCACTCACAAACCAAGGCAGCCAGGGAAGAGAGCGGAGGGCAGTGCATACACTGAGGTGGAGGACCAGATAGCTGACCAAGTGAGGACCCAGGAGGAAAAGGCGGAGAGCCATGCTGGTATCCCAGATTAAGTGGTGGATGAGCGAGAAGTGGCAAGCCTACAACTTCCTGCACCATCTCCCTTTGATGATGACCAAGAGTCTATAGAAGGAGTCCCTGGAGCAGTGGAAGGCAAGGAGCTACATGCTTTCGTGAATCGCGAGACTTCAATCAGGAGAGAAGAGCGGCTAGACCACGGAGCATGATGCACTGTGACAAGCTAGCTTTTTGGTAAGTTTTCTGTGCTGCCTCCATGGGCCTGGCAGGGGTGCACCCCTCCCAGTCGGCACCCAGGGTAGATCACACCCTCCACCCTGCCCTTGGCATGCCATTGTTATGACCATTCCAGCTTGCCTGCCTCAGCAACCATCTGCACTCTCCAACCTACCAGACAATATAAGTCACACTTAAGAGGAAGGCACCTACACAATCCTCTGCCTCCATAGTCTCCTGAACTTCTCAACAGTCCCTTGGAAACACCACTCTCCTTTTCAGCTTTAGAGCCCATGCCTTGTGGAAGGGGAGAACCCCTCAAATTTCCCTCATTCCATGGGGCTAGCCAACACACAGGTAGGCTGGGTGATCTGTCAAAAAGCATTTCCAAGAGCAGTGGCACATCATACAGCACACTATCATTCCCAGCTATGAGGAGTCAGGAACAAGGAGAGGGTGGGAAAGGATAAAGTGGCAGAGGTCAGGGGGGAAGAAGAATTTTAAAAAATTAATAAACATTCCTTCCTACTCTATTCACCCTGAGGGGCGTGAGAAGGAATATCAATGACTTGGTGGATGGTGGGGGTGAGTTGTGAGGGAAAGATGAGGCTGTGGGGGGCATGGGATGGCTAGGAACCTAATGTAAAGTATTTATTTTTGTATATTAAAATACTAACCTTCATAGAAAATCCATGTATATCAAATCATTTCTAGCAATTATGCCGAGTAGGTGGGATGCGCTGTGTCCTCCTACTTTGGACATCTAAAGAACCCTCTATGTCTAGATCCAGTCGGTCCAACCATTAGACATGACTAGGCGGTTATTTAGGACAGCAGCTTTTGGGGGACAGCAAAGAGCAGCAGCATTCAACGCAAAACAATAGATTCTGAAATCCAAATAAACTCAGAGTCATCAACACATTATTTTACCTGCAGGAAGAGCAGGTAAACACACATATACTAAACAAAGTTTAAAATTTAAAAGCAGGATGTCCAATCATGCAGTTTTGCAGGGTTGTTGTTGGAAAGCTGGTATTCAGATGATCATGATTGTTGAGCTTAGTTATCAAAATCTTTTAAGGGTGGGGTAAGGTTGAAGATTTACCCGGGGCGGCCCAAGGGGGGTGCGGGGCCATGTGGGGAGACTCGGTGCGGGGCCTCATTTGCATAAGGGGCCTCATTTGCATAAATATTTGCATAATGTTACCATATACTAACTTTTAGTAAACATGCCTCTTAATGAGTGTATGAATAAAGAAAGACTAAAAGATTTCTACATTACTATAATCCAGTGCCAACCGCCAGACACATTAGGAACTACTACAAACACTGCCCATTTAGAACCCATAGCAAACCCGCCGTATCCTAACAGCACTACCAGGACTCACAAAGCACCATACCCTACATATCAAAAGGAAACATGCAAATATTAAACCAATACATTTCAGAGAATACCAATACATGACCTACTGGGGAAAGAGAACAAGTGGCAATGTCAAATAGGAATTATATAAACAGAATACCTCAGCTCAGTTACACATGAACAGAACATAAACCATCACCAACAAGGAATCACAATTTAGAAACAGGACGACAATAATTAAACTGGGAATCCCAAAAGCCAAACTTGGAATGTACAACACTGTAGAAATAAAACTATACATTAATTTGCTCTTGTACTAAACAAAGCGCAGACGTTAATGATGCACATTTACCAGAGCTGACATATTCCAATTAATAAATTCAAAATAAAGAGATATTTTTCTACCTTTTGTGCATTTTTTTTCAGCTGCAATTGCTCCAGCCACTTTCTTCTGGTTTCTTCGTGTCTTCTGCTAACTTTCCATCGTCTGCTGTCCATTTGTCTTTTCTTCTCTCCGAGTTTTTTTTCCATTCTCTCTCTACATCTGCTTTAACATACTAATCTTTCTCCTTTTGCTCTTTCCTCATTCCTATTTCATCCACTCAAATTTTACCCCTCCATCCTCAATCCCCACTTACTCTCCCAATACCGTGCCAATTGTAGATTTTTCATCCCTCCCACACAAAATATTTTTCCCCTCTCCATTTTACTCTCCCAGCCCCATCCCATTCTAATCCTCCCCCAACATCAGCTCCCTTCTAGTTCCAGCCTCACCCAGCATCCATTCCCTTCTAGTCCCTGCATCAGTCCATTTCCAGTCCTAGCCCCCCATCAGCCCATTTCCAGTCCTAGCAACCCCCAACCCAATACCAGTCCTAGCCCCCCCATCAACCCACTCCCAGTCCTAGCCCCCCCATCAACCCACTTCCAGACCTAACCCCCCATCACCCCATTTTCCGTTTAAGCCCCCCCTTATAACCCATTACCAGTCCTAACCCCCCATCAGCCCATTTCCAGTCAGCCCCCCATAGCCCATTGCCAGTCCTAACCCCCCCATCAGCCCACAGCCCATTACCAGTCCTAACCCCATCAGCCCACCTCAAGTCCTAACCCCTCCCCATCAGCCCATTTCCTGTCCTAGCCCCCCCATAGCCCATTATCAGTCCTAACCCCCCCCCATAGCCCATTACCAGTCCTAGCCCCCCCCATAGCCCATTACCAGACAGCCCCCATCAGCCCACAGCCCATTACCAGTCCTAACCCCTCCCCATCAGCCCATTTCCGGTCCTAGCCCCCCCTTAGCCCATTATCAGTCCTAACCCCCCCATAGCCCATTACCAGACAGCCCCCATCAGCCCACAGCCCATTACCAGTCTTAACCCCCCATAGCCCATTACCAGTTCTAACCCCCCCCAACTGCCCTATGCCCTTTTACAGTCCTAACCCCATCAGCCCACCTAATGTCCTAACGCCTCCCACTCAGCCGTTTTCCTGTCATTGCCCCCCCCCCCATAGCCCATTATCAGTCCTAACTCCCCCATAGCCCATTACCAGTCCTAACCCCCCCCCCAATCAACCCACAGCCCACCTCAATTCAATTCCTAACCCCCTCCATAGCCCATTACCAGTCCTAACCCCCCCCCCCCCTCATCGGTTCAAGGAACATTAAAAAAAAAAAAGCAGCAGCAGAATGGAGTGTCCCGCGGGGCCCCCTCTGCCCGGCTGAGTCCCTCCCTCCCTCCCTCTGCGACGGCAGAGCCCCTCTGTGCCGGCTTTCAGATACGCGAAGGGAGAGTGTCTCCCTCGCGTCTCTGTTAAGCCTGCAGGGGCAGATGTGAAATTTGGCTCAGCCATCGCAGAGGGAGAGCTCAGCCGGGCAGAGGGGGCCCCGCAGGACACTCCATTCTGCCGCTGCCGCGGCGGCAGCAGCAGCGGCAGTGGTAGCAGCCAGCTTTTTTTTTTTTACTTAATTTTGAAAAAAAGCAGAATGTTCTTTGCGCGGGGCCCCCTGAAACGCGGGGCCCTGTGCAAAAAACATTCTTGCTCAATGGACGGGCCGGCCCTGGGTTTACCTAGGCTGTCCAAGTTGCACCAGCCCTATCTTGGTCTTCCATCTCTACTCCTTCGAGCAGAGGCTGTTGCCATCTTATGCAGCATGCCATGAATATTTGGCAGATTTGTAGAGGAGAGGGTGTATCTGCAAGTCTGTTGTACTATATCTCTGAGGTGCAATGAGCCAGAGTAAAGAGACAGATTTTTAGCTGTGGTGGGTAGGTACTGCAACCATGTGCTCTTTGCCAGATGTGGCAGTCAGGGACCTCTGAGACCTCCTAGCATGTGCCTCTTATTTTATTTAGTTTTTAGCTCATACCTTTCCAGTAAGGTGGATGGGCATGAGCTGCCCTCTGTGTGATAAAATGAAGGCAGGGACAGCCTGAGTGTATCTGATGTCCTAGGTGAACCTTCACTCTGCCCCTCCACCATATCCAGCATCTTCCCTTCCCAACTCTCCTCCCTCCCCCCTCCACCATGTCCAGCATCCCCCCTTCCCTCCTCCTGCCTCCGCTGCTACTCCCAGCACTAACATCCTACCTCCACTGAAGCCTGCATACAAAATAAGTACAATACAGAAGCGAGCCTTTGAACACCAGCGCATGGGCACTGAAGACCTGAACATCTTTCCCTCTCTAATAAGAAGGTCAGAGGGAACGAGATACACAAGCCTTTAGCACAAAGACCTGCCTCCTCCTTGCCACTGATGCTGCCCAGTCTGCGGCAGAGAGGGTTGAAGCGGCAGATGATAGGAGGAAGAAACCATGTCGCAACCCCTCTCTGGGGTGTGCAGCAGCGGTAATGGAGGTGGGAGGGGCCATGGGGGGGGTGGCAGGATGAAGGGCCGACCTAGAGAGCCTCACTTCTTGCACTAGCCCTGCATGCAGCACAGCCTGCGCGAACCATTTGTCCAGGTCACTCATGACTCCTGCCTCTCTCCATCCACATCTACAGCAGTGAGCATGCAGCTACAGTCACGCACTAAGATAGAAACACGCGTGCACACACAGGCAGCAGGGAACCACACAGATGCAAAAAGGAACACTCAGACACACATACAGACAGATAGGACCAAGCTGCTGGGCAAAAGGAAGGCTGGCACAGCTTGGGCCTGGAAGAGAGACATTAGCCATAGCCAAGACATTAGACATTAGCCTGGAAGAGAGCCATAACCAGCCTAACACAATTCAGGAAAAAACTCAAGCACTACCTATTCTCAAGCTACTTTCCAGTATAGATTTTCCTAAGAGAAATAGTCACGCCATGTACAGATCCAGAGAATTTAGACTGTGAATAACTGTAAATAGTTTACCCTGTTTCTTCCAAGTTCTTAAACCCCTGTTACTTGTAAAATGCACTACAGTTACCCTGTATGTATAAGCTCTGTTCCATGTAAACCGCGCTGATGTTAATAGTGCGGTATATAAGAAATGTTAAATAAATAAATAAATTAGGAGTATGGGATAAGCACAGCTGAGGCAGGAGAGAACAAAGGGATTTAGGAATATGAAATACAGGGGCAGCCCAAGAGTGATGCGGGCCATCTGCAGAGACTCATTGTGGGGCCTCGTTTGCATAGCCACTGGACCTCATTTGCATAAATTTAATTTAATTTATTTTTAAAATGTATGTGTTGCCCATCTAAAATTTTAGGCTGCTTTCAAAGGAGCCCTTCACAAGCTTCTTTTTTTCTCCTGGCAATGACTTAGGGGCATGTTTACTAAATATTAATGTGTATTAAGTTCCACTGCTCCAATAGAAAAAAAAAAAGGGTGTTCCTGCACTTAACGCAAATTAACATTT
This sequence comes from Ichthyophis bannanicus, assembly GCA_033557465.1. Lineage (NCBI taxonomy): Eukaryota > Metazoa > Chordata > Amphibia > Gymnophiona > Ichthyophiidae > Ichthyophis > Ichthyophis bannanicus. Next base: position 643,037,011 of record CM066036.1, on the reverse strand, counting down.
GTGAGTGCGCATTGACTTTTAGTAAATATGCCTCTTAACAAGTGTCTGAATACCATTTGCATGGGAATGGAGGATAAAGAAATATTGCCAGATTTATACATTGCTATACTCCAGTGCCAACTGCCAAGCACCTTAGGAGGTACTATAAACCCTGCCAATTTTGAACCCACAGCAAACTCGCCATATCATAACAGCACTACCAGGACTCACAAAGCCCCAAACCCTACCTATCTAAAGGCAATACTACAAATATTAAACCAATGTATCTCAGAGAATACCAATAAATCTCCGTCTGGAGAAAAAGAGCAAGAGAGACTGTATGACATACAAACTACATGAACAGAATATCGCAACTCGGTTACACATGCAAAACATAGACCATCCCCAAACATAGAACAAAGTATTACATTTTAGAAATATGAAGACAATGATTAAACTGGGAATCCCAAAAGCCAAACTTGGAATGTATAGCTCTAGAGAAATAAAACTATAAATTAATTTCCTCTTGTACTAAACAAAATGCAAAGATGTTAGCAGTGCATATTTCCCAGAGCTGACATATTCTAGTTAATAAATTCAAAATAAATAATTTTTCTAACTTTTGTTGTTTGGGCATTTTACATTTCAGTCATGATTGCTCCAGTCCCTTTCTTCTGGTTTCTTCAGGTCTTCTACTAACTCTTCACTGTCTGCTGTCCATTTGTCCTTTCTTCTCTCTTTTAGTTTTTTCCATTCTCTCTCTACATCTGCTCTAACATACTGATCTTTCCCATTTTGCTCTTTCCTCCATTTCTTTCGTTATTCCTTTTTCATCCACTCAAATTTCACCCTCCATCCTCAGTCCTCACTTACTCTCCAAATACTCGGCCAATCGTAGATCTTTCTTCTCTCCTACACAAAATATATTTTCCCTCTCCATCCTCACTCCCCCAGCTTCTTTTTTTCACTTGCCAGCCCCATCCGCTTCTAATCCTCCACCAACATCAGCTCCCTTCCAGTTCCAGAACCTCTCAGCATCTCTCCCTTTGAGTCCCATTCTTGCATCCTCCCGCATCAGCCCAATAGCAGTCCTAACCCCCAGTCTTCTTCCAAGGCCAGCAGTTCTTTTTTCCCCTCCCTCCCCCCCCCTCATCAGTCCATTTGTAGCCCTAGCCCCCAGTTTTCTTCCCAGGCCAGCAGCTCTCTCCTCCTTCTCCTTGTCAGTCCATTTCCAGTCCCAGCCCCCACCGGTCAGCCCATTACCAGTCCTAGACCCCTTAATCAGCCCATTCCTGTCCTAACCTATTTCCAGTACTAGCCCCCCTTCAGCCCATTACCAGTCCTATTCCACCCCTAATCAGCCCATTTCCAGTCTAGCTCCCTGATCAGCCAATTTCCAGTCCTAGCCCCCACCCCCCTGGAAGAACTCCACGCCTGTCTGACCAGCTTCAGGCACCCCAGTTCACCTCTGCAGAGCTGCGAGAAAGAATGGCTTTTTCTTCTTTCCCGCAGATCTGTTAAAGTAGAGTCCGCCAGCGTGCCGAATGTTGGGAGCTTAAATGGGGGCATTCCTGTCTTGCGTGAGACAGGAAATTTATTTATTTATTTATTTAACAGGTTTTATAGACCGCATTCTTCTTAAGTCAAGGCGGCTTACATGCAACTCTCAATGTTTACACAGAACGTTTCAAAGTAAGGGGTAACAAGTGCAAGTTATAACTGATACAAAGTTCTAACAGTGCTAGCAGGGATATGGCATATTGGCATGCAGGGAAAAATTAAAGCACTCTGTAACTTATATACAGTGAGTTGGCATGAAGTGAACATGCTTTGGGATGAGATTCCAGAGTCCGAATTCAGTGGTGGCAGACCTACTTCCCGTCTTTATGTAATGTTGCCATAGTGCTCTGTGAACTGTAAGGTCTTTAATTTCTTCCTGAAGTCCTTGGTATTATGAAGGGTACTGAGTTCTTCTGGGAGGGAGTGCCATAGAGCCAGTGCATTTAGCGAGAACGCTCTATTTGTGTTCTGCTTAGCTATGGAGCAATCACAGGGCGTAAGCAACATGTTCTTATTGTTTGTTCTTGGCTGGTTTTCCAGGTTCCTTTTCATGAGATCCTGGAGTATCTCAGCTGAGCTTTCATACAGGATTTTGAAAATGTCAAGGTTGGACTATAGGAGATATTGTTATCAGCAGATAAATACACCTGTATAAATACTCTGTATGTCTAGGATAAAATGCTACTAACCACTTTCCCAGAATTCCATAAGACTACCTGGCAAACAAATCACGTAATAAAACAAGAGACCAACCCTGTGTTTGTATAGAAATTAGACTATTACTGATAGAAAAGTAGTGCAAAATTAGCATAAATTAGTTTTCTAAGGTAGTAAGTTATAGAGCCCTATGATTACAATTACCAAGATACCTAATCCCTGTTTTAGCAACGGTCACTTATTCGTTCTGCACTTGGATGTACAGTACATTATCTGCCTGTCTAAGCTAGCCCCAACCTCGGACGGGAATTAAAGACCAATACCTCCACTCCTGCCAGAATACTTCTGGCTGGGTCTTAGAAATTGTCTCAGGAACGGCATGAAGTCAAAGTATGGCAGAGTTCCAATGTTAGCTTCAGGCAGTAGAGCCGAGCTACGTGGTAACACTGAGCTGCAGGTCTGTGGGAGAGATTCACTCCATCCCGAGGCAGGCAGGCAGTAAAGCTAAGAACAGCAGAAAACAAATTGCCAGAGTCAGGTAAGTTACAGTTCCAAAACAGTATTGCAGAAGTCTGTGTGTGCAGAAGATGTGTATAGAAATCTCAGAAGCCGTGTGTCTCCCTCTCTGAGTCCTGCATATAATTCTTTTTCCTGACCCCATCATCACGGCACGGTGATTGGCTGGTCTCTGATACTGTATGTTATCCTTTAACAGTGGTCAGGTGGTCCTTCTCCGAACAAAGGTCCATGGTGCAGGAAAGATGCTAGTATGCAGGTGCATACATTCTTGCAAATCCTAGGCCCAGTGACAGAGCCTCTGGATGACAGCGAGTTCTCAAGCACGTAGGCATGAACAATGATTCTGCTGACTTGTTTGATCTGCAGAATTTACTGAGCAGGCAAGGAATCCATCTTGTTTAGTTCAGAACAATTCAGAACAGGCCCCATCTTGTAACAGGAAGCCATGTCACATGGTTCAGATGTTGGTTTCTGAACAGCCCAGGCACCAGCCCTACAGGACTTATATCTGGCGCGACTCTTAATTGAGAGCCAGTGTAATTGATGCAATATGAAACATAGAAATATGACAACAGAAAAAGACCACATGGCCTATCTATTCTGTCCTTCCATATCAACAACTACAATAGTCCCCTTTTTTCCTTTAGAGATCCTCTGTGTTTTTCCCATGCTTTTTTGAATTCAGATACTGTCCTCATCTCTACCACCTCCACTGGGAGACTATTCCATGGATCCACCACTCTTTCCGTAAAGAAATATTTCCGCATATCACTCCTGAATCTATCCCCCTTCACTCTCATCCCATGTCCCCCTGTAGTAGAACTTGCTTTCAATTGAAAGAGGCTCTCCCCCTGTACATTTATGCCACGGTGGTATTTAAACATCTCAATCATATCACCTCTATCCCGCCTTTCCTCTAAGGTGTACATATTAGGATCCTTAAGTCTGTCCTCATATGCTTTATAATGAAGACCACTAACCATTTTAGTAGCCACCCTCTGTACTGACTCCATCCTGTTTATATCCTTTTGAAGGTGCGGTCTCCAGAATTGTACACTATACTCCAAATGAGGTTGCACCAAAGACTTATACAGAGGCACTATCACCTCCTTTTTTCTGCTAGCCATTCCTCTCTGTATGCACCCAAGCATCCTTCGAGCTTTTGCTGTCACCTTTTCTACCTGTTTAGCTACTTTAAGATCATCAGACACAACCACACCTAGGTCACGCTCTTCTTTAGTATACAAAAGTACTTCATCCCCTATACTATATTGTTCCCTTGGATTGCTGCAGCCCAAATGCATGACCTTACATTTTTTAACATTAAATCCCAGCAGCCAAATTCTAGACCATTCTTCAAGCTTAGCTAGATCCCTCCTCATGTTATCTACACCTTCCTGGGTGTCTACTCTATTGTAAATTTTGGTATCATCCGCAAAGAGGCAAACCTTAACCGACAGCCCTTCCGCTATATCACTAACAAAGATGTTAAAAAGAATCGGACCAAGGACAGATCCCTGGGGCACACCACTGGTAACATCCTTCTCCTCAGAGTGAGCTCCATTTACCTGTACCCTTTGTCGCCTCCCACCCAACCAATTTCTAACCCAAGCAGTAACTTTAGGGTCCATCCCTAGGGTGCTCAGTTTGTTTCTAAGCTGCCCGTGAGGAACAGTGTCAAAGGCTTTACCGAAATCTAAATACACCACATCTAGGGCTCTCCCTCGGTCCAACTCCCTGGTCTCCAAATCAAAGAAATCAATCAGATTTGTCTGACAAGACCTGCCTCTGGTGAATCCATGCTGCCTCAGATCCTGTAATTAGCTGGACTCCAGAAACCTATTTTCTCTTTTAGCAGCGTTTCCAATAATTTACTCACCACCGAAGTTAAACTAACCGGCCTGTAGTTTTCAACCACATCCTTACTTCCGCTTTTGTATAAAGGCACCACATGGGCCTCTCTCCAGTCCTTTGGCACCACTCCCAACTCCAATGAGGCATTGAAAAGGTCAGTCACTGGAGCTGCTAGAACATCCCCAAGTTCCCTCAGTATTCTAGGGCGTATCCCATCCGGTCCCATCGCTTTGTCTACTTTAAGTTGAGCTAGTTTCTCACGAACACAGTCTTCTGAAAATTGTTCAAGATGTCCCTCGCTTCTGTTCCTGTTTGTGGGTGTTTTCTGAGGTCCTGCTCCTGGTTCTTCATCTGTGAACACAGAACAGAAATATTTGTTAAGCAATTCCGCTTTATCCTCATTAGCTTCTACATATTCCTCCCATTCACCCTTGAGTCTGACAATACCACTTTAGCCCTTTCTCTTCTCACTAACATATCTGAAAAATGTCTTATCCCCCCCCCCCCCCATTTTATTCCATTGGCTATTTCCTCCTCCTTTTGAATCTTTGCTTTCCTGACTACTTTGATAGCTTCTCTAAGTTTTTCCAAATATAGATGCCTGTCTTCCTATCTCTCGTATTTCATGAAGGCCTCCCTCTTTTTCTTCACCTTTCCAGCTACGTCTTTCGAAAGCCATAGCAGTCTCCTTTTCCTTTTACCTTTATTTAGCGTTTTAACAAAAAGGTTGGTTGCCCTTAAAATATCCCCTTTCGGTTTTGCCCACTGTTTTTCTACATTCCCCAGCTGTTCCCATCCCGCTAACGACTTTCTGAGGTATTGGTCCATCTTGGCAAAGTTAGTCTTCCTAAAGTCTAAGACCCTCACCTTTGAATGGATTCTAACAGCCCTAGTCCTAATACTGAACCATACCATCTGGTGATCACTGGATGCAAAATTATCTCCCACTGTAACATCAGAAACACTTTCACCATTGATAAGCATCAAGTTCAGTATGGCCCCTTCACGTGTGGGGTCTGTTACCAATTGCCTGAATAGTTCTCCCTGTAGAGAATGCAGGATCTCTTTACTTCTAGTTGATACTGCAGCAGGAATGTGCCAATCAACATCTGGCATATTAAAATCCCCTATCAGTAGCACTTCCCCTTTCCTAGCAATGCTGTGTATGTCTTCAATTAACTCTCTGACCACCTGTTCCTCCTGTGAGGGAGCTCTGTATGTCACGCCAATGCAAATAGATTTCTCTTTCCCTCTTTCTAGTTTAACCCACAATGCCTCCTCTCTCCCTTTTAAGCTTTGTAATTCCAAAGCTTGTAAACGGGGGCGCTGGGTGAGAATGTCCACAGTCTTGGCAAAGGCAAATATTAATATGGCTTGCAAAGGATTGTGGGAAATGTAGTCCATTCATACCAGAATCAGCCGTTCACAATAAATTAGTTGTGCTTGCTCGAGTGTAAAGCAAAGAAAATATATTTTATTTATGGGGTGATTTCTCTCAACACAGATTTGCTTGGTAGCACAAAAAGGATACTTGCTTTCAGTATTATACTTAGAAAAACAAATCAGGAAAAACAACAACTGAACTTCTTAAGCCATCAAATCAAATCATAAAGACCTTGATGGGAACAGAAAGGTCTTTTCTGTGGGCTCCTGCTAATATCTTTTTAGCAGTGCTTCAAAAATAAACAAAACCCACAAAGTAATGAAAAACTGTTCTTTTTCAAGGCTAACTTCTGGTATTTTCACACACACCCAGAAGTGTCTCTTCAGAGCTCACAGGCAATTAAGCAAGGCTCAATTGCTAACAATTAACCAGCTGCAAACCTCTTGGCTGGTTTACTTTCTAAACGTGGCTCAAATCCTGCTCAAAAGCTTTTCTGAGTAGATCAAAGAACAAGTTTATATTTCTTTGTGATGGTTGTTGTATTTTGTAAAAGTATATTACCACAGAAGTTTAGACAGAAAGCAATCCATGTATTCACATTGTTCATTTACAATATCTCCTGCTTCTTCAACTATCATAGAATCAATATCATGGATTGGCACAGAGGAATTTCTTAATGGAGCACTCTCAGAACAATACTTGTTTCCCTGCTGTCTTCCAAGTGAAAAGCTAGGGCATAGATCAGTGTTCATACCTGAGCTTCCATTGCTGTTAGGGTTCCTCTCCAAATATCCTGGCCAGTATGTAGTCCAGTTTTTATGTCCAGCCTTCCAATCAAGATCCCTGGACACTGGGTCTCTCTTCACATACCTTCTTGCACTGGTCTTAGGGCCCCTTCCAAATGCAGCCGTCTCCCTCACAGGTGCCGTCCGGGGATTCCTGACTCTGTAACCCCACTCCTCTGGCTTTCCCCAGTCCAATGGAGTATGCTTGCCTCTGGAATGCCTCCCAGCACACGTACTGCTATGGACTCCTTTAGACCTCCAAGATGCTTTTCTCTTCTTTCTTCCAAAGTGTTTTTTGCTCTCTCTGTCCGTGAGCTCTGGCTTCTGCTGCCTCTGCTCCTGCTGATGATGATGATGATCATGAAGATCTTGATGATCCTGATGATTCTGCTGTGTAGAATAGGCTTTACTTTTAACCCGTTTAGAGGGCTGCTCCACCCTAGCACAGTGCAGCTGTGCTGAATCAAGCCCTGCCCTTGGAGATGAGTGCTTGGGGATTACCTCATAGCTCTCCTGATTGAACACACGTTTCCCCACTTCAGCTCTTCTAGTGGCTGTTGGAAACCTGGTGCATTCTGGGACTGGTAGTCTTTTATGGAAACATTCTGTTTTATTATTTCTACCAGCAAAGACAGGTTGCTTGTTCAGAGCCAATTCACCTCTATTATAGCTCCTTCCTGAACTATGATAAGCTTCCTTATCACATACCCCCCTGCTTAAGTTATTACGGACTGGTGTAACTGGTGAAACTTCTTCTTTACAGTCCGTAATACGGGAAAGAGCATCCGCATTTTTGTGTAACTTCCCAGCACGATGTTCCACTTGAAAATCAAATGCCTGTAAGGCCATGTACCAGCGTGTCAACCTGGCATTGTGGTTCTTCATTTGTTGCAACCACTTAAGTGGGGCATGGTCTGTGACCAATTGGAACTTCCTTCTTGTAAGGTAAAACCTTAATGCCTCCACTGACCACTTTATAGCTAAACATTCTTTTTCTATTGTGGAATACTTTTGTTCAGCCGGTGACAACTTCCTGCTCAGGTACATCACAAGATGCTCCTCCCCTTCATGACATTGGGATAGAACCGCTCCTAGTCCTACATCCGATGCATCTGTTTGAACCAGGAAGGGTTTCCTGAAATCCACCCCTTTCAGTACTGGTCCTGTACACAACTTCCCTTTTAGGACTGAAAATGCTTTTTCAGCTTCAGGAGTCCATTTTAGCTGGTTTGGACAATTCTTCCGCAGCATATCAGTAAAAATTGCACTTTTCTCTGCAAATTGTGGTATAAATCTGCGGTAGTATCCAATAAGTCCCAAGAAACTTCTCAGTTGTTTCTTTGTTGTTGGAGGGGGAAAATTCCTGATGCTATCCACCTTGCTCATTAGAGGTTTAATTTTTCCTCTTCCCACTAGGTGGCCCAGGTATTTTACCTCCCTATTTGCAAAGGCACACTTCTTTGGGTTTAAAGTGATTCCCGCTTGCTTCATGGAGCACAAGACTGCCCTGATCCTCTTTAGATGTTCCGCCCAAGTGTTACTATGGATTATGACATCATCCATATATGCAAAGGCATAATTTTGGTGGGGTCGAAGTACCTGATCCACTAACCTTTGGCAGGTAGCTGCCGCTCCATGCAGTTCGAAAGGCATCCTCTTGAACTGGAAAAGGCCAACGGGGGTGCTGAACGCAGTCTTCGGCTTCGACTCCCTGGTTAGAGGGATTTGCCAATTGCCTTTTATCATATCAAGGGTGGTTAAATATTGAGCTTGTCCAAGCTGGTCCAACAGCTCTTCAATTCTTGGCATTGGATATGCATCAAAAACTGATATTGCGTTTACCTGCTGGAAGTCAATACAAAATCTTAAAGAGCCATCAGGCTTTGGCACCAGGACTATGGGGCTATTCCAGGGACTCTTCGACTCCTCTATCACTCCCATGTCCAACATTTCCTGGACTTGTGCCACTACTTCCTGTCTCTTTGCTTCAGGCAAGCGGTATGGCCTTTGACGAATTAATTTCCCAGGTGGAGTTATTATCTCATGGGCAACCAAATGTGTCTCCCCAGGTATGGGTGTCAACACATCTGGGAATTCTTTAAGCAATTTCCTTATTTCTTCCTGTTGTACCACTGTCAGGTCCTCACCTATTTGGGGCTCTGACATTTCTTTACAATCAGATACCTGGGGTCCCAATTCCTCCTCTTCATTCACCTCCCTTTCTCGGGCACAGGTGGCAGCTAAGCTTTTAACCCCTTTGTCTTCAGTAGAATCAAAGCCTTTGGTTCCACGCGCAGAATTTGACAGGGATGTGACCTCCTCCACAGGTGGGAAACCCAGTCTCTCACATATCAATTGGGCAATTCTGTCTCCCGTCTTCACATGATAATCATTCTGTCCAAAATTAAATAACAGAACTTTAAGACTGCCCCTGTAATCGGGATCAATCACTCCCGCTCCAACATCGATGAAATACTTAAGGGCTAATCCGGACCTTGGGGCTACTCTCCCATAGCATCCAATAGGTATTTCAACTTGGAGTCCAGTGTCAACCAGGGCTCTCCCTTGGCTAGGTACAGTCACATTTTCTATACTGCACAGGTCAAACCCAGCAGCTTGAGGGGTTGCCCGCTTAGGAGCTTGGGCCTTCTCTGTGACCCTATGGTACTTCAAGACAAATGTCTGCTTCGGGGTAGTTTGGTCTTCTGGACGCTTAACCATCTTTTTAGCTGGGGTCTGAGGACTTCCAAACAAAGGCCCGGGAGCTATTACCATCATTCCTTCTCCCTCCTTCTTTCCTAGTCCTTCCACTAGACCCTGCTTAAATCTTGGCCAGTCTCTTCCTAGAACCAAATCAAATGGAAGCCTAGGCACCACTGCTAAAAGAACTTCCTCTTGTTCCCCCAGGCACTTAACCATTAGCCTATAGGTGGGATATGATGTTGCAGCACCATGAATGCATCTGATGTGAACTTGGCTTTCAGGGGTTCTAGGCACAAATCCTTCTTGGGCCTCTATCCTCTTCCAAAGCCTCTTTGACAACATACTCTGGTCTGCCCCAGAGTCTAACAGAGCATTTGTGGTAATTCCCTGCACATCAACCATCAAAAGAAATCCTTCTTTGGGCTGTTTTAAATCAACACCCATTAAGCTAGTGTGTATCTGGCATCCCCTTTCTAAATGTCCCCATTTTCCACATTTGAAACATTTCAATTCAGGAAGGCCGTGAAACACTACCTCTTCCTCATACATTACCCTGAAACCAATAGAAACTCAGCACCATTTGCCGAAACCACCCAAATCACCACTGTCTAAAACCATACAAACACATGATCAGCCTACAAATTGTATATATTGTATATATTGTGGTTGTACATAGTTACCCTGTTAGCCAAGTTGAATATCCTGTTCATATGTAAACACAAAGTACTATTGGAAATGTGTATGTTCACTGTTTATTGTAAACCGCGCTGATGCTGAATAGCGCGGTATAAAAGAGACTTTAAATAAATAAATAAATAAATAAATAAATAAATTTCTTTTTACTCCACTGTGTAATCTTGGCTGGCACAGTACAATTATTTTCAGAAACATTTTTACCCATTTTCGTTTCTGATACAGCACAGCTTGCCTCAGCACCAATCTTCAGAGGGCCACCCATTCTATGGCAAGCCTGCGTGGCTTCCAAGAATCTCTCTGCTAGCATGGTTGCCTCTCCAAGATTCTGGCAATTTTGCTGTATAAGGAAAGTGTGCAAATCTTTAGGCACAGCAGACAAATTGTTCAAGCATAATAATGTCTAATAACATTTCCACAGTCTTTCCTTCAGGCTCCAACCATTTTACAGCCAATCCTCTGATTCTCTGACACAGAGCCCTGGGTGTTTCACCCACTCTTAATGTAGTAGCTCTAAACATTCGCCTATACTCTGAAATAGACAACCCTAGGCGATCTCTAATAGCAGCCTTTACATCTTTATAATTCAAAGCCTGAGCTGCTGGCATTGCTCTGTAAGCTGCAAGCGCCTCTCCAGTTAATGAGGCTGCCAGCCTTACTGCCCACTGGGTCTCTGGCCATGCTAATGCTTGTGCCACTCTCTCAAAAGATTCTAGGAAATCATCAACATTATCATCTGGAGTTAGCTTCCCAAAACTAAATGCCCCAATTCCCTGATTGAGTCCCACATTGTCCACATGTGGTATACCAGTAATTACTGCTGGTCTTGCATCCGGTCCACTTTGGTTCTGCAGAGCAACTAAGGCTTTCACCAGATAAAGCACTGGCTTCTGCTGGTCCATTAAGGCTTTCATAGCAGTGTCCTGAGCCTGCTGCGCTAGCTCCTGTTGCCTGCTAAACTGGGCTGCCATCCAGCTGGCCATTTCCCTTGGATCCATCTTGATCCCTGCAAGAAAACAAAAGAAAAAAAAACACAGTGCAACACCTTCCAAACAGGTGTTTTTCTCCTAATTTTTTTTTTAATTACCCCTGTGCCTTACTCCCATCCACCACTAGACTTGCCCAGGTACTTATTACCTTATGCCAGTGATGAATCCAGCTCTACACAGGGTCTTTTCCTCCTGGGACAGCTACCTGGATCAGCCACCTCTTTTCTCCAAAGTGTAGTTAAGGGAAAATCTTTTTTTCCAGCTTTTAACTTGAACTTTCTTTTTTTCTTCAGACTTCAGTTGTAATCCTTAGCATGTAAATCCTTTGCGCAAAAGCAATCCGAAAAACTACGCCAACTGTAAACGGGGGCGCTGGGTGAGAATGTCCACAGTCTTGGCAAAGGCAAATATTAACATGACTTGCAAAGGATTGTGGGAAATGTAGTCCATTCATACCAGAATCAGCCGTTCACAATAAATTAGTTGTGCTTGCTCGAGTGTAAAGCAAAGAAAATATATTTTATTTATGGGGTGATTTCTCCCAACACAGATTTGCTTGGTAGCACAAAAAGGATACTTGCTTTCAGTATTATACTTAGAAAAACAAATCAGGAAAAACAACAACTGAACTTCTTAAGCCATCAAATCAAATCATAAAGACCTTGATGGGAACAGAAAGGTCTTTTCTGTGGGCTCCTGCTAATATCTTTTTAGCAGTGCTTCAAAAACAAACAAAACCCACAAAGTAATGAAAAACTGTTCTTTTTCAAGGCTAACGTCTGGTATTTTCACACACACACAGAAGTGTCTCTTCAGAGCTCACAGGCAATTAAGCAAGGCTCAATTGCTAACAATTAACCAGCTGCAAACCTCTTGGCTGGTTTACTTTCTAAACGTGGCTCAAATCCTGCTCAAAAGCTTTTCTGAGTAGATCAAAGAACAAGTTTATATTTCTTTGTGATGGTTGTTGTATTTTGTAAAAGTATATTACCACAGAAGTTTAGACAGAGAGCAATCCATGTATTCACACTGTTCATTTACAATATCTCCTGCTTCTTCAACTATCATAGAATCAATATCATGGATTGGCACAGAGGAATTTCTTAATGGAGCACTCTCAGAACAATACTTGTTTCCCTGCTGTCTTCCAAGTGAAAAGCTAGGGCATAGATCAATGTTCATACCTGAGCTTCCATTGCTGTTAGGGTTCCTCTCCAAATATCCTGGCCAGTATGTAGTCCAGTTTTTATGTCCAGCCTTCCAATCAAGATCCCTGGACACTGGGTCTCTCTTCACATACCTTCTTGCACTGGTCTTAGGGCCCCTTCCAAATGCAGCCGTCTCCCTCACAGGTGCCGTCCGGGGATTCCTGACTCTGTAACCCCACTCCTCTAGCTTTCCCCAGTCCAATGGAGTATACTTGCCTCTGGAATGCCTCCCAGCACATGTACTGCTATGGACTCCTTTAGACCTCCAAGATGCTTTTCTCTTCTTTCTTCCAAAGTGTTTCTTGCTCTCTTTGTCCGTGAGCTCTGGCTTCTGCTGCCTCTGCTCCTGCTGCTGCTGATGATGATCATGAAGATCTTGATGATCCTGATGATTCTGCTGTGTAGAATAGGCTTTACTTTTAACCTGTTTAGAGGGCTGCTCCACCCTAGCACAGCGCAGCTGTGCTGAATCAAGCCCTGCCCTTGGAGATGAGTGCTTGGGGATTACCTCATAGCTCTCCTGATTGAACACACGTTTCCCCACTTCAGCTCTTCTAGTGACTGTTGGAAACCTGGTGCATTCTGGGACTGGTAATCTTTTATGGAAACATTCTGTTTTATTATTTCTACCAGCAAAGACAGGTTGCTTGTTCAGAGCCAATTCACCTCTATTATAGCTCCTTCCTGAACTATGATAAGCTTCCTTATCACAAGCTTTAATAGTATTTTTTACATATAGTGCCACTCCTCCTCCCCTTCTTCCTACCTTGTCCTTTCTGAATAAAGTATAGCAAGGTATAGATACATCCCAGTCATGGTTTTCTGTGAACCATGTTTCTGTAACTGCCACTAAATCCAAGTCGGCCATGCCCACCAAAGCTTCAACATCAGGGATCTTATTTCCCATGCTACGGCATTTATACACACTGCTTTCCATATGTTACCCCTGTTACCCATTTCCATAAAGGTATTTAATGTATCACTTACCTGGGGGCTTTCTTCACCCATCCCCAACAAATCTAGTTTAAAGCCCTCTTCAGTAGATTAGCCAGTCTACTACTGAAGACGCATTGACCTTTCTTGGACAGATGGATGCCATCTCTGCTCTACAACCCTTGGAATAGCATCCCATGGTCTAGGAAACCAAAACGCTCTCGATGATTGTGTCCAACCTTCGTCATTCTGTTGGCACCCATCTTCTCCTCTGCTGGAGAGCTTGGTCACTGCAAGAAGTATCTCATCAATGTACATCTCACTGTCTTGAATGCTCCTCAGCCTCGACACCTCATCTCTGAGTTCTTCCACTTGTTTCCTCAGAGCTTCAGCATGCAGGCACCCTGCACATGGATCTGGTCCTTCAACTGGCATTGGGACCTCTGTCTGGACAGAGGCAGAAGCTGTAATGGGGCAACAGCTTTAGCAATATGATTTTTCCCAGCCATTGTTCTGTTCGTGGAGCTTAGGTATCTGAAAAAAGCAAAAGAGAGAGATCTACCAAAGTACCAGCCAGTTTCCCAGCTGTCCTTTCAGAGAAAAAGCAGTTAAATCTCTTTAATTACATTCAAAATGTGTTTTGTTAAATGGGGAGGTGCCCTATAAAGCAAGATTGCTCACTAGGGGTGGGTGGGAGTTGGAGGGGTGAGGGAACCAACACCTAATTAGGTGTCAGCAGTTCCCAAGAGCTGAGAAAGTTACCAAAGCAGAGTTTTAAACCTACCCCACTAAAGAAAATATTTCTACTAAAGCACCAAAAAGAATATACCAAAATCCTTTTAAGAGCTCCAAGTCAGAGAGCTAGCAATTAAAAAAAAAATAAACCCTCAAATTCTTACTGTTGTTTGACCTGTAAAGCCCCTGTTAGGGCTAATATGGGCCTAATATGATCATGTTTCACTGAGCCTGTTATGACATGTGCAGCAAATTCTGGGCCATTTGCAGAGGTTCGATGGCTTGCGCTGGTAGGCCTTAATACAATAAGTTGCAGTAATCTAAAATCGGCGTTGTGGTGGCCTGTATTACCATGCAGAAGTCATTCTGAGTAGTGGTTTAATTTTCCTTATGATCCTCATCTTGTTTTGTTAATGTGTGACAGAAGATTCAGTTTCTGATCCAGGATGACTCCTAGGAACTTAATGTCATTTCGGGCAGTAATGCTTTTGTCATGTAGTTTAATTGTGCTTGGAGGGGTAAAATATTCTCATTTACCCTCCTGATGCAGCTCACCCAATTTTAACAGATCTGCGAGAAAGAAGAAAACACCGTTCTTTCTCGCAGCTCTGCAGAGGTGAACTGGGGTGCTGGCTCCCTCTGAAGTCAATCAGGCAGGTGCGTGGCCTCCTAAGGCAGGGGTCCACCAAAGGAGCACTACACCACGTTGCTAGAAGACACCCAGTCCAAATGCGTGGTTTAACGGGAAGGATTACTTTATTAAAATTCTGAAAACTTGACAGCATTAAGCCCAAATAGCTATTTGGGTATTTCAATGCACTTACAATAAACAGGGTAAATAAACATGGATAACAGGCTAACAGGTAAAAACAACTATTTACAATTTAGTATGCAGGCTTGTACAATTATCTCGTTAGTAAGTACAGTTGATACGACAATGACATTCTGTAAATTAAATAGATGTAAAGACATTCTGTAAATTAAATTGATGTAAAGAAGACAAAGATCCTGACAATTGGCAAAATTAATTAAGTTCATGGTTGATGTAGGAGAAATTGAAATAGCGGACAACTTTAACCTACTTGGATCAACTATCAATAAAAGAATAAGCAGTAGTCAAGAAATCAAATGACGCGTTGCTCTTGGCAGAATAGCTATGAAGGACCTAGACAAGATTCTCAAGAGCAGAGATGTCTCTCTCCATACAAAGATTTGACTTGTTCAAGCTATGGTATTTTCAATAACGTCATATAAATGCGAAAGATGGACAGTGAAAAAGATAGACAGGAAGAAAATTGATGCCTTTGAATCATGATGCTGTTGATGAATACTGTGTAACCAATGGACTGCCTGAAGAACAAACCAGTCAGTACAAGAGGAGATCAGACCTAAGCTTTCCTTAGAAGTTCAGATGACAAGACTTCGATTTTCACACTTTGAACACATCATGCGAAGAGAGAGATCATTAGGGAAAGACATCATGCTGGGGAAGATAAAAGGTCAACGCAAAAGAGGAATGCCAGTAATGAGATGGATCCATACAATAATAGCAGTTATGGATGCCACTCTGTCAACAATGAGCTTCCTGACTGAACACCGAAAACAGTTTAGGACAACTATCCAGAGGGTTGCCATGAGTTGACCCTGACTCAACGGCACTTAACAGTAGCCTAGTCATAAATGGAATATCCCACTCTTGCTACCTTCTCTCACTGCACCCCTCCCCCCCCCCTTTTTAAGAACATGTAGAAGAATTGCAGCTGCCCAGAATCCCCACCTCTTGTACACAAAATTCCTTATGAAACCCCTAGTACCCTTTATTTTATTTATTTTTTATTTTTATTTATTTATTTCTCTTATATACCGCGCTATTTGATATCAGTACGGTTTACATGGAATAGCAAAGTATTTTACGGTGGGGGATTACACCGTAATTACAAATAACAGGGATCTCAACTTGGATAACCATATTAACTACTTACACATATATTTACAGGGAACATGGGCTATGGAGGGTTAAGTGGCTTGCCCAAGACCACAAGGAGCACCTGTGGGACTAGAAACCCCAGTCCTTCCAGCCCAAGGTTGCTGTCCTCTAGTGGGATTTGAACCCCCGACCTTCCGGCCTGAAGTACCTTGCCCCAACCACTAGGCCACTCCTCCACTCACATCCCTTCACAACTGCTAAGCCCAGGCATCCTTTCCAAAGTCCTAAGATACCTTAAAGGGAAACCATTATCCCTTTTCCAATGATGCCCCTGGTCCCATTTGTAAAGTCATTTCCTGCACTCCCCAACCCCCTCCCTACCCAGGAGTACCTTTCAATCTCTGGAGACAAGTAAGGGAAGAAGGTACAATCCCCAGTCACTGTTCGCATCCCAGCTCAAAATGACATTGGCTTCCCCTAGCAATGCATGGTAACATACAGTATGGGGACAGGAGAAGCTCTTTTGAATTATGACGCCTCCAGGGTAGAAATGAGAAGGGTTTGCTCCTGTTACCCCCACTAAACCCCACGGATTGAAAATTATAATTGTGAGGAAGTTAGAAGGGTGCCAGTGGTGACTTTTGCAAATGAATCAGGACCTCAGGAAGTAGGCAAGACTCAGCACTACTACCCATGTAAGGTATCTTACTAGGTAGTGCTTGGGCCTAGGAGTAAGGGGGCTCTAAAAGAAATTTTGTGTACAAGAGGATGGCGTTTCTAGGGAAATATTTTTTTCCCCTTAAAGGGGCTGTCACAAGGGGTCACCAAAAAGGGGAATATTCCATTTACTACTAGACTACAGGGGAATCTTTTGCAATGGCAGGGAAATACCATCCCATGTTCATTTGACAGGAAACTGAATTATCATGGGTTTTTCTACCCATCGTACCCATATACTACATGTTACCACATCCCATGGTATTTTTGCTCATGCAATTTAGTAAATAAGCTCCTCTGTATGTTTAACTGATGAGTCCAATATGTGCAACACTGTTTTCTTCGGTTTGTCTGTCACAGGCATGCAGAGATATTGTGAGGAAGTAGGCAGCGTCTGTATGATGACTAACATTTTCTTTCAGTGTTCTAGTCATAGGCTGCTGTTTATTTAAGATGGCATCCAATATCTTCAGGGTGAAGCCCCGAGTCCAAGGTGCCCTGGAGGTGGGATGGGTAATGGGAAACAGAACAAACTGTGGTAGGTATTTTCATGAGACATTTATGTATAGAATTTAAGGCTGTAGTGAATGCTTGCATGGTTGTGCATGTGTGTGTTTGTTACTGCCTTTAAGTTTGATTTCACAGGCTATATGTGTCTTCTGCATGCTCACATGTTTTATGGTTATAAAGACTCACATTGCCTACTATAGTCAGCCAAAAGAGAGAAGCAATCATTCATTCGGGGGGGTGGGGGGGGGGGGAGAGGGAGAGTTCCTTGTCCCTGACTTGGCATGAATCTCATTGATGTCACTTCCTTGGGGAAGAGAGTGCTAGAGCACCCCCTGTCTCCTATGTCACCTTCAATCTCTGGGACCCACAGCAGTGGAGGCTGAAGAGGCGATAAAGGCGGCAGATCAGACTGCTACCTAATGTTGGGGCTGCTCAGCACGCATATTGCCAACATCTATGGTAAATCAGGCTTTGCAATTTTGGTATGTCTTTACCAAACAATTCTAACATGTGGCATAACATGAGGCTATGTGTTTGTATTTGCATGCTGGTGTGTGAATGTAAGAAATGAAATAGTCCAATAAAGTTGTTCCCTGTTCTTTGCATAGATTTTCCTTAGGCAACAAGTTGTGTGGCAATACTGAAGAAAATGAAGCATTGTATAGTTCAGGGAAAGGAATTTGAATCAATGGTATTTCTAACACATTGTGCCCTTTCATGTTTCCCCTGCTTTAATAGGAAATGGCATGATGGCACATAGTTGAGCCCTTTCAAGATTAAAACCAGGAAAATATTACTACATGAAATATCGAAGATATCACAAATTAAACTCTGACAATAGCTTCATTGTGTTAGTGTCATGTTATGAGCAAATGGTTCATGAAGCAGCAACATGTTTAAAATCTGTATTTTTCAGATTATTTATTTGAGCCCCTACCATTAATATGATTAATGTGAACTAGTTTACATACAATTTAAGGGCCAAATTTACTAAAGAGCAGTAGTGTACATTATAGTATGTTATTTATCACAGGTCCCTTTTTATGCAATGAGAACAATTTTCTAATAGGGGTAAGTTTTATAAGGAGCCACCTAAAGAAACTCTATGCACCATCAATGTATGTAACTCACCTATGTTCAGGAACGTATGCACGTGGATGGGCCATTATGTGTGTACTTTAGCCAACTGCCATTCTATAGGTACATCCATCAGAACATGATGGGCTTTATTTGGGAGGGCAAAGCTGCAAAAATGGAGAGGAGTGTACTGTTACAAAAAGGAAAGGAGGTGGGGGTTGGAGGAGCCATGTTTCTTGGACTATTATGAGGCAACTCAGCTGTGGGCCCTCTTTGACTGGAGGAGTGGAGGGGAAAACAAAACAATGTGTACAGGTGGAGCATGAGGTGGAGGGGGAACAGCTATTAAAATGGTTGGTGTGGCATGTGGGGGGAGGGGTGTAGATTTAGCAGGGGTAATCCGCATATCCAAGTAGGGTGTGTCAATTTTGGAAATGTCATAATTTTAAAAAGCACTAGTGAAAAAATGTTATAATTTCAGGTGGCAAATCAACAACTAGCGTTAAATTTTGTGTAATGTTTACCTCCCTGAAATTTCTAGGAAATTACGTAATATAAAAATAACTAGCAATTGGACACAAGGTCCCAGGCATCTCCTTTTCCAGCTGCAACTGTTGAAAGAACAATGTGAAGAGATAAGGAAGATAGTCATGCCTACAGTGAGAAGGTCAGCTTGGTATGATTCAAAGAGTCTGTTCTGCAAGCTATGTTTTGCAGTGAAGAGGAATAGGAGAGAGGAGACGCAGTGAAGATATTGAAGGTCAGAGGTGAAAGAGATGAGAAGACTCAGCTTGGAGACAGCAGTGTGAGACCCAGGAAAACAGCATTCATCAACACTGAGGCAACTACACTCACCCAATTACTTGAATGGAGCTCTGGAGTCTCTGAGCCTCCTCTTACCTGTACCATGACAATAGCAGAGATCAAGGCATTTCTGAGCAAGCCCATGGTGATTCCAGACTGGCCATCACACACCCAGTCCATAGAAACGTGTGTAAAAATGACAACTGAGGCTGCTGGTCAGGAGAGGAGGAAACATTATATTAGGGGTCAGATGGTCAGAAGGGAGCTCATGAGCTGAAACAGAAGCAAACAAGATATAGCTTCTTTGCTGGATTTTGTTAAATAACATTGAATTAACTGCATAAATGACATTTTAAAGACAATTATGTGGCCACAGGTGTTGTTCAGAATATTTGTATGTTTAAATAAATATTACTTAATTTCCACATATTTCAACTGTGATTTGATGTAGGTAAGACTCACTTTAAGCAGTTTCTGAAGATAGCTTTAGATTCAGCATGCAAAACTGCATAATTTGGTTATTAGTAGTTTGGAAAAATCTACCCCTAAAATTGACGGTGTGGAATAACTGGCATTCATTACAGGTTTGAGGAATTTCAGCCCATGATGGTAGGGAGGGAGGTTTAGGCAATGGGAGAGAAAGGGATTGTGGAGGCTTGGGTAGCTATTGGAAGCAGGGGGTATGGAAGCCATTGACATCATGAGAGCGGAGTTTGGGTTGAGAGAAAAAGATAGATGTGTCTATTTACAACTCAGTCATTTCCTGGGGCAAAGACAAGTATAATAGCAAGACCTCATGGCCCTTTGAGGAATTGATGGGGAAGGGGGGGGGGGGCATCAGCGTGGACTGCTGTCTTCCCTGTATGGGTGTTTGATGCAGAGAGGACAGGCTGTACCAGGGTACATAACCATGAGTGAGGAGAAACTACTGGGAGAGTGGGGGGAGGTAAAGTGGAAAGCTATATATGCAGCAACTATGGGGTTGGCCCTGGGGATGGCTCTGTTGGAGAACAGTTTAAAGATCAGATTGCACATATAGCGGGCTCCTGCCCAGCTGCATGCCATTAATAGGATTTAAGGGGATGACCGTTGGAAAGGGTGCAGTAAGAGGGAGGGGATCTAAAATATCTCTTGTGGGAATTCGCTTGAGTGGTTGCTGCAATGTAAATGAAGTATCTTCATTCTGCTTTATAAAGATAATGCATGGGATGAGATCAAGTTATGGTTTATTTATGTATTTATTTACATTCTCTTATATACCGCGCTATTCTGCATCAGTGCGGTTTACATTGAACAAACTGAAATTACATTGAACAGGGCATTATAACTTGGAGATAACTATTTTACAGGGAACATGGGCTATGGAGGGTTACGTGGCTTGCCCAAGACCACAAGGAGCACCTGTGGGACTAGAAACTCCAGGTTTCTTCCCTGATGAAACTCCTGTGGGAGTGAAATGCTCGGGTGCCAGAATTAGCATATTGGGAGTTTTCTAAAATCATGATCTCCCTTGTTGTAAAATTCAGCCATGGTGAAGAAGAGTTGGGATATAATATGCCATACTGAAGAGTCTGAAAAGTAACCTACAGCAGAAAGTGTGCAATTGAGAAGAATTGAAGTTTTAAAAACCTAATACGGTTCTTTTCTTGAGAGATATTTTTCCTCATTTTTTGTGAGTGGCTGCTATATCTGTTTTTTAGGACATGATTACTGGCACCCTTATAAATAATGCAAATCAGTTTGAACAGGAGAACCACATTCCCATTGCAGTAAAATTGGACGCACCTGTGATCAATTGTCAGTACTCACATGACTTGAATCAACCAATGAACGGTGGCTCTAATGTTTAAGATAGCTACTTTCACTCCCTGTTCTATTTTCACAATGGTTAAGACAAGAGAGCTGCCTGAGACAGTCAGAAAAGACATCACCACCAAACATCAAACTTAAAAGGGGTACAAGGCCATCTCCAAAGACTTTGGGATTCCTGTATCTACAGCTTGCAATGTTTTTAAGACGTTTTCTTCTCATGGAACTGTCAAGAACCTCCCAGGACATAGTGGGAAGAGGAAAATTAATCCAAGATGTCTTTGAAAGTTAGTGCGAACTGTTGGAAAAACACCACGTACAACATCTAAAGAGCTTAAGGCTGACCTGCGGCAATCTGGAGTAGTCGTTTCAACCCACACCATACACCACACACTAAACAAAGAAGGACTTCATGGGCGAAGGCCAAGGACCCATTGCTCAAAGTCAGACATAAAAAGGCACGCCTGATCTTTGCTCAAACTCACCTTGTAAACCACAGTCCTTCTGGGAAAATGTTCTGTGGACAGATGAAACCAAACTTGGGCTCTCTGGCAATGCAGACCACTGATACATTTACAGGCAAAGAAATGAAGCTTATAAGGAAAAAAGAACATCCTTCTTACAGTTAAATATGATTGAAGTTCTATAATGTGGTAGGGTTCTTTTGCTGCATCAGGAACTGGTGGTCTGTAACGTATTAAAGGAATCATGATGTCAGAGGACTACCAAGGTATTTTGGAGTGAAATGTGCTACCTAGTGTCAGAAAGCTAGGTCTGGGTCGAAGGTCATGGGTCCTCCAGCAGGACGATGGCCCACAACCTACTTCCAAGTACAAAAGAATGCTTAAAAAGGAAGAAATGGACTGTTTTAAACTGGCCAGCAACGAGTCCTGATCTCAAATCAATGGAGAACCTTTGGAAAGAGCTGAAATCTGCCACTGGTACAAGTAATCCTGGAAACATTCATGAGCTGGAACAAATTGCAGTTGAAGTGTGGGAGAAACTACCAGCAGACAAATGTACGAAACTTCTAGATAGCTACAAGAAACGTTTGGAGGCTATCATCACTGCCAAGGGTTGTGCAACCAATTATTACTGAAGGGTGTTATTAAGCCCGTCCAAGTCACATTTTGTTTTTTTCTCAGAAATTACTACATCTAAGCTGCGTTGTTGTTGTTAAGTGCCGTTGAGTCAGAGTCGACTCATGGCGACCCTCTGGATAGCTATCCTAAATTGTGTTCGGTCTTCAGTCAGGCGGCTCATTGTTGACAGACTGGTACCCGTAGCTGCTGTTATTGTATTGATCCATCTCATTGCTGGCCTTCCTCTTTTGCGTTGACCTTCTATCTTGCCAAGCATGATGTCTTTCTCTAATGATCTCTCTCTTCGCATTATGTGTCCAAAGTATGAAAGTCAAAGTCTTGTCATCTGAGCTTCTAAAGAAAGCTTAGGTTTCATTTCCTCTAGTAATGACTGGTTTGTTCTTCGGGCAGTCCATGGTATACACAGTATTCGCCGCCAGCACCATAATTCAAAGGCATCAATTTTCTTCCTGTCTGTCTTTTTCACTGTCCAGCTTTCACATCCATATGATGTTATTGAAAATACCATGGCTTGAACAAGTCGAATCTTTGTATGGAGAGAGACATCTCTGCTCTTGAGAATCTTATCTAGGTCTTTCATAGCCATTCTGCCAAGAGCAATGCGTCGTTTGATTTCTTGACTGCTTGTTGCTTCTTTATTGATAGTTGATCAAGTAGGTTAAAGTTGTTCACAATTTCAATTTCTTCTCCTTCAATGATGAACCTGTTGATTATGCCAGTTGTCATGATCTTTGTCTTCTTTACATTAAGGTGCAGGCCCATTTTGAGAGTATGTTCTTTGATTGCGAGAAGCAAATGTTTCAGATCATCTTCACTTTCAGCCAGTAATGTGGTATCATCAGCATAGCGAAGGTTGTTGATGAGTCTTCCACCAATCTTCACACCTCTGTTGTCTTCATACAATCTGCTTCTCTGATGATTTGTTCTGCATATAAATTAAACAGGTAGGGAGAAGTATGCAGCCTTGTCTTACACCTTTGCTTATTTTAAACCACTGTGTTTCTCCTTGTTCCGTTCGAACTGTTGCTTCTTGATCAATGTACAGATTGCGCAAGAGATCGATCAGGTGTTCTGGTATACCCATGCTTCTTAATGTGGCCCAGAGTTTCTCATGGTTTACACAGTCAAAAGCCTTGCTATAGTTGATAAAGCGCAAATATATCCTTTTGGTATTCTTTAGTCTTTTCAAGGATCCATCTCACACCCGCAATGATGTCTCTCATTCCTCGCCCTTTCCTGAACCCTGCTTGCACTTCAGGTAGTTCTTGTTCCAGGTATGGTTGTAGCCTCTTTTGAATAATCTTCAGTAGAATCTTGCTGACATGTGGGATCAGAGCGATTGTTCAATAATTTCCAGTGTCAGTTGGATCACCTTTCTTTAGTATTGGTATAAACACAGATCTTTTCCAGTCAGTTGGCCATGATGTCTTCCATATTTCTTGGCAGAGCCTTGTAAGTATGGTAACAGCTGCATCAGATTGCTGAAATACTTCTATAGGAATGCTATCAATGCCTGGTGCTTTGTTCTTTGATAAGGCTTTCAATGCGGTTTCAACTTCTTCTTTCATCACCAATGGTTCCCGATCATAAGGTACAGGTTGAAACGGCTGTTGGTCCACTTGATCTTTTTTTTTTTTAATTTTATTAAATAAAAAGAAACATACAATAATATACAAAAAACTCATCAGGAGGTTAGGACTACAACCCTACCTCCATAATAAGGAAACAAACAAAAGGTAATACATGTTATTAGCCCACATCCAGGAGAAGTTCAATACCTAAAGGAAAACAAACAAAACCCAATCTCTGACCAAACCTGGTAACCCCAGCAAAGGAAACATGAAAATCAGTAAATAACAAGCACAAAGCAAAAAACTTAGCCTTTACCCTTCAAAAATTCCAATAACTGCGCAACTTCAAGAAAAATGTAACGAGTACCTTGATAAATAATGTGGCACCTACAAGGAAATTTCAAGTAAAACAGTGCCCTCAAGGCCAAGATGCGTGGGCGAATTTCCAAGAAGGCCTTCCGCCTTTGCTGCGTGGCCCTTGAGACGTCAGGAAAAATTTGAATGGCATAGCCACAAAATTTTTCAGACTTTTTCTTGAAGTATGCGCGAAATATTCTCTGTCGATCCAACTCAGAAACCAGCGTAATTAACAAGGTGGCTCTCGTAGAAATCTCATCGTGAGAAGATTCCAAAAATTCTGAAATATTCAAAGAAGCTGAACCCTTAGGTTCTCCCTCAACCCGTCCCTCCTGAGGCTCAGCCGAAGGGGCCGTGTCTCTGGAGGGAAGATAATAAATATTGATTATAGAAATAGCTTCTGCATCCAAAATCAACAATACCTCCTTCAAATATTTATAAAAAAGCAGAAGAGGTGCAAGATAATGTGTTTTAGGGAAGTTCAAAAGACGAAGGTTCTTGGAACGCAAAGAGTTCTCAAGAACCTCGTGTTGAGAACGTAATGAGGTAACATCCTAAACCAAAGAAGAAATAACTGTCTGCTGAGGTGAGAAGCGAGTCTCAAGAGAGTCAACACTTTTCTCCACAGCAGCCAATCGAGACTCCTGATTTGAAAACTTTGCAACAGTTTCTTTTGTGAAAGTAGATATCTTTTGAAGAGAAGAGTCTAATGCCAACTCCATTCTAGACAACATTGTCCAAACATCTTTCAAGGACACTTCATCTGGGATATCACGAGGCTCATCATACCCAGGAAAACAAACCACCGATGGTACCGGAGGAGGCAATGGGTCAGCGACAGAGTCCATCCGAAGAAAAGAAGAAGAGAGAATAGGACCCTCAATCTTTTTAAGGCTAGGCTCATTAGAAACAACTAAAGGAGAATCCTTGTCTCGATTCACCAGGGAAAAGTTCTCCGCAGCTGGGGAGGAGTCAGAAAACACAGTACTCATGGTCGACTTTTCACCAAGGGAGGCATCCAACGTAATATCCTCAGGCAACAGCTTACCAACGGAGACATGCGCATCCATGGGCCCAACTATTTTACCCGCCTTGGGTTGAGTCACCGCCGGCAAGCGCTTCTTTCTCTTCCCCATTCACGGGAACTTCAACACCGAATCAGCACCGAAGGGGCACCAAAGGGGCGGACCTGCCCCTTTGGTCACGCCCCTTCGGGCACGCGCCCGCTACGCGTCCCGCGTCGGAGGCAAGATGATATAGCCCCAAATGGAACCAGCTGCCCCAATCAGAGGAGTGGAAGCGGGAGGAGACCAGGCAAATCAGGAAGGTAACAGCTGACAAGCAGGAAACAAGAAACTCCTCGGCGTCCCGCGTCGGAGGCAAGATGATATAGCCCCGAATGAAACCAGCTGCCCCAATCAGAGGAGTGGAAAGCGGGAGACCAGGCCAATCAGGAAGGTAACAGCTGACAAGCAGGAAACAGATTGTGCAAAAGAACAATCAGGTGTTTCTGGTATACCCATGCTTCTTAATGTGGCCCAGAGTTCTCATGGTTTACACAGTCAAAAGCTTTGTTATAGTCGATAAAGCACAAATAAATATCCTTTTAGTATTCTTTAGTCTTTTCAAGGATCCATCTCACATCCGCAATGATGTCTCTCGTTCCTCGCCCTTTTCTGAACCCTGCTTGCACTTCAGGTAGTTCTCGTTCCAGGTATGATTGTAGTCTCTTTTGAATAATCTTCAGTAGAATTTAGCTGGCATGTGGGATCAGAGCGATTGTGCGATAATTTCCACAGTCAGTTGGATCACCTTTCTTTAGTACTGGTATAAACACAGATCTTTTCCAGTCAGATGGCCATGATGCTGTCTTCCATATTTCTTGGCAGAGCCTTGTAAGTACGGTAACAGCTGCATCAGATTGCTGTAATACTTCTATGGGAATGCAATCAATGCCTGGTGTTTTGTTCTTTGATAAGGCTTTCAATGCTGCTTCAACTTCTTCTTTCATCACCAATGGTTCCAGATCACAAGGTACAGGTTGAAACGGCTGTTGGTCCACTTGATCTTTATCATATAAAAACTCTGTATATTCCTTCCACCTTTTCTTGATCTTCTCAGCATCATTCAACATAGAACCTTGAGCATCTTGTAACATTCCAATTCGAGGCTGGAACTTTTTCTTTAACTCTCGTAGCTTCAGGAAAGCCGATCTTGTTCTTCCTCTAATAGTTTCTGCTTCTATTTCCTTGCAAGTGTCATTGTAGTACTTTTCCTTGTCCTGTCTTGCTGCACGTTGGAAATCTCTGTTGAGTTCTGCGATTATCTTTCTTTCTCCTCTGGCTTTAGCTTCTCTGCGTTTCTGGGCAATTTTTCAGAGTTTCTTCCGTCATCCATTTTGACCGTTTTTGCTTTTTCACCTTTTGTAGAGACTTCTTGCTTTCTTCCAACACAACCTTCTTCATGTCATTCCATAACTCTTCCGGAGCTCTGTCATTGGATCTAAAGCAGCAAATCGATTTTGCAGGCAGTCTTTAAATTCCAGGGGTATATTCTCAAGGTCAGATTTTGCTGCTTTCATGAGTGGTTTGCTCTTTTTCAACTTTAGCTTGAGTTTGCATGCTAGTAGTTGATGATCTGTACCACAGTCAGCTCCAGGTTTTGTCTTTGTTGATGTTATAAAGCTTTTCCATCGTTGACTTCCACAGATGTAGTCAATTTGATTTTTATACAATCCATTGGGTGAAGTCCATGTGTATAGTCGCCGCTTGTGTTGCTGGAAGAAGGTGTTTGAGATGAATAGATCGTTGGTCTTGCAGAATTCTATCAGTCTTTCTCCAGCTTCATTTCTGTTGCCAAGTCCATATTTTCCAACTACTTTGCCTTCTTCTTTGTTGCCAACTTTTGCGTTCCAGTCACCCATGACTATCAGGATATCCTGTTTGCATGTTCTGTCAATTTCAGCTTGTACTTGTTCATAGAACTCTTCAATTTCATTCTCTTCTGCAGCTGTTGTTGGGGTATATACTTGAATTATAGTTATGTTGATAGGCAATCCTCGTAGACGAATAGAGATTAAGCGTTCGCTGACTGCATTGTATTTCATTACAGTTCTTGCAAGTTTCTTCTTTATATAAATGCAACACCATTTCTTCTTTGTCTTTCATTTCCAGCAGAGTAGACCCTGTGATCATCTGATGAAAAGTGCCCCAATGCCAGGTCCATTTCAGTTCGCTGACACCCAACAGATCAAGTTGTACACGTTCCATTTCATTCTTGACCACCTCCAACTTACCTTGGTTCATGCTTCGTACGTTCCATGTTCCAATGTGTAAGACATCTTTAACAGCTTCTGACTCTCATTTCATGCGCAGCTACATCAGCAGTCAGACTTCCCGAGGGCTTTGATCCAACATCATAAATGCTGGCTTTACTCTGAAAAGTCTTCAGCTCTTCCCCAGTAGCTAGTTGAGTGCCTTCCGACCTGGGGGTCTCATCTTCCAGCACCATAGCACAATTTGTTTTGTTGTAACTATCCATGGGGTTTTTCATGGCAAGATACAGAAGTAGATTGCCGGGCCTTTCTTCCGCGCAGTTTAAGTTTGGTGTTGTTGCCGTTGTCACAAAAATGTGATCCTCCGCCGTCAACACTATCTCATTCTGCTGCTGCCCAGACTAAGCTGCACAGACAATCTTTTTTTTTGTTGTATACCTTTGAACATACTATGACGACATACAATTGGAATATTTCCAATTATTATTTATTTTATTTTATTTATTTATTTAACACTTATTTCTATACCGCACTTTCCCAAGTATCAAGTGCGGTTTACAATGAACAGTAAATTATATGGTATGTGGAAGTACATACCTAGTAGTTTTACATAGAACAGGTAGAACTATTTACAAGTAACAATATAACATTTTGAACGGTAAAAAGTTAAGAACGTATTTACATTATGGGTACTTACAAATTATATCATCAAAATTGTGATGGGTAAATATATTTTGTGTGTTTTGTAGTATTGTGGTATGGTTGCTAACCTGTGTCTCTTTGTGTATTCTGATTAGGTAGTGTATTGTAGTGTAGAGAGAATAAGTGGGTTTTTAGTTTTTTTCTAAATTCTTTTAAGTCTGATATATATATATATATATATCAATATATTGTACACAACACACTAAAATGCAAGCAGGGCTGGCCCAACGGTTTCTGTCGCCTGGGCAGACGCTCCAGCCTCGCTGCCACCCCCCACAGCTGCTTCCGATTCTGTCCTCGGCAGCGACAGTATTTCAAAAAAGTGGCGGCAAAAGGCAGCCAATTTTGGAAATTCTGCCGCTGCCTGCCTACCCCCCAAACGGAATTGGCAGCAGTTGGGGGGGGGGGCAGCGCGCCACCCTGTGTGCAGCTGCTGCTGCCTTCTGACCACCTGTGCTGGCCGCCTTAGATCTTGAATGTAAAGGTGCCAATAATGCTGACCACAAACTGTACATGTGTAAGTTGCTGGGTTTCTACTGTCATTGCTTATGTGTATATTTCTAAAATAACTCCTCCCGATGCATGTGGCTATCACTCCCTGTGCATTCCTCCACTTACTGTGGGAAACGGCCCAATGTTCTCAACCATATTTCATTTTCAAGGGCAGAGATATGTTGATTTTTCATTGGGCTCACATGCGCACATCAACTCTTAAGGTTGACAGATTTGCAGATCTTTTCACCTCCATGTCCTCTTCACTACATAAATGGCCTTTCTAAAAAGTGCCTTCACATAATTAATTTTTTTTTTTTGGGGGGGGGGGGGGAGACCAATGAGGAAGACATTGAAGCAATCTAATTTCATATAAATGAGAAGTACCACTTTAATAAGATTACGTTCTCCAGAAAAGGCCTAAGCAGCCACATAAGCCTAAAATGTGCAAAACAGTTTCTAACTATTGACTGAGTTTATGACAGTAAGTTCAACGAGACCACCTACATTTTTTTTTTCTTTTTAACTGTCACTATTTCTCCATCTGCAATTCCAGGGCTTCTGGTTTCGTTTGTCATAAAAATGTACCAATATAATTTAAAGTTTATTTCACCATGATTTCCTTTTTAAAGTTAATGACACCAATTATATTACTGTATAGACGTACAGAACATAAACAAATGTACTGCCTCGCATAGCAATTTGAGGATTATAATTATAGAGTCAATGAATGGAATATTTTTCTTTTCTGAAAAACTGGTTTGCAGAAAGAAATTTGGATACTTGATTGTAGCTTGCCCTGAGATCAGATTTGTAACCATTGGCTAAATAAATCTAAAATCCAAATAAATATGATCATAGTGGCTTCAGTGCAGGCCTCACTGAGCAACATTGCATACTAGGTATAATTGGCATTAAGAAGTCTGGGGGTAGAAACTTGACTCAATATTGTCAATGTATAGACAGACACCCAAGGTCACTAAGGGGGGTAGTTACTAAAGTGCCTTACAGGTATAGTGCATATTATTTGGCCCTTAAAGCACATTAAATGACAATAAAATGCATTTAATTTTACTGTAATGCACAACTGGCTACCGCACCATGGGTTGAATAATAATGATATGCAAAGCATGCAAAAACACATTATTATTATTCAACTGAATACTACAGTTTGTGGTAAATCACCACAAGCGCGGTTATTTATGGAAAACTGGCATTACTTTTCTACCGGGAGCATTAGGACACTACCAAATGGCCTGATGCCCGGGCTGGCCTGAAAAGAAGAGCTATGCTAATAGGCATCTTTCTTGCTCCCCCCCCATTTCCAAATAGCAATGTCTTCCCCAACACCTGGACCCCCAATCAACAAATAGCAACTCTCTCTTGAAGGACTCATCCTTAAACCCCCTCCCCCCGCCCAAGCCTATCAAGATCCCTGGTACTACACCATGGTACTACCTCTAGGGTCAACCCCAGCAGTCATACCACTTGAGCACCTCATGATAAATTTAAGCTGCAGTAAAATCCACGAAAGGGGAATATTCAGCAGTGCTAGCTAGCCCTTGGTAAGAGCTAGCCATCGCCGCTGAAACTTTTAACCCAGATATTTAATGCGGCGGCCATATCTGGCCACCAGCATTGAATATCCAGGTCGCTGGATACAGCCACAGCTAACTGGGTAGCAGCAATATTCAGCCACTTCCCAGTTGGCTACAAATGGAAAACGTTAGCAAGTTTTTAAAGTGCCTAACGTTTGCCACCATCGGATAATTAGTTAGCAGCTGAATATGGCCTCTAGCCAGTTATCTCCAGGTGCCACCTCTACTCCACCCCGGGGCACCCAAGGATATTCTGTGGCACTAGCCACATTAATGCCAATGAATATCCCACTCATGGCATTTTACACAGTTAGCAGGTCTGCTGACAGCATTATTCATTCTAAATATTGGTCCCCGTGTTTTTACTGCACTTTAGTAAGTATTCCCCTCAATTAGCCTATGCAAACTGACATTTAATAAGACTAATTAGATCTTGTCTATCATAAGGAAATTTAAGGACTAGAACACATGGATCACTTCACAAATAGGACTACGGCAATTTGGTTCTACCCAGGATTAGAAAAGACACTTAATTCAAGATTACAGTTCATACAAAATGTTACCACTAAGGTTATTTAAAGAGCTAAAAATAGAATAAAAGGACTCCTATTCTTAAGGGACTATATTGGCATCGTATAGGTCAAAGAACTAGATTTAAATTATTGGTAGCAGCACATAGGATAATTTGAGGTGAAGCATCTAGCTATTTGAACAAAATCCTGGAAGTTTATGTTCCACTGTCTTCTTTAAGATCAGAAGTTGGTATCCATTTCAAATATCACTCTTGGAAGAACTGTCGATTAGTAAGTACAAAGCAACAAGGTCTTAACTAGAAGGGTTCCAAAGGACAAAGGAAATCCACTGCTTATCCCAGGACAGACATTGGAACCTGTGTGCCTTTTGGGAATCTGACAGGTAACTGTGACCTGGATTGGTCATTGTTGGAGACAGGATTCTGGGCTGACTCAGTATGGCATTTCTTATGTTCTTATGTAATGGAATAAATTACTAAAGGTAATCCATCAGGAGAAAAATCATAAAAATGTGCACAAATTTAAAAATGGCTTTTCTCAGAGGGGCAAGTAACTGATTGTTATGGCTCAATGGATATTAATTTATTTAAATTAAAAAGGGTTTTTATACCACTTTAAGGCAAATTTACATTGCAAGCTGTAAACTTAGTAATGTACATTACCAACAGTCAAACATTGATAACTTGGATTTTTCTGAGTGACTTACCCAATGCCACAAGAAGTGCTAGTGGGAACTGAACTGTGATCCTTTTTGGTTCCCCAAGCCAGTGGCCTCTAACCATTAGGCTTTCCTTCCTCCACTCCAGAACAGGAGCTAGGTAAGTTTATGAACCGGCCTTGTATTATGAAGGGGTTTGATGTTTGTACGACATGCAATGTTTTGATGTTGAATGTCAATCTTTCTTGGACCTCAGTTTTCTCTGGATAAAAAGCAGGCTATAAATTGTCTTTTTTAAATTAAAATAAAATTAAATATTAAGAATTAAAGCAATGCACATGGAAACATTTTGAACCCTTCACTCATTGTCCTTTGGAAATAAAACCAAAATGATATCCCATTTTTAACACACATAAATCATCATATATTTTGCTGGAATTATCAGACACATGGAGTCCACAAGTGATAGTGCAGTATACCATTAATGTGGATGCACTCACGTGTTTTAAGCAGCTTTAACAATTATTATTAGAAGAGATGATAAACTTAAGGGAAAGTTATCTTGTTACAAAAATTAACTTTTATATTGCCAACTCTAGTGCATTTAGTGGTATTTACTAAAACATGGGTAGTTTATCAAGCATGCAAGCCCCAAAAAAGGAGGTGAATTGAGTGCCTCTGTATAAGTCTTTGGTGTGACCCCATTTGGAGTATTGTGTGCAATTCATGGGAGACGCGCACCTTCAAAAGGATATACAACAGGTTGGAGTCAGTGCATGTGAGTGGCTACTAAAATGGTTAGTGGTCCCTTCGTTATTAAAGCATATGAGGATAGACTTAAGGATCTTAATATGATTATGACATTAAAGGGAAGGCAGGATTAGAAGAGATCTTGATAAAGACCTTTAAAATACCTCTGTGGCATAAATGCACAGGAGGATCTCTTTCAATTGAAGGCAAGCTCCTGGCTATAGGGTTACACTAGGGATGTAGGGTGAAGGCATAGAACTCAAGCAGGATATAGCGGAAATATATCTTTACGGAAAGAGTGGTAGATTTGTGGAATCAGGGCCGTGCTAGAGTTTTTCTATCACCCCCCTGCAAACTATAAAGTCGGCGCTCCCCTCCCTCATTTATTATTAATGTTGGCGGCACCCTACCCTCGTCTTTTTCTCAAAACTGCTTCTTGTGAACCTCTTTTCAATGCGAGAAGCTATTAGTATTTCTCCTTCAAATCCAGTGTTGTAAAGAAAATTGCAGTGAAAGAGCAAATGCCATAACCAAAATAAAAATACTTTAGCAAGGTAAATACATAGCATCATACATTACAGGGCTGTGATAGTCCCAAAAAACAAAAAAAAAAAAAAAAAAAAAATCTGATTCTGGTCATCCTCACTAACAAGAACAACATTCTCCAGGTCATGCGCATATTGTGAACTAATTATAAAAACCACTGCAAAAGTCACTGAAGATCTACAAGGCCATATCTACCATTCTATACCATACCAGCATAGTCTTCCAATAAGGGGCCTAGCCAGAAAAAGCAGCCACTATAAATACTGCAATGGACCCCCAAACATCCCATATACTCCTATTTGAAAAGCTGTACAAGTCATTCATATTACTAAAATACAGATCCCTCCGTATCAAACTCCATGTTAATTGGAATACCTGGCCTTGGTCAACACACTCAGAACACAGACCCTCACCAAGTGACCATAACCTAAACTAAAAATAAAAATATGTAGACAAAAATTAAACTGAAACCTTAAGAAGCCAGACTCTGCATGTGGTGGCACACCAGATAAGAGATGCAGTTCCCATACTGTGTGAAATATAAAGATAGCGCAAAGTCCAATCACTAAATTGAAAATACATTTATTTTTTCTACCTTTGTCTGACGATTTTTGGACCATGCTGGTCCCAATCTGAGGTTTCTGTTTTCCTCTGTCTGTCTCTTAGCTCTCTTCTATGGTCTATAGTCCATCTGCATTTCTTGTATCTCCTTTTGCTTTCTTCATTTTCTTCCATCAGCCTTTTCCCAGTCCCAGTAACCCTTCCCAGTATAAGCCCCCTTTACAGCCTCCTCTCTCAATACCTTCCATTATCAACCCCCTTGCATTCCCAGCACTGCCACTGGTGTCTATTCCCTTCCAGGACCCCTCCTTCCCCCACCATCCAGCCCCTTCTAGTACAAATACCATCCTAGGTATCAGCAAACTTCCAGTCCCATCCCCAAGTGTCAGCTCCCTTCCAGCCCCCACCTTCCCTCTAGGCCCCTCCTTCCCCTCTTTTCCGTTCCCTTCCAACCCCCATGTCAGCTCCCTTCCAGCCCCCAACTTCCCCCATCAGCTCTCTTCCAACCCCCTTCCTATTACCCAGCCACCTTCCAGCCCCATCCCCAAGTGTCAGCTCCCCTCTAGCCCTTGCACCCCTCCGTGTCAGCTCACTTCCAGCTCTCCATGTCAGCTCCTTTCTGGCCCCTTTCCTTCCCTCCTGTATCACTGCCCTTCCTCCCCTCACTGATTCATCCTTCATAAAAGAAAGCAACCATGGGAACATTTTTCTATTCCTGCGGCTCTGCTATCATTTAAACTTCAGGACCGCAGAGTTTGGAAAGGCAATAATAAGCATTTTCCTGTTTCTTGAGAGAAAAAGGAAATGCTCGTTACTGCTGGAAATGCCGCGATCCAGCAGTTTAAAAGATATCAGAGCCGCAGGAACCGAGAAATGTCCCCGTGGCTGCTTTCTTTTCTGAAGCGGTTGGATGGGTGGCTGATGGCTAGCGCCGGCACTCTCCTGGCTACCCGGCATATTGGGTAGTGCCGGCACTCTCCTGTCTTACCCCGGCCTATTGTGGTTTAGCGCCAACCCTGTGATGGAATAGTCCCTCCCCGTGGAGGTGGTGGAACACGAGGACCGGTATCTGAATTCAAAAAAATCATGGTACAACACACAGAGCATCTCTAAAGGTAAAAAAGGGGACTATTGTGGTTGATATGGAAAGGGCAGACTAGATGGGCCATGTGGTCCCTTTTTTCTGCTGTTCCATGTTCTATGATTCCTAACTTAGCATGGAGTGGGACTAGACCCACACTAACGAATGGGTAGGCATGCAAGTCATTGTCCCGCATGCAGTTAATATGGCCCCAGCACCATCCTGTGGCAATCTGTTTCGTCATAGATAAACAATTACACGATCCTAAACTACCAGGGTCCCGCTGGGCATTAGTTACAGTGGACATTTGAAAAACAGACTGGCAATAAACTGTGGTGCTGCAAAAACAGGGGTGGCCTGAGAGAAGTGCAGAGGCCATGTTGCGGGAGACTCATTGGTGGGGCTTAATTTTGCATAAATATTTAGTTTATTTCGGGGCCGGATATTAATTGGGCAGGCTAATGTGCCGCTTATGGCGCATAGGCCATACCTGACGACCCTTACCCCTGGATATTACAATGCAGGGTTCATATGCGGCCCCGGCATTGTAATATCCAGGGTTTACTGCACATACCCAGAGTCCGCAGTAGCTAACTGGGCAGCAGCGATATTGCATGCTACCCCATGGTTAGCTCCTGCAGCTTAACGATAGCTGAGGGCTTTCCTCGCCTATCTTTTAGCCCAGTCCCTAACCGTGTCAGCATGCAATATCATTGTTGCCCGGTTAGGGACTGTCACCACATATCTGCTCCTCCACAGGAATGCCCCCAGTGCTTAATGGTTAACATCGGGGCCACGTAAGGAGAAGATAGGGGCATATTCAGCAGCAGTACCGTGTTGTAGTGCCGTTGAATATCCTGATCATCGGCAGTTACACAGTTTTACAGGTCTGTTAAACCATGTAACTGCCTTTCGAATAAAGTCAGGCCCTTTATTTTAAAATGTGTATGACAACCATCTAAAATTCCTAGCTGGTTTTCCACAACATACATACACAATTTATTAAAACAGATATCACAATCTAAAATAAAACATAACAATCATATTTAACTTAAAGCTACTTTCAAAGCTCCCCCCCAAAAATCAAATCATAAATATCTACACACTGGATTTATTATTTTGCTATGGCCAGAGTATTAATGAGGGACAGATATAAAATGAGGGAAAAACTAATCCTGGTAGCCATGAATTCAAGATAATAGTATCCAGGCTGGACTGGATTGTGCTAGAGCTGGGAAAATTAAACTGCGACGTTCCCTTAAAATTTGAGTTTGCCTTGAATCTGAACTAAAAAAAAAAAATATTTTTAAAATTTCAGTCTGGCAGCATCAAGAACGCACAAAGTGAGAATCTCAAAAGGCAATCCATATTCCACTACCCCCCACACCAAGAACCCAGAGATACAGGCCCCATAAAGCAATTCTACAACTTCCATAAAACAAGCACTAACTTCCAAAACTCATACAAGGGAGCCTGCCCAGAAAAAGAAGGGGCACCATCATAGTGCATGGAACCTGGGAATATCCAGACCCCAACTGAGAAAAACTGAACAAATCAGATTCCTATAGAGAAACGCCACATGAACAGAATACCTGACCTCAGTCACATACAAAATGTAGATAGACCCTCATCAAACTAAAGAATAAGTGGCCAACAACTAAAAATAGAAATATGCTGAACAAAAATTAAACTGAAATTCCTAGAAGCCACAGTCTGCATGTGGCACATGCCACTAAGAGAAACTTCGAAAAAAAGGCATATAAAGAAAGCACATGGTAAATTACAAAACTGATTACATTTCCAATTCACTAAGGCGCATCGTTTTACTAAGCTGGGCTAATGGTTAGCACATGCTTTTTTTTTTTTAAACTAGGTCACATGTTATTCTTCAATAGGGACCAAGTTACAAATAATGCATGACGTTAAGCCCAGCTTAGTAAACCTGCCCCTAAATTGAAAATAAAAATACTGTTTTCTGCCATTTGTTGTCTGACAATTTATATTCTAATGGAGGTTCGTTCCAGTCTCTGGTCTCTGCTTTCACTGCATACTTCCTCAAGTTTTTCCATGGTCTCAAGTCCATCTGCTACTTCTCTCCTCTATATCTACAGTAGCTATTGATATTGATCTTTCAGCTTTTCTTCCATGTATACGTTTTTCTCTTCTCTGTGGAATTCAAATTTCTTTCCTTCTTACCCCATCTTGTCCTCAATCTACTACACTTTAAATCTATTACTACTACTAATGAATATCTGTATAGCGCTCACAAGACATTACAGCAGCACTGCACAGACACATGTAAAAGACGGTCCCCTGCTCCTCAGAGCTTGTACAATTCTAGTCAAGACAGATAACACAGTACCTATAGCTACAGAATACATCTGTGGAGAATGGTCAAGGAAACACAAAGGAGACCAGGTGAATCAAGATCCAAAAGTGGCAGCAATAGAGGTGAGTTTTCAGCCTGCCAATTTGAAAAGGGTCAGAGAAGGCGCCTGAACCTTTAGCCACAACTCCCATTCCTCATACTCTCTCTCTTTTACCCCAAGTCTATCACTAATTCTCCCCGCCTCTCTCTTCCCTGCTATATCCAGTATCTCCCCCTCAATCTCTCCCCACTATCCAACATTTCCTCATCAAACATCTGCCCCGCTATCTCCCAGTCCAGAATCTCCACCTGTTTTATTCTATATCCCCAACATATCCCAAAACCATCTCCACCATGGTCCAAGAATTCCTGCCCCATCTCCCTATTTCTTCCCTTGTGTCTAGAATCTCCACTCCTTCTCCTTATATTACTTGTCAACGTGGGCAGTTCCTCCCCATATGTAGCTCTAATGATGCCCTATACCATGTGTCCAGCTTCTCCCCTCCCCTACTCACCCTTCCCCATGGTCCAGAACTCATTCTCTTCTCTCTTCTCCATTTTACCCAACCCCTCTTATGTCCATCTCCCTTTAACTTCTCCCATGGCCAGCATCTGCCCTCTCCCCTCCCCCATGCCCAGCCTGACTCATCAGAGGTCGTTTCCATACCCCCATAATCCCAAACAATCTGCACTTGTCTTCCCTAGTCTCTACCACATGTCCAGCATGTACCCTCCATGCTGTGTCCAGCATCTTGCCTTTAGCCCCATCTTCGCTCTACTTCCCCTCCCCCATGCCCCGGCATCTCGCTCCATTGTCGTCTGCCCTTTTTCCCTATGTCCCCTCCTACCATGCTCATCATCTGCCCTCTATTCCCCCCCCCCCCCCCCATCCTACCCACTCCCCATGGAAGAGGCTGACAGGAACAAGCAACATGGTGTGCAGAGGCAGAGGACAATGTCAGATGGCTGCTGGGAATCTGGAAATAAAGAGGCTTTGGTCACAGCACCGCTGGTGCTATGCTCTGAGGGGAGATGGATCAGGGGCTGCGTAGGGGCATGGATCGAGAGAAAAGAGACAGTGCTGTCTAGCTGTTGCTGTTCCCTCCTCATGTGGCTGTTTAACACGCTCTTCTGTTAGAGCTGCAACATACCTAGGGAGCCCTGTAGCCGTTCGAAAAAGAACCGTGTGAAAACCACACAGGACGGGGATGGACTAGCTGCACCTGCCTAAAACAAGGAGGAGGTGTGGGGAAGAGAAGTGAGAAAAGAGCAGGACTAGGTCTAGTGTACCGGAGGCAACGCTGACTGAATATTACAGAGTCCGGTTTACACTTTGTAACTGCGACAGTATACAAAAAGCTCAAAACTGGACTATCTGGGTTAGAAACCAGGCAGAGTTGCTACCCTAGACAACGGCAGAGAGTGGAAATCTCTGCCCAGGCCTGGCGTCGCTTCTCATCTGGCTGTGACTACACTACTAGCCACATCTGCTTGGTCTCTCATGACTCTTGTATGGCTCAGACTCCTCACCTCTCCTCTGGAATCTGCATGTGGGTGCTTTCCACTGAGGTTGCCTGGAGCAGTGTCTACCAGGGAAAGTAAGCAGGAAAGCTGTTTACCTCCCCTCCACCAATGTCCAGAGTAACCTTTCTCCCTTCTTCCCATTGCCTCTATCACAGTCACGCGCCAGGCAAACATCTTTAAAAAACAAAAGGCCAAAAGGTGGGGGTCTTCAAGATTTTGGCACACTTGGTAGTCCCTGTCAGTTTCTGCCCCCTCTGATGCAAAAAAAATGTGCTTCTTTTGCTTTTTTTTTTTTTCTTCTTTAAAAGTTGCAGCCACAGGTCAGAGATTGGTTTTTTTCTTTTTTCAGAGTCGTTACAGGGCAAATGTGCAGGCAACATGCCCGGCACATTCCTAGGGCTGGCTCATGACTGCAGCCCCCTCTCCCTTCTGTGCTGTCTTCTACAACACTAATATTGCAAAGTCACAAGCTCTCCAGTCCTCTTACAGGGATAGCTTGCAACCAGCCTTGTTTCTATGGATGCCCTCTGACTCCATGGCAGCGGTCTCCACCATTAGGGACCTTGCACTAAGAAATCTTTAATTAGTTGTGCTTGGAATTCTCCCAATTATTGCAAACCATTCTTCATACTGTGAGATCCTACAATAGGACTGACTTTATGTCGTCCTTCCTCCCTTTCTTTGTCCCATCTCTTCTTTTAACGCAGAATTACTTCTTTGCTCTGCATCTTGTTTCTATGATGTACTATATAGTGTCCTACTCCCCCTTTTCCCCTTTTTGCTCCTTCTGCTAGCTACTGTGATTACCATCTATGGACTGTGTTTTCTCCTTTGGGCTGTTGCGAAATAAGCATTTTCACTTGCTGCGTATCGACGACACAGCGTGCGCAGTGGAAATGTTGTGTTGGACATGGCACTTGTCTACATGAGAAGCTAGCAGCCTAGTGGTATTTGGCTTCGATGTACAAGTCTATCGTGGTGTAATTCGTTACCCTCCTGCTGCCGATGGATGTCACAGACGCACCCAGCTGCAAAAGGGCAGGGGCCCCCCGTTCTAGGGCTGCTGTGGACGAGCGTATCTGCTTTGTGTTTTTTTTTTTTTTTTTTAAACCTGAAGGCTAGGAGGCCTTTGGGACGGTCAGCATCGTGCTTTGGGGGGATATGGTTCTGGGAATTAGGTTGGGTTCCCCCCCACGGGAAAAAATGGAACGGGTGGTTCCCGGGTACATGGTATTTCCCCTCATATTACTTTGGCTGGGCCTTGAGTCCTCTCGTCAGATCTTTTTCTGCATTAGTATCAAGGAACCTGGAAACTTGTATCATTAACAGTGATGTGAGTTTTTGAATTGCTTTTGCTGTGGATGGTTGCGTTGTCCCACTGTTTGTGTAGTTTAGATGTCGGTATAATGTTGAGGGGAGGGCGGATGAGAGAAAAATAAGATCCATCCCTCGGTGTCCCTATTGAAGATAATTACCTTGAAGTTAAGAACATTGGCAAGTGTTTGCCTGTGCTATGTGTTGGTCCCCAAAACAGTCAACTTCTTAAATCCCCATATCGATACAAAACTACAGCCGCAAAATCCCATATTAACTATTTTTTTTAACAAAAGAAACAAGTGTGCTGTCTAGCCTAGAAACTTTTATCACTCCACATTTTAGAACAAAAAAATGAAAGATAATGAGATGGAAAAACAAAAAGCTCCATGGGAATGACAAAATATATGATGACTTGTTGGAGACTAATTGGTTCCCCCCCCCTGTACTCAAACAATGAAAGAAAGAATAATAAATGTTGACTATATGCCTCACTACAAAACGTGTCCTACAGTAAAAATTTTTTTAGTTTTATTATACTGTCTAAGTTAGGGAAAATGGTGTGATTTTTTCAACAAATGACAAACCGATAGAAAGAAAAGTTCCTCATGGCCATACATCCCACATGATATTAGTTTTCTCAAAGAGCTCAGCAAACACAACTGGAAAGTGGCCCCCCGAATGCTTATTTCTTCATTGAGGTTTACTGAATATATAGCCACACCTTAATGTTATCTGATTTTAATGAATTAACAAAGGTGGAACATTGAAACTGTGTTTTTGTTTTTTACACCATAGGTAGATGAAGAGCACATTGGCACAGAAAACCCGGTTTCATGTAGATCATAACAGAAGATTTTTCCTTTTTTCCTGGACATCCCTTCTAAAACCGCCACAATTTCAACGTAAAATAATTACATCAAAGCAAAAATCAGCCTGCCGGCGTTGTGTTTAGAACTGAACGGTTTTAAGGAGATAAGAAGAACACCGGCAAAGGAAGATCAATGAGTGTGGGATGGATTAACAAGAACAATGGTGAAAAGAATTCGTTCTTCATGAACATGAAGGACAGCTTGAAAATGAGTGAGACCCTGGCCCGCCTGAAGAAACAGCTCGGTTGTGAAAACCGCAGGCCAGCCGCTTGAAACTGGCGTTTTGGGAGGCATTTGAAGATAAGCACTCCCATTCTCTTCATTTCCAATAAGTCACATTGTCGATCAAGCTGTGTTTGCAAAGCGAAGAAGCGAACAAGCTGGAATTAATGAAGCAAACATTATAGCGGCATTTGAAATGCAAAGTAGAGCACAGGTGTCGATATCAATGAAGGACCACAGCGTTGCCTTTAAAGTCTGAGGACCTGTTGCTTTATTATTTTTAAGTCCATATGTGTTAATTGACGGTAAAACGATGGGATTAAGGTGTTTTGACTGGCCATGGCCAAAAGCCATGGCCTGGGTGGCATGTGCATGTTAGAAGGTATTGAATATTTTAAGCTGAAGAAAAGCCTGTTTTGTTTAGAGTTCCAAGTTGTAATCATATGTTTGGAAATACAAGAATCTGGTGATGTGAAACATTAAAAAAGGTGAAACACTTTGGCCAAACCTTAGCCTTGTATTTAAATAAATGGTTAACTTTCCCCTGTTATTTGCCTCACCACTCCAACCCAGTTTACAAGAAGGTGTTTTTTTTTTCTTTACTTTTACTGAGGTCAACATAACATCTAACTGACAACTGCCTTTGCCCCACTACAATGGCATCAAAAAGCCAAACCAGTTTAGGAAAAGGCCTTTTTAAAGGTGAAGTACTCCAATAAGAAGCACGCCCCGCCATACTGATTGTAAGGGGCCTAAGGGCGTGACCAAAAATAGAAAGGACATAATTAAATTATTTACAGAATTCATAAGCAAGTAAATGTATGTTGAGGATTTAACTTCTTTACAACGTGGGAAAGTTAAATGCCATGGAAAAATTATATCATGATTCCTTAAAAATAAGAAGGAATGTTTAACTAAAAAGGGCCTGTTTTTGTTGCAGTAAAACCAGCAATACTTTAAAAGCCACTTTTAAAAAGCTAATCATAACTGCGCTAACCACACGTGATTGAACACAGGAAATGGGCAGGTTTTAGGGGTGGAGACCTAACCTGAATTGCAGTTTTAGCATTGGGGCTTCATTATTGCACAGTAATTACCCAAAAAGGTTTTTCAGTTTAGTGGCAGGTATAATTCACTGCCATCTCTCAATTAGATGGTGTTAATTCGTGAAAATGCAAGAAATTCGGATTGCGGATTACACGCAGCGGGACACAGGACACGGGGCAGCCCAGGCCAAGGGTTAAATTGGTGGGGGGCGGGGGGAGGAGGGAGAGGAGGTGGCGTGTCATTGTGACACGGAGTGGCGGTCACGGCTATAGAATGCCGCTGGCCCGCGCGGCGGCTTGCCCTCCTTTTCCCTCTTCGCGTCCGCCTCCGGCGCAGCGCGAGCGCGCGAGTTTTCCCCTCCTCTCTGGCGTCAAGCGTGCATTTTTAAATTCGTGATAACAGGCAGTCCTGATCCTACGTAGGAGTTGGGAGTAGCAGCTGCAGTGTGAACGGAAGCGAACGGAACAGGAAGCCGGGGTGGGGGAGGATCAAGAGAGGTGTGACTTCCCAAAGGGTGAGCCTCAGCGATGGGGTGAACCGCGGAGGGGGGGGGGGGAACGGAGGAGGATAAGGATGAAATGGTGATTTTCTTTGTGAAAAACTGCAATTCGGAGCGGCCAATAGGGGGTTGTTGGAATAAACTGGAAAATAAACTTGGGCGGACGGAGAGAGGGAACCCGCCAAGGAGTTGTGAATAAGGTTGGGGAGGTTGCCAAAATTTGTGGCCGCGTGGGGAAAAAGAACGGAGTGATAGGAGGAGCCCGAATGAGGGCCAGGACACTGCGGCTGACGAGGTTGAAGCGCATGGCCTGAGGTGAGCCATAGGCGGCACCTAGCGATCCGGCCTGGGATTTTAGCCTAATGCCTGACAGGGGAGGAGTCAGATGGTCCTGTCCAGGAATGGCCGAGGAATAGCAAATGGTGAACATGGACGCAGGGCAAGTGTTTTTGCGGGCATGCCACGAGCCGACGGTCCCGGAAGGGGAGTCAATTCAAAAAGAACAGAAAAGGAGAAAAAGGAGAATGAAGGGAAGCTACTGCGGTTGGGGAGGGGAAGATGCTTTGGGGTAAGGTCCCTTTTAGTAACCATTAAGCTGCTCATTGGTGCTCCTGGTAGATGGGATTATTTTCCAGTTGTTCGATTGCTTTTGTGGATGCCCCCCACCCCCATGCATTCATCTGAGTCATCCTGCCTTATACTCCATTAATTTATTAGAGATTTTCCTTTTTCTGTGGTGTATTTTTTCATTGCTGTGTAAG
This sequence comes from Ichthyophis bannanicus, assembly GCA_033557465.1. NCBI lineage: Eukaryota > Metazoa > Chordata > Amphibia > Gymnophiona > Ichthyophiidae > Ichthyophis > Ichthyophis bannanicus. The sequence continues at coordinate 642,994,335 of CM066036.1, read as the reverse complement.
CTAGACGATTTATTAAGATTACTTTGCGGTGAATGCCTGCGGTTGGTTCATGGTAGAAAGGTGGGGGGTGAAGAACGGGGTAAGAATTGGAGTGTGATTAGGAGGGTGTGCAGGCGTGTTAGGGCGCCATATGGGGGGAAAGCTAGGACGAATAGATGATAGCACAGAATATGTATTGTATGTATCTGCTTAGCGTGTGATGCCATCTGGTGGGAGCAGCTGATATGGGATTGCCAAAAAAAAAAACCCAGAGGAATAATGGGAATAGACGAGTATCTAGCTATAGGCACTATATGAGAAATGGCTCCACGGATGCATCAATACATATTGGATCACGGTCAACGACAGACAGTACGGTTTACACCCGCACGCTTTGCAACGACCTTAATACTAGCATTCTGCTTTCCCATTGCATGTTCTATAGCTAATTTGTTCCACGCAGAGGTAATATGCCGCGGAAAGGTCCACAGATAGGGCCGGACTGGAAAGGAACCACGCAGGCAGACAACCTACCCAGGAAGAGAAGAGGGAGCAAGCAGGGGGCGGAGCGTAGAACGGACACGCGGTGCTGCAAAAAACGAGGGCCCAGGCAGTAAACTACGCAGGGGAGGAAGACGAAAGGGGACGCGTCAACAAGACGGCACAGAGGAGAAGGCGGACCCAAACAACTAAACAAGTCACACGACCAATGCCGACTGAAGTCCAGTCAGGAGCTAGAGGCACTTTTCCGACTAATACAGAGAACAGGTGAATCAGCACGGCCGCTGAGCACTTTTTAAACAACGGTTGGAGGGCATCTCAAAATGCGTGGTAGCAGCGGAACCACAAAGCATTCCGAAACAGCGACAGTACGACAGACCCCAGCGACGGCGCGCCCCGGACCAGTGACACCACCACAGAAAATAACACAGGCCCAACAGCAGCAGCATCCCAAGCACCAGCGCAGCGGACGGTTTAAGTATATGGGCGGTAAGGGTGCGCTGGCAGATCTCATCCTCATCATCAGAGGCATCGGACCTCTGAGACAGAGGGAGATATTTCTCTAGCAACAGCAATGAAAAGCCTTTTGACAGACATTCAGAAAGAAGAAGGGTAAATCACTGGCAGACAAACAGTTAGCAAGGGTATGGGAAGGAGGCGCAAAGCGAAGGAACCATAAACACGCCAGGGGGCTCATAATGGCGAACCTGGCAAAGTCGGGGACAGGCGTGGACAGTTGCCGGCGCAACTAGTAAGCCCAGACGGCTGGTGTGAGCGGGGACCCGCGTTGCGGGGTAAACTCGCTAGCCAAGCACTGGTCTGGAGCACACGAAGAAAGTAAAAAAGCGGATCTGGGGGGAGGGAATTTATTGACAATAGTTCGCCTTGCTGAATCAAGGGACCAAGAGAATGGGGAATCAAAACCGAGAACAAAGAAAAAGAAAGGAAGATGGGAGATGGTGCGAAGAAGAAAACCGAAGATTGGTAAGAATTAATCAGCACATTGGGTTTCGGCATTACACATATTTATGAGCGTAGTTCTGGAGCGGGACGACGGAACTGAGCCCAATACCTGATCAAATACCTAGACAGCAAAACCCAAGCGCACAATAAGCGTATAGGCGGTGAGGGGGCCTGGATGAACTACCACTCGATGTCAAGTTCAGGCAGAGCTTGGCGGAGGGACCCAAACAGGACCCATGGCAGCACAGGATTGTGGACTTGTGGCTTGAGGAAATGGGCCCACCAACTAGACCATGGAGTCAGGAAGGGACCTTCACCAGGTCCTTTCAGGACCCTGGGCAAATGGTGACCGGAATGAGCCCCAGCAGGTCGGTCGCACGAGCAGAGTGTGCCAGCAGTACAATACCGGGAGTTGTACCTGGCGCCCCGTTGAAATTTAGGCATGTATGTGCCAGCTGCAGGGGCACGACTTCATACCCAGCCACCACGTTGCGTCCCAATAGGGATAAACAAGTCATTCCGAGCCAATACAACAAAGAGGGAAAAGATGTGTGGGGCGCTTGGCCCCAACCCCCATCTTGCTTGGACCGAATGCGTACATGGCTAAGGGCCTAACCTAGGAAGGACAAACCTCTCAGTATTGAGAACGGCTTTGCTCACGGTTCTTAAGATTAATGCCTCGGTCACACCGCGCTGTCAGGTAATTCGCAAATCAAACATCAGTCAAAAAATTCAGATCGGTTGGGCAGCAAAACAAAATATCAAAAGAAAGGGAAGTAGGGGAGGGTGGCTGGTCCTTTCACCTACCTACCTCTACCGAATATGGTGTTGTCTCGATTGGGAATTGTCCCAAAAAGAAGGAGCCGGGGGAAATACGCCTAATCCCCGAAACCTATCGTACCCAGAGGGAAGTTCGGTCAATGACCACAATGACCCATCCCTATGTTCCGTGCGATATTCGACAATCTGATCAGCCGCCGCGGACATCGTGTGAAAAGTAGGGCGCCAGGCTAGGCTGATGAAGGCAGGGACATCAAATCTGACCTTCGGCCGCTGACGGTCCAACCAGAGTCTTTTTCACTACTGGGCTTCACCTTCAATGGAAAATATTCTTTTGACAAATGCCTACCCATGGGCTATGCTCAGATAGCATGCGCCTACTTGAAACAGTTCAGCACAGTTGTCCCATCGGGTTGTGGAATCCATCGCCGGTAACGGCACCGTCGTACAATATTTGGACGATTTCATATTCATGGGAGACGGGGAGGAAGATTGCCAACAGAGAGGATATATCAACATATTTGAGCAATTGTGGCCAAGTGCTGTGGGATCCCCCTGGCAAAGGAAAAGACTAGTGGGCCGCTAGGGAGCCATCACATTCCTGGGATGTAGAGACTCGAGGTCACAGCGGCAAAGGTCTCGCTTACCCGATGGACAACATCCCAAAAGCTGAAACGCAAAAACAACCGGGATGTCAGGGAAACATGCGACATCCGAGGGAATGGACGAAATGGAACGGTGTGAGCAATTTCCCAAATTTCAATGTTGGGTCTGCTGTGCTTTGCATGCCGGATCATGCCAATGGGGCGTCTGTCTTATGTCGTCGCATGGCAATGGGTGAGTGAGAGGCATCAAAACAAAGCATAACAAGATTCGGATCACAAAAGGGATTAAGGGAAGACCTGCGCATGTGGGAGCTCTTCTGCAGTTACTTCAATTGGCACTGGCGTTGAGATGGCGAGGGAAACAGCCGGTGCGAAATAAAGACCTTGATCTGTTTCAACGAAGCTGCGGGACTAGAAACGCCGGGCACAGACCTGCTCTGGCGCTTCGGGAAGGTGGGCCCCCACCTCCCGAAAAAAAGGGTTGGTTAGCGGTACGCGGGTTCGGAAATATATTTTAGAGGTGCGTGGTGTGCGGAAGAGTGGCCTGAAAGAATGCCATAAGGGGGGGGTATTACCAAAGGACATAACCTTACTGGAGCGATAGGCCGCGACCGAGGAGGATAGTTGTGGCGACTATACCGATGGGCCCTGCAGCTCTGGCACAGGGCAAAAAAAGTTTTAACATTCCACACAGTATATAACGTTTGCGTGGTGTACTGCAGTAAATGGGAGGCGTGCTCATACCCTTGGCGTCGTGGCCCTCCTAAGGAACATCGTGATGGCTGTGCTTAAAAAAAATACATGAAGATTATAGCAGAGAACATCCCTGGCCAGCATAATGATTATTGCCGACGCGCTTTCTCGGTTATAAGATAAAGCTCTTTCGGTCGCTCGCCCTCCCGAAGCCGCAAGCAGACACCAAAAACGGTTTCTCCCCGTCACAAGAGTTGGGACTTTGGGCCCACCGAAAGTCTGGGAGACTTGTTGCTGATGCTCCCTATCTGAGAGTGAAAAGAAGCGAGCTACTTGGCGGCGATGGGAGAAATTTAAAGCCGTCTACGAAGGACAGTGGGAGTCCAAACAGTCTGTATTGCGGTGTGGCGTCTGCATTCTTAAAAAATAGCGGAGGTCAAAAAAATAACGGTAAAAGCGCAAGTCGGCGGCAAGTTCCTTCTTTTCGAAAGTAATGGGTAGAGAAAAAGCCAAGAGCTGACTTAGTTGTGCATTTAAACAAGGTGATGAAGGGCTGGCAGGGGAGAGCAGCATGGCCGGAAAGTCGGCCGGCACACTATAACACACGAAATGCTGCAGGAAGAGACTGATAGCGGTCACTGGCCGGATATGTGTCAACGACTTCGAGGCCCGGCTATTCAGATGCGCATTTTTGGGGGCGGTTCGTTGGGACGTTCAGGATAGTGCGAACTGGTAGCATCGGTGAGTCGTAAATCCACTACAGAGGGGTATTCGGGAGGAGGGATGTCTGCCACGCCGCATGGCACAAATTCCATACCGCAGACACGGAAGATCAAAAACCCGCACAAGATAGGAGGCCAAGGGCACACAGATTGTGATAGCCCCGCTATCCGGGGGCCGCATCGCGGCCAGTAGCAACCTGACCGAATACAACCATATACAGCCAGCAGGAGCTGAACACTGGTTGGTGCATGACAAAGGGGGCCCCCCTATCTCTTCTTGTTGTGCGCTTCCAGTTTACCAAGGTAATGAAGTTAAAGCTGGAGGAAGCGGGTTTTGAAGCGTTGCTGGTACGGGACCCATTCATTCCGTATAGGGGCCGCTTCAAACGGCGCCAGCATAGGCATGACGACGGGTGCAGATTTATGAACATTGGCAGATGGCGCTTCGAGCGATATA